>JALMGJ010000001.1:58070000-58717500 GCA_023362775.1 Charina bottae | reverse complement strand
CATTTTTCCTCTACAGGAAAAATTATTGAAAAATGAAAAGTAATTCAGAATAATAAACAGATTCAGAAGAAAAGAATTTTTTCTGGAAGCAATCTAAGGCTATAATGTGACAGTTTAACATAGAGATTAAAATCATTTTTGCAAATTACACTCTTCCCCCTCTCCCCCCAAACATACACGAAGAGAGAGAGGGGGGAGGGAGGGAGAGAGAGAGAGGGCGGGCCAGGGTGATATACTGGATTAAGAGCAAGTGCTGGGCTAGGAACAGGGAGACCCTGATTCTAGTCCTCACTTTGCACAGACTCCAGCTTGATAACTTTGGGCCAGACTGGGAAGCTGGAAAAAAACCAGTGTGGTAGATTACAGTCCATAGCCTTCAGTGAACAGGCCATCATCCTGCAGTGGATTGATTCAGGTTGCTGCTGCTGCTGCTGACAATGATGATCTATTATCAATCCACTATCCTAGCAAAAGTAATATGGCATTAGAACTCTGTAGTATTACCTTGGTGAACTGATCATTTTACACTCATGAAAAAAAATGGGATAAGAACATTACAGACAGAGAGTGCTTCAGAAGTACTTCTTCAAGGAAAAAGAATCACCATTAAAGAAACACTGGCCCTTCAGCTTGGAAATCTTTATCTACCAACTCAAACCTAGATACCTGGAAAATAGACAGATGGAAGCACAGGGGTGATAGAAAGTACTGGTGTTTAACATTATTTATGTGGATAAGCATTCAGTGCTCTCTTACAGCACTTAAAAATCATTATTTTTAAGCCGAAAGTACACATCAATATTCTTGTCAATTAGTATTCCTTACGATTTCCTTAAGATGGTCATTTGATACAGAATAAGAAATGGTATTTCCCATTTTCCAGAGTTATGGTAACCACCACATTTCATCTCAACCTTCTTCCTCTCCTTCACTTTCTTTTTGTTCCCTTTAGTTCTCATTGACAACTATTCCCACTTGTCCCCCACCCAGACTCCAGTCTTTCTGTTTCATTCCCATGATGTCTATCATTCCTCCACTCCATCAGTTGTACCTGGTATTTTGGACACGGCCACACCATGCCTAAAAGACCCATCAAGCAGACAGTAAGGGAAGATGCTACTCCTGTACAAACAAAATGTTGGCTGCATTCTGTGAATGCACAGAACAGGAAGAGAAAAATACACTCCCAAAATTAAAAATGTCAAATGTCATAATTAACAGCCCTGGAAATATTTAAAGCTGATGGCACCAACTGGATTTTGAATCCATCCATAACTCCCTTTTTTTTTCTAGCATGATGCAAACAACATAGCCCTTGCATTAGGTATCCACCAGAGCACACACAGCTGTTCTGCCCTGGGCCAGGAAAACATGAGGGAAGAAGAGGAAAGGGAAGAGAAGTGAAGTCAAATGATCAAAAGATCTACCTTCTAACAAAACTCAGGAAGCACTTCATAGTGATGCCCCAGTCACAGTACTTTGGAGAAGTTCCTTGCTTACAACTAATGGTGTCATGTTGAAAAGGGCACTGAAAGTTTTAAGGGGTCATAGTCAAATCAAAATAATTGCTTAGAGTGTGGTCTTCCCAGCAAATATCATAGAATTCTAGAATCATAGAGGCCATTTAGCCATTGAGTCCAACTCTCTGATCATCTACCGGGGGGGGGGGGTGTTTCCAGGAGATACCCCTTTGTATGTGCCACTATAGTATTAATGGAATGTATTGTGAGAAATTGCTACTGTACATCTGGCAAATCAACATGTTTGAGCCATGCTGCTACTCTACTACTTGTCCCTGAGGTGCCAGACCTTATGTTTAATTAAAATAAATGGAATTTCCACAAAGCACCAGTTTCCTAACACAGATGAGATAAAACCTCAGCATTTTATCCCCTCAGTTCTCAACAGCCTTCTGGGCAAAAAAAAAGGAGAAAAAAGAAGACAGAGCTTTTAGGCTACCTGTTTTGATATCGTCATCATTTATAATTGGTATTAGTTTTGGCTAGTATCCCAGAATGAAAATGGACTCATAAATCATTAAGAGGATTAAACAGAATTTCAGTTTGTCCTTTGCTGCTATTATCTTTGGTATTTGAAATTAAGTTCATTTCTGCTGTGCCTGATTTTAATCTCATTTGGAATGCCAGGCAACCTGGACACACACTATTACTGATGCCAGTGGATTTCTGCCACATCAATGCATTAGGTCACCTAAGGATCAGAACTTGCAAAGGAAAGCCCAGCAGTTACATCAGCATCTCTTTGCCACTATGAAGAAGTCAGTAATCTATTCTTCCAGTGTGTCACCCTTGAATGGTGGTGTTCTGGTTCTGAGTTGTGACTGAGGGACATTGCAAATACAATACTGTATGTTTCTTATTCCCATTTAGAACAGTTCCTACTTGGTACTTTAAAAATCTTTAGGATGGATGGATGGATGGATGGATGGATAAATAAAGGCTAAGTTCAGCAGATGTTGAAAGAGGATCTAAAGCACCCAGAATAGGTGGACTGGAAGGTACTGAATCCCTTCTCTCCCTGTGAAAAATGAGCTACAGCTTTCTTCATCAGATGCAGTAGAATGGCTAGACTTGTGTAGGGTTTAAACTCGGATGGGGTAGGGAAGGGAAGGGGGAGGGGGAAGACAGAATGGTTATGCAGATGCAGGTTACAGGTGAGACCAATTATAAATGCTTCATCAATTAACAGTTGTAATGGGTTAAAAACCCATTGTGTTTATTGAGGCCTTTCGAGAGCCTGCAAATTTTTGATCCGAGTTCAGCACTCTCTCACTTGACCGTGCTGTTCAAGTTTCCTTTTTCCAAACTAGCTACTTTGACATCTGTAATGGAGCAGTGTCCTGGGAAGCTGAAATACTCTGATTTTATTTTGTCCTTGTTCTAATTCCTGATGTCAAACTCGTGTCCATTCATTCTTTTACACAAAATTTGGCCTGTCCAGAGGGGCGTTGCTGACAGATGATCACATTCTTCTTTCTGTGATAATTTTTCCCCAGACTGGAGTTCAGCTGAAAGAAAAAGAATGGAGAGAAATCTCAAAATCTCAATCCCTTTCCTTTACATGAAATAAGGCAGCTCTGTGTCTGAAGATCGAGGTGTGCCGTTGTCATGTATATCTTGGCCCTAAATTCCATTGAATTCAATAAAACTTTCCTCAAGTAATTTGTTGTTTTCTTCTTCTCTCTCTGCTTTCTTCAAAATTGATCACACAGCCTTTTTAGGGGAGAGGCTGAATGCAATACAGTTCTTTTTTCTATAGAACATACCACTGGGAATAATCCTATACGACAGTATAGTGGTTATTGATATTTCCTGGTCTGGCTACTAAAGAGAACATTTGTACTTTTGCAGCTTTTACTTTACTTCCCATTCTTTTCCCCGTTTTTATTGTAATTGCAACTACTATTTTATCAAGTTCAAGTCTTTGATATCTGGCTTTCATAGAAAAGCTTTGCTGCATACCTACCATATCAGGATCAAATTAGCCATTATGGCATGCCTAGAGTTTGACACAATATATATACTATGTGTTTGTGTGTGTGTGTGTGTGCGCGCATGTGTATACACATAAACATACATGTTTATTTATTCCCCACTTTAAAGATATTCTAGTACAACGGTCGGAAACTGCGGCTCGCGAGCCACATGCGGCTCTTTGGCCCCTTGAGTGTGGCTCTTCCAACCTCTCTAGTCCGGGGCGTCTCGTCTGCCTGCAGCTGCCCCGCACGCATTTGTGCGTGTGTGCGCCCATGTTTGTCCACCCGCCAGCCGGAGGGACAGAGCCGGGCCTCCTGAATGCCGAGGGGCCCGCGGGTCGGGCGTCCCCCAGCTCCCATCCGCGGGGCTGCTCCGCCTTCGCCAGCCCCGAACCTCGCTGCCCTGGACGTCTGAGGAAAGCGCGTGGGGCCGCAGCACAGGAGGCGCAAGCGGAGGCCGGGACCCGCGGCCGCCACCAGATGGGAAGCGGAAAGGCCGGCAGGGGCTGTGGGAGCGAGGTGGAGCTGCCCCTTCCGCGGCTGGAGCAGGTGAGTGCTGCGGCGTCCCGTCGCTGCAGGTTCTCCCGCTCCACTCGGAAGGCGCGCCGGGACGGGGGAGCCTTCTGGAGGAGCGCTGGCTCGCTCTTTCGCCGGAGGACCGGGCTGGAGCGGCGGGTGGGGTGACGGGCGCGCTTGCCTTGCAAGCAAAGAGCTGCGTGTCGTTCTGGGGGGGGCAGAGTGGCGGAGGGGAAAGGGGTGCCAAGGGGGATGCCAAGGAGAGAGGTGCAGGGACACCCTTAGGATTGGGACCCCCCTCCCTGGCAGGGGCCCCGGGGGCTCCCTCATAGTAACCCCTCAGAGTAATCCTGGCATCTCCCTTTGGCCTGCCGTCCGCGGCCCCTGCCCTGCCCCCGCCCCAGTGCCCAGCCCTGTTCCCCCCGCCTCCCTCCCTGCAGGCGGCGGACAAACTTGGCGAGGAAGCCCGCGATGGCGGCTTCCCTCCCGCACGCACGCCCAGGCTCGGCTGCGGAGCTCAGCTCAGGAGAGGCGGCGGGAAGGAGGGAGCGCCGCGGAGCATGTGCAGAGGGCTCCGCTGGGCGCCGCAGTGTTCCCGGGCAGGCGCGCGTGGCCGGGTCGGGGATTGCGGCGCCGCTCGTTTGGGAAGCGGCTACGATCCCGAGGTGGGCTGGGAAGGGGGAGGAATCGCGTCTGCGGGGCTGTGATTTGGATCTCTCCCTCTGCCACTTGGCAGATGCCTTGGGTTGTGTGGGTGGGCAATGTGAGCGACGGAGGAAGGCGAGCCAAAAAATTAAAAATAAATATGATGGACAAAACACCCAGAGCTTCAGCCTTTGGGTTCATAATATGGTTAGCTGGGAAAAGTGGGTAAATGTGTGCCCGAGAGCTTCGCCCAACGATCTGGCTCTCCAAAGGCGATGGAATGTGCCTATTTTTTTTTATTTATTTATTCAATTTATTCCCCGCCCATCTCCCATACAAGGGACTCTGGGCGGGTCACAACAATCAAAGTTAAAAACGATACAATAAAAGTCTAAAAAATACAATATAAATAGATAAAATACAAGATGAAGGACGTAGGGAATGTAGCATAGATAGTGTTGCTACGGGGCTAGCCAACCCCAGGAGGCACTACCGCCTCTATTGTCCCAGGCCAGGTGGCAGAGCCAGGTCTTAAGGGCCTTCCGAAAGGTCAGGAGGGAGGGGGCCAGTCTCACCTCCAGGGGCAAGATATTCCATAGGGCGGGCGCTATCGCAGAGAAGGCACGCCTTCTGGACCCCGCTAGATGGAACTCTCTTGTTGAGGGGGTCCGAAGCATGCCCTCTCTGCATGCACGGGTGGGGCGGGCCGACGTTATCGGGACGAGACGGTCCCTCAGGTACCCTGGTCCTATGCCATGTAGGGCTTTAAAGGTGATCACCAACACCTTGAATTGGACCCGGAAGCAAACTGGCAGCCAATGCAGCTCGTGAAGCAGAGGTGTTACATGGGCCGATCTCCTGGCCCCCGTAACTGCTCGCGCTGCCGCATTCTGCATCAGCTGAAGCTTCCTGATACTCTTCAAGGGTAGCCCCATGTAGAGCGCATTACAATAGTCTATACGGGAGATGACAAGGGCGTGAGTGACTGTTCGGAGGGCCTCCTGATCCAGGAAAGGGCGCAACTGGCGCACAACTCGGAGCTCTGCAAAGGCCCTCCTGGCCATGACTGCCACCTGCTCTTCGAGCAGGAGTCGCGAGTCCAGGAGGACCCGCAGATTCCACACTGGATCCGAGTGGGGTAGTGCAACTCCACCCAGAACCAAAGATGACAACTTCCCGGATCCAGGGGGGCCATCAATCCACAGCCACTCCGTCTTACCAGGGTTCAGTTGAAGCCTGTTGTTCCCCATCCAGGCCCCCACAGCCTCCAGGCACTGAGATAAGGCATTGACCGCATCACTTACTTCACCCGGGATGGAGATGTATAACTGGGTATCATCGGCATATTGGTGATACCTCATCCCGTGGTGACGGATGATCTCGCCCAGCGGCTTGATGTAGATGTTGAATAGGAGAGGAGAGAGAACCGACCCCTGAGGCACCCCACAAGTCAGGGGTCTCGGGTCAGCTCTCTCCTCCCCTATCAACACCGACTGGGAACGGCCCTGGAGGAAGGAGGCGAACCAGCGCAAAACCACGCTGCCCGCCCCCAACTCCTCGAGCCGTCCCAAAAGTATACCGTGGTCGACGGTATCAAAAGCCGCAGAGAGATCTAAGAGAGCAAGGATGGACGCACTCCCTCCATCCCGCTCTCGCCAGAGATCATCCATAAGCGCGACCAATGCGGTCTCTGTCCCATATCCCAGCCTGAAACCTGACTGAAAGGGGTCCAGATAATCCGTTTCCTCCAGAATCCTCTGGAGTTGCAACGCCACCGCCTTCTCAACCACCTTTCCCAAAAAGGGAAGGTGGGAGACTGGGCGAAAATTGCCCAGGATGGTAGGGTCCAGGGATGGTTTCTTGAGGAGGGGGTGCACCAGCGCCTCCTTAAAGGCAGCCGGGAACACCCCCTCACTCAAGGACGAATTTATAATCGCCTGGACCCAGCCACATGTCACCTCACTAGCTGATTTAACCATCCAGGAGGGACATGGGTCAAGTTGGCATGTGGTGGCGTTTACAATCCGGAGGATCCTGTCTACTTCATCAGGCCCAACAGGATCAAACTGCTCCCAGATAATATGGCAAGTACGGGCCTCTGGCATCTCCCCAGATCTTATCCCACGCTTGGAGTCCAACTTGGAATGAATCTGAGCGATTTTGTCCTGCAGATGCTCAGAAAACTCTTCCGATCGGCCCTGTAAATGGGTCTCCCCTTGCTCCTGACCCAAAAGCGATCTTGTAATCTTAAACAGGGCCGTCGGGCGGCATTCTGCGGACACAATAAGAGCGGAGAAATATTCACGTTTCGCCGCTCTTACCGCCACAAGGTAGGCCTTAACTGCGGCTCTAGATTGTGTTCGGTCAGATTCAGTCTTCGTCTTTCTCCAGCGGCGCTCTAGACGTCTCTTAACCCTCTTCAAAGCCCTCAGCTCATCCATAAACCACGGCGAGTGACGGGCCGAACAGGGCCGGAGAGGTCGCACAGGCGCGATCTTGTCCAGAGCCCTGGCCGCTTCTCTATTCCAGGCTGCGGCCAGGACCTCCACTGGACCGTGAAGCAAGTCCTCGGGAATAACCCCCAGCTCCTTCTGAAACCTCACTGGGTCCATCAGTCGCCGAGGGCGGACCAATCGAGTAGGTCCCGCCTCCCTGCAGAGTGGGGCAGCAGAGGAGAGTCTCAGGGTCACCAGGGCGTGGTCTGACCATGACAATGGGGAAAGATGTAACTCTCCCCTCAGATCACGTTGCCACTGCTCGGACAAGAAAACTAAGTCCGGGGTGAGACCACTGTCACGAGTCGGGTCACGAATAATCTGAGACAGGCCCATAGCTGCCATGGTAGCCATGAACTCCCGGGCCGCCTCCGAGGACCGCCCCAGGGACGGCAGATTGAAGTCCCCCAGAACCATAAGTCTGGGGAACTCCACCGCCAACCCCGAGACAGCCTCGAGCAGCTCAGGCAGGGAGGTCGCTACGCAGCAGGGAGGCTGGTACAGCAGCAACACTCCCAACTGTTCTCGTGAACCCAACTTGAAAAACAGGGTCTCACACCCGGTCACTTGTGGAGCAGCGCCCCTGAAGGCCACAAGGGACTCTCGGATGACAACTGCCACCCCTCCTCCCCTACCCCGGTGTCTCGGCTGATGCCACACCCGAAACCCAGCTGGGCACATTTCCGAGAGGGCTACTCCCCCCTCTGGGCCCAGCCAGGTCTCGGTAATACACACCAGGTCAGCCCCCTCCCCTGTGATTAAATCACTTATAAGGGGGGCCTTTTATTCACCGACCTGGCGTTCAGCAGCAGCAGTCGGAGACCGGAGCCCACGAGGATCTGCTTACCAGGGCCTGGGTATGAACACGGGGGGCCGGAACGCGCCACCGGTAACAAACACCGGGGGCGCCTTCCCCAATAATGGCTCGCCCTCCGGTTCCCGTCATACCATCCCCTGCCCGTCACCACCTGAATCAAATGGCCCGCCCCCCAGCCCCCAGAGATTCCCGACTCTGGCCTAGTAGCCTCCACTCCCAGGCCTCCGGAATTCTTGGGCTTAATCAAGGGTCCCTTATCCCATTCATCCATCATCCAATCTCACACAAATCGGGTAGTGACAAGATCCCCCAGTGCACCAGCTCACGCTCTCGGCACTGCAAGGATCCAGCACCACCCCCAGTCACGCTCTGTACCTCTCCCTCGACTTCTCTCACTGGTCAGGGAGAGGTACCAACACTCACCAACAATCACTCCTACCCCACCTCACTCTCACTCAGGGGGGTACTCTTACAAAACCATACAATCTTGGCCCCCCCCACCTCGTCTCTCACCCAGTGGGGGGTCCACATTCATACTAAGGGACCCCTATAAACCCTCTGCCACCTTATATTAAATGGGACACTGTCCAGGTCTTCATAGGGGTTAGCCTAAATCCAGCGAGGTTGTTTTTGAGTTCCCCTCCCCGGATGCGCACGCCCCCTTCCACGCGATTGGCTCCCGCCTGCAAACCCCGCCCCGTTCCACGAGATTGGCTCCCGTTTGCAACCCCCACCCACTTCCGCGCGATTGGCTCCCACCCTCAAACCCCGCCCCCTGGCCCTCGAGTGATGTTATAAATGTTATAAATGTCAAAATGGCTCCTGGCATAAAAAAGTTTGCCAACCCCTGTTCTAGTATCATATTCCAACAGAGTAAGGCATTAGTAACTACTGAGGCTGAAGGAGGGTTTGCAATCTTCTTCTAAGCCCCATTCCTTCCATCCATCCATCCATCCATCCATCTACAAATTATATTTTAATTAAACAAAAAATGCTGGAAAATTGTTCTGGATTCACTGCTTTGTCTGTCATTGCAGGTTATGGATCAGATCAAAAGATAATTAGTGCTCAGGAAAATTTCCAAATAGCTTTCACATTTATCCTATGAGAATTTTACAACTGGATATTGAAAAGTCATAGCAATCTTTGCCAGACATTATGATGGGAAGTGATGTCCCTGTTCTCATGGGCATCTGTGGGGATGCCATGAACCTCATGATGTCATCATGCAAATTACTTGAATGACCTTCTGTATATTATTTGCATTGTGATACAGCTGACACAAATTATGTAATTCACGTTATTTGCATGATGATACACATGATACCATCATGGCTTCTGTTGGATGACCGTGCCTATTCTGCAGGGCCAGATTAAGGCCAACTGATGCCCTAAGCACAGCCCAACAGTGGTGCCCCTCGACGAAGGTGAAACTCTCATGCCATGAGATGGAAACAAATGTGATACCTGATGACATCTTCAAACCAAACTTGTAAACTTTAGTTACTCACCATGCCAAAGAAACCATTTTTTAAACAATGCAGATTAATGTCAAACACAGGAGATAAGGAGAATTACAAAAAAAAATGACTAAAGTCAAGTGTGGCAGTGAAAGAGTTATGGGCATGATAGCTAGGGGAAATAACTCTGTGGTGCCCCCCTTCCCTTGGTGCTCTAAGCATGTGCCTATTTTACTTAATGGTTAATCCAGGGCTGCTATTCTGTCTACAGTCAGCCCACAGCATCCAAAAAACCAGCTAGTTGCCTTATTCTATGCATCAGGGATTTTACAGGGGCACATTTATCAGATACAAGGATTCACCTTCAGCTATGATTGTCCCACCCAAACTATATACTATACACACACACAATATGTGTTGTTATATATTGTCCCACCCAAGTTATATATTGTCCCACCCAAACTATATATCTATACACACACACAATATGTAATATATATATAGGAAGGAGCTGTCAAACATTGTTGAGGGGCCTGTCAACCATTCTTCAGTCAACTTAATGACCATGAATACGCAAAGCTCTCACATTCCAGATAACTGTACTTACAACCCCCTGAGAATGTTTGAATAATCCTTGGGCAACTGTGACAACTGAGTTTGTTTAAGAGTGGCAAGTTTCTTGTCTTAAGCACGGCCATTGATTGACAGTGGTAAAAGAGCAGAGCAAAGTGGCCTGGCAGAACATGTGACACCACTCAAATTATACACAGTTTATGAAATAGACTGGACTGATCCATATGAGCAGTATGGTGTAGGAGATCAAGTATTGGCTGCCAAGCTGTGCATCAGACGAGCGGCTGAAATGTGCTTGGAGAACGACAGCTGAAAGTTGGATGTATCTACTGCTCTTTGTCTATTGGCAAAAAGTGAAAATTGCTAGATAAAACATCAACCTCAATAATTTATGTGAAGATAGTTTGTGTTTGAGAACATGTTTGGGCATAGTGGTTAAGGCACTAGGCTAGAAACTGAATTCTAGTCCTACCTTAAGCACGAAGGCAGCTGGGTGACTTTGGGCCAGTCTCTCAGCCCTAGGAAGAAGGCAATTGGCAAACCACTTCCAAAAATCTTGCCAATAAAACTTCAGGGACTAGTCCAGATAGTTGCCAGGGGTCAATAGTGACTCGAAGGCACACCCAAAAAAGTTTGTGTTTAGTGCTTATGTTTGTTTTTTTAATTCCTTTACCTGTTTGGGAGCTGTGAATTTTGCTATCTGTTCTAATTGCTTAGTTGGGAGATGTTCTTTGCTGGTTTACCCGCAGGTTTGGCACTGTAGGGACCAAATGTATTTTCTTATGACTAAGGTGACCCCACAGACCGATAATGAAGCTAACTAACTGGTCTAGGGCAGTCATGGTCTCTTAATTTAAACTACTTCACAGAGATGTTATGTATTTAACCATGGGTCCATCATACTCTTGCTGGGAGTATGTGTGAAGAGTGTGATATGTTATGGATATACTGTATCAATATACAGTATGATGTTTTTATATTACTCAATAACAATATTATTTATACAATCTGAAGAGAAATAACAATGTGATTTTAATGTATAAATAACATTTTTGAAATAGCAGTCCTGGTTCATGCTTATTCATTTATTCATTCATTCGATTTATATAGCCACCCATCTCACTTTTACGTGACTCTAGGTGGCTTACAATAAAACAAATAAAAAAAACAAAATACAGAATATAATATAACACATAGCAGCTGGGCATAATCTAACCTATCATCCACAGAACCAGGAGACGGGCTCTAACCCATGCCCAGGGCCCCAGGATTGGGCACAAAGACATGTTTTCCCTCCTGGGTGGGTGTGGTTCTGAGGGTCACCTACAGGGTTGCTGCGAAGAGTATGCTAGGCATCTGGTGGACAAAGTCGATTGGATCCATTCTAAGTTGGACTCTGGCCTTGATGCAGGTCCTATGGAGTTTACTGAGACTGGGTCTAGCCTGCTTATCTGGGGAGAGTTTGATCCTGTTGGGCCTGAGGAAGTGGACAGGGTCCTCGGGGCTGTTAGTGTAGTAAATGGATCAGTACTAGCATATTTCCAATTTGTCTTATGCATCCATCGTTTTAAATTGCAGGATGTTGGAGGGGGAGAGTAATTGTGCAGAAAGCCATGGAAAAAAATAAAGATGTCTCTTTTTAAAATAGGTGGATTTCCAAATCATTACTACTAAATATTTGCATTTCTCTTCTAATTTTAATGATTAACAACAGCCAGAGCACTTCCGCATAGTCATAGTTTTCACCATGCAAACTGTACGATGATGGTGTATAATAAGGGTCACCCTCATCTTAATGCAAAAAGGGGTAAAATAGGAATTTATTTTGGCTCCAACTTTATTCAACCTTTACTATCAAGGAAGAACATAGTCCACCTATGTTGGCTAAAAGACCAATTTTAGTTCTTTTATATGCAATGCTGACATTCTTTCCACCTTTCAAGGGGGCATGAGTGATCTCTTCAGGCCCTTGCATCACACTGTAAAAAGGGCAACCTCCCCATCAATGATGAAAAAACAAAAATATGGTATTTTTAAACCGTCTTGTATCTCGTTATCATGCATGGAGATTTCATGACATTGCCACCCAACCAACTTGGTGTTACAAATATCTTGGAATCTGTTTGTGCCTCAGTGTCTTGATCTGAACAGCTGAAATCTGTTTCCCTCCATGTATGCTATATGATGAATGTCATGTTATGCTTTGCCTCCTGAAATGGAAACAGGCATGTTCTGATTGCAGTCTAAATATTACAAGCCAAGATTTGCAACTACTCAATTTATGGCATGCAGATTTGTGATTAGCATAGAAGTCATGCCCTCTAATTTTTAAGGGCCTTTCACCAGTGCATCCACATATTTTCAACTCTCTACTAAGACTAGAGATAGGCCTGATTTCACCAGAGCATCAAATGTGATTCTGTCACTTGAGATACAGACTCAAATTATTTTTTAAAGCCCACAACCTCCCAGAATCTGCAGGATCACAGCCTTATGGTTTACTAAAATAAATTTCACCTTCAGACTCTATGGCCTCTCTACATAATACCTGATTTCAGTTGGCTACAAAAATCTCTTCTGGACATAAAACAGATCTCAATTTACAAAAATATTTATGTTCCATCCCCAAATTTACAGCCAGGTTTGTTAGGTATATCTCATATCTTCTGTCCCACATAAATACTGATTTAATTATACCACTTTTAATCTCCAGGTATCAAAAATAGATGGTCTCATTCTTTTCCTTTTAGTAGATACCTTAGAAACAATCCCCAGGAAAGTAGCTAAACTTTATTCAAACTCCATCACTGTTAAAAGCAAGTTAGTATAGTTTCTGCTGTTTAGCGTGAATTAGTTCAGTTTCCACTGTCTAGAATTTTACAGCTGTCTTACAGTTAATCTCCAATACCTTTATTTTATGATTAACAAATTTAAGCAATGGTCACTGAAAATGTACAAATTGACACTTATCTATTCCCGGAGCCCTTTTTTAAAAAGTTGTATAACTACATTTATTTATCTTTCAGGTTACCTTTTAAGTACTTTAAAATTTTTAATAATTACCGAGTTCAAATATTTTTTCACTCATGTTTTATTTTCGTATCACTCATTTTAATATTTATATTTTATATTTTTATAATTATGTACAACTGATAGAATATTAGTCATGATAATGTAAATGAATAAGACTGTTTTTAAATTTGATAAGGGGCTCATTTACATTGTGATCTAAATGCATTTTAATATTTAATTGGGACTTGTTAAGTTAGATTTAAAACTATTTCAAATCAGAGGGTTTATATTTTAAAGCCCAATGTGTTTACCATGTAGAATTCTAACTTGTACTGGTCAGTGACCGTAATAAATTGAACTTGAACTTCAGCCATGTATTTTAAAAGTTTTAGTGATTTTGCAGTTTCTGTTTAATAGTCTTTGTAATAAGTGAATTCATTTCTGTCTTTTAGATCTATTCTAATAGTTAATTTTTATTGTATATAGAATATTTTAGTTCATTTGTTTCAATTACTTCTTGAAATTGTACACAGTTCTGCTCAATGACCACAATAAATATTTAAAAGCACACAGCATATGTGGATACACAGGCATCACATGGGTCCTGGATTAGGGCAGTGCTTGTTTATAAAAGTGCCCTTGTTATAGTCAAGTGAAGAACTTTGAAAAACATTGTGGGACAAAACCTCAGACTGCATCAGGGACTTTATTGATATTGCCACTTCTTTCATATGCACTGTGTGAATTTGCATAATATATTCAAGAGGTTGTGGGAATAAAGAAACCTTTTCTAGAAGGGAGACTTGCACACAAGAAAGTAAGACGTGGCAACTGTAGGTGGGGGTAGCTAGATCACAAATCATTTAAGTCAAAGAATATGGGTTTTTTAAAAAAATTGCTTCAATATGCAGAAATAAAAGAAAAAAGGATACAGTCAAGAGAAACAGAAAAAAAGGGAAAAAAGAAAACAGAAAAGGGACAAAAACAACATAAGACATAGAAAACAGCTGTTTTTAAACACATTGACAACTTAAGGCAGAGCTTTCAAAACTGTGTGTCGGAACACATTAGTGTGTCGGCTGCAGTGTCTGGGTGCTGCCTCCAAGCCCTGCCAGGATTCCGTGCAGGTCCTAGTGCCTGCCTTGTGCCCTGCTGTAAGAGTGTGTCGTGAAATGATGCATGTCTAAAAAGTGTGTCACCAACATGAAAAGTTTGGAAAGCTCTGACTTAAGGTAATATTGACTAGTGGGAGAAAATAGATCCCAAACCATGTGACTCAAAGCATGTAGGCTTTCAGGAGAATTCAGAGAGGGGTCAAGAAAGTCAAGATGTGTTTTATCACAAGCTCAACAATGTGATAAAAAACCTGCTCCTTTTTTATATGTGTTGCAATGCATGTAAAGACTTTGATCACATGGTTGTGCCCACCATCTTGACTTTCTTGACCCTTCCCTACGTAGGCTTTATTTACAAAAGAGAAAAATGATGTCACTTGGTTGAGATGGGTGGCTGAATGAATAGGTAGGTAGGTAGGTAGGTTTTTCCAGGCCCTTGGGACACAGAGCAATATACTAGTTCCAATAGTCTACAAGCAGAAATAAACAGGAATAAAAGTATTTAATGGTTGCTAAATAATGAGTAGAAAAAGGCAGAATGGAAATGACAAAACTGATGGTTCTGTGAAGCTATTAGACCAAAGGAAGCCCAGCAGTTAAAATAGTTTTGTTTCAGTGGGTCTTCAGCCCTGGTAGAATTTGTTTCACACAGTCAGAGAGAAACAGCTTGATTACAGATATGACAGTTGTCAAAAAAAAAAGGGATTAGATAACCCATTGTTCAGGGTGGGCTAAAGAAAGAAGCACAAAAGTGTTTGAATCTTGAATCTATGAATAGAATTTGACCTTGTAAAACAATAGTTGCTGGAATTCTTTTATTATGGTTTTCTAATTTTCTAGTCAGTAAAAATTACTTAAGTTCTTGGATTCTTCTGATCTTACCTAATTGGTCTCAGTCCTGCCTGTTGATTAAAGCCTGACTGGCCCATAATGAGGAAATGTGGGCAATCATTTAGATTTACATTTCATAATGTGTTTTTAATGGGTTAGGAAGTGTATCAATTGGTATTATTATTATTTTGTATACCACCAAAAATCTCTGGATTGGGGTAGTATATTTAAATGCTGTGATATAAATGAATAAAATAAAATAATAAAATAAAATAATAAACTGTACATTGTTTAGAAATGGCCAGTTGATGATATATGTATAATAACAATTCTGGTATCATTAGTCTTCATCATTATGCGAAGACTACAGAGAGTGCTCCTGGAGCCAAACAATTTGGTTTAAAAATAGATTTGAAAATGGAGAGCCTTAATATGAGGCATGATAAAATGAGACATCTGCTCCCCTGTATTCTGATTTCCTTTTCCTAAAAGCACTCAAAATATTGTGGTTATTGAGCATACTTCATCCTCCCTGCATTGTTTAGGGAGGGAGCTTTTAGTTTAATTTTTGTTCTTTAGCAAGCTGCAGAAGTCCCTCAAGCAAACAGATACAATTCTTCTTTTCTGTTTCTCAGGTTTCTTGGTTTTGGTTCAATCTTATTGATCATCTGGGTTCACTATAGAAGGAATGATGTCTAACTGACTTCCATCTTCTAAATTATTGTGGGACTGCTTGGCAATACAGATGTATCCCAATTGAATCATTCTCTTCTACCTGATCAAATAATAGTATCATTCTACAAAGCAATATGGTTACGGGACTTGCGGCTTAGGAAACAGTGGACTTGGTTTGTCAAGGAAGATTATTTCATGGTAAATGAGATGCACCTTATGTCTTTTCCTATAGCAAAATGATGTGCAGGAATAAAGTGCTGTACTATGATGACGAATCCTGACTCTTTTCACTAAGAGGGAAAGGGGAAGAAGAATAGATCCTGAAATCAGTTTTGTTCAATGCCAAATGCATTACTGTACTATATATGCATGGTGTCATCACCCTATGAATGGAACGTTAATGAATTATGCACACTCCTATCTTTTATATATGCGACTTTGTTTACAAGCACTGTATCATTCAAAATGCACATTTTAATTTGGCATGTAAATATAGTAAACTTGATAAGTTCTTCAACTATTCTGACATTTATCAAATACTGTATGTGACATTTTCTTTTGTAAAAACATGGGAGGAAATTAAGCTTAAAGCCAAATAGTTTAACTGTTTAAATCAGAGTTTCTCAACCAGGGTTCCGTGGAACCCCGGGGTTCCGCGAGAGGTCACTAGGGGTTCCCTGGGAGATCACAATTTATTTAAAAATAATTTCAAATTCGGGCAACTTCATATTAAAGGGGTACGTTTCATTCTTTATTTTTAGTTTAAGAACACTGTCAATGCATATATACAGGCCTACACATGAAACAAATATAATAATTTTGTAACTTCTGGCCTCTATTTGAGCCTAAATGTGCAGGGGTTCCCCGAGGACTGAAAAATATTTCAAGGGTTCCTCCAGGGTCAAAAGGTTGAGAAACGCTGGTTTAAATAATATTTAAAATGTTAATTATACAATTAATTCAGGATGGGGCACATGGTTCTTGCTTCCCATTTTATCCTTATGACATATATAAAATAGGTTCAGCAGACTGGCTAATAGCCTCCCTCCAAAAATGTCTATGCTTAGAGATTTAATATTGGACTTGCAAGTATCATGAGGAATTCTGGAGCATGTACAGTTTTGATTCTTGTTCGTCATACAGAAACTATCACCATACTGTTCTAGTTCACACATCATTTTAACCTTGGTCTATTGTATGAGACATTTTTGGAGAGTTCACATGCAACAGACTAAGGTGTAAACTATGGGTTAAAAATTACAATAGCTAGATTCACAGAACAGGCTATGCTGCAACCAAACATATCATATTATGGCTTAGGAGGATTTGTGAACCAGGCCAGCATGTTTATGATATATTAGTATAGATGGTTCTCTTTATGTGTGAATTATATAAAGCAGCATTTCAGGATGCTGCATACTTGCCCTTTTCCTGTCATTATGGGATTTTCAAAGTGGTTTAGGTTTTTCTTTCTTTCTGGACTGTGGAAATATAGGATATAGGGCTTACCAACAGCAAAACAGCAACATTTTGCTGGAGTAATTAGACACTGCAGTTGTTCTGCCCAAAAAGAGTGTCCTTGCATTAAGGCATGATGAAGTTTGTTTGGTTTTGACTTAATGTATTGTATGAAACCATGCACTGTTAGTAGTAAACCAAGATTTATGCCGTAGGGTTTATGAATTCAGATATTATGTATTATTCCAGAAACCATGACTAAAACAATTCATGGCTTAGCACATTGTGTGATCCAGCCAATATTAGCTGCTTCTCATTGATATTGTATTTTTATATAGCTCAGTACATCTAGGATGAGTTTTTACCTGGAGTTACATAAACCAGAGCATTTCAGTGCCCAGGAAAGAATCATTGCCTATTAGTATCTCTTCTGTACTGCTTGAGATCCCAAAATATTCCTGTCCTAAAGGCAAGCAAGGTTATAGAATATTGAAAAAATAGCAGTTGATTCTAATTGCATAAAGAATAAATCTGGTCTATATACCTACCATGAATATCAATTCCAGAGTTTGGGCTGGTTTACACAACATGCTAAACCAGGGGTCCCCAACCTGTGGGCCGCGGCCTGTTAGGAAGTGGGCCGCACAGCAGGAGGTGAGCGGTGGTGTCAGGAACAAGCCTGTCCCTGCTGCCATGAGTCGGAGGAAGAGCAGCTGGTAGCAGGAAGAAGCTGGGAAGGTGCAAAGACAGAGCCTGAGCTGGAGCAGCTGATTGGTGGGGACCCTGAAGGGGAAACACCTCCACCTATCAGTGCGTGGCAAAGAAGGGCGGAGAGGCGGGCTGAGGAGTGCGAGGCCCGATTGGCTCCCGCCTGCAAACCCCGCCCCCATCCACGCGATTGGCTCCCGCCTGCAAACCCCGCCCCCGTCCATGCAATTGGCTCCCACATGCAAACCCCGCCCCCATCTGCGCAATTGGCTCCCGTCTGCAAACCCCACCCCCGTCCACGCGATTGGCTCCCACCTGCAAACCCCACCCACCCCATCCACGCAATTGGCTCCTGCCTACAAACCCCGCCCCCTGGTCCGTGGAAAAATTGTCTTCCACGGAACCGGTCCCTGGTGCCAAAAAGGGTTTAAGGTATAAGAGTTAAGGTGTTCATCTAGGAATGGGGAGAGCTAGCTTCCCATCTACTTTCAACTAAAGAAGCTCACTAGGTGACTTTGGGCCAGTCATTCTCTCTCAGCCCAACTTTTCTTGCAGGGCTTTCATTGTGGAGGAGAAATAGGAGGAGGTGCTAGGTATGCCACCTTGAGCTCTTGAACAAAAGGCAGGATATAAATAAACAAATAATATGGTTAGTTTAGTGTTCTGTGGACTCAGTCTTGAAATCCCAGATGTTATCTGCCTCACGTATTTCAAATCCATGCAAAGAAGATTTTGTTTGTTAGATTGGGTTTGTACTAACTTCAGAAAATTCAAAATTGGCTAAATGAAACCACAGCTTGTGAACCTATCAAATAATCACAAAGTCTATTAGCTAAACTTATTTAGTTAGGTAGGGAGAGAAAGGAGGAGTCCACCAAATGGGAAACTGTTGCATTCATCATTTCTTATGGACTGTTGCATTTCAATTAAATCTTTTTGCTATCATTTACAGCCCTCCCTGTTGCCCTTCTTAAGATCAATATATCTGTAGATATAATTAGTACCGTACTACTGACATAAAAATGGTCTATTGGGAAAAGAACTGCCTGGATTACTAGAAGCATAATCTAGCATTATATACGATGATAATCTGAGACACCATATGGTCACCTCAAGATCAGATGCAGTTATAAAACATCAGCAAGTTTTTCCTGGCTTACTGGTGACACTGACAACATTTGTATGGCTTTTAGTTTAAGCTGCTTGCTCCTACGGTCACAAATCCATGGAGAAATCCATATGGTGCTTCTAAAAAACACTTACTACATTGATTCTGTATGAATCTCTGTGCATGTAAGAATCAGAACAAAGCTGAATTTTTAGATAGACTATTATTATCTCTTATGAGTAACTGATTGAAAAAAAGGAAACAGAAATTTAAAAAGAACCAGCTGTTGCAATTGGGACATATACTGTGGCATGTTTTAAGGATTTGTGGGACCAGCTAAGGAGTGAAACAGCTAAATTGGCTAATTATATACAGTAATATTATTTAGTTTGATTAAAACAACATTATACAGCAAAGACCAAAATTCATCACTTCTTATATACTCTAAATGAGATGTTAGCTACCATGACTGATGTAATTGTATAATTGCTACGAAAAAGACAAATTCTGTGGCTCGGTGGCTGGGATACTGTAGAACAGTGCTTTCCAAACTGCCGCCGTTGGTGACACACCAATGGCGGCGGCAGCGTGGGGGCGTGTGCGGCGGTGGCGCGGGGGTGTGTGCGGCGGTGGTGGTGTGCATGGCAGCGGCAGCAGCAGTCTCATGTTTTCTGCTAAAACACGGAAGTGCTGATGGTGCGCCGCTGCCGTCATCGTCGCTGCCGCCGCACACACAACCCCACACACACACCCGTGCCGCCGCCGTACACGCCCCCACTGCTGCTTCCGGGTTGTTTTGCGACACACTAAACTGTGTGTTGCGACACACTAAAGTGTCACGACACACAGTTTGGAAAGCTATGCTGTAGAAATATTGTTAGTGTACCATCCACCCTGCTGCACAAGAGGCTATCTTCTTGAGCTAGCTAGGATGATCTCTGGGGTAGGAGGGGACTACCATAGACTTAGGGGATACATATTCACACTGAGGTTACCCAGTCAAGACTGGCTTGTGATTTTACTCCACCATGACAACCATGGACCAATCCCAACTGGTATCTGTGTCCATACATGCAGCAGTGGATCTGATATTCTGTTCAGCTGGAGTTTGTGAAAATGGAAAGTGAAGGAGGTCTCTATAATTCTATTGTCACATATACTGTAGATTGTCACAGATGTGTCTATTGTCACAGATATTGTCACAGATCTCTGGTCAATTTTAGACTGGTGGCTGCTATAAGCCCTACAGTACATGGTAGAGAACCAGTTAAAAGGGTATGATGGATCTGGACCCCTGATGGATCTGGATGGTTTCATGAATGTACTTGAGGAATGTCCTGCCTTGTCTGTTGGCAATACTGTTGAAGCCATAGCCAGTGGATCATGGAGATGGCCTGGGAGTTAACACTATTGTGCAATAATAATAAACCGCCCAGAGTCATTATAATACGAGTTGGGCGGTAAAGAAATATGACAAACAAACAAACAAACAAATACCTTCTTACATCTATCAGAGCTAAAGCAGCATCCTGCTTTACTGGGGAGCTAAGAGCAATGAAGCAGATAGCTGGAGGACTAGAGTACAAGTGGCATAAGGGCTGAACCTGTTGAGGTGGTTCTCAGGCAGAGAGAACCGTTGTGTGAATATAGTTCAGGTGCCTCTGAAGACCATCAAGAAAACAGCAATGTATCAGTTAATTCAGAAAAAATGGTTTAAATTCTGAAGCATGGATCTGTATAAAGGCTTTGCATTGTAGAGGGCTAAATATCTCTCTGAATGAGTCTTCATTCCTGTCTGCAATAAAGATTTTAATCTATTCAAATCATATCTGAGAATCTTCTGCCAAGTTAAGCCATTTATTTATTTATCTATCAGATGCATTTGCATTTGTATGGCACCTCATCTAAGGCTTTTGGTAGCTTATGTTAAATTTATCTAGGTAATTTACCCTTTGCTCAATAAGGGGCTAGGAGAGCTGAGATTTATTGTTATCATGGTATGAACCCTGTCAAATAAGGAGCTCTTGAGATTGATTGGATGGAACACAGAGTATGGCCCTTTTAAAGACACATCTGAAATTCAATTCCATGGCAGTGGATGCAGAAAAGACGACAAATGTTTTTTCCTCCATCGCAGCTACATGGTAATGGCGAGCGATGCATTTCTATACTGTGTGGCATCTCCTTCATGAAGATGGTGGGGAAGGGAAGCCAGAATAGTCAGAGGCTCTGTATGAGCAATTTTCATTATTCTTTGTAGGCAAGGTTGATAGAGTTATCTCAATTTGAATTCCAATGTTGGGACAAGCTAAAGGAGATAACCTTAGAAACTTACTGGCTTGTTCATATAAATAGTTATATGTCGTGAGCTGCTGAGAGTCTATTTATGATTGTGGTGGGATATAAATGTAATAAATAAATAAATAAATAAATAAAATAAAATAAATAAATAAATAATTTTCAGATTGTAGATATTGAGGACATGGCATGTGGAGAGTGGGAGTCCTCACCACCTCCTTGCTTGACTCTTACCCCTCCTGGCTGATTCAATTAGCCAGGTTGAAGCTGCCTCTGCTTGAGAGACTACTGTCAATGCCTCATTGAATGTGGGATGTATTCCTGCCTACTTAAAGGAGGAAATTATAAGATCTTTACTGAAAAAGTCATCTGTTGACTTGGAAGATCTTGGTATTATTAAGCCATTCTCAAATTCTCCATTATTGAGTAAGGTGATCAAGAAAGAGGTAGCCTCATAGCTCCATTTACACTTGGATAAAATTAATTACCTGGATTTGAATCAAGATTTCACCTGTGATAGGAAACTGATACTTTTCTGGTTATCTTGGTGGATGACCTACACTGCAAACTAGATGAGAAGCACCACTAGATTTCCTGGACCTCTCAGCAACTTTCAGCACTATTGGCCATGGTATCCTTGTGGACCATCTGGGAGCATTATTTTGCAGTGGTACTGGTCCTTCCTGCCAGGATGTGTCCAGAAGATGGTATTAGGGGACTATTCTTCAGCACCTGGGTCTCTGTCCTGTTGTGTCCCCCATGCTGTTTAACATCTACTTGAAATCACTAGAGGTGGTCATTCAGAGCTTTGGAGTGGAATTCCATTAGTATACTGATGACATCGTAATGGCTAAAACTGGCAGATGGGAACCAGCAGTGCTTTGGCCAGACAGAATGTTGCAAACGCTGAGCAAGTACCTCCCAATCAGAAGGCTGGGAAAACAATGGTCAAGGGTCTGTTGACTCTGAAAGGTAAAAGGAAAAGGCTTAGGATATAAACCCTGGAGCTGATATATATATAAATGACTTGTTTTTTGTGTTTTGTACAGATGTGACTTTTTTCTTGCAGATAAGGAAATGTTCTAAGGTGTGTGGAATTTGTAACTAATTCCACTTTTGTTAACTAATTGTAGCTACGTGGGTTTATTTCTGAACAGTAGGGATTTATTACCATGCATGGTGAGAAACCTGATCATCATTCAGCTAAACTGCTTCCTCTCATCTAATTCCAAGAAAGCAATCAGTAGCCTTCAACATTACTTGATCTCAATAATAGATCAAATAAGAAAGAACTATCTGTAATAAATCAGACAAGATGAAGATGCTGTTGGTAAGGGAAAAAAATCAGGCATTCAGGTGAAGCCTTTTTTGGATGGGGTTGCACTCCCACAGAAAGAGCAGTTTACAGTAATGAGGACTCCTTAACACTCACTCATTACAGGTGATAGCTATGGCGAGGTGGGTTTGCATTACATCTAACGCACCAACTGTGCCACTTGAGCAGTCAAACCTGACAAATTACCCACACCTTTGTTACAACCTACAAGAGTTGAATGAAAAGTAATGCCTCCAATATTATAGGTCACCAACAGATGGCAGTACTGATGCATTAGAAGCTCTGATGGGTTCTTTAGCATCTATTCTTTCACTTTAGTTAGCAAGAAGATGCTCTGAGAAAAGGTTGTATTGTTCGTGAAATGGAAGCCTGAAGTCACTGTACTTTAAGCAACACATTGGATTGAGTTTTAGACTGCTGAAGAAGTCCCATGAACTGAAATTCACCACCAAATGCAGATTGTTTATGGTAATGACCCTGTTGACGTGAGTACTGTGCATCGCTGGGCCAAAAAACATAAACATGGTGCACTGGGAACAGCTGATTCGTGAGATCAAGAAAAAAATGGATGTCCTGTGACAGCAGCCAATGAATTTCACATGACAAATGTTGATGAACTGATTAAGGACAATTGACAGATCACTCAAAGAGAAATTGCTGTCAAGTTTGACATTTCACAGGAATGTGTGAGTCACATTATTGAAGTTCTTCAATATTCGAAGGTTTGTGCAAGATGGGTTCTTTGCCTGCTAGCAACAGAGATGAAAGCCAATAGAAGAGATGAAAACTTCAAGAGCTGAAATTTGCTATAAGACAAAGGGAACATGTCTCCTGCTATGAGTCTGCCTGGTATCCAATTTCACATAGGCATTGCAATAAATCTCTCGCACTCTAGAAATCTGACCCTGCATTCAATAACAAGCTAGCATCAAAATCACACAATACTATTAGAAACGTTGCAACATTGCAGACAAGAAAATAGTCAAGTCGTGGTGTCATCCACGAACCGGAACCAGACTGTTGGTGTAATGGGTGCCGATTCCAAAGCCTGTTTTTCAAAGTGTTCCATGTAAAAGTTTGCTATGACTGGGCTCAGGGGGCTTCCCATGGCAACGCCATCCATCTGTTCATAGAACTCATTCTCCCATTGAAAGTAACTAGTTGTTAGGCAGTGTTGAAATAAAGCTGTAATGTCTTCTGGGAAGATTTGCTTGATGAGTGCCAGGGTGTCCCTTACTGGTACCTTGGTAAACAGGGATACCACGTCAAAGCTGACCAGTTTGTCTGTGTGGTTGAGTTTTAGGGTGCTGATTTTGTTGATGAAGTGTCCTGAGTCTTTGATGTGGGATGGAGTCTGTCCGATGTGGGTCTGTAAAAGGGTAGCCAAATGTTTGGATAATTCATATGTTGGGGAGCCAATGGCACTTACAATGGGTCTGAGTGGGATCGAGTCTTTGTGGATTTTGGGGAGTCCGTATAGTCTAGGTGAGAGAGCTTCTGTCTTGCAAATATGTTGTAGTACGTTGGGATGCAGGGAGGAGCTCTTTATCAGTGTGTTGGTTTGCTTCATGATTTTGTTGGTCGGATCCCGTCTTATTGTTCTGTATGTGGTGGGGTCTAGTAGTTCTCTGATTTTGTCTTTGTATTCATCTATGTTCATAATTACCGTGGCGTTGCCTTTGTCTGCTGGAAGGATGATGATGTCTGGGTCCGAATTGAGGGTCTCTATGGCGTTTCTCTCCTTCTTGGTAATGTTGCTGGTGGGGGGCTTTGCTTTCCTCAGGATTCTTGCCACTTCACCCCTTATTTCTTCTGCTTCTTCCTCTGGACGTTGGTGAATGGCTGATTCCACATTGGCAATGATATCTTCCACCAGAATTCTGGTGGGTGTAATTGCAAAGTTTCCTCCTTTGCTTAGGATGGAGGTTTCTTCAGGAGAGAGTAGGCGTTCTGTCAAATTGATGACAATGCGTGAAGTATCCAGTGCCGGTTTTGGTTGACTATTTTGGCATTTGTTGAATTTTTGCTTTTGTCTGTTTGTGTAGTCAAAGATGTCCTTTTCCATTTTTCTGTAGGATATGGTATCAATCTTGTCCCAATCCTGGCTTCTCATTTTGTGACTGAGGCTCATATGTGTGTCGAATAGATCTTTTTCTGTGATGGCAAGGTTTCGGCGGGTTGTGTGAATTCTCTCGCGCAGGAGGGCTTGTTCAAGGCGGTCGTAAATGCGGCTGGCTTGTGACGATTTGAAGGTCCTTTTCGTTCTGAGAAAGGCTGGAATGGTCCTGGTATCTCTGCATCGCATTAGGAAGGTTAAGGAGCAGAGTAGGTGTGCTTTTCTGTTCCGGAGTGTTTCCAGTCTCCGTGTCTGTCGGAACGTTTCCTCCCCGTAGAGGCGTTCAATGTATTGTCGAAGGCTTTCACGGCCGGAGTTCGATGGCTGTTGTGGGTCTTCCGGGCTGTGTGGCCGTGTTCTGGAAGTTGTGGTTCCTAACGTTTCGCCAGCATCTGTGGCCAGCATCTTCAGAGGGCAGGAGCACAGATAGAAGCAAAATCTCTGTGCCCAGGTAGAGTGGCAATGTTCTATTTATAGAGCTAAATTATAGGAGATTAGGTGGGGTTTAATCTCCTATAATTTAGCTCACAGTCTTGGTAGGATTGAGTTGGAGATGGTTCCTCCCCATCCAAACCCACACAACCTCCAGGCACTGGGACAAAATCTTGACAGCCTCACTTGGCCACTCTGGAGTCAAAAGATATAATTGGGTATCATCAGCATACTGATGATACCAAACCCCAAACCGGTGGATGACCTCACCAAGTGGTTCCATGTAGATGTTGAAAAGGAGAGAGAATAGAACCCTGCAGCACCCCACAAGTGAGGGGCCTAGGGGACGATCTCTCCCCACCAACCAACACTGACTGGCCCCGGAGAAAGGAAGAGAACCACCGTAAAAAGGTGTCCCCAATCCCCAACCCACAGAGCTGGCTCAGAAGGATACTGCGGTTGACGTTATCAAAAGCCACCGAGAGATTAAGGAGCACAAGGATGGATGCACCACCACCATCCTGGCTCCACCACAGGTCATCAACAAGCATGACCAAAGCTGTCTCAGTACTAAATCCTGGCCTGAAACCTGACTGAAATGAGTCTAGATAATCCGTTTCCTCCAGGGTTCTCCTCAGCTGCAGACTGACCACCTTCTCAACAACCTTCCCCACAAAGGGAAGGTGGGAGGCTGGTCAATAGTTATTGAAGACCGTTTGAGGAGGCACACCACTGCCTCTTTCAAGGCTGGGGACACCACCCCCTCTGTCAAAGAGGCTGACACTACTGCATTCTATTACAGGCTAATTTTGAAATTCTTCTGACACAGAAATATACCTTCTGCCCCTTTCCTTTGGTCAGATTTGAATCAAGCCCCCATTAGGAAGGAAGGAAGGGAGGCAGGCAGGCAGGCAGGCAAAACTTTTAATGCCACTTACTTTCCATGTTGCAAAACATCTACATCAAGACTGTAGTGACATACTCCAACTTTACTTCAGAGTGCTCATCATTTACAAACTGAGAAGTCTGGAATCATTTTCACTTTTTAATGTGATTCTCTAGGAATGAATTATGTTTTTGTAATTAACATGACTGGAGCCAACTTACAGTTGATGGACACAATGGTTTTGTAACAGCCCTCTTTGGAAATTCCTTCCATCAAATCATCATTGGCGATCACTCGTAGCCGAGTAAGATTGTCTTCCAAAGGTAAAATTTTAACGGTGGATCCGTAAGTGGCTATAAAGGCCAATTCTGGATCCGCACAATCTCCCACAATGAGGGCATAGGTTTCCGGGTGGGAGACGGTCATGATGAGGGTTTGCCTGACGTGCCTTCCTTTTAGCTCTTTTCTCCTTTTCGCCCTGTACTCGTGCTTCTTCAAAGTCCATAGCGCCATTAATAAAGGATGACCTCCAATTGAAACGCTCATGAGTTAGGGCTTCCCAGTTCTCAATGCTGATATTACATTTTTTTAAATTAGCTTTGAGAGTATCTTTGAATCTCTTTTGCTGTCCACCAATATTCCGTTTTCCATTCTTAAGTTGGGAGTAAAGTAGCTGCTTTGGAAGACGATGGTCAGGCATTTGAACATGACCGGTCCAGCGAAGTTGATGTTGGATGATTTACGACCGCTAGATGGTGACCCCACTGGTCGCGGTAATCCAGTCAGGGAGAAAATGAGGCAGACTATGTTTAGGGCACCTTTGCTAGCCCCCTCCCCATATGGGGTGAGCAGAGTGGATCCTAAATAGGGCTGCTCAGTTGTGGATACAGCTGCCGAACTACTCAACTGCCTCGATCCTTGAGTCAGGGCGACTGAATCCGTATCCACCGCCCATGTGCTGGTCCATGACTAGGAGCTTCCGGATTTCACAGTCCTGCCCCCGTTGCCATTCGTCAGTCGCCATGGGACTTTTGGTTGTTTTGGGTTTGGTGTGGTTGGAAGACGCCTGTGCGTGAATTTGTTTTATGTGTGGAGATCGGTGCACAACGATCAGCACACAACCTTCACAGAAAAAGGCTCTAATCCAATGGCATGGATACCATGACGATTGGTGACCTTTTGTCTGCTGCAGCCTTCATCCGCCTTCGCAGCCGTTGTAACAATACACCTTGTTATCTTCCGCCTGTTCTGCCGTTGAGGACTTTCTTGGATCGTTCTTTGTCTGGTTCCTCCCCCTGGACCTTACCGCCATGGGTGACCCTGCCAGGAGTACATGACTCCCGACGGCTTCGCTCACAGGGTTCATTGGGAACACACAAGCCCACTCACCACAACAAGGTGACAATCCAGCGAGTGAGTTCCATCAAATATGGATGGGTGAATATGACAATTTCATTTTCTCCCTCATAAACTGTTTAGTCTGGGATGGGCAAACTTTTTCTGTTGAGGCCACATTCTTTTGGGAGTCACCTATAGGGGTCAAATGTCAGTTGTGATTTGGGGCACAGTTAAAAGTGGATGGGGCCATTTTTTCTCTTGCTGACATTTTTCTTGTCATCTGTCTGTTTCAGACACACTCTTCTCTCTGTACTTACCTCTCTTCCCTTGCAGACGGATAGGGCAGAATGCTTGTCACTTTTTTCTATCTTCTTTATTAAAGAATTATAGAAAAAATGAGAGCAAGCAAAACAATTTCTTCCCTACCGTCATCATCAAATGTATAAAACTTTAATCATCCACTCATAAATCATAAGCAGTATAATGTAATGTTCTTTGTTTTACACCTTTCAGCTCTTACTAATCATTTTGCACATCTATCTCTGCAGTCAGGAAGACCTTAAACATATTTTTTAACAAATCAAATGTTAGTATTCTCAGGATTCTAATTAAGATTTTCCAGGGAATATCCATGGAACTGGACTGAGAATAAAGATTTAACCATTTGAACCTGACACGGTCTTCCTGTTTATACACTAGACTCTTTAAAGCTGCTCATGTGATTTCTTAGAATAGTGCTTTAAACTTGGTTATTACTATATACATAATGCAGATGGAAGCTGAAGGAGAATCCCATATGGCACTTCCAGATGAAGAGAACAACTCTGTAATCATTGTCATCATCTATATGAATTGTTATTTTTCTACTACTATTTTTAGCTTCAGCATAGTTTCCACACAACTGACACCTCACTGTTATTTTTCTGCACCATTCTAGTCCTCTCCAATCCAGAAGCATCCATCTCTTTTCTTGCCTCTTCTGCAGGTGCTTCAGGGCTTGGCTTGGCTTTGAAAAAGCTGTGAATCAATACTGACATCTTGATGCACATAGCAGTACTTTCTTTTTTAAAAAAGCATTTGGGGCACAAAAGACTGTGGTTGGGTATATTATTTGCAGCACCTTAGCTCTACCAGAGCCCCAGTACTTCTCTGTGGTGGCCCTCATAAAACCTCTAACCAGTGAGAAACCCATTCAATGTCATGTCCTGCCTGAAGTAGATTTGTCTGCTCTTTCAACAAATTGGGCTTAATTCAAACTGTAACCACTACCACCTTTGGTGCCAGGTTTACATTCAATAAATGTATGTTGAAAACCATTTCTATGTATTATACTCTTACCTGACAATTAACATAGGGATTCATTGCTTCTATATACTGTACTTCATATTATGGGTACAATGTCCCACCAACAATCATTTGCTTTCGGGATCCCTTTTTAAAGACTGTTATAGCAGTTTCCCCTACATTCTTTAGGTGCAGCTCATCTCAACTCTTCCAACAATTAACAGTGGAAATTCAGTCTGAACTTCTGAAAAGGCAGAACTGGACTATGCCGTTTGGCTACTAGCAGCTGCTCCCGGCCCCCCTCCTAAAACCCTGCTTTAAAAAAGAACTTTTTAATCAAAGCAGACCAGGCGGAGTCTGACAGTCAATGAATGGAAAATGCAGCCAAAGATCTTCCCCTGCAATGTAATGAGGTGGCTGCCGGCCAAAGGCAGGCAAACTGAAGTGGGGCGAGGGGCGGGATGATTTCACGCAAGGATCCTTGCTACGAAAGTCACACGAATCCCCCCGTTTCCTTCGGCTTGGAAAATAGACAGTACTGTACAGATCAAACTCCACGTGGGTTTCGCGTCGTTTGCGGACGTAAGATCTTCCCCGTCGGAATTCGGCAGCGGGAGGAGGAGGAGGAGGAGCAGCAGCAGCAGCAGCAGCCCGAAAGGGCGGGAGGGGTGGATTTGGGTTCGTGCGCGGCGGGAGGGCGGCTCAGCAATGAATGAAGGCTCGAGCCTCTCCGCAGAGCCGCGCGGCTGAAGCGCCCCTAGCGTTTTCTCCGCACTGGCCGTGACCGGCTGCTCTGGCGATTCCGCGTCCTTCGCGGGCAGATCAGCGCCAGCCGTGGTCCCCTTCGTGTCGGCTCAAGAAGGAGGAGAACGGGGAGGAGCAGCTGCCGCCGGATGCGGGAAGGGAAAAGCTCCGGCTCCCCTGCGCAGCGCGGCCGGCTACTCACCTGAGCGCGCAGTGGCGGCAGCGGGAGGAGGAGCCGCCGCCGCCGCCGTGATCCCGGCCCAGGGGGCGGCGGCGAGGGCGGCCGACCCAGAAGCCATGGCAGGGACTCCGGGAGCCTAAGAGGGGCCGCCCCCGCCTCGCTAGGAGCTCCAGCGGAGAAGCCGCCCCGCAGAGGCCTGCGAGTCCGGAGCGGGAAAGGCAGGCGGAGAGCGTGCCCAGGCGAGCAGGCGGCCGCGGGGCCGGCCCTTCCCAGTCTTGGCCCGGGCCGGCTTTGCAGCGGCGGCGCAATCGCACGCGCAAGATGTCCACCCGCACGCCGCTGCCCACCGTCAACGAGCGGGACACGGAGAACGTGAGTGCCGCCGGGTTGAGTTTTGGCCGGCCACCGGCCGGAGGTTCCTTCGTGTGGCTCCGAGGGGGAAGGGGCGGCTTTGCTTTCGTGAGGGTCTGAGGGAAGACCGACGTGCTTTCGGGTGGCGCCCGGCGCCTCTTTCGTCTCTGGAGAAGGGTCACCCCCTTTTCTCCCCTCCCCCCGTCGGGCAGGCCTTCGCCGGATCGCCCCTGTCCCCGTTCTGCAGCCACGCCTCGGTGGGATGCTTCCTCCCATCCCCTCCCCTCGCCACACCCGGGGCCGCCTTCTTTTCCCCGGGCGACTTTCTGTCCTTCCTTCGTGCTGCGAGACTCCGGCTCCCCCTCCTCCCCCCGCAGTGCAGCCGCTGGGAAATATTTCTGGTGTGTCTAGTTCTGCTGCTGGCCTGCCGGTCTCGATGTACGTGGAAGGTTTCCAGATGGTTGGGATAGTCGGTCCTCCATGGCCAAGCAGGCGGAGGGGAAGGAGCGGGTAATCTGTGCAGAAGGTAACCTTGCAGGTAAACTTTCTGCTCAGATCGCTCCTTGCCTCTGGTACTGATTGCCCATTGGAATTGGCATCCATTTTTTCCTGGGATCCTTTTCTCCAGAAGTCATTCTGTGTATGCCAGCCGGGATCTTCTGGGCCAGACACGGATGCTCACGCTGTGACCTCCAAAAGTGGCTGCTCTGTCACTCCATCATCCGTGGCAAGGGATAAGATCATTTTTTACAATTTCCCTTGTCCTTAGTTTTGTTTTTGTCTTGTGCAGCATTCCAATATGGGTCCATCTAAATAATTACTATTGGATGAGCAGCCTTCAGATAACAGCAACAGAAATAAAAAGGAGTGATTAGTTTTCACTGGACAGTTGTTATAGGAACAGTACAATAGGGGAAAACAAGAATGAAAAAGTCTTAACACATGCAAGTATTTTTAAATGGTTTTATGTAAACAGACACACTCAAGGATGCAAGATGTTAGACTTTGGGGTAGCAGAAATGTGACTGAAATGCACATTTCACATTGTTAATAGTTGCTTGACTTATGAAGGAAGAGAAGTTGAATACCCAGGTTGTATAAAATCTGACATTATATCTGCATGTACTGTTTCTGGTAGCATGACAGGATTTATTAGAAGTGAGAGGGAAAAGATATTTGAGATGCAGTAATGCAGTAGGAGTTGAATTGACCCATACTTTTACAGTGTTCATGTGAAATGTGCCATCATTGTTGATGGTGCTTATTTTTCTAAGCAAACATAAGCACTGTTCACTCTTTCCTGGAATCACTGTGTCGGTGCACTAGGCACCATTTATCAATTCTGATTTGAATAGTTGCATTTAATGTGAAAGTGTGTGGCAGCAATGGTGGGAAGGAGAGGAAATGCTGACTATAAATATAGCTTTGTTTTCACTGGCTCAGTGTAATTAAAGAGTTCCCAACTGTTTTAATCAGAATGTTGGCTAAAGAAATTGTATGGATATACACCATATTGTATTGCAGATTTAGCAATACTGATTTAGTTTGGCTTAGCTAATACTTTCACATGTAAAGTAAAAAAAAATGCAGTGTTCAATGCAGTGTAAGGACCCTGTCCTACTCCCATTATAGGGAAGAGAATTTATGACAGGAGAGAGGCATAGTAGATTTTTTTGTAGGTAAAAAAAAGTGACAATTTATTGTCACTTAACATAACAGTGGAAAAAAATTACTGGTGAGAGGACTCAATACTGTGTCTGTTTATAGCATCCCCCCCCCAAAGTACCATAAAATAGCAAAAATTGGCCTTAACTTTTACATGGAGCAAGAACTGTTGTTGCTTACCAACTTGGCTGAGAATATTAAGAGTCTTTCTGATTAATGGCAAGTTTCTTACTTTTGAAAATGTGAGTTGAGAATGGATGCTTCTGTGCATTGAAACTTGATGGCAATGGTTGCAATCAGAAACGGGTGACAGACTTTAGAAATAAATAAGATCTCTGAAGTTGCTTCACTGCAGATTGAATAGAGTTAGTGTGTAATTGGATTTGAGTAAGTACAAGAGTGCCTTGGACTGCAAGAAGATCAAACCAGTCCATACTCCAGGAAATAAAGCCAGACTGCTCACTTGAGGGAATGATATTAAAGGCAAAACTGAAGTACTTTGGCCACATAATGAGAAGACAGGATACCCTGGAGAAGATGCTGATGCTAGGGAAAGTGGAAGGCAAAAGGAAGAGTGGCCGACCAAGGGCAAGATGGATGGATGATATTCTGGAGGTGACGGACTCAACCGTGGGGGAGCTGGGGATGGTGACGGCCGACAGGAAGCTCTGGCGTGGGCTGGTCCATGAAGTCACAAAGAGTTGGAAGCGACTGAACGAATAAACAACAACAAAAGTACAGGACAAGCAAACCATGACTATGGTTCTCAGTATAAGATCTATTAGGGAAACAGGCATGAACTAGCAACTGTAGAATGTTGAATGTTGAAAAAGATTATTTCATTTCTGTTATAAGTTTGAACTAAAGGTATCTGTTTTTAGCAACCCTAGCATTTGTAGTACACTGTGTATACTTTAAGTCTGCATGTGTATTAGAGTTTTACAGTTTATGTAATTTCCTTATTTGTGGTCAGATTGTTCTAATGAATTACAATCTAAAGTAAGTATGGTTCCTATTGTCTCTTCTCCCCCCCATGTATATTTTCCTAGAGTGAGTCAGCAATTGATAAAATAATTGAAATAGACAAGCAGTTGCTTTTAAAGTAATTTTTATTTTGATTTTTAGTCCTTTCCCCAGTTGAGTATTCTTATACTCAATTTTTAAAAATTATTATTACACTAGATATATTCCAGAAAGGTATTAATATTTTTAAGAATGAACCAAATAGGATTTCAAAGAATGGATTTCTTTTTGTCTGCACTCACTGCAGCCTCTACAAAGAAGAATGGAGGATAATGGTTTCTCTGACACAGTGCTCTTGACTATCAGAAACTCTTCAAGAGGCAAAAATCTGTTTAACTTCAAAAGGAATGTGATTTATAGATATAGTGCCAACATTCTAGATTTTCAGGCAACTTGTGATCTGAAAAGTGGAGGAGGAAATATATTTTACATTGATTAACTTTATTTGACATTTTGTGTCCTGGGTTTGTTTTATTTATTTATTTATTTATTTATTATTTGAATTTATATCACCGCCCATCTCCCCCAATGGGGAACTCTGGGCGGTTTTAAAGTTTGAGTTGATTGTTTTGTTTCTTTTATTCCATGTATGGATGACAATCCTTTACTGTTTGGTTGTTCCTGGTATAACAGCTAAAACAAGCAGGGAAATGTTTAATGTTTATGTGAATGTTCTTTGGAATCCTACAGTCAACTTAAAATGTTTTATTTGAGCATTTATTTTCAGAATAGCAATGCACAAAAACTCTGGGGGGAAAGCCAGGTCTTCTGTGTAAGATTTAAACAATAAAAAGATGGCAGGTTTTGTTCAATTGATCGGGGTCACAAAGAGATAGGGGTTGGGAAAAGATATAGGAGAGTAATGTGTAGACATAAAACAGCACTGTACTACTTTCATATTCCCAAACTGGATAGGGCTAGGATCCATTTTGGGAGACAGTTTAAGGAATTTTAAGGGCCACAGGAGGTGCCTTAAGTATTTGCAAGGCTTAAGACAATTTCCCCTTAAACCTGAATCAAGCCCTCTGAAATATATTTTTGTATTTTTGGTCTCACCCACTTGGGATCTGGGGACCACAAAAAGGTTACTGATGGGCTGTGCTTTTTATATGCTTGGCATGGGGTATTTGGGGCGTGGTGGTTCAGCAGGTAAGACGCCAGGCTTGTTGATCGGAAGATCGCAAGTTCGGAGGTTCGAATCCCTACCCCTGCGTGCGGAGTGAGCTCCCGCACTCGCCCCAGCTCTTGCCAACCTAGCAATTCGAAAGCATGCAAATGCAAGTAGATGAATAGGTACCACTTCGGTGGGTAGGTAACAGCGTTCCGCGCGCGTCATGCGGCCACATGACTGTGGAAGCGTCTTCGGACAACGCTGGCTCTTCGGCTAAGAAACGGAGATGAGCACCGGCCCCTAGAGTCGGACACGACTGCACAAATGTGCGGGGGGAACTTTTACCTTTACCTTTACCATGGGGTATTAAAATGCTAATATGTAACATTTACTAATATTAAATGAACTGGTTAATTTTACTTTTGAAAGTTCCACAACTGTTTCTATAGATTGGGCCCACTGTTATATTAGTAGACTTGTGTGGTTGTCACAGGAAATCAGATGCTACTGATGATGTAGCTCTTTTTTCACTAGTACTACATTCCTTCAAGATTAATAAGGATTTCTCAGCTTGTAGTCCATCTCACTTCCTGTGTATGGATGAGAAAGTAGATAGGACTCAGACTGTTTTGATAATGTAAAAGTGAGTCCCAATATATCTACTTTTCTGGAAATAGATTTTTTTTTCTGGACTTGGAAGCAATAGAGAAATTTGCAGAAGGCTGCAGAGATCAAGCCCACCATTACAGGCAAGTAAAGTCCAAGGCTGACTTCCAAGTTTGTTTTAGATAAAGAGTAAGGACTGCCTGGAGTCAGACTCAACTCCTGGTGAACACCTGGCTTCCTCTTAGTTTGCTTGGAAACAGTACATAAGCCATTTGCCATTGTCTTCTTAGGATGTCTTAAATAGCGAATATCTTCTTTGTCAGTTATTTGCAGCCTTGATTTGAGGAGTATTACTTTCCTTTACCTAGGGGCGTGGTGGCTCAGCGGGTAAGACGCCAGGCTTGTCGATCGGAAGATCGCAGGTTCGGAGGTTTGAATCCCTAGCCCCGTGTGACGGAGTGAGCTCACGGACTAGCCCCAGCTCTTGCCAACCTAGCAATTCGAAAGCATGCAAATGCAAGTAGATAAATAGGTACCACTTCGGTGGGTAGGTAACAGCGTTCCGCATGTGTCATGCTGGCCACATGACCGCGGAAACATCTTTGGACAACGCTGGCTCTTCGGCTAACAAACGGAGATGAGTACCGGCCCCTAGAGTCGGACACGACTACACAAATCTTTACCTTACTTTCCTTTAAGAAAATTGAGGTAACTCTGCTATTTTGCATAACAATTGCCCTATTGTAGTTTGGAAGTAACAAATGTACCATCTGCTGATAAGGCAAAAGAGATGAAGGTGCTGAATAAGTAAGAATTCGTTAGAAATTCTAAGGTATAGGATCCAGAAATGGTAAATGCTTGTCTCACTGATGATGCATTTTGTCAGATAATATACTGTTTATTTCCCGGACTTTCTAGAGGAATAATGTAAAGACTAAATTACTCTCAAAATAATAGTCTCATGTTCTGAATCATCAACAGGTACATTGAGGGAAAGGATTGATTGGAAATGGAACATTAAACAAAATGTATGCATGAGAAGATTGCTTGAGAAACCCAGTTGGGAAAGGCAGTGACACAGTCCTGACCATACTATATTGCGAAGTTTGATGCTACTGGATTCATTGGGACAGTCTGAAATGATGATGATGATGATGATGATTGATGATGGAATTATAGTAATTTGCACCTGAACAATATATGGTCTTGCAGTGTGTGCAGGAATCCATTGCATCCCAGGTAGCTCTAGTGATCAGGAAGAATATGCAGTAACAAAGATGGACTATTTTTTAAAATGTAAACACAAATTTTAAGGAGAAATGGATTTTCCTTTTGATGAAAGTTTCTATATAAAGCTTGATGTGGTTTTTTAAAAAAATAATTTCCCAAAATGTGGGATATAAAGGATATCTAAAAATCACCCAGTCATTTTTAAAAAAAAGTTTCAGGGCGAGGAGATTGCTTTCCATACTTCGACATTTAACTACCTGTAATAGATATTATGTTAACCATCCCACACTTTAAAATATCACATTTTTTCCTCCGTAGACATAATGTATACAGGACAATACAGGCTGGAAAATAAATCTGGAGGTCTCAGAATGATATTATAAGAGCCAATTGATAAAGAAATTAGTTGGAGAAGTAGGTAAAGTAAAATATTTCCCTTTTGAAGAAAAGAACATGAGTTTAATATTAGAAATAGCTAAAGCATAAAAGGAGAATGAATTGGCTATTTTTATATGTTCAATAATATCCAGTTGTATTATTTTGTAAGTAAATACGGATCAAATTTGAGGCGAGTAGTTCCGGGAAACGGCTCCCATTAAACAGTTTTATTGCTTTCAGCAATGTATAACCTAATTTCTAAATGTTCCAGGTTCAAAGTAGAACCACTTTTGCTCATAGACAATGGTCTTTCAATAGAGGGTAGTATTTTATGCCCCCTTCTTGAATATCCAGTAGGTGAAATCACTTTGAGAAAAGAGTTGGATGACTTATGGCAGTAAAATACGCTATACTGTGCTGCAGAGGACTTGTCTTCATTGAATAAAATAATGGAAATAATTATTCACCCAAGTAAAGCTCTAGATAATTAAGAAAAGCTATTGTTATTAATTGACTAGCGTTGTGTATGGATTAAGTGAACTAAATTCAGATCTATACTCAGCCATGACGTTCCCAAATGACAATGGACAGTTTTTTCCATCTGACCTCTACCTTCCATTCTATTAATAGTAATAATCCTATTAATGCCATCCTGAACCTTTTGGAAGGAAGAATGTGGAATCATTGGCGATCACTCGTAGCCGAGTAAGATTGTCTTCCAAGGGTAAAATTTTAACAGTGGATCCGTAAGTGGCTGTAAAGGCCAATTCTGGATCCGCACAACCTCCCACAATGAGGGCATAGGTTTCCGGGTGGGAGACGGTCATGATGAGGGTTTGCTTGACCTGCCTTCCTTTTAGCTCTTTTCTCCCTTTCGCCCTGTACTCGTGCTTCTTCAAAGTCCATAGTGCCTTTAATAAAGGCTGACCTCCAATTGAAACGCTCATGAGTTAGGGCTTCCCAGTTCTCAATGCTGATATTACATTTTTTTAAATTAGCTTTGAGAGTATCTTTGAATCTCTTTTGCTGTCCACCAATATTCCGTTTTCCATTCTTAAGTTGGGAGTAAAGTAGCTGCTTTGGAAGACGATGGTCAGGCATTCGAACAACATGGCCGGTCCAGCGAAATTGATGTTGGATGATCATTGTTTCAATGCTGGTGGTTTTTGCTTCTTCTAATACGTTAACATTAGTCCGCCTATCTTCCCAAGTAATTTGCAGAATTTTTCAGAGGCAACGTTGATGGAATCTTTCAAGAAGTTGGAGGTGGCGTTTGTAGAGGGTCCATGTTTCACAGGCGTACAGAAGGGTTGGTAGTACAATGGCTTTGTAAACAAGCATTTTGGTCTCCCTGCGAATGTCCCGATCCTCAAACGCTCTACGCTTCATTCGGGAGAAAGCTACACTCGCAGAGCTCAGGCGATGCTGAATTTCAGCGTCGATGTCGGCTTTTGTAGATAGATGGCTGCCGAGATAAGAAAAGCGGTTGACATTTTCTAGTGACACACCTTTAAGCTGGATTGATGGCGCTGCAGATATATACAGATATATACATATATATATATATATGCAGATATATGCGGATAAATACAGGAAGCCTAATTGGAATACAAATATTCCAGACAGCAGGCTAGACGGTTTCATCTTAAAAAGAATATGCCAGTGTTAAATCCTCACCTGCCAGTTGTTATTTCTGCCTTGCAGTTTTAGTTTGAGTGAAAACTAAGCTAAAGCACTTTGTGGTTGTTGTATGTATACAGGTATTCCTCACTTAACAACCACTCATTCAGCAACCGTTCAAAGTTACAATGGCGCTGAACGAGGAGAGTTACAACTGGTCCTCATATTTGCAACGTCACAGCATCCCCGTGGTCATGTGATCGCAATTTGGGCACTTGGCAACTGGCTCTCAATTACAATGGTTGCAGCATCCTGGGATCATGTGATCTCCATTTGTCACCTTTACTGCCAGCTTCTAACAAGCAAAGTCAACGGGGAAGCTGGCAGGAGGTCGCAAATGGCGATCACATGATGTTGTGCTTAACATGTGGGATTTGCTTAATGATGGCAACCGGAAGTGCAGCAACTGCCATCGTAAGTCAGTGCAGTCATGTGACATCATGCTTTATGACTGCGTTGCTTAATGATGGAGTTGCCGGGCCCAATTACCATGATTAAGCGAGGACTACCTGTATGTGTCTATTCATAAGTCAGTTCCACTAAGTTCAGTTCTAGCTAGATCTGTATACATTTCTGACCATAAATGACTTTAAAAAGCATGTGGGTGAAAGGAAAAGTAGCTAAGTGATTAAACGCATGAACTGGAAATCCTCTGACTAGATATGAACTCACTAATTGTGGATTTACACATTAATTTACAGCAAATCAGTATTCAGTTGTTAGCTTCTATAGTATTATAAGGAATAATAACCCCAGCATTTCTTACACAATTCTTATTAATAGTGGACACTGAATTAATTTCAAGAAGAGATGTGCGGATTGCATGAACAAATCTCTCCCTCTCCCAATGTGCAGTTGGAGACAAAGTGTGATAGGACATCACCAGAGTCATTGGGAGTTGGGTGGCATACAAGTTTGATTTATTTTTATTATTATTATTATTATTATTATTATTATTATTATTATTATTATAACATTCTCTTGCTCTGCTTACTTGGCTGCTAATGGGAATATGATGCTATATTACATATTTTGCCCTACCGTCCACTGTAGAGGAGACAGCAGCAGTGTGCACAGGATGTGTATGTCTGTGTCAAGAGTCAGGATGGTCACAACAGTGTGATTAAAGTCCTGCTTCTTTGTATGTGTGTTTGATGTTGATGGATGATGTTGATCGGCTGGCATATAAATTTAATAAATAATAATTATTATTATAATCAAGGAACTACCAAGGAGAGTACAACACCCCCACCAACACAGGCAGGAAAAGCCAGGGTATATAAACAGAGAGCAAGTCCCACTCCCTTTTCGCACTAAAGATGTTGCCTAGCCTGGCAATGAAACGTCTGCAGGAAGAAAACAACAAGGCTCAGAGAGCACCAAGGTCTCCATAATAATTATTATTATTAATCTGCCACAACCACCATCTTAACTTTTTTTATTCCCCACCCCCGTGGATGCTTGTGATGACCGTGACTTCCTCCTTTGCGAAAGACGTCTCGAACTCTTCCATGAAGAATCTCATCTTTAATTTATTAGCTCCCAGGAGCCTGTGGGGCAAGGGAAGGGTTCTAGTTGTTATTTGTCTTGAGATGTGTCAATTTCTTCCAACTCTGAACCCTCTTCCTCCTCTTCTTCATTGCTTTCATCTGTTGTATCCCCTTCGATGTTTAGCTAGCCACTCTCTGCGAAGGCTGTCCACCTTCCAATTTCTGCAGTATCTTGTCCACTGCAACTTTGATTGAAGCCACTTGTTGGCTCACGGTTTCAAGCTCAAAATTCGTGATGTTTTGGATTCTAAAGAGCTCATCCTCTGCGCTTGCGAAACCCGGGTCTTTGCTGTAAGTCATTCGGGTCTTTCTGTGATGACCCCTGACTTCAATGCCCCAATAAACGCTTCTCCATGCAGTTCTTTTGAATTGCAGAATAAGCTTTATTTAGGTTACATGTAAATCAAGCATTCTCAAAGACTCAATGACGTTTCCCGCCAAAAGATTGGATTTTACTTCCCCCCCCTTGTGCCAGCCCCTTGCACCCAATGGTGTCAATATCCATCTCTTTCCCACTCCGTTTGAGCCCCCTCCACATCCTTGTAGGTGGACGACCAGCTCATGGAATGCAGTCCCCCTCCCTTCTCAAGTCTCTCTGTGCCAGGCTGACACTCTCCGAAAGTTAATGGCAGGATTCACATTGAATTCCTGACAGTGCTACTGATAAGTAGGCAACATTCACGGGTAGCTGTAATTATGAAGTAGAGGGATTGCCAGAGTGAGTTTCATGCTTCCTGTTCTTCCTTTTTTATTTTATTTTATAAAATTGGGAGGGGTAGCTTATGAGCAAACTGAAACTGAAAAGAAAGGAAATTATTTGGCATTGTAAGTTAGCGTACTTGCGTGGTTGTTGCTGTTTTAAAGGTATTAAGTATCTATAATACTGTGCTTTCATGTTCTTTTTAAACATTATGTTAATGTCAGTAGACACTTAAAGTTTGGACATACATATTTTCCTGTTTGCTTCATTAAATTTAAATATTAAGCTCTTGAGGGTTGGGGTAGAATATGGTAGAAATAACTGCTGAGCTCTGACTCAGTAAAATAAAAATACATCTAATAAATAACATTGTTTTACATCCCTTATGTTAGACTGACTGCATGATGCCTACACAACCTTTCAGTTCCTTTTCAGTGATCGGTGAAGTGTCAGACTATCTGAATTGGTGAAGTACTGCTGCTGTCTACATGTTGGGAAAGAAGACTGGGTTGGATTGTTTACATATCTGGTTTTTTTTCTGCCTTAAAAATTACTGACTTATCTCTGGTCTGTGACAGAAGTGGTCATTCTCAGTTAATAGACTCCAGAACACACTGTTGTATTTCTTAGCTGGAAGTATAGAAGAGTTTATGGCTAGCTTGGCTGAAAATCACAAGAATATGCTTTTTTAACTAGGATTGGCCTGTGTTGATTTCTGCAGTGTCATCTGGAGGCAGAAAATTAATTTCTGTCAGGGCAAGCAGAAAGTTTATTGATTGTTTCCATATCTGCCTTAACTGGGTTCTTGGGTTTAGGCAAAGCAGTGGCAGAGAATCACCTGCTTTAATGCACTGTTGTAAAACATATGCATACTGTTAATATTCATGGCCAGACCTAGCTTTGTGTGTTCCTTTGTACTCTGACTTCAAGGCCATAGTATAAGGTAGAAAAGTATTTAGTGGAAGAATTCAAATAAATATAGCAGAGGTGAGTTGTCATCGTGGTCCTTTTTTAAAAAATTGCAAAGTTGTCTACAAATGATGAATATCCAGTACAGATTATAATCCATCAATAAAAATATGCAAAATCAAAATATGGCCTGTTCAGTTTAGGACTAGGTTCACATATTTCAATGGAGCATAATGTGATTTATTTGGTTTTAGCTTTGCATTATGAGTGAACCAGGTTACTAAACAACGATGCCTTGTGCAGTGCATGAATTCAGTACAGTATGTTATTAACAATGGTTGCCCACTTAACCATATTACCATGCCACACAACTTCATCCTAACATTTTTATTTATTTATATTATTATTTCAATTTTTAACTCCACCCACTCATGAATGACTCTAGTGTTAAAAACAAACAGTACAATCAGTTAAAAGACAGTAATAAAAATGACCATGATTTGAAAATATGAATCATCATTTCTATTTCTGATGGGACTAAAAATTAACTAGGCCAGTATTGATGCATGAAAAATGAAGAAGCTAATTTTGACAATGCATTAATTTTATTACAACTAATTTTGTTTATTATATAAAAGAAAAGTTGTGACATTATTAAATGAATTCTTAAATCTATTGTAATGAATTATAGCATTAGAATATTAGATATTTATGCTTTCTTTAATCATGAATATTAGGTATTCATATGTTCTCTGAACACAGTACTGTTCTTCTCTTTTGCTTTTATTCTGAAACACCAGGATCTACCTACTGCTACGAAATTGGTTCTTTTTATGCTTCTGCAGCAAACATTGCCTAAACTATATTATCTGTTACACCTTGATTATTGTCTTGCTACTGATTACTATGTTCCTATTTTCAGTCAATGCTTTTAGCTACAGCAGGTGGTCAGAAACAGGAACTTCAACATACTGTGAGTTCTGCGTAGTATATGAGCAGCTTTAATAGCTTCTTCTTATGCTACCATAATAAAATATAAAAGGTAGACTGCTACAGTGACAAGAGAAAGTTTGTGAACCCTTTAGAATTATCCATAATCCTGCAGTACCGTGACCTACAATGTGATCAGAGCTTTATCTAAGTTCTATTAATAGATAAAGAGATTCTGGTTAAACAAACAACATGCAACTGTGTCACGTCTTTATTGAACACATTATCAGGCTATTGATAGCCAACTCAACTGAAATCAGGATTCGCACTGAATCCTTTTAATAAGATTTATTGAAAAAGCAAGTGATAAAGTTCCAGATATCTCAACAGATGGATTACTTTCACCTTAGAACCCAATTTATCTTTCAGTTTATTAGGAGAGAGGCTTTCTCAATGTTTTTCTAGTGCCCTTCTTGAGAACCAGTGAGATGGCTGCTCTCTTCTCAGATAATTGAATATATAGGTCTTTGTTTTCAAAATCACTTCCTGAATTTTCTCAGGCTCTGAACAAACCACTATGCACATTGATCAACGTTCACTATCTTTGCTGGAAAAGGTATGTCTGAAGCCTTGATCTTTACAACACAGGGATGTGTAAGTAAATCATACCCAAGTCAAAAGAGATTGCTAGAGACCCTAGATTGAAGAAGGGTTGTTGATGCTCATGAGGCTGAAAGGGGCTATAAAACTATTGCCAAAGTTTTGGCTTCCATCAATCCACAGTCAGGCAGAAAATGTATACATGAAGAAAACATAACATCATGTTACTGTTTCCAGTGAGGTTGTCCAACAAAAATTACTCTGGTAGCAAGGCGTACAAGAGTTTGGGAAGTTGGAAAGGATCTGCTAGCTACTTTTGCATTGTCTATATCGGGGTTCGTGAGTCCACTATATCAGAAACACAGAGTAAGAGTATGCATCAAGGATATCAAGGAGGGAATAATTAGTCCACATTCCAGTTTGCCAAAGACTATATGGATGATCCATCAGGCTAGTGGAGCAATGTTCTGTCCCCAATTGAGTTGAAAGTGAATTTTTTTGGCATTAATGAGAAATGTCATTATAGTGAGTGGGCAAGCAAGCTCCCACTCCAAATTCACTGACAGCCAGATGTGAGTGAGTTTCACCATGCATTCACATATACATGGAATGGAATTTACACCTGCATAAGGAACAGTTTCACACCCTGGGTCACATAAATCACCAAAACCCTACCTTTATTCTAGAGAGAAAAACTGTGTGTTGTCTTTTTAAAATAGAAGAAGAAATTGGGAATCAAGACTGAGAAGAGAAATGGGGTATTTTCCATCTCCCCAACACCCTCAGAATTAACTGACTGGAATCCTCAGGAATCAGAAGGGCAGTCCAGGAAGAATTGAGACAGCAGGAAATCTGTTTCAGGAAAAAAATGTCTGTTCTTGAAATAATAAGTAAAAACTTTCAGCTAGAAATATTGTGTAAGATTACTTTTAATTTGATTGTGTGCTTTTGAGTTTAATTTACTGTCTTCATACAAACACAGCCCTTGTGTGTTTTGTTCAGATTAGCACCTCTTCACATCAGAGTTGCTTCTATATTAGTAGCATCTTGTGATCTGCTCAGAGCCTTATCCTATCTTGCATATTTTTCTTTTGGAGGTTCTTTTCAGATGCTGTTTGTGTTTTGAACAGCTCTGTATTTTTATCTCCTTTGCCGTTGAACCCTGTGTTTCGTGGTTAGAATTAGGTTATTTTGTTGGAATGCAGTGTTTCATTTTCTCTAAATACTGTATGAGAAACCTCCTCTCCCAGTTTGAGACCTCAGCTTTTCACCCCATGGGCTCAGTTATGTTTAGAGAAAATAAAACACTACATAGGGTTGGGAGCAGAGCTTTCCAAACTGTGTGTCGCAACACAAAAGTGTGTCACCACACACAGTGTGGTGTGTCGCCACACCACCCGGAAGCGGCCGCTGCCGCCGCCGCCATGCACGCACGCGCCGCCGCACCCCCCCGCGCCTCTGCTGTGCACGTGCGCGCCACCACACCCCCTCCCCGCGCCGCCGCACACACCCCTGCGCCGCCGCCGCTGGTGTGTCGCCAGCGGCGGCACTTTGGAAAGCCCTGGTTGGGAGTATCACGATTGGGGCTACTTTGTAGCCTAAGGACCTGGACAGGTCACAGTCGCTGAGGAAATGATGGATTTTGGATTGTACCAGCAAATTCTATAGGACAGAGCTTTCCAAACTGTGTGTCGGGACACGTTAGTATGTCGGCTGCAGTGTCTGGGTGTGTTGCGGCTGCTGCTGCTTCCGAACCTTGCCAGGATTCCACGCAGGTCCTAGTGCCTGCCTTGTGCCTGGCTTCCTCCAAACCTGCTGTGATTCTGCGTAGGTCCTAGTGCCTGCCTTGTGCCCTGCTGTAAGAGTGTGTCGTGAAATGATGCCCTGCTGTAAGAGTGTGTCGCGAAATGATGCATGTCTAAAAAGTGTGTCACCAACATGAAAAGTTTGGAAAGCTCTGCTATAGGACAATGTTAAGGTATCTGTCTGTGACTTGAACTTTAAATGAGCACAACATTATTATGCAGCACAACAGTGATCCTAAACAGACAAGTAGATATACAACAGAAGAAAGAAGAAAATCCATGTTTTAGAGTCAAAGCTCTGACAACCCATTTGGAATGTTTGTATGACGTGAAGCAAGTAATTAATGTAAGAATATCAGTGAGCTGAAGCAATTCTATAAAGAGAAATCAGCCAAAATACCTCCAAGCCAGTGTGTTGGATTCATCAACAGGTACAGGAAATATCATTGTTGCTAAAGGAGGTGCCACTAGTTACCAAATAAGCTTTGCATACTTTTCACAAGAAAGACAATGGTTGTTGGCTCAGTGTGTTCAATAAGGCATGACGCAGTACTGTGCATTGTTTTGTGTGGTGCTTGTTTAAACAGAATACCTTTATTAATAGGATTTGAAGCTCTGATCACATCGTAGGTCACAGAACTGCAGGATTACAGATAGTATTAAAGGGTTCATAAACTTTCACCACTATACCTGCATATTTGCATTCTTCAGTTCATGGAATATTTTATTATAGTCAGTTAAGGGGCAATACTTGGCAGGATCAAACTGATCATTTTACTTGAGTGGCAGCAAGTCTTCTTGCTTTTTCTCTAACGTTCTATTTGTACCTACTGTATCTCCATCCCAAATAACAATTGGAAGGATTTGTCTGTGATCCTGTTATTGGATCATGGACTACTCTAATAGAACTTGCCAATGTAGAACCATATGTTCTGCACTACAATTCACATTATATTAAGCCTGCATGACCTTTGGCCAAACTGTTGAGACATTTTGAGAGATGTAGTTCACCAAATCCAGTGAGCTCTAAATTGAGCGTGACTAGATTAAGAAGTAAGTTGTGTTCTTTCTTTGATGTCGTCATAAAGAGTCACACATCACATAATGCATTTTGAAAAACTAGGTACTAAGATTCCTTTTTTAAAGAACATTGGAGTTGTATGCATTACCAAAAATGTAGCAGTGACATAAATTAATTAATGGATTTCATTCTGTGTGATTAAAATCCAAACTTTCTCAGAGTTAACAAAATATTTTATTTATAAAATGTAAGGTAAAGGTAAAGGTTCCCCCCGCACATTTGTGCAGTCGTGTCCGACTCTAGGGGCCGGTGCTCATCTCCGTTTGTTAGCCGAAGAGCCAGCGTTGTCCGAAGACGCTTCCACGGTCATGTGGCCGCATGACGCACGCAGAACGCTGTTACCTACCCACCGAAGTGGTACCTATTTATCTACTTGCATTTGCATGCTTTCGAATGCTAGGTTGGCAAGAGCTGGAGCTAGTGCGGGAGCTCACTCCGTCATGCAGGACTAGGGATTTGAACCTCCGAACTTGCAATCTTCCGATCGACAAGCCTGGTGTCTTACCCGCTGAGCAAATGTCTAGGCATAAACCTGTAATAAACTGCTCCTTTAAATTTTTGTTTTCTTATGAAAATTGGGGCATGGTAGTTTAATCCGCTGAGCTGTAAGACTGCCGGTCTGATGGTCGGCAGTTCAAATCCCCGCGTGGTGAGGTGAGCTCTCGTCACTCCCCCCAGCTCCTGTCAACCCAGCAGTTCGAAAGCTAAAATGCAAGTAGATAAATGGGTACCACCTTAAAGTGGGTGAATTTGCCGGCGTCCTGTCGGGGGTCGCCTCGGAATGAAAGAAGAGCCCGGGAATCCCGTGAATGGCGGCGGAGGACAACGGAACCCGATCGGCAACATCCAGGACGTCAGCAGCCAACTCGGAAGCGAGCTATTCTGGGACATGTAGTCCAATACCTACGGAAGAAAAGTCGGTTCCCTTACCCCTCTCCCTAAGCGCGCGTTAATAATATATATGAATGTATGTATAATATATATGAATTTGCAATGTTGTAAGCCGCCTAGAGTCCTCCGATGGGGGGGATAGGCCGGGTATAAACATGATTGATTGATTGATTGATTGATTGATTGATAAATAAATAAATATGATACTGTTTCCTTTGATTGAGTTGTAGAGTAGCAGCACATAGTTATGGAACAGGTTTATGTTACAAATGAATACTATTTTCCTGCTTTCAAGTACTCTCTTTCTGCTATAGATTTATAGAATAATAGGTTCTACCTATCTTTGCTTTTTTCAATATAGCTATCATGAGCAGATGACTAAAAGCCCTCTGTAGACTATACTGTAGATCTAGTAAGGCCTGCTTTTGTGTTTTGAAGTCAATCAGTGGCATTCTTGGGATTACTGGACAGAATAAGAACCCATTTGATCTAACATTATTATTATTATTATTATTATTATTATTATTATTATTATTATTATTAAAACTTGCATGCTGCCCAACTCTCAATGACTCTGGGTGGCTACCTGCATACTTGTCCTTGGAATTTCTCCAAACTTGTGGTCCAGCTGAATTAAGTTAAGTTCACATTAGGTTTAAACAAACTTGCACAAAGAAAGTGCAAAGGCCTGCATAAGGTCTCTCTTCTACCATAGATTGTTAAAAAATAATATGCCAACAGTTGTAGTTGCTGAGAATAAGGCTGCATATTTCATAAACTGGCATATAATAGATTAACGCTGCTGCTTATGCAAATTGGGGCTACCATGGCTACCATGGCTACTGTTACAGCCAGCTTGATACCCGCCAGATGTGCAGGTCCCCAACTCCTGGAATTCTTCAGTGTCAGGCTTCACATCAGACACAGCAGTAACTCATGGCTCTCTGGACACTTACCCCATTCTGCACTTGGCTGGACTTGGGAGAAGATTCTCAGACACAACTTGGTAGATTAGAATCTTTATTGCAGGCAAGAATGAAGGCTTTAACAGTTGATTGCCTGCTGCAGAACAAAGAATTTACAGCATTCTCTAACATGGAAAACACTGCTTCTTAACTTGCCAGCTTCATCCCTTTATCCAGAATTCTGGCTGAGTCGCTTGGCGAGATGGGCGGTGAAGAAATGTGAGAAATAAATAAATAAATAAATAGTTGCACTCATTAACATAGCTGAAAGCATCAGATCAGGGAAAGCTAGTCATAGACGAGATTGTTGCACAGAACTTTGTAATACAGTAATAGTATTGTGCTAGTAAAATGTCACATTTTTTTCTGTGCTGCATTTCCAGTGTGAAAACGTCATAAATCTAGAAAAACTGCTTTTTGAGAGTAAATCTTGAATCCTGTCTTGCATGGCAGTATGGGCTTTCAGGACTTCCTGGTTTGGATGGTTCCTTAATCCATTTGACAGGAACTTTCAGTTTTCTTTCTGGGAAAGTAGCTTTTCTGTGGTAAGACTGAACTCTTATTTATAACATTTACAGTTAGAGTAGTGCTAATATCTGTATAGTTTGGTGTCCAGTGTTTATAGTTCAACACATATGTCTGCACATGTGTATAACTATGAGTTTTAGTGAGCCTTCATACTTCAATTTCTCAAAGCTTATTTTTTTTTTAGATAATTTGCTGTTATCTTGAACTCGGGGACATTTTTATTTCAATAATGGCTAAACAGTGTTGATATATTTACCAAATCAACTGGTGTAAGATGCATTGTGTCTTTATGTAGTACAGGTGGTCCTTGCTTATCGACCATTCATTCAGTGACCGTTCAAACTTACAACAGTGCTGAACGAGTGGTACTTAGGACCAGTCCTCACACTTACAACAGTCGCAGCATCCCCACAATCACATGATCGCAATCCAGGCGCTTGGTGCCTGGCTCACAATTATGACGTTGCAGCGTCCCACGGTCACGTGATCACCATTTGCGTCTTTATTTATTTATTTGTTTATTTATACATACGCCACCCATCTCACTATAGAAGTGACTACTTTGCCAGCTTCCAACAAGAGAGTCAGTGGGGAATCTGGCAGGAGGTTGCAAATGGAAACCATGTGACACCCTTGCTTAATGACCCAAGGTGATTTGCTTAACGATGGTAATTTACGTAATTTCTGATGGCTAACTTATTAAGGTTTTTACTATAAATTACTGATTTGTAAAAAGATGCTGAGTTTTAAATAAAAGACTCCTACATTGTTTTCCCATGGTCTTGTATTTGTATAGTGTGAAAACAAATTAAGAAAATTCTGCAGAGCAAGCTGTGTTTTGTTTCTTCAGCATTGCATAGTCACAGTACAAACTTTGAATCTCATGTAAAAGAAAATGCAACAGAATAAAATCCCGTACTTTTTAATACTAACAAATTAATGGAAATTTGAAACAATTTTTGGAAATAGAATATTCAGCGTACATAAAATTAATTTTTTTTCACAGATTATCCACAGAGTAATCTCTTACTGCTGTTTTAATATGCTAAGTGGCTCCGATCACAGACACCCCAATACATTGCATTGTAGAAGAACATTTGGATAGCCCTGTTACTTTTTATTTTAAGTGCTGTAATTTAATGTAGATGGGCAAACTGCTTTGCTCATCTATATTACTTTTTCATAGTTTTTTTTCTTTTCAGTATTTAAGTGTAGGTAAAGGTAAAGGTTCCCCCCGCACATCTGTGCAGTCGTGTCCGACTCTAGGGGCCGGTGCTCATCTCCGTTTCTTAGACAAAGAGCCAGCGTTGTCCGAAGACGCTTCCGCGGTCATGTGGCTGGCATGACGCGCGCAGAACGCTGTTACCTTCCCACTGAAGTGGTACCTATTTATCTAAGAGTTCCCCGTTGGGGGAGATGGGCGGTCATATAAATTAAATAAATAAATAAGTAAATAAGTTATTTAATTTATTTAAGTGTACCCTGTTGTTAATTCCAGAATAATGGAAGGCGTCCCTTGGCAGAACAAGAAATAGGATATCTTGGTTGGTTCTCCCAACCTTGCTTTAGGCATTTGGGATACCAAGCGAGCAGCATGGGAAGGTGACACAAGGGTTACAGAAGGAAGGGGGAAATTACTTTGTTAACTGATGGACATAAGCTTGCTTGCTTGCTTGCTTGCTTGCTTGCTTGCTTGCTTATTTATTTATTTATTTATTTATTTATTTATTAATTAACCCGCCTTTATTATTTTTATAAATAAGGCGGTGAACATACCTAACACCCCTTCCTCCTCCTATGTTCCCCACGACAACCACCCTGTGAGGTGAGTTGGGCTGGGAGAGAATGTCTGGCCCAAGGTCACCCAGCCGGCTTTCATACCTAAGGAGGGACTAGAACTCACGGTTGTAATTTCAATGCTGTTAAAATTATGTTAACTATTTCAGTGAAAGACATTTAAAATTTGATGCCTTTTATCTATATAAGCTAATACTTTTGCCTTCCTCCTCCATAAATCCATCTGAAAATATTTTGCTGTTAGAACTATGTTTGTGTGATGAAACTGCTCTGGTTTGTGACATATGTCTGTGGCGTGGGGTTTTTTTTAGATTTTTTTTATCCTGCCTTTATTATTTTTATAAATAAGTCAAGGTGGGGAACATACCTAATACTCCTTCCTCCTCCTGTTTTTCCCACAACAACAACCCTGTTGGTAGGCCTATGGATACTTGCACGATATCTCACAAGCATACGGATGAATTAAATATATAAATTCTTCTCATTTAAATAATCTGTTTTCACATTTTTGGGGGAAAAGGATACTCGATACTGCACTCTGTACTACTACTACTAGGAAATAGTATGCTTATTTTAGCATTAACATAGTCCTTGCTCTTGCCAAATTGTTGTTACAAGTGTGAAGGACATATCCATAAATTTTGTGGATAGAGATTAGGGAAGGAGCACCCTCATCTTGTTCTTTATCTTGGAGAGAGTAAAAAAAAAGAACATGTTTTACTTTGTCTTACTACATGAATTACATAACTGATCTTAGGATATTTAAATGTTTCTTTTGATTTTTTTAAAGGAAAGTTTGAGCTTATTGAGTAAGCTTGATCTTGTCACGTATTCATTTTTTTATTTCTTGTGTCACTGTTTTTGTAGTCTTGCCAAATGATTCTGTCAGAAGACTTTAGGATGAACATCCAGGGCTCTGCTTAGTGTAATGAGGACAGAGCAGGGCTAGTGTACTTTATTTTTAACCAATAGTCAGGAAAGTCTCCCCATCCCATCCCACTTCTTCCTGCAGCGAATGAAAAAGAGAACAAGTAATGATAAAAGAATGACAGTCAGAAGGCAATAGAGGACAGAACTTCTGCTCACGGTCACTCACACCTTGGTCACTTCCCATTTGGATTACTGCAATGCGCTCTACGTGGGGCTGCCCTTGAAGGCTACTTGGAAGCTACAACTGGTCCAGAATACAGCAGCCACACAGTGCTGGACACTTCTAGGTTCACCCATGTTACACCTCTGTTGCACGAGCTGCACTAGCTCCCAGTTTCCTTCTGGGTGCAATTCAGGGTGCTTGTTATCACCTCTAAAACCCTACATGGCATGGGACCAGGTTATTTGCGGGACCACCTCTCCCTGAGTATTTGCCCATCCCACAAGATTGGATAGGGTAGACACGCTCCAGGTCCCTTCTCTGAAATGTTGCCACCTAGTGGAACCTCAGAAGTGTGCCTTTTCTGTGGCTGCCCCTACCTTGTGGAACACCCTCCCCCCAGTGATCCGGAGGCCCCCACCCTCCTGAAGGCCATCAAGACCTGGCTTTTTACCAGACTTCCAGTGGGGACATGTTCCTGTGGCTCAGTGGGCAGAACTGACAACGCGGCAGTTTATTCGGGCTCAGGAAGGTTTTCCCTGAAGCCCAGGAGTGTTTTTCCAGAAAAAGGAAAACACCTGGAATCACCCCATCTGTCCTCCGGACGGCTGCTTGAAGCCAGAACATTGCAAACAGCATTTGCGTTCGACTGGTAAGAGCAGCCGGGAGGCTGGGACGTCACCATTTCCAAGCCGCGCTGTAGCCTTAAAGGGACACTAAGACCGGCCACCCCATTTCTAAATCACCCATTTATATTTCTTTTAAGTACACGTACCCTAAGAGAGGCTTCTACAGCAAGGAGAAGTGGGTTCTCTTGGTGATTATCGTTATTTTGGGATATATTTTTTTAAAAAAAATTCTTTTCAAGTTTTGGACTTTGTTTTCCATCCAAATATTAAGGAGGATTGAGAGTAAATAATTGTCTCCCTGTTACTATTTTCGTACTAAATTTGAAGATACACGTTTTCCTACACGTTGAACGGCTGTTTTGAACTTTCAGTTTTCTGCTTCTCCTTTCCCTGGGGAACTGTCTGCATATCTCACTTTCACTTGTGTAAACACATTTCTGAATCCTTTCATATCTTCGACTTTCGCTGGTTAAGCTCCTAGGGCAGAGCTTTACAAACTGTGTGTCGCGACACAAAAGTGTGTCGCCTGCGGGGCCCAGATGTGTCGTGTCAAAACCCGGAAGTGCTGCTTCCGGGTTTTCCCTCAGTGACACACCAATGGCGGTGTGCAAAAACCAAAAGCGGCAGCAGCGCTTCCGGATTTTTGTGCGCTGCCGCAATGGCGGCACTTCCGGGTTTTCCCGCGGCGACATACCAACGGCGGTTGGTGTGTCGCCGCGGGAAAACTTTGGAAAGCCCTTTCCTAGGGAGTACCATAATCTACTGCTTGAGACATGGAGGATTTTAAACAGACTTTCTCTGACTTCCACCAAGATTTTAAACAGATTCTTTCTGATTCCTACCAAGTTTTTATGCAAGGCATTCAGGACATTGTGGAAAACATGAGGTCTAAAATGTGTCATCTGGTTGGGGATGTCGTGGATGACACTGAGGAATTTAACAGTGACAGAAATGTCTCTTCTAAGAGTGAGATCGGGACTTCTGTTGAAATGCTGGATGAAGATCGGATAGTCAAGTTGAAGAAATTAAAGGGAGAGATCGAGTTGCAAGCCATAAGTGAAATTGATCTCATGATGGAACACCATGGAAAAAAAGGGGTTATTGTGTATGGGAGGTCTCCTGAAGAGAAGTTGGAGTTTTTGAGTTGGGCTGTTTGATTTTTTTTAAGAAAAATGCTCTGTGTGCATTGTGGGGATATGTAAATGCTCTGGTTTATTTTGAAGTGGGATAAGGGTTTAAGAATATTTATTTGGATTGCTTTTCTGGTTTGGCTGATTTCATTTATCTTTAACGATTTGGATTAAGATTATTAAGGTATAATTAAAAAATAATAAATGTTTGGTTTTGGGTTTAATATGATTATTAAAATTGTTGTATCAAGTACAATGGCAGACAATTTATATGTTTTTTAGTTTGATCTTTATTATACTAAACAGGAATGTATAGAAGAGTAGTAGGAAGGAAATAATTAAATGTTATCTTGGGGGGGAAGTTGATTAGGAGGTTTATATATTTTTTCTTTTCTTTTAATATAAGGGGAGGGAGCAACTGTATTTAGTGATTTTTATAATGTGCCAATGGAATAATTTATAGAAATAATGTGATTTTGGTTTAATATAGAGTAAGGGATTGATTATGGAAAATTGTTGTATATCCTTGCTGTTAAAAGTCAGAAGTCACCTCTTTTTGTAATTTTGAAAAAATTTCTCTTGTGTTTCTACACTTTTTTAGTTTTTTCTTTTTTTTCTTTGTAGTTTTTGTTTTTCTGTAGCTTTTATCTTTGCTTGAAACTTAATAACATTCTTATATTAAAAAAAAAAGATAAGACCTGGCTTTTGACCCAGGTACTGAGGTAGAGTGAAGGTGTCTGGATTTGCTTGTTGGGGCATCCCAGGAGGAGGACTGAGGCACCAGGTTTTTGTTTTATGGTTTTTATGATTTTGTGGTTGTATTGTTCCTGTGAGCTGCCCAGAGTTGTGCTTAAGATGGGCAGTCATGAAAATCTTTTAAATCCATACATACATCAGAAATTCCTTTGAAAATTCCTGCCTCCTTATCTCATATGGTTGGCTGGGGGCATAGGGTGTGAATAATCTGGCTCTTGTCCTGGATTCAGTTTCCAACCCCAGTTCTGTTACCTAAGGAATGGAAGAACATTGTGTCCAGAACCGAGAGTCATCAAAGTATGTTGCTGATCCCACCTTTAGGTTGAAAAGATTTTTCACCTTACTGCAGGAGTAGGCAACCAGGTATCCTCCGATGTTTCCTATTAGCCCTAGCCAGCAAAGGATTGTGAGAGTTGTCAGCTAACTTTTCACAAACTTTGGACCGCAGCCGCCTTTGGAATCAAGGCCCAGATTTAGTTTTTTGGTGGCAGGCTGGAGCAGTATTTTAAAAGTGGGACCAGGACACAATACTAGGTTTGACTTGATTTCAATACATAATTATGTATTATTAATTAATTATATACAATTAATTTTATTTCTCATGTATTGATTAATTTTCCCTACCATTTTATTAAAAATTACCATTTTACAACAACTCGTCAGAAGGAAGGGCTCCAGAAATCATGTTTAAGGCTCTGGAGGATTATATGTTATGCATCCTAATGTAGAAAATTATTGGAAACAGCAACAAGCAAGTAGACAACCATCTGCAGTTGAGGGTATGGTCATTTTAGGTAGCTTTTTAATGGGGAAGGGTGCCTAGTCTATTTTAATTTTCATCTTATAAAGTGTATTAAGTAAAACAAATGTTTTAGAAGTCACACGTAACATTTACAAGGGAAAATATTCTCTCTAATGTTTAAAGTACATCATGTTCAAATCAGGATTAAAACTATTTTTAGTTACTTATAAAATGTCTTACGTATTTTATTTATTTTACCTTACTTACAACCTCTATCAATCTCAAAGGATTCTAGATGGTGTGTAACATCAACACAAAAGAAATAAAATAATAAAAGCATGTCAGTATTGAAAAATCAAACTCAAAACCCGAACATGATATAACCATCTGTAATCAATCAATCTGGGCTGAAGGCCTGCTGAAATAAAACACATTTAACTTGTTTACAGAATTGCAATGACATGGGGCTGCACATACGTCTTGCGCAGGGTTTTCCACAAAGTGAGGGCTATCACAGATAAGGCCTGCCGTCCCATCCCTGTCCTGTACCTCACAAAGAAGGGGATACATTCAGGAGGAAATTACATGCCAGTTCAGTCTGGGGAAATGCCACCCTGTTGGGAAATAAAGATGGTAAGTTACTGTGATTGGCAGGTCCTTGAATCCAAAGCCATTTGGTATTGCCATGGTTAAGGCTAAGCCTGTTCCTCCACATCCAGATCCTTACAGTCTTCAGGCAATGGGACAGGATCTCCACAGCATCGCTTGTTCAGCCTGGAGCCGAGATGTAAAACTGGGTATCATCCATGTATTGATGGTATCTGACCCTGTGCTGTTGTATTCCTCCCCAGTGGCCTTATATAGATGTTGAATAAAAGTGGGGAAACCATTGAGTCCTTTGGCATAGAAAGGGTCTTGGGCTGGATCTCTCGCCATCTACCAACACTGACTTGACTGGCTGTGAAGGTAGGAGGAGAGCTACTGCAGAACAACGTTCCCTCTCCCAACTCCCAGAGAGGATGCCCGGATACCAGGATTGATGATATTGAATGCTGCCAAGAGATCAAGCAAAACCAAAAGGGTTACACCGCACCTATCCTGGTCCTGCAAGAGGTAATCCACAAAGGTGATCAGTGCCATATCAGTCCTGTACCCAGGACTGAGACTACCCTGTAAAGCTCAAGTGAAAAGCATCCAGATAATTTCCTCAAGAACCCTCTGGAGCTGCCATACTGCCATCTTCTGCACAACCTTTCCCCAAAAGGGAAGGTTAGAAGTCAAATACTATCCAGTACTGCTAGGTCCAGTCATGGTTTCCTGAGGAGGGGGCACAGCATTGCCTCCTTCAAGGCAGGCAGGATGGCTCCCTCACTCAAAAATGAATTAAGTGTTGCTTGAACCCACTGGTGGGCCATCTCCCAGGAGGTCTTGCCCATCCAAGGGGGACATGGATCTAATACACAGGTGGCAGCACTGACATCCCCAAGGACCCTTCCACTTCCTTTAGATTCACAGGCTCAAAGTCCTTGTGGATAATAGGGCAGGACCCATCCCCAGCCAGTTCCCTAGGACTTGTCCAGTCAAAGTCCAAATCTGAATGACTTTATCTGTAAAGTTCCTAGAATATTTCTCACAGTGGCCCTTCAGGTATTCTTCTTGTCCCTTGGCCCCCATGAGACACCAGGTTACCTTAAAAAGGGCTGCAGACCCAATAAGAGCAGAAAAATAATTAAATTTTGCTGCCCTTATCACCGCTCTGTCGGCCCTAATATGGTCAAAGACACATCTTTGGTCAGAGTCTTTTTCATCTTTTCCTACTCTTCTGACTCTCATATCTGCATCTTAAGTCATGCTCCGGTTCATTTCCAAAGCTTGGATTTTGTGATAGCAAGTGCAGCAAATCTGCTTCACACAAATATGTTGCAGGGAAGGGAAATAAAACTTTAATGAACCTCATTTCCTAGAGTAGGTTTTTCCTTTTCACTTTGTTCCAGAATGCACTCAGTGTTTCTGGGTTTTTTTCTTTTTTTAACGTAGCACAATGTGTCATTGTTTTGAATCTCGATAAGCTGTTCTTGAAGGCCAGCAGTGCTTAAAATGTCATCAACTAAATCTTCAATGTCAGTATCAAATGGGTTGCATACCCAGTTGCATTTTCATCCTCTGAAATGTAGCAGTCAGAGTCAAGATTTGCTTTGTCCAAGTGGTCAATAATAACATTTTTTATGTCAGACAATTCAGCATTTTCATGTTGCAGAAGCATGTTTTATGTCGGGGGGAAAAACATTTTTGTTTTCCTTTGATTTCTTAGTCCATAATTTCAGCTTTCCTTTCAAAGCGGTCAGCTTCTCTGTTAGCCCAACCACTGGTTAAGACCTTGTATTGGAATATTCAACTTACTGAGTTCCGCAAACTATATATCTGAAAGATAATCTTGTTTCATTATCCACATACGGTAATATGTGTACATATAATGTTATTTGACAGTGGTAACTCTTCAATTTCCTTGCTGAATTCATTCCCAAAATTTATATTCACCATGGCTGTAACTGATGTGTGATTTATTTATTTTTTTGCTTTACAGTTTGCCAAGCATTATGATAAGAACAAGAACATCTTGTTGTGCAGAATATACAGCTTTATTGGCTGGATTGTCAACTCACTGTCATTTAAGTTATTTCATTTCAAAAAAGCTCTGTTTTTGCCATCAAAGTTCTGTGTTCAGCTTCAAGATGCCTCTTTAGATTATTTTACTTCACCTCAGATCTCACAATGTGGCTTAACAATTCCGTGATCAATGAGAAATGTGAAACTTTGTCTAAAAAAATCCAAGTCCAATTTTGTTTTTTAAAAAGACAATGCTACATTCACTACTTAGACTACTCACCTTTTCTGCATCTTTATTACATACAGCAACCAGATTTTCCATACAACACAACCACAGAATCACATAATAACTAAGCGCACAGCAAGATATAACAACTAACTTCACAGGGAAGCAAACCTATTTATATTGCAGTACAGAATTTTTAGGGAAGGCCACTGTGAATCAACAAGAAGGGAAGGGTTAGATGCTGAGAATTTGGAGTGTGCAGAAGAAGCGGTGACACAAAGATAGCAGAAAGGTTGTTTATACACTCAGGTCAAATTTGTCTCTTCCTTTCGACTGAAGATCTACTTAGTGCTGTTGAATCAGCTCATTTCAGTGCATCATGAACCCTGTGCTTAAGCATGCTTCTGCAGAAGGAAATTTCAATTTATCAACAGGACCATGGTGTTCCACCCTAAAAGGAATGGGAACCCATTTTTGATTCTTGACTCACAAGTGGAAAACCACTGTGTTAGCCATATCAACTCAGACGTAAGAGTTGGACATACTTCTCTGCCATGGCAACCGCCCTTTGGAACATCATTCCCCCTGAGATTAGATTGTCCCGTTCCTCTTGGCCTTTCGTAAGGCCTTAAAAACCTGGCTTTATGCTTGAGCCTGGGGCCCTGGGAGTGGGTTAGAGCATGTTTCTTGGTTGTATGGATGATAGGTTAGATCATGTCTGGCTGCTATGTGTTTTAATTTTTGTTTTATATTATGTATTTTGTCTTTTTATTTGTTTTATTGTAAGCCACCTAGAGTCACGTAAAAGTGAGGTGGGCAGCTATATAAATCAAATAAATAAATAAATAAATAAATAAATAAATCTGATATTGTCATAAATATCTTCCATTAAAGCCCAGGTTTAAAATACATATCTCCCCCCACCTCTTTTTGAGTTTATGGTTTTAACACAAAACATAAAACATAATGTTCCTCATAGAACTAAAATATTCTGAAGTATTGTCTGTTGGATGTGTAAGTGCTTCATCAATTATTTAAGTCCATCTATTAACATCCTGAAGAAAAGACTGTCCTATATTCTGACTGGAAAGGCTATTATATTCAGTTGTGTGCAGTAATCACCCTGTTAGCCTGGTATATCAATTTCTAGTGGCTTTGGGAGTAGACAGGATGAAGTTACTGAGATTTGATTCACTGTGGTGCAGACATGTAAAATACTTTATGCTTACTTTTGCCCTCTCTTATGAGATAAGACAATAAAGTAGTGAGATTCCAGGAATTAGTGCAAGGATTCAAGCTGAAGGATTCAGTCTGGAAATCTGAGTGCAGGCAATTTGTTTAAATCTCCATATTGAACAAACTTTCTAAATCAGATCAACTTATTTTGATAGTTTGGTTCAAAGCTGACCTGATATGTGCACTCCATTTTTTGTCTATAGTACTGAAGATGCTCCTGCTTCCTTTTTTTATTTTTTAATTTGGAGGAGGGGAAAAAGGAGAATAATATGGATGGCAGCTGCTGTTGTGTATGAAAAACAAGTTTGACCACAGGACATATCTGTAAAAATGTGGAAACTGTGGTAGAATAGCTGCTCCAATGCCAGATGGATAATATTTGAAGAAAGTGGTCATTTGGACAAAAACTGCTTACTTTGCTTCTTGTCTACCAGTGATGGTGGTGTTGAAAATAACCATGGCAAATCATTTTGTCTGTATGATGGTTTTCTTCAATGACAGCTGAATGGGGATACAAACAGCTGCACCACAGCAGTTTCCATACTGTTGTTGGTAATTTATGAATTTAGCCTGAAATAGAAGTTTTAGCACCATTCCAGTTCAGCTGGCTTAATGTCTCTGCACATGAGAGAAAATGATTTGTCCTGAGGGGCTGTCTAGAAATTGTGCAGATAGGAGAGTCTAGTATTCCACTAGAAAATAAACAGTGAATATTATTCAGTAAGTCAAAGAGTTCTAGAATACTTTTGGCTTCAAAAAAGTATGTGAAAGAGCTAACCTATTGGATCCATTATATGAAACTGAAATATATGCTATAAAAAGCTAAAGCTCAGTTATGATAATGGGTTTTTTTGTAATAAGCTCAAATTAATCATCCCATGTTTAGTGTGCTATAGAGGTTTAAATTTAATTTAATTTAATTTAATTTAATTTAATTTAATTTAATTTAATTTAATTTAATTTAATTCATTAAATTTATATGCTGCCCGACACCCAGTGTGTCTGGATCTAAATGCAGCTTATCCTACTATTCTTGCTAAAATATCCCATAATCATCACTGCCACAACAATAATTTGATCATGCATTCCTGAGATAGACTATATTTATAGTTGCAAAGTGTTTGCATCACAATTTAGGAGGCAGAAAAACCAAGTACTTTTTTGAAACCTCAGAATTGATGTGAATGCTAATGAGCTTAATTTATAATTTACATGTTGTCTAACATGGGTATTAAGAGGAGGTTGGCAGTCTAAATAATATAGCTTATGGTGGGAGTCTGGCAAGTTGGACATTGCTATAGCAACATGTCTTGTCTTTAAGGGGTCATACATGGCATATCTGATTGCAGTACCATTATAGCACTAGAAAACATCTACAGATAGTAGTGGTTTTATATATATAAAAACATAAGAATACTGCTTATAACTACAAATGATACTTGGCATGATGTAATACCATTACTAAATGAAATAGACTATATTTTATTTGGCTTTAGCCACTGTTGCCCTGTTTCCTTCATTATTCAAAAACTGAAAAGTGTATTCTAATTACAGTATCTTACATAAAGCAGAAGCCTGGTTTAATTAGGTTTAATTTATATTTTTCCAGGAAACAATTATTTGAATAACCTTTGTTTATAATCAACATTCTCAAATGAATGATTCTAGATGACTGATTTACTGGATTCCCTAGGGTTTGTTTGACCATTTCTACATGACAGCGGTTTGTGTTTGAAATGTTTCTGTGTCTACCATTGGTAAGTGTATGTAGAAGCGCCACGCAGGTAGACTGATTTGCTCTGTCAGTGTAGTATAGTTATTATTATTTTCTGCCCTGGAAAGCATTTGTGAGCAGAATCCTTGTGAAGGAAGTATGACACAAGAAGTCCTCAGGAAAGACTGACACTACTGAATAAGTCTGGGATGAAACATGCTGGTGTGTCTTTGAAGATAAGTATATTTGTGCGTGTTGACTAAAATTCCTTCATTATGAAAATTTTTATTTATTTATTTACCAGGCTTTTAATGACAACTTTTCAAAATTGTTCTCTGAAGACAGTATACTGCAACTAATTAAGACAATAAAACAAAAAACAAATTGCAGAGCGTAGCAAGATATAATTGGAGGAAAAGATGTATACTCAGAAGCAAATATGCCCATACAGAAATAATTGGAAGCTAACAAGCAGAATATCTTTAGTGTATGTCAGTATGCTTCATTTATCTCTTGGTGGGATGTGGGCAACAATTTCTTGACTTGAAACTCTCTACAGGTAGTCCTTGACTTACAACCACAATTGGGACCAGAATTTCCATTGCTAAGCACTGTGGTCATAAAGTGCGATGTCACGTGACTGCATCGCTTAGCAACGGCAATCCCAGCAATCCCCGTTGCTGTCATTAAGCAAATTCTACTGGTTGTTAGGCGAGGACCCACCCCAATCCAAGCCATTTCAGGCTTGGTCCCTCCCAGCCTTGAGCCTCAGTAAGGTAAGGGACTGCCTCCAACTCCCCCCACCCGCCTATTTCCCCCCATCTCTGCCCTTTTGGCTGCCCTGCATCCTAGCTTGCGGGGCAGCAAGCAGCCCCAGAACCGTGTGGTTCTGAGGCTGCTTGCCATGCTGCAGCTCGGGGGCTTCTTGGTGCACTGAGGTTCTGGGCTGCAAGAAGCCCCTGAGCCACAGCACAGCGTGAAGCTGCAGCCACCCTGGAAGCCTCAGCCACTCCAACCCAGTCCCAGCCATAGTTGCCCTCGCCACCCTGCACTCTGAGACCCCTGCCGGCCTGTGCTTTGCCGCCCCAGCTGACCTTTGCCATCTTGCTCCCGCTGCTGACAAGGCGTGCACAGCCTGGCCCTTCGTGCCAAGAAGCTTCTTTCTGCCATGCTGCTGGGCCAGGCCGGGGCTGGGCTTCGTGCTGCGGCTCAGGGGGGATGCTTCTTGCAGCTGCAGCACGAAGCCCAGCCCCAGCCTGGCCAGCAGCACAGTGCAAAGGGGCTTCTTGGAACAAAGGGCCAGGCCGGGCACACCTCGTCAGCAGCAGGAGCAAGAAGGTGGCGAGGGTCAGCTGGGGCAGCAGAGCGCAAGGCAGCAGGGGGCCAAAAGGGCATAGATGGAGGAGTTGAAGCGCCCCTGTGGTTGTAAGTGCGAGCAGGCTGCCAAGCACCCGAATTTTGATCACGTGACCGCAGGGGCACTGCAACAACTGTAACTTCAGGGACTGGTCGTAAGTCCCTCCATTCAGCACCGCCGTAACTTTGAACGGTCACTGAACGAATAGTCATAAGTTGAGGACTACCTGTATTAGAATTCCTAGCTTGCATAGAATAGTGTGAACATGCTTAAGGTAAAATTGTGCATTGGTTGTGCATGTGGTATATAGGCCAAAATGTGCCAAGACGTTGAAGCCCTAGTTTATATCGTCTTTATCCTATTAAAAAGCCACAGATAACCAAAGCCATGATGAATGGGTGAGGTCAATATCTGTGGGCCTATCTGGTGACAATCATGGCATATGGAAGATTATGATTTGGAATTTAAGAGGAATAAAAAGCAAAGAGCATGAATTAACAAATGAAATGAAAGAAAGTAAAATAGATATATTGTGTGTTTCTGAAATCAAGAAAAAAAGGAAGAATGTAATATACTTGAATCAAGATGGTCTGTAAAGTATTTCCATGCATAGTGCAGGGAAGTGGAAATGCAGGTATAATTGTAACCGCCCAGAGTTCCCACTTGGAGGGGAGATGGGCGGTGATAGAAATTTAATAAATAAATAATAAACAATTATGAATGAAAAAGCTAAAATATTTGTTAGACAATAAGAATTGGAGTCACCTAGGTTGTTATAAGTGTGTAGGAAATTAGGAATCCGTGGGTTGCTGATAAGTACATGTTATGTTCCAAGGAAAGGTGATAATGGAAAAAACAAAGATGCGTCTTAGGAAAATGTGTTAAATGGTCTGAATTAATATGATCTATAAGAAAAAAATTGTTCTATTAGATGAGATGAAGAATGAATGAACTAGAATTCAATGAGAATTTTGACTGTTTGGAAAGTATCTGCCTAGAAAAAGAACTGTTTCAAATACATAGTTTAAGTCTGTCAGTATGTTCACATAGCAAAGAAATGTATATTGTTTTAAAATCATTATTAATTTAATTGTTTTGGTGAAAGTTTTAGAGAATTAGTGAAGGATATAAGGGTAAAGAAAGGTTATCTGGTTTTGCTGGCGCAAAATGCGGCCGCGCGAGCAGTCTTAGGAACCCCTAGAGGGGCACATATTACACCGTTGCTGCGCGAGCTGCATTGGGTGCCAGTTTGCTTCCGGGTCCAATTCAAGGTGTTGGTTATCACCTTTAAAGCCCTACATGGCATGGGTCCAACTTAACCTGAGGAACCGCCTCACCCCTGTTACATCGACCCATCCCACCCGATCAGGCAGAGAGGGCATGTTACGCACCCTGTCCATGAGGGACTGCTGATTGGCAGGGTCCAGGAGGAGGGCCTTCTCTGCTGTGGCACCTGCCCTCTGGAACAAGCTACCCCCTGGGGTAAGACAGGCCCCCACTCTCCCGGCCTTTTGGAAGGGAGTAAAGACGTAGTTATGCCACCTGGCCTGGGATGGGAGGGGGGACAGCTATTCATGGGGGTGGTTGGCCCTGTGAGGGTCCCAGGATAAGATCTTATTTCCCATCTTGAATGTTATATTTTATATTTTATATTCTGTACTTGTATTTGTATTTATAGTTATATTGAATTGTTTTTAGCAATCTGCCATTTTTATTATTGTAAGCCACCCAGAGTCGTCGTACACAAGATGGGCAGTAGAGAAATTTAATAAATAAATAAATAAATGTGGGGCAGGCCATTTCTTAGTGGTATTTGAAGTGGATCTGGAAAAAATATATTTGGAAGAAACATCAAAAGAAATGAGTGAGAATAAAACACCTGCAAGAAGAGGTTAGTCCAGTATGAAAAAGTGATAGAAGATAGATTAATCTTCCATCAAGGAAAGTATATATAGGGAAAGCGGATGTGGAAGTAACTGCTTGGAACGGATTGAAAAGGCTTATGTTGCAGAGTGCCACAGAAATGTGTATAGCTACAGCAGAGCTTTCCAAACTTTTCATGTTGGTGACACACTTTTTAGACATGCATAATTTCACGACACACTCTTACAGCAGGGCACAAGGCAGGCACTAGGACCTGTGCAGAATCACAGCAGGTTTGGAGGCAGCAGGGCACAAGGCAGGCACTAGGACCTGCGCAGAATCCTAGTTTGCAGCAAATGTAAGATAGACTGTAAGATGCAGTGAGGAGTATGGATCTGAAAACTAATGTAGTTGTGTTTGTCAGAGAAGATGGAGGGAACAGTTGCAAGTTCTACATTAATGATGGAAAAACTAGAGCAAGTAGATGAATTGCATACTTCATGTCTGTCACTATTTAAGACTGCTCTGTGATATAATGGGGTCACATGATGTGAGGCAGCTTCTGAAAAGAATTCTTGAAGCATAGAGGAAGAAAAGTTTCCTAAGGTATGCTAGATGCAGACTTTGACTATTTAGGGCTACCTTTCTTCAGATGTTTTGGATTATAATTCCTGTATCCTTAACCATATTTATATTCTGAATTAAACTATGGAGGTATAGTGTGAAGCCAAATTGCTTACCCATGGTTTAGGGCAGGGCTTTCCAAAGTGCCGCCGCTGGCGACACACCCGGTGGCGGCGGCAGTGGCGGCGACACACGCGCGCACGGCGATGTCGCGGGGGTGTGTGCGGCGGCGCGCGTGCATGGCGGCAGCGCGGGGGGGCGTGCGGCGGCGCGCGCGCACGGTGGCGGCGCGGGAGGGGCGTGCGGCGGCGCGGGGGGCGTGCGGCGGCATGCGCTGCCGCTTCTGGGTGGTGTGGCGACACACCACGCTGTGTGTGGCGACACACTTTTGTGTCGCGACACACAGTTTGGAAAGCTCTGGTTTAGGGCTTGAAAAAAATAGATTGAACACATTGTTTCATTCTTAGAAATTAATTGTAATGGTGTTTTCTGAGCCTAAGAATGAGATTGGACATTTGCAAAACATTGTAGAATAAGAACAGATGGATAGCTAGCTCTCACTTAAATCAAGACAGGGTTAGAAAGAAGATCAAAGGCGTCTAGGACTGTCAGCCTTAACATATTGCTGATAAATGCACATATCCAGTTTCTAAGATTTTGTAACCCCATCCCTTTTTCCTTGCAGTAAACCTGATTAACAAAACCTTATGTGAGAGCCCCGGTACTTACCTGGCAACCGGCTGACATGCTGGACTCCGAACCGAAAGAAGAGCCAATCACAGGAGGCAGCAGGCTCAGCGTTAACTTGACTGGGGACCCGGAAGTGCTGATTGGCCGAGGCTCTGAAAGAAATACGCCTCTGCCAATCAGCGCGCGCCAAAGGAGAGCGGAGAGGCGGGCAGAGCAACGTGAAGCTCGATTGGCCCCCGCTCTCCCAAGGCGCGAAAAAAGGAATAAAAAGCCGGCGAAACTTACCTCAGCTGCCAGAGACAACCGATCCTCCTCACGACCTGGACCCGTGCCCTCGCCTGATCCTCCCGCCACGCACAACCGGACTGACCCTAGCCAAGAGCTTTGCAATGAGGGAAGCCCCGCGAACCGCCTGATAGCCACTGAAGAGACCGAGCAAAGTGAAAGTTCCACAGACCTGTCACCGCCGAGCGCCGAGCCTTCTCCTGCCGCTGCGTCTTCGTCCAGTGAGCTTTCCGTTCCAGGGCATCTTCCGGAGCACTCCTTGTTTCCTGAGGAAAAGGCCACCACCGGGGTAAGCGCTGCTGCCTTGCCTGTTTCCGTCCCGGCTGCCCACGCCACAGATTCTCCTCAGGTTTCCAAACCTGAGGCAACTGAAGCCGGCCAGCAGTGGGTTGCTTTCGTCAGGCCCCGGTCTACCCCTCTAGCCACCAGCCATAGTCCTCAACCTAACCCAGCGGGCGCCGGACATCAGTGGGCTGCTTTTGTTGGACCCCGGTTTACCTCAAGTCCTACCTGCCCAGCTAACGAGACGTCTGCGGTCACCTTGCCTGGTACCTCCAGATCAATTGTAGCTCCTGCAACCCCTCTGGTCCTTCCTGCCCGGCCAGCAGAATCCGCGGTACCTGTGGTTATCCAGCCTGCAGACGAAGAAGAGGACTGTATAAACTGGGCTGCTTGTGTGTCTGTATAAATAAAGTTACTTTCCATAACGCTTCCGTGTCAGTCTTAGTCGGAACAGGACACGTTGTCTCCGGCCAGACTTCCACAGGAAGGAAGGAAGCGTTATTGCCTGATTACTTCTCTCTAGCCTGGGGTTATCTGTTGCCTTGACAACCAAGAAGCCATGGATCAGCAGCTGTCCATGGAAAATGCGCAGCTATCCCAGCAGGTAGCCCAGCTCAGTGACCAAAACAACCAACTTAGCCAGATGATAGCCCACTTGAGCACGCAAGTGGCCCAGCTGCAAGGTCAACAGGCAGTGGTTGCACCGGTTGTTAACCAAAAAACCAAATGTCCGGTGCAAGTACCTGAGAAGTTCGATGGGACCCTCACCAAATTCCCAGCCTTCCTGGCACAGTGTCAGCTGTACCAGAGCCTCCGCCCAGAGGAATTTCCAACCGATCGACACAAGGTGGGCTTCGTGGCCAGTTTATTGTCGGGTTCCGCTGCAAAATGGGTCTCTCCGCTAATAATACAACAGGACCCGCTTATAGATAACTATGGTGGGTTTTGCTACCAACTCCGGGCAATGTACGTGGACCCGGTCAAGGTCCAAACAGCCGCTAGGCAGATTAAGGGATTGCATCAAGGGGCCAAGCCGGTGGCCGAATACATCAGTGATTTCAGAGTGCTGGCGCAAGACCTGGATTGGAACGAACCTGCCTTGGTCGACCAATTCCAGGAGGGACTATCTTCCGAGCTTCTAGACGAGCTAGCCAGGACTGAGTGCCCTAGAAATCTCCAAGATCTGACCCATCTTTGCCTTCAGATCGATGGGCGATTACAGCAACGGAGGTCAAGGAGACATTTTGCCCAACCCCTACCCTTCATTCCGCGTTCTCGAGCCATAGAGGAGCCGATGCAGTTGGGGGGTGCCAGACCTCGCCTCACATCTACTGAGAAGGACCGACGCCGCCGGGAAGGTCTTTGCCTGTATTGCGGGGGAGTGAGTCACCGCGCTGCAAATTGCCCCGCCAAGTCGCCAGTCGCCGCCTCGTCGGGAAATGGACTCGGCTCGGCCTAAACGGGCAGTTAGGTTGGGCCGAGCTGGCCTCCAGCCAGTCGCCATTGCCCGCTACGAATCCTCCCAAGCACTTCTCCATTGCTGTCACGCTCCAGGTACCGAGGGATCCGGGACTGAAGGTCCAAGCCATGGTAGACTTGGGGGCTACTTTCAACTTTATGGACCTCGGGTTCGCAGAGAATTGGGGAATTCCCCAACGCGAAGTGCGCCCTCCGCTGGTGATTGAGACCATCGATGGTCGCCCTCTCCGGTCCGGTCCGGTGAACACTGCTACCCAGAGCATACTCATGCGTGTGGGGAAACAAGAGGAGTGGCTGGAATTTTACCTGGTTACGACTCCCCACTGCCCCCTCGTGCTGGGACTGTTGTGGCTCCAGACCCATGAGCCGCAAATCACCTGGTCAACGGGAAAGGTCGTGTTCTCCCACCCCAGTTGCGCCGCCCATACTAGCAAAACTCTCGCTGCATTGCAACTGGTCACCCCAAAACTTCAGATCCCAGCTCAATTCCAGGACTACGCTGACGTTTTTGATGAAGGGGAGGCAGACCAACTTCCCCCACACCAGCCCTACGACTGCGCTATCGACCTGGTTCCAGACGCAAGACTTCCAGTAGGCTAGCTTTACTCTCTATCGGAACCGGAGCGAGCAGCCCTCAAGGATTTTATTGATACCAACCTCAGGAGGGGTTTCATCCGACCCTCTACTTCTCCAATGGCTGCCCCCGTATTATTTGTCAAAAAGAAATCAGGTGAGCTCAGGATGTGTTGTGACTACCGGAAGTTGAACGAGATCACAATCAAGAACCGGTACCCCTTGCCACTGATACCAGAGCTCCTGGAGCGACTCCGCCATGCTCGCCTATTCACAAAGTTGGACCTGAGGGGGGCCTATAACCTGGTCCGTATACGACAGGGCGACGAGTGGAAGACCGCACTCCACACTCGTTACGGCCATTATGAGTTTACGGTCGTTCCATTTGGACTATCAAACGCCCCTGCTGTCTTCATGCATTTCATGAACGACATATTCAAGGATCTCCTGGACCAGTACCTGATAATCTACCTAGATGACATTCTAATCTTTTCTTCCTCTCCGAGCGACCATGTACGGCAGGTCAGAACAGTACTGCAACGGCTGCGAGAGCACCATCTATATGCCAAGCTGGAGAAGTGTCAATTCGCCTGTGAAACCGTAGAGTTCCTGGGACACCGAATCTCTGCCACCGGCATAGCCATGGAACCAGGCAAGGTAGCGGCATTGCAAACTTGGCAGCCTCCATGGCGGGCCAAGGATGTCCAACGACTGCTCGGGTTTGCAAATTATTATCGGAACTTCATTCCTCAATTCGCAGGACTGACCACACCCTTGTCAAACCTGCTCCGGAAAAAGACCAAGTTTCACTGGGGAGACACGGAACAACGCGCTTTCGATAGGCTCAAACTAGCTTTTACCACGGAGCCTATACTTCGGCACCCAGACCCGTTCCGGCCATTTGTGGTAGAAACAGATGCCTCTGATGTAGCGGTCGGTGCCATCTTACTCCAGGCCGACACCCAGACCGGCACCCTTTGCCCTTGTGCTTACCATTCCCGGAAGCTCGCCCCGGCAGAAAAGGCTTACACCATCTGGGACAAGGAGCTCCTGGCCATTAAGGTGGCATTCGAGACATGGCAGCACCATTTGGAAGGGGCGCGTCACCCCGTGGAAGTAAGAACGGACCACCGCAACCTGGAACATCTAAAAACTGCCAGGACCTTGAACCAGCGGCAAATACGATGGTCCCTGTTCTTCTCCCGGTTTGACTTCAGGGTTACTTACATTCCAAGAGGCCAGAACCAACGGGCAGACGCACTTTCAAGAAAACCTGAATATGATCGCTTAGAGGCTCCAGCACCGCCTCAACCTGTTATCCCCCCAGAGCGGTTTGCTGCCATCACTATACAAGGGAACCTAAGCCAACGGATTCGAGAACAACAAAGAGCCGACACCTGGGCAAGGAAAAAAAGAGAAGAGCTGGCGCACCTTTCCGTCGGTCAGACCGATCAATGGACATGCGAGCATGAGACGCGCTGTTTCCGAGGCCGCTACTATGTACCCCCGGGGGAACTCCGCCAACTGATCCTGCAACTATGCCACGACAACCCGGCCGCCGGCCACTTCGGGTTCTTTAAAACGCTGAACCTGGTCTCCCGGGAGTTTTGGTGGCCGCGCGTACGGGATGACGTGAAACAATATGTATTCTCTTGCCCAGACTGTTGCAGGGCAAAAAATCAAATGGACAAGCCTGCTTGTCTGCTAATGCCCCTACCCACTCCTGAACAACCATGGGAGGCTATCTCTATGGACTTCATCACCGACCTTCCCAAGTCCCAGGACGCCACTACTATCCTGGTGGTGGTGGATTCCCTGACAAAGATGGCCCACTTCATCGCATGTAAGGGCTTGCCCACGGCCCAAGAGACAGCACGCCTCTATATCAAAAACATTTTCAAACTGCATGGTATAGCAAAGAGTGTGGTGTCCGACCGTGGCTCGCAGTTCACCGCCCGTTTCTGGAAGGCGCTCCTCCAGAATCTGGGAATCCAGAGACACTTATCCACCGCGTTCCATCCACAATCGGATGGAGGGACGGAAAGGGTGAACGCTATCCTGGAGCAGTACCTGCGTTGTTATGTGAACTACCAGCAGGACAATTGGGCAGACCTCCTAGCCTTGGCGGAGTTCGCGTATAACAGCGCACACCACTCTTCGACCCAGATGGCCCCCTTCGCCGCAAATTACGGTTTCCACCCGCGATCGTTCCCTCTCACCGCGCCGGACTCAGCAGTGCCAGCTGCAAATCAGTTCCTCCAAGAACTACAGGCCAGCCACCAAGTCCTTAAAAACCAGCTGGAAAGGGCTAAGGAGGACTACAAACGCTTTGCCGACCGCCATCGGAGGACGGGACCCCCACTAAAGGTTGGTGATATGGTGTGGTTGTCAACAAGACACCTATCATCTGCACGTCCATCTCGGAAGCTGGATCACCGGTTCCTGGAACCATTCCCAGTGGACGCGGTTGTCAACCCAGTCGCTTTCCGATTGGCACTTCCGGAACACATGCGCATACACCCTGTGTTCCACAGATCCTTGCTGGTCCCTGTGTCAGCTGACAGCCCGCTCAGAACCAGGAAGACACCACCTCCTCCTGTCCTTATCCAAGGAGAGACCGAATACGAGGTTGCTCGCATCCTGGACTCTCGCACTCGTCGCGGCCGCCTTCAGTATTTAATAGACTGGAAGGGTTATGGGCCAGAGGAGTACTCCTGGGAAGATGCTGCAGACGTCCATGCGCCATTGCGGGTACAACAATTCCATCGACAATATCCGGATAAGCCCAGACCACAAAGCCGGGGGGAGGAAGGTCCTGCGGGGGGGATAGTGTGAGAGCCCCGGTACTTACCTGGCAACCGGCTGACATGCTGGACTCCGAACCGGAAGAAGAGCCAATCACAGGAGGCAGCAGGCTCAGCGTTAACTTGACTGGGGACCCGGAAATGCTGATTGGCCGAGGCTCTGAAAGAAATACACCTCCGCCAATCAGCGCGTGCCAAAGGAGAGCGGAGAGGCGGGCAGAGCAACGTGAAGCTCGATTGGCCCCCGCTCTCCCAAGGCGCGAAAAAAGGAATAAAAAGCCGGCGAAACTTACCTCAGCTGCCGGAGACAACCGATCCTCCTCATGACCTGGACCCGTGCCCTCGCCTGATCCTCCCGCCACGCACAACAACTGGACTGACCCTAGCCAAGAGCTTTGCAATGAGGGAAGCCCCGCGAACCGCCTGATAGCCACTGAAGAGACCGAGCAAAGTGAAAGTTCCACAGACCTGTCACCGCCGAGCGCCGAGCCTTCTCCTGCCGCTGCGTCTTCGTCCAGTGAGCTTTCCGTTCCAGGGCATCTTCCGGAGCACTCCTTGTTTCCTGAGGAAAAGGCCACCACCGGGGTAAGCGCTGCTGCCTTGCCTGTTTCCGTCCCGGCTGCCCACGCCACAGATTCTCCTCAGGTTTCCAAACCTGAGGCAACTGAAGCCGGCCAGCAGTGGGTTGCTTTCGTCAGGCCCCGGTCTACCCCTCTAGCCACCAGCCATAGTCCTCAACCTAACCCAGCTGGCGCCGGACATCAGTGGGCTGCTTTTGTTGGACCCCGGTTTACCTCAAGTCCTACCTGCCCAGCTAACGAGACGCCTGCGGTCACCTTGCCTGGTACCTCCAGATCAATCGTAGTTCCTGCAACCCCTCTGGTCCTTCCTGCCTGGCCAGTAGAATCCGCTGTACCCGTGGTTATCCAGCCTGCAGACGAAGAAGAGGACTGTATAAACTGGGCTGCTTGTGTGTCTGTATAAATAAAGTTACTTTCCATAACGCTTCCGTGTCAGTCTTAGTCGGAACAGGACACCTTATGAGAATCAAACTTAGTGTTCATTAGAGGGCTTGACATTAATTAAACACCAGCGTTTCATACTGGTGTGCCATTCAGCCAGTCAAATATTTTATACCAACTGCTGCTTCTATGTCCTATCAAAAACAGCCTGTGTATAAGAAAACACTAATAAATCTGTAGTAAACAAAGAATGCAAAGAGTTTCACTCTCTAGGCCAGTGCTTTCCAAGGTCCCACTGTTGGCGACGCACGAGCGGAGGCGCGGCGGTGTGCGCGGTGGTGGTGTGCACAGTGGCGGTGGCGGCCTCGTGTGTCGCACTAAAACCCAGAATCGCTGATGGCGCACCGCTGCCACCACCGCCGCGCACGCCGCTGCAGGGGCGGCGGGGACGTGCCATCAGCACTTCCGGGTTTTGTCGCGACACACTAATGTGTTGCGACACACAGTTTGGAAAGCTATGCTCTAGGCATACCCAATACGGAGTGACCTAATAAAATACTGGAGTTAAGCTAGTTTTGTCTTTTCATACTAGAGTAAATTCCAGAGATAAAGTAATAGTTAAAACAAGTCACTACATGTTGGCCTTGCTATGCCTAGAAATTACCAATAAGATTGCTATTATGCTATACATTTTTAGCTGCTGATGAAAAATAATACATAATGCTTCCACTGTTAAAGATAAAATCTAACAGTGATCACAACAGATTGAAATTGTTGAGGGAGCTGCTTCTTAGGCTGTAATATCCTATTCTTAGAAGTGCAGGTAATTATGGTTCCTCTGTTTAAATATCAACTAGAAAAAATATGAGCCATAAACCCAATGGGTTTGTAATAGATGATCTAGTATGGTTACAAAGAGAAAAATGCTTTTAAAGGTGGATTTTTTTCTGTAAAAATCCATAAAATGGGTCCTCATAATTTCCATTTGGAAAACCTGCAATTTTTAGACTCAATTAAAAACAGGAAGACTAACCCTTTGCTTATGCAATTCAGTAAAAATTTCACACTGGTGTATGTTTCTTATCCCTTCCCAGTAATGCCAGAAAATAATGTTTTGTAACTATGTATTATTTCTATCAGTTTTAGCTACTGCATTCCTAAACATAGGTCCTTCCAGTTTGTTTGAGCTACAGCTCCCATCTTCCCTGATCATTTGCTGTGCTAGCTGTGGCTGATTGGAGTTATAGTGCAAAATATTTGGAGGTGGTTCCAATAATTACCAAGATAGTCACAAGAAAGTATAATTAAGGGCACTATAAACAGTCTTTTGGTTGCCCAACTCTTCTGTTTGCACTTTAAAATGTAGCTGGGATTGATCTGGGCCAGTTTTTGACTGTGTGACTTTAATCCATCTTTCTGGGTTTTGAGACATTTTAAAGACAGTAATGGAAGCAATTTGCCTCACAGAGGTATAAAAGCTGCATTTAAATTGGTTTAAAGTGTACAGTTTAGCTAACATTAACATTGTCAATGTTCTCCCTCTGGAACAGATATTCATGATTACACTTGCATGGAACTCTTGGGCTTTATCCTGTGGTATTCTGCTTTTTCAAAGTAGTTCTTGTGAATGCTTGTGACCGATTAAAAAATGTTGCAAATAATCTAAACTTGGCTGTTGTGGGTCTTCCGGGCTGTGTGGCCGTGTTCTGGAAGTTGTGGTTCCTAACGTTTCGCCATCATCTGTGGCCGGCATCTTCAGGGGGCAGGAGCACAGACAGAAGCGAACTCTGTGCCCAGGTAGAGTGGCAATGTTTTTCTATTTATAGAGCTAAATTATAGGAGATTAGGTGGGGTTTTTTGTTGTGTTGAAATGTTAACGAGTGGCTGCTGAGCATGATTAGCATGTTCATTGTGAGAAGTATTCCCATGTCCTGGTGGTTGGACTGAGTGTTTTTCAGGACTGGTAGCCAGGTTTTGCTAATTTTTAGACTTTCTTCTTTTTTATTGTAACTGTGCTGGTGTTTGTGAATTTCAATGGCTTCTCTGTATAATCTGGTGTAGTGGCTTTTGGTGTTGTCCAGTATTTCTGTGTTTTCAAATAGGATTTTGTGTCCCGTTTGCTTGAGAGCATGTTCAGCTACTGAAGATTTTTCCGGTTGCTGTAGTCTGTAGTGTCTTTCGTGTTCTTTTATCCTGATGTGAATGCTTCGTTTTGTGGTTCCGATGTATACTTGTCCGCAGCTGCATGGTATGCGGTATACTCCTGCAGCGGTGTGGGGGTCCCTTTTGTCTTTTGCTGATTTTAGCATTTGTTGTATTTTTCTGGTGGGTCTGAAGACTGTTTGAAAGTTGTGCTTTTCCATCAGTTTTCCCATGCGATCAGTGACTCCTTTGATGTAGGGCAGGAATACTTTGTTTGTGGGGGGCTGTTTTTCTTCAGTTGGATGTTGTTTTCTTGGTTTAATGGCTCCTTTTATTTCATTCTTGGAATAGCCATTCGCCTGTAGGACCCAATTCAGATGGTTAAGTTCATTGTTGAGAAATTGGGTTTCACAGTTTCGATTAGCACGATCCACCAAGGTTTTGATCATGCCTCTCTTTTGTCGTGGGTGGTGATTGGAATTTTTGTGCAGATACCGGTCTGTATGGGTGGGTTTTCTGTATACTTTGTGTCCTAGTTTGAGGTCTGGTTTGCGTATGACCAGCGTATCTAAAAATGGAAGTTTGCCGTCAGTTTCTTTTTCCATAGTGAATTGTATATTGGGGTGGATGCCATTTAGGTGGTCCAGAAATTTCTCCAATTCTTCTTCAGTATGACTCCAAATTGCAAAGGTGTCATCCACAAACCGGAACCAGACTGTTGGTGTAATGGGTGCCGATTCCAAAGCCTGTTTTTCAAAGTGTTCCATGTAAAAGTTTGCTATGACTGGGCTCAGGGGGCTTCCCATGGCAACGCCATCCATCTGTTCGTAGAACTCATTCTCCCATTGAAAGTAACTAGTTGTTAGGCAGTGTTGAAATAAAGCTGTAATGTCTTCTGGGAAGATTTGCTTGATGAGTGCCAGGGTGTCCCTTACTGGCACCTTGGTAAACAGGGAGACCACGTCAAAGCTGACCAGTTTGTCCGTGTGGTTGAGTTTTAGGGTGCTGATTTTGTTGATGAAGTGTCCTGAGTCTTTGATGTGGGATGGAGTCTGTCCGATGTGGGTCTGTAAAAGGGTTGCCAAATGTTTGGATAATTCATATGTCGGGGAGCCAATGGCACTTACAATGGGTCTGAGTGGGATCGAGTCTTTGTGGATTTTGGGGAGTCCGTATAGTCTAGGTGAGAGAGCTTCTGTCTTGCAAATACGTTGTAGTACGTTGGGATGCAGGGAGGAGCTCTTTATCAGTGTGTTGGTTTGCTTCATGATTTTGCTGGTCGGATCCCGTCTTATTGTTCTGTATGTGGTGGGGTCTAGTAGTTCTCTGATTTTGTCTTTGTATTCATCTATGTTCATAATTACCGTGGCGTTGCCTTTGTCCGCTGGAAGGATGATGATGTCTGGGTCCGAATTGAGGGTCTCTATGGCGTTTCTCTCCTTCTTAGTAATGTTGCTGGTGGGGGGCTTTGCTTTCCTTAGGATTCTTGCCACTTCACCCCTTCTTTCTTCTGCTTCTTCCTCCGGCCGTTGGTGAATGGCTGATTCCACATTGGCTATGATATCTTCCACTGGAATTCTGGTGGGTGTAATTGCAAAGTTTCCTCCTTTGCTTAGGATGGAGGTTTCTTCAGGAGAGAGTAGGTGTTCTGTCAAATTGATGACAATGCGTGAAGTATCCAGTGCTGGTTTTGGTTGACTGTTTTGGCATTTGTTGAATTTTTGCTTTTGTCTGTTTGTGTAGTCAATGATGTCCTTTTCCATTTTTCTGTAGGATATGGTATCCATCTTGTCCCAATCCTGGCTTCTCATTTTGTGACTGAGGCTGATCTAAACTTCATGATATGCAAATTCTCATTGAGAAATTCACCTAGGCCATATTATTTTTGTATTTTTATAAAATTTGTGATCAGAGTTATGGAAAAACCAAGAGATAAGTTTGTAGCAAAACGTTGTTTTATTTAAAACAAAAACATAGGAACAAACCTTGAATCTTCTTCTTTAGCCAAAGCATGGCACGGTTGATTAACATAGCCATTTAGATAGCAGAGAGCAGAATGCAGAGTAGTTAGCAGAGGACAAAAGGCATTTACATTTTAAACCTTAACTTGATCAGCATCTGAGTGGACAGGATGCAGCATGTGACCAAAAACACCTAGGCAACAGATTCCCAATATGGGCAAAGCTCTAACAGCTAATTCTGATTGGTCAGAACCCTCAGACTGGCCGGCACCTGAAGGCAATAACATTCCTGAGTGGGGGGTGAACATGTGCTCTGAGCCCAAACAGGAAAAAAGTTTTTGAGGCCTGGCTTTTTAAAAACTCAGCCACATATTCTACAGACATAAAAAATATATACAACACTCCCCTTTTTTTATGACTAGAAAGAATATGGAAACAAACCCAGCTTGGAAATTAACTCATTGTGCCTACTGGCAACTAGAGGCTTGGTTAAGATATCAGCCAACATTAATTTAGTATCACAGTATTTCAAAACAACCTTTTTCTTGGCTAGAAAATCTTTAACAAGATGAAAACGCACATCAATGTGCTTTGTGCGATTTCTGGAACTTTCAGATAAAGCCAAATGGATACAAGCTTGATTGTCTTCATGAATTGTTACAGGCTGGCTTAAAATGACTCCAATGTCTTGCAACAATTGAGTAAACCAAATTACTTCATTGCACAGTTGTGCTAAAGCATAAAATTCGGCTTCAGCTGTGCTGATGGCTACTACAGTCTGCTTTCTGGAAAACCAAGCAATAGTGGACTTTGCAAATTGAATTACACTTCCAGAAGTAGACTTCCTATCACTGAGATCTCCAGCCCAATCTGAATCACACCAGCATTTTAACTTTTCTTCTGTGTCTGTAGCAGACAACCTTAAGCAAAAATCTTTGGTGCCTTGCAAATAACGAAACAGCCTTTTTAACCCAGACTTTGCAGCAGATGTGGGATTTTCCACAAACCTGCTCAAAATGGACACACTGTTAGAAATGTCCGGACGGCTATTGTTTGCAATGTAAAGAAGACTGCCAATGGCTGATCTGAAACTATCTCCTTCAGATAACTCACCATCCCCCTTCACCCCCTCCTCTTTTAGAAACTCGGGAAGCATGGGGGAGGAGACAGACTTGCAGTCCTGCATTTTAAAATCCTCCAGCAGCTTCTTAATTTTGCTACTCTGGCTTATGAGAAAACTGCCATCTTTTTCCCTCTGAATTTCTAATCCTAAGTAATTGTTAACTGTACCAAGACATTTCAATGTGAAATTGTTTTTCATACAAACCTCAAAGGAATGCTTCTGTTCATCAGATGAAGTGAGCAGCAACAAATCATCCACATACAAGCACAAGTACATTACACCTTGCTTATCATTTTTTACATACACACAAGGATCAGCAATTCCCTTCTGAAACCCAAATTTTTGCAAAATATTATCCATTTTAATATTCCAACAACGCGCGGCCTGCTTTAATCCATAGATGGATTTCTGCAATTCACACACAAGATGTTTTTCTTTTTCATAACCAGGAGGTTGTTGCATAAACAATTTTTCCTCCAAGTCACCATACAGAAAAGCAGTTTGAATATCATAGTGATAAACAGACAGTTTCTTCATGGCAGCAACCTTTAAAAGCAACCTGATAGATTCAGCTTTTGTCACTGGAGCAAAAGTTTTGTCATAATCCACATTTTTTCTTTGAGCAAAACCTTTTGCTACCAACCTTGCTTTGTACTTCTGAATTTTACCATCAGAATCTTTTTTCAGTTTGAACACCCACCTACAACCTAAAACCTTCTGATTGGGAGGCAAACTTACTAGTTTCCAAGTTTTATTTTCCTTTAAGGAATCCAACTCTTGCTGCATGGCTTCATGCCAACACTTAGCTATTTCAGCTGGCATTTCTTTAATTTCTTCCAGAGACTCAGGCTCTGTGTGAATGTGAAAAGCCGTCACAACATCTACTTGATAATGATCAGGTGGAACTCCCTTATTAATCCTTTCAGACCTGCGAGGTAGGACAGGACTTACACTCTGTTTCCCACCATTGTCCTCAGAAACCTCTGACTTTCCAGACAAGTCAGCTTCCTGATCATTGACTTCACTAGGTGATTCCTGCAAATCACCATCAGCAAGACTTTGCTGCTCCCCCATGGATAAATCAACTGAAGAACTAGAGTTTATTTTATCCCAATTCTGCTCAGCAAAAGAAGCACTTTTACTAATTATCAGTTGATTATCCAGTATGAACCTGTAGCTCCTCTGACTTTGTTCATACCCTACAAAGATTGCTTTCTTTGTTCTGGAAGCCCCCTTGCGCCTCAGCTGTTTGGGAATGTGGACCCAAGCTGTGCTTCCAAACACTCTGAGGTGGCTTACTTTAGGCTTCACACCATAGAACAAATGAAAAGGCACATCCTGAATTGCACTGCTAAACAGCCTGTTTTGCACATAACACGCTGTAGAAACAGCTTCTCCCCAATACCTAAAAGGCAAACTAGCATCCTTCAGCAAACACATCATTGCTTCCTGCAGTGTTCTGCCTTTTCTCTCTGCAACAGAATTCTGTTCAGGAGTGTAAGGGTTAGCTAAAATGTGTTCTATCCCTTTTTCTAACAAAAAGCTTTTAAACTTTGAGGATAGATACTCGCCACCGCGATCTGATTGCAAAGCAGACACTGGCCTTGGGAATTTTCCATTCGCCCAAGCCACAAAAGCCTTAAATTTATCAAAGACCTCATCTTTGTGTTTCAGCAAATAAATGAATGTGTACCTGGAAAAATCATCTATGAAGGTCAAAATGTACCTTGCTCCCCCAAGACTAGGAGAAAATGGGCCTATTACATCAGAGTGAATGATCTCTAGAGGCCTAGAGGTGGACCTATCAGAAAACTTCTTCACAGGAGCCCTAGTAGTCTTATTCTCCTTGCAAACTGCACAGTCTAGATATTTATCACAAGACTTCAATTTTAAATCAGCAGAATAACTAGGCATTTGAGAAATGTACTTAAAATTAGCATGAGCAAATCTCCTATGTAATAAATGGATGCACTGATCGTGTATGGGCTTATTTTCAAAAACAGCCTTAGCTTTAGCAATTTGTTGCTTTTCAGCATTTTGTACAATGTACAGAGAATCTTTCTGCAAACACTTTGCAACTACTCTGCCACCCTTTCTAATTTCACAACCCTCTTTCTTAAAAGTTACTACATAACCTGAGGCTACTAGCTGCCCCACAGACAAGAGATTGCTTTGAAAATTAGGCACGAACAAAACATTTTTAACAGTTTCCCCCAAACATGGAAGATTGATCTCACCTTCACCCACGATCTTGGATACAGATCCATCTGCTAAGGAAACTTTTTGTTTGTTAGTTTTAGACAAAGACAGAAAGGAATCTTTATTGTGACATATATGAGAATTGGCCCCACTGTCAAGAACCCACAAATCTTTATTATCAGAGTTCTCAACAACTGTTGCATGAAGAATCTTCTTTCCAGAAGTCTCTTCTTTCTTGCGAGAAGTCTTCTTTTGAACACAGTCCTTTTGCAGATGAGCAGGGGATCCACAGGTAAAGCATCGCCTGGTGAATAATGCAGAAGCTTGAAATTCAGAGCTCTTCCGCTCCCTCTGCTGGCCACGAGAAGACTTTATTGTAGAAATGGAGGCAGCTTTTTCTTGTCGCTTCTCCCACTCAGCAAGCAACCGGGTAGACACAAACGATGGATTTAGATCAGCTTCTGGGATTCCCTCCATGGAGCAAATTAAAGTGTCCCAGGACTCATTCAACGAAGAAAGCATAATGTAGGCTTTCATCAGGGGGGTAAATTCCATCCCACGCTCTTGAAGTTCCACAAACTAATTCTGAAGCTTGTGGAGATGATCTGGCAAATTTCCATTCTCAGGCAAGTGAGCCTTGTACAGTTTTTTTGTTAAAATAACCTTGCTGCCTGGACTAGTTTTCACATATAAATCACGCAAATAGTCCCATAAGTCTTTGGAATTTTCTCTGCCTCTCACGTGAATAAGCTGATCATCCTGAACAGCCAAAATAATGGAGGCTTTGCATTTCTCATCTTTCCTCAACCAGGCTTGATCTGGATTCTGAGGAATTTGTTCAGAAATTGCAGACCATAAATTTTCTCTCCTCAAGAAACTTTCCATTTTCAAAGACCAGTTCAAATAATTAGAATTAGAAAGCCTTTCCAGGAGCATACCTTGAAAATTTGAAGCTCCATCAGCAGCCATGGCTCCTTCTCTCCCCTGTTGTAGTAATCCAAAAAACACCACGAGGCTTGCAAACACGAGGCAAAACTCCACCTCCGATGGAAACTTCCTGTAACTGCCGGCAAGTTTCAAAAAAACAAAGGAAGCCTCTCAAATGCAGACTAAAACAGGTCAGCTTTCTTCTCTCTTATTTTTCCATAAGTTTTGTCTCTGATCGCAGAAGCAATTGCTGGGCACAGAACCTTTTGTATTTTTATAAAATTTGTGATCAGAGTTATGGAAAAACCAAGAGATAAGTTTGTAGCAAAACGTTGTTTTATTTAAAACAAAAACATAGGAACAAACCTTGAATCTTCTTCTTTAGCCAAAGCATGGCACGGTTGATTAACATAGCCATTTAGATAGCAGAGAGCAGAATGCAGAGTAGTTAGCAGAGGACAAAAGGCATTTACATTTTAAACCTTAACTTGATCAGCATCTGAGTGGACAGGATGCAGCATGTGACCAAAAACACCTAGGCAACAGATTCCCAATATGGGCAAAGCTCTAACAGCTAATTCTGATTGGTCAGAACCCTCAGATTGGCCGGCACCTGAAGGCAATAACATTCCTGAGTGGGGGGTGAACATGTGCTCTGAGCCCAAACAGGAAAAAAGTTTTTGAGGCCTGGCTTTTTAAAAACTCAGCCACATATTCTACAGACATAAAAAATATATACAACAATTATACCCCTCAGGCATTTTTATATAGGCATCTTTTCTCTCAGGAACAGCTATACTGAAAAATTCTCAGAAAGTGGCCTGTCTGAAAGTTTTCAGAAACATGTGATTGATCACTTTTAAGTTGCCACATCTAAATAATGCATAAAATACACACAGCACGGGATAATTAAGGTTATTACATTTATGGAAGACTTGGTCTACCCTGAAAGTGGCCTTCTTATTCACCTTTCAGGTCTGAAGCAATTCGGTTTTTTTTAAGCCATTAACAGGCCTCAGTAAGTGCAGTACTGAGTATTTGTGATATCCTCTGACAGGTTTTTCAGAGCTCTTGTAAATCCACTTTTTTGAGTGGAAAGGATCATGTCAGCTGTATCCTTAAGTAGCATCATCAAATGTCTAATTGTATAAAGAAAGCCAGACTGTTTGTCACCATCCAAAATACATTCTATATTTGAAGTCTTCAGGCAAAGTTAGTTTAACACAATAATCTTGCCAGTGTGCACCATTCATTATTGCTGTCATCAAATTTTCCCAAAGGATTAATAGCTTCACTCTTATACAAGTCTGTGAAATTATGGGTACTTGGAATTTCTCTCTTTAGAATCAAAATTGTAAACTGAGGAATTATATGGTAGGAATCCAAATGCTTGGGCATATATAGACCCAACACTCAAAAAGGGTAGTTATATTCTCACCCTCTGAACTGAGCTTGCCTTCTCTAGAGTAAATAGAAATTCTATATCATTTTGCATGCCTATAGTATATTATATTGTCCTGTATAAAGTTGACATATTTTTAACTAATGACCAAATCAAATACTGAGTCGGCTTAAATGCTATCTTCAACACAGGTTCAAGATAAAATAGATCTATATCGTAAATCTATGAATCTATGTTTTTTATAAACTTACTTATAAACATGTAGAATATAAGCTAGTTATATAGCATTTGGTGAAAAGGCAAATGCCTCCTTTTTCCATTACAGTATGCATTTCCATGAATACTTAAACTGGTATTAATACATAATCAATAGACCATTGTAATAGCAATAGCTTAGGCTAATATCTGCATGTGCTTTTCAGTTATCAATCCTTTCCAATGCATTTGCTAAACTGTTGTGTAATTAAACAGATGATGTGATATGGCTTATAATTTTCCATGTAACTTAAAATAAGTATTTATTAAGTGTGTTAAAATATTTAAAAGAGATAAGTATACAAAAATGTGTATACTTTGTCCACAAAGTTCTCTGATTTCTCTCCTTTAATAGCCTGTGACGTCTTGGGTAATAGAAAGGGTTCAAGGTATATTTAATCGAAAATTAGATATTGGTTCAATTCTGAGCTGAAATGTCCAAGTTGCTACATTTTAATAAAGAAAAATATTAAGAAAGGAAATTATACCATTTGCTTATTTTTAACACATTGTTTAGTTTTCTTAATATTTCAAATGTAAGTTGAATGGTTTAGTGGTTAAGGTGCTGGGCTAGAAACCAGGAGACTGAGAGTTCTAGTCCCGCCTGAGGCATGAAAGCCGGCTGGGTGACCTTGGGCCAGTCCTTGTCTCTCAGCCTTAGGAAGGAGCCAATGGCAAACCAGGAGACTGAGAATTCTAGTCCCGCCTTAGGCATGAAAGCCGGCTGGGTGACCTTGCGCCAGTCACACTCTCTCAGCCCAACTCACCTCACAGGGTGGTGGTTGTGGGGAAAATAGGAGGAGGAAGAAGTATTAGGTATGTTCCCCGCCTTGAGTTATTTGTAAAAATAATAAAGGCGGGATAAAAATTAATTAATTAATTAATAAAATGATTGAATTATAAATAACACTTTTTTTAAAAAAATGAAAGTCCTTTATACTTACTCTCACAGTTTTTCAGTCATTCTTTTCCCTTTCTTTACCTATTTTAGAATTATTCATAAATCCTATATAGTTTAAAGTAGTGATTCTTGTTTTTAATCTTATAGCATACTTCTGCTGATGGATACTCTGAATCTCATATCCAACCCACAAAATCAAGTAGCCGACAGAATATACCACGTTGCAGAAACTCAATCACATCCGTAAATGAAGAGCATCCTCACATTGGGAACTATCGCTTATTAAAAACAATAGGAAAAGGAAATTTTGCTAAAGTGAAGCTGGCTAGACATGTTCTTACAGGTAGAGAGGTAAGTTTCTTTAGGCTAGGCTTGATGACAGTATTTATTATTTATTTTATTTGCAAAATGTGTGTCCATATTTTCATTGTTGAAAGTAAAATCCAGTGTACTATGTTTTTTCTTGCTGTCTGCAGTATATATACTTGAACTTTGTTCCTGAAAATGTAGCAGCTTTGTTAATACCATATGACAAATGATGGCAGCAGCTCTGTGGGCAGCATTTGGTCTACCACTATATTTTTGTAAAACAGTGAATGGAAATTTTTAAAGTATAGTGTGGGTGGAGGAGGAAGTAGGGGAGAATTCCCCTCTTACCTTATTTATCCCTCTTTTTCCTGATTAGATTTCTAAATTAGAAGTAATCCCACTCAGGAGAAAAAGAGAGTGAAAATATTCAAGACAAAAACATGGCCTTAAAAGGTTTTAGCTCTTTTCCTGTATAGCCATAATTTGCTTTAAATAGCTTTGCAGCATGCCACATTATAGGAAATGACATATATTTCTTCTATCTTTCTCAACTACTATTTATGTTGTCTAGCTGTATCTTTATAAAAAGGTGAAGTATATTTGTATTGTGAAAAGATTTGTGTTTTATTGGTGATTTTTAACCGCCCAGAGTTCCCTTGTGGGGGGAGATGGGCGGTGATATAAGTTAGAAATAATAAATAATAATAAATAAATTTTTCTCTAAAAACTTTCACTCTGTTTACAAATATTCTGAAGTAATTTCTCTTATTCCAAGTGCTAAAATATTGAGAAAAGTAACCTGCCATTTAATTTATGTGCAGGCCCCTTAGAATTGATACACCTCTACTGCTTCTGGCTGGAGGATGAAACTGAACTATTTAAGTAACTATAAATAGATTTTATTGGGTAGAGCTGGCTTGTTTGACTATAATTAAGTCTAGGAGTTCAAAGCAGTGTTAAAATTAGTCTTAAAAAAAGGAAGCAATACCCTCTGTTTTCCTCATATCTAAGCCAGAAGAGTGGGGCATGGTGGCTCAACGGGTAAGATGCCAGGCTTGTCGATCGGAAGATCGCAAGTTCGGAGGTTCGAATCCCTAGCCCCGCGTGACGGAGTGAGCTCCCGCACTCGCCCCAGCTCTTGCCAACCTAGCAATTCGAAAGCATGCAAATGCAAGTAGATAAATAGGTACCACTTTGGTGGGTAGGTAACAGTGTTCCGCATGCGTCATGCCGGCCACATGACCGCGTAAGCATCTTCGGACAACACTGGCTCTTCAGCTAACAAACGGAGATGAGCACCGGCCCCTAGAGTAGGACACGACTGTACAAATGTGCAGCGGGATCCTTTACCTTTAAGCCAGAAGAAGGTAGAAAGAAGGAGGTTACTAGCCCAAGTTTATTTCATGTAATATTAAACCACATATGGCTGATTGGCTGAGGAGAGAAATTGCTGTCTCACATATCTGTCTTCTAGAGGTCCTAGTCAGATTTTTGAGGAAGATACTTTATGTCCTCTCTCTAATGTTCCCTGCAGGAATTATGGGTGTTTTCTTGGTGCTATTTGTAGTGGGGAAAGGGGGAAATCAGAATCGCTAGAAGGAATGAGAGATATCACAATGGGATGTGTGTGTTCTATGGCTTTCTCTGTTATCTCCCTCCAGTAGTATTGTGGCTCACTATCTAAAGAACGCACACCTTGATATGTCTATGAAGGTTCTCAGTCATTCAGGTGGAATTGTCTGTAGCTTGAATCATGTCAACTGGATTTCTATTTTCTCAGTGGAAACGTTTTGCTCCTTATCCAAGGAGCTTCTTCAGTCTGAGCAAAGTTAGTAAGGGAATCCTAAATATGTTTCTAGGTAGCTGTGGCTACCTAGAATAGAATAGAAACATATTTAGGATTCCCTTACTAACTTTGCTCAGACTGAAGAAGCTCCTTGGATAAGGAGCGAAACGTTTCCACTGAGAAAATAGAAATCCAGTTGACATGATTCAAGCTACAGACACACCTTGATAGTTTAGAATTGCATTTGAATGGGGCCAGTTTCTTCCTAAAATAAACAATTCTTACATATTCTAAAAAGGTAATCTGTGTAATTGTTTTGTTAAAAAAAATTATTTCTTTCCTTTCCATCCTTAGGTTGCTGTCAAAATTATAGACAAAACCCAATTGAATCCTACCAGCCTACAAAAGGTAACGTTTCTGTCATAACACATTGGCACATTGGATTCAAGAATGCATCCTCTATTTTTCTTTCTTTAAGGACATGTTTTTGCTCATAAAAGATAACTGAAAAACACTGAGGATAGTATGTATGCTTGAGTTGCTTGTAGATTAGGTTGAGAATGACAGCTGCTATACAGTACATCCTGATTTAATATGGGAGTAGGTGGTAAGGGGGCATGGTGGCTCAGCAGGTAAGATGCCAGGCTTGTCGATCGGAAGATCGCAAGTTCGGAGGTTCGAATCCCTAGTCCCGCGTGATGGGGTGAGCTCCCGCACTAGCCCCAGCTCTTGCCATCCTAGCAATTCAAAAGCATGCAAATGCAAGTAGATAAATCGGTACCACTTCAGTGGGAAGGTAACAGCATTCCTCGTGCGTCATGCCAGCCATATGACTGTGGAAGCGTCTTCGGAGAACGCTGGCTCTTCGGCTAAGAAATGGAGATGAGCACCGGCCCTTAGAGTTGGACACGACTTCACAAATGTGCGGGGGGAACCTTTACCTTTACCTAGGTGTTAAGAACTGGTTGACTTAACCTTCTCATACTGAACTATTTTGGAGAATGCTTTCTGCTCCTACCCAGTAAACAGGCTGGCCTGAGGGTCAAGGCATGACTTCTTTTTAAAAAGTATTGTAAGATACTGTTCCAGAAGAGCTTTTAATTTTGATCATCTGCTTGCTGAGGTACAGTTGAGAAGAAATGTATGTGAGATGTGATGCTTTGCTGATGCATACTGTGAATAATGTATACAATTTTACTTATAATGAGAATACTTACTTTCAAAATGCAACTATTGTCAGAAATATTAGGTTACATTCTGCTCATCCTAGTATTTAGCTAGGCCATTATTAAGTTGGAAGTGAGCTATCAAATCCAAACATCACCGTGACAGGTATTTCTCACAATGTGGCTTCAAATAGCTTCTGAGTGGTGACTACTGTATACTGCAACCATTTGGGTACATTTGTTTGACTATTTTTGTGGGCATGTCTGACATGTCTGGTGATCATATAAAGATAAACCATACAGTAAAATTCACATGTCCATTTAAATAGATTTTTAAAATTAATCATCCCATAGATCCCCTTAAGTTTTACCGAAATTCAGCTTTCATTAAACCAGCATAAATAAATGCTTTACCTGGTCCTTGAACTGGTTGAGACGATATAAATGAACTTTTTTTAAAAAATAAAACTTAAAAATGCAAAGTTTCAGCTTTTCATTGACACCAATACAGAATAGCATAGTAACTTAAAAATTTTTGCAAAATCAGTGTTGTATGTTAAAAATGAAAACTGTTACCATATTAATTTATATTTGCACAATATTAACAACCTTGCTTTGTTGATTTGAGATGCTGCTGCTATGCTTTTGATTTGAAACGCTTCTGCAAGAAATTATCATTTTGTGTAGGCTAAAAAAGGCATTTCTTCAGATCTTTCTCCTGATTTTCTTATTTTTGCGTTCTTTATATGGATGCTATAACCAATCTGAAAAACTGATAAGATCAGTTCCCTTTTAAACCTCAGATAGTAGTTGAATGTGAAAGAAAGTTTCAGAAAGTCATTTACATTGGTATTAATCAGAACCCAGAGTTGAAAGGATATTGACAAAAGAATCAGATCCAAGCTAAGAGTCCACTGAAATAAGTGTGAAAAGTTAGTGATCATTAAAGGTAAATCTCATTGATTGCACTGAGAATATAATAAAACTGATTTAAGATCTAGTCCTTTACATGTATAAGGACAACTTGCTATTACAGTAGTGCACTAAGCATTAAACTAAACTCCTAAATATATATTCTTTTAATTTTTGCAGCTTGTTAAAATTATATAAAAATCATTCAGTTAAATAGTTTTTTTTAACAGCTGTTCCGAGAAGTACGAATAATGAAGATACTGAATCATCCAAATATAGGTAGGAATCTTATTTTTTCTACTATATTCAATTTATTCTTTATATATTATAGTTGTAACTTTTAAAATTTTACTTAATATTTAGTTTTGTGAACAAGTTCCTTGTGCACAGGTTTCTAGTTTTTAATAAGTATTGCTTTTGGTTTCTAAAGAATTCATGTTTTCCTAAAAGCAAACATAATATTTCTTCTGGAACATAACTACTTAATTGTAAGAATTAGCAGGAGGGATGCATTGCTTCATTAACTAATTTCTGCAGGGGCAGTGAATTTTCTAATTGGTTTTCCAGCTTTGTCATGGTAGAACCATAGTCTAAAAATCCAGTTTTGGAATTCCCTTAAATAACCAGTCTCATGTCATTACATAGTAAGGCCTACATTAATCCATTATTATCTTGAATTAAGCTCTATTTTCTAGAAACAGACTTTTTTGTTATATGTGTTTGATTCAAATGCTTGCTTCTCTATCCCAGCTTTTGCCTTCAAAAATGTCAATGTAATTTTGTTGTTTATTCATTCAGTCACTTCCGACTCTTCGTGACTTCATGGACCAGCCCACGACAGAGCTTCCTTTCGGCTATCGCCACCCCCAGCTCCCCCAAGGTCGAATCCGTCACCTCAAGAATATCATTCATCCATCTTGCCCTTGGTCGGCCCCTCTTCCTTTTGCCTTCCACTTTCCCTAGCATCAGCATCTTCTCCAGGGTATCCTGTCTTCTCATTATGTGGCCAAAGTACTTCAGTTTTGCCTTTAATATCATTCCGTCAAGTGAGCAGTCTGACTTTATTTCCTGGAGTATGGACTGGTTTGATCTTCTTGCAGTCCAAGGCACTCTCAGAATTTTCCTCCAACACCACAGTTCAAAAGCATCTCGCTCAGCCTTCCTTATGGTCCAGCTCTCGCAGCCATAGGTTACTATGGGGAATACCATTGCTTTAACTATGCAGACCTTTGTTGTCAGTGTGATGTCTCTGCTCTTAACTATTTTATCGAGGTTTGTCATTGCTCTCCTCCCAAGAAGTAAATGTCTTCTGATTTCCTGGCTCCAGTCAGCGTCTGCAGTAATCTTTGCACCTAGAAATACAAAGTCTGTCACTGCCTCCATGTTTTCTCCCTCTATTTGCCAGTTATCAATCAAGCTGGTTGCCATAATCTTGGTTTTTTTGAGGTTTAGCTGCAACCCAGCTTTTGCACTTTCTTCTTTCACCTTCATCATAAGTCTTCTCAGCTCCTCCTCGCTTTCAGCCATCAAAGTGGTATCATCTGCATATCTGAGATTGTTAATGTTTCTTCCAGCGATTTTAACTCTAGCCTTGGATTCATCAAGCCCAGCACGTCGCATGATGTGTTCTGCATACAAGTTGAATAGGTAGGGTGAGAGTATACAACCCTGCTGTACTCCTTTCCCAATCTTAAACCAGTCCATTGTTCCGTGGTCTGTTCTCACCGTTGCTACTTAGTCGTTATACAGATTCCTCAGGAGGCAGACAAGATGACTTGGTATCCCCATACCACCAAGAACTTGCCACAATTTGTTATGATCCACACAGTCAAAGGCTTTAGAATAGTCAATAAAACAGAAATAGATGTTTTTCTGAAACTCCCTGGCTTTCTCCATTATCCAGCGGATATTGGCAATTTGGTCTCTAGTTCCTCTGCCTTTTCTAAACCCAGCTTGTACATCTGGCAATTCTCGCTCCATGAATTGCTGGAGTCTACCTTGCAGGATTTTGAGCATTACCTTACTGGCATGTGAAATCAGATTGACTACATCCTTTGCAGCCAAAGGTGGCGGACATCTATGTTGTTCAAACTATCGAACAGTGGCACTTAGTTTGAACATTCTTTAGTGTTTCCCTTTTTTGGTATGAGGATATAAGTTGATTTTTTCTGATCTGATGGCCATTCTTGTGTTTTCCAAATTTGCTGGCATATGGCATGCATCACCTTGACAACAGCATCATCTTGCAAGATTTTAAAGATGATCAGAAAAAATCAACTTATATCCTCATTATATCCTTATTGTTCACCGTCAAAGCTATTCTCGATATTATTATCCTTCTTATACAGATCTTCCGTATATTCTTGCCACCTTTTCTTGATCTCTTCTGCTTCTGTTAGGTCCTTGCCATCTTTGTTTTTGATCATACCCATTTTTGCCTGGAATTTACCTCCGATGTTTCTAATTTTCTGGAAGAGGTCTCTTGTCCTTCCTATTCTATTGTCTTCTTCCACTTCCGCACATTGCTTGTTTAAAAATTATTCCTTATCTCTTCTGGCTAACCTCTGGAATTTTGCATTTAATTGGGCATATCTCCCCCTATCACTGTTGCCTTTTGCTTTCCTTCTTTCTTGGGCTACTTCCAGTGTCTCAGCAGACAACCATCTTGCCTTCTTGGTTTTCTTTTTCTTTGGGACGTTTTTTGTTGCCACCTCCTGAACAATGTTGCGAACTTCTGTCCATAGTTCTTCCGGGACCCTATCTACTAAATCTAGTCCCTTAAATCTATTCTTCACCTCCACTGCACATTCATTAGGAGTATTAGTGAGCTCATATCTAACTGATCTGTGGGTCTTCCCTATTCTCTTTAGTGTGATTCTAAATTGTGCAACAAGAAGTTCGTGATCTGAATTACAGTCAGCTCCAGGTCTTGTTTTTACCAACTGTATAGATGTCCGCCACCTTTGGCTGCAAAGGATGTAGTCAATCTGATTTCGGTGTCGACCATCTGGTGAAGTCCATGTATAAAGTCGTCTTTTAGGTTGTTGGAAGAGAGTGTTTGTTATGCACAGTGAGTTGTCTTGGCAAAATTCTATCAGCCTATGTCCCGCTTCATTTTGTTCTCCCAGACCATGCTTACCTGTAATTCCAAGTGTCATTTGACTACCCACCTTAGCATTCCAGTCTCCTGTAATGAAAATAACATCTCTTTTTGGCATATTATCCAGTAGGTGCTGCAGATCCTCATAGAACTGATCTACTTCTGCTTCTTCAGCATCTGTGGTTGGGGCGTATATTTGGATCACTGTGATGTTAAATGGCTTCCTCTGAATTCGTATTGAGATAATTCTATTGTTTTTTGGATTGTATCCAAGCACTGCTTTAGCCACTTTATTATTAATTATGAAGGCTACTCCATTTCTTCTGTGGTCCTCTTGTCCACAGTAGTAGATCTGGTGGTCATCTGATGTGAAGTGGCCCATTCCAGTCCATTTCAGCTCACTGGCAGTCTGTGTAATTGGCAAAGTCTTAATATCCAGCACACCAATTTAGAAACAGTAGATAAGTGTAAGAGATTGGCCATAGTCTATGTTCTGCCCCTGTTGGCCTTGAAGGATTCTCTGTGTTGAGCATTGAAAGGAAACTGATTGCAGTACTGCTTATTCAAATTCTCATTGTGAGAACATCTATAATAAGGATTATAATTCTGGGCTGATTAGCATAGTGGTTAAAATAATAAGCGGTGTATCAGGAATTCCTGGTTCAAATTTTGCTGCTGTGAATTCACCAGCAGTTTTAGGAAACAATTTTCTCAGATTCAGTCTTCCCCACTCACCCATGAATACATGGCACAAATAATAATGTAGCTCACCTAGGATTGCTGTAAGGATTACAGTGAGATAATGCATGCAGAGCGCTTTGAATCTTTATAATCACTATATAAATGCTATTATTTATTATTAATATCTGAAAATGTGATAGTGGTTTTATCAAAATGGACTTTAAAGATTAATTTTAGTGAAAATCAGTACCACTTCGTAATGAAAGTGTGTAACTTTCCCTTTCTGCTTTAGTTTTCCCCAACTTTAGAGCCATACTTTGTGATGACAATTCTTCTGGCTGAGGAGGGCAGAACAATATTGTTCCAGAGACAAGTTATTGTTCCTGAATCGGCCAGAGGGCTTGTTGCATACAAGGTACACACATTGTTGCATAGAGGGTATGGACCTTTAGCTCCTGCTTTCATCAGAATTAGCTGGTTTCCAGCATGCTAAGCTCTTATTAGCTTAAACTCTTCCATCACAACAGTCATTTTGCTAATATATTTCAGGGACTTTGTCCTTTAGGTTCTTAACAGTTCTGCTGTCTTCTTCAGGGGAATCAAAACAGACACCATTCTAACCCAGTCTAGTTTTAGCGGAATAGTGAGTGGTTTTGCTTTCAAGAGTCGAATCTCTAGAACTAAACTCTGATTTCAGCATGCATTTCCTTATATTTGTGACATGGTTAAGATGCATTAACGTAAGAAATGAAGTATTTAGCTTTGTTTTCAAATATTCTTTGTTGCTTATGGATAGGCATTTTATTGCCATTTTTATCTTGCAGTTAAACTATTTGAAGTTATTGAAACAGAGAAAACATTATATTTAATAATGGAATATGCTAGTGGAGGTAAGTTAATGTTCAGTTCTTCTAAAACTCAGTGTGTAATGCAGATGTTAGAAAATGGGATGGAGAATTGTGAAATATTTTTTTGAGCTTATCTCAACTTCACGGAAACCATGGCTGAGCTGGAAGTTACTTCTTTTTTGGCTATTGTTGATGCAGACTGTTTCATGCTTTGTGTCTCTTAGAAAATGGACAGCAGAACTACAACCTAGTTTTCAATAGATAATGTAGTAAAATTGGCCTTCCATTTCAGACTTCAACTGAGGCCTCCTCTGATATCAGACTTTTCACAAAAAACATTATGCCTACAGATAATTTTTGAGGGGGAAGTTTATGATGGGGAAGAATACTATACTTATCTTTTCCCTTAAGTATGATATTAAGTATGATTTTTAATGTATCAGAGTATTTCTGTGTTGGAGAAAACATCACCATGTGAGCTCATATCTACACTCCATAGTAATATATTTATTTCTTCATATTCTGCTTTTGTACAAATTAGGCATATTTCAATTTAATGTTGTTTTAGCTAAACTGGTCTTGTAGAATTTGATATACATTCTAGTAGAAGGAGCTCATATTGAAAAGGAAGCTGTCATTCATGAATAATCTCGTAGCCATGTAGTTGAACTTTTACTAAGATCTGTTTGTTGTGGAAGAGTTGAGACAAGAAACTCAGCACTGACCTGTATATAAGTATATTTTTTTCTTTTCCTTCAGTACCAGGGGTTATAGGAGAAGCTGCCAATCAGATAAAGTCTTCCCAAGCTCTGAATTGGATGTGTCATGCTTGTTGCCTATTTGTCTATTTATTGATTTGATTTATATACCCTACCTTTCTATCCTGGTGAGCACTCAAGTCTACCAAGCATTTCTTTTTTTCTTTTTGCTTGGTTGTTTTGGAAAAGTATTAAGCCATGAAGAACTGACCAATATATTTGTGGATGGGCAGGCAAAGCTAATTAAATTTATTGCCGACAAAGGGCTTTCATGAACATATTTTCAAGGTTGAGACACTTTTTTTCATTGAAGCATTGTTGCAAAAGAATGATACAGTTTGCAATATTAAAGACCAATATTAAATTGTTGATTTGTTGAATAAAAAAAAACCTACATGGCTTTCTTTCCAGGAAAATATAATCTGAATACCAATTTTATTCTACGTATTATAGGAAGCAGACACATGGTTTTCTCTATGAATCAGTATAAAAATGAATAGAGTATTTTATTTTAAAGATAATTTAGCTATTTGTAAAACTTAATAATATTGTAAGTACAGTAGACATTTTCAGTCATTAGTATTATGCAATGTGATACTGTTAAATTTATTTTAGGAGAAGTATTTGACTACTTGGTTGCACATGGAAGAATGAAAGAGAAAGAGGCACGTGCAAAATTTAGACAGGTATGAAATAAATAAAAAATCAAACTATATACCTTCAAATAAAAATAAGTTTGGCTTTTAGTTCCCAAGTGGAAGTTCAGATAGTAAAGCTAATTTTTAAAATATTTTCTTTGCATTCCAGTGCATTTTTTACAAAAAAGAAGAGAACTTTTGGATCAACTTATCTTTAAAGCAAATATTAATGTATTGCAGGTTTTGAAAATATCTAATGAACAAGAAATTAATTTATATCTTTAAAAAATTGTGCCATTTTCTGCTATGCTGTGAAAGTTGAAAACCTTTGAAAATGAACAGATAGATACTAACAATTTAATAAATTATATTTATAAGAGAAGTGGAAACAATAAGGTATCAATCAAGCCATGTTTGTTAGCATGCTTACATGCTGTGGTATCAACTCCTTTTCCTACCCACCCCCACCCAACTTCTGAACCTATTCCTAACGCTCTTGAGTGGGAGATCCACTAACTGTTAATTTATTACTCCCAGTTACTCTTTCTCAATTTTGTACCCACCACTAAAATCCTGCTCCTTCCAACCTCAACCTTCCAACTTTCAGAGAATGTGGTTTTTCCCATATGGATAAATGATTCATCTTCAAAAATGCAATAAAATAAAATGTTTTATAAAAGGGAGGCCCTGTGTATTCATATAGTACACATGGCTGCAGAATGAAGACTTTCTCAAACAAGCAGTTAGCACAGGGCTTTCCAAACTGTGTGTCGCGACACAATACTGTGTCGCCTGGGGGCCCCAAGTGTGTCGCGTGACAACCCAGAAGCGCTGATGAAAATGCCCTCAGTTCCGGCAGGGAGGTGAAAATCGTGCGCACGCGCGCTGCCGGGCCACCCAAGGTGGAAATTCTCCGCGCCGATCAGCTGTGCGCCGGGAAGTAGTGGCGTCCTGGAACCTGGAAGCGCTGATGGCCTGCCACCGCCGCTGCCCCTTCAAAAGGGCAGGCTCCGGGGACCCCGAAAATGCTCTCAGTTCCGGCAGGGAGGCGAAAATCGCGCGCGCATGCTGCCGGGCTTCCCGGCGCACAGCTGATCGGCGCAGAGAATTTCCATCCCGGCCCCCCCTGCACTGATCAGCTGTGCGCCAGGAAGCCCAGCAGCGTGCGCATGCGATTTTCGCCTCCCTGCCGGAACCGAGGGCATTTTGCCAACAGCAAAAGTTTGGAAAGCCCTGAGTTAGCACAAGAAAAGTCAAGTCAGGAATGGCTTCTAGGGGTCAGTGCATCTTTTGCAGCATCCTGCAGTTGGCTCTCAACATACCTTTGCTAATCAACATTTTAACCTAGTTCATAGTGGCATGCTAAATGCATGTCTGGCACATAATGTGGATGACTATAATATTAAGGCTTGAGTGGGAGGGGTGTATTTTTGGCCTTGAGATTTTGGGGGGAAATTCTCTTGGGTCTTTACATCTCTATGGACTGACTTGAGGTTGGTTGAAATACCTGCTTATAATACAAGTTGTGCTTGTCTCATTTTCAGTTTGTCATGTAGCCTCCTTTAGGGAAGCTGCAGTTGCACAAAAAGATAATTCTCCTCCTTCAGTGGCAACTAACTGCATTTCTGTGCTGGGGTCTAGAGCAAAGAAGTGGTTTCACCCCTCTGTCTGTTGTTTAATTTCATTAAAGTATGAGCATAATGACTGATTTATATTAAATTGCAGTTTTAATATAGAAAATATATTAATTGAATTGACAGGATTTGAATTTCAGAAACTAATAAGGAAGGCATAATAATTCTGGTTAAAGTAATGCATTCCAAACATGGGAACTAGTGAGAGCTAAGATAATGGAGTCCAAATCATTATGATATAAAAAGCCACTGACTAAAACCTCTTCTCTGCCTAGAATTTGTTAACCATGATGGGTATCTGGATGAGGAATCATTGTTCTGACCTGCAGCTTCTGTGTGGCCCAAGCCAGCTGTGAGGTTAATGTCAATTGTGATTTGTTAAAAGCAATCCAATATCAGAAAGCCACAGTTGCAAAGTTGATAGCTGAATGTAGCTATTAGGTGATTAATAAGCCATTTTTATCTTTCCTACCAGCATCATATCACAATAAGGAGTTGACAATATAACAGCAGTATAGATGTACTGAAGATTGATTTGAATGCCTTACAATTATACAGATACTAAATATTATTGTTAGGATTGTCCTTATGTGTTATTTTACTAACAAAGGTGATGGTATTTCAGATTGTGTCTGCTGTGCAGTACTGCCATCAAAAGTGTATTGTTCATCGTGACCTCAAGGTATGTTAATGTTTTTCCTTGAAGAATTGAAACTTTGATAGAACAGAACAAGTAGATTAAATTTGTGAACAAGATTTTAGAGCTAGATTTAGATTTTCCAAATGGCCTTTATCTTACATCTCTGAAAGAATAATATTCAATATATGCCTTTGTAGAAAAAGCATGTGTTGTATGTAACACATGTAATGTTGACTTTCAGGAAATGCTTGTTTTTCTGTATTTATTCTGTAATGGTTATATAACGCCCCTTTCTTGCTTCATGCACTTTTTAATTATGGGCACGGACCTGTGTCTAGTTTGTCCATGTGAACTTTTGTTGAGATATTAATTTTTATTCCTACATACCTATCCCAAGTCCCTCTTTCACTGTCTCTGAAATAGCTTCTTTTAGTTAAATGAAAAATACATTTCTTTTGCTTATTTAGGTCACTCTTTAGCATGATGTGTGTGTACATGTACAGCAAGAAAAACAACTGTTTAGGCAGTCTTCCATGGTCTGACTAAGCTATTACTGCATATTAGTTTAGTTTCTATTTCTCTCATACTTCCTTTTACATGCCTTGACTTGAGCAATAACCTGTGGATATTTCCCATCAGCAGTACCACAAGCAGAGCTCTGCCTTGCATCTCAGAGCCTAGGTGCAACAAATACTCAGGACCCAACCCATTTAGAGCCTTAAGTCAACTGAAAAGTACACAGGCAAAGAGGCAGCTGGTAGAGTTGGTAGGGAATAAAATTAATCGGACACCAAGAAGTACCATTCCACACTATTTTAAAAGGCAGATCTGTGTACTACACATTGCAGTAATTCAGAGGCAAGGTTATCTGCCCAGGTTCTTCTGTGTCTGATGCAAAATTCTTCCTTTCAAGTTCCTTCATTTCTCAGTGTAACATTTAATAATATCTGGTTGCTCGGTCTTCTGTCCTTCTGCGTGTTCCCTCTTCAGGTGATTCTAAAAAGTTGCTCTCAAGTTCATCTCTCCCTTCCACAGAAATGAATCTTAAGCCTTTGCACAAGTTCCATGTCATGTACAAGCTTCTTTTTACTGTTGACCTATTCTTACTATTCTTTTTAGCAATAAAAGCACTCTATAGAGTACTGTGTGTTAAAATTTTCTGAGGATTAATTGAATAATTGAAATAATGAATTTAGAAAGTATCACATTGGAAGAGTACATATTTTCAACAGTTAAAAAAAGCAAATCTTTGGAACTAATAGTACTGGTATGGTATAAATACCTAAAAGATTCAGATAAGTCTAATTTTAATGTGCGTACACATGTGCTTAAATCAGTAGAAATGGGGAGAACAAAAATGTTGGTCTGTGTTTGTTTTTGTTTCTAACTGCACTATTTTATTTCTGTTTTATGTTTTTATTCAACCACTTCTCTAGAATGCAGGATAATACTTTTGAAAAAGGAAAGGCTATTAAGTGTTATACTTCTGCATAAATCTCATTGATGTCAGTTGGATGTAAGGTTGAAATCATGTTGGCAGCTTAGAGATACCAGACAGGAGGAAAAAATAGCACATAATTGAATTTATTATTTAAGTGCAGACATTTGACATTCTAGATGTTTTATATTCTCATTGCTAGTGATTGCTTCGTGCGTGAATTGAACACACAGTTCTTTAGATTGAATAGTTCTTCTACTATTGATGATATAGAAAATATTTTAAATGTGGGTATTTATTTTTTCCCCTTTAGGCAGAAAACCTTCTTCTTGATGGAGACATGAACATTAAAATTGCAGATTTTGGTTTTAGCAATGAATTTACTGTAGGCAACAAACTGGACACTTTCTGTGGAAGCCCTCCATACGCTGCCCCAGAACTCTTTCAGGGAAAGAAATATGATGGTCCAGAAGTAGATGTTTGGAGTCTCGGAGTCATTCTTTACACTCTTGTCAGTGGATCATTGCCATTTGATGGTCAGAACTTAAAGGTAGAAATAATATCTGAAATAACTAAAGTCTGATTTTTGAATTTTTGCCTTAGTATTAGATTTGTTTTCTTTGTTTGGCTTTCAAAAGGAATTGCGAGAACGAGTATTGCGGGGAAAGTACCGGATACCATTCTATATGTCCACGGACTGTGAAAATCTACTGAAAAAACTTCTTGTGTTGAATCCAATCAAGAGAGGGAGCTTAGAGGTAAGTACTCTGAATGTTTTCTTCTCTGTTAGTAAAACCCGGGGGGGGGGGGGAACCCACTGTTCCTATAATTCTTCCTGAGACCCTAACCTAAAAGTATTACTGTACGCTGCTTTAGTCTTTTGTGCCAAAAGCCATGCTTGGCCTTTAAATAATGTTGGGGAGGTTGCACTCCAAAGCATGGATGGAATCAGCATAGTAATTAAATTGGACTTAATTAACTTAAACATAATTACAGTTTGCATTAATTGAATACTTCTAATATAACTATTCTCCATATAGTTAATAATTTCTTCTTTGACTCACACTAAAAATCACAGTGAATGGCAACTTTTGGAGATGTTTTGGCTCTTGAAGGTACATGCAACCTGCCTGCAGTTTACAAAGGCCTGTTTTAAAACAAATCCTTTATGTCATCAGACTTGCAATGTTTTGGCTAAGTATATGCATCCTGGAGTACATTGTCTCTGATAATGCTAGTCTCATTGCAAGTTGCCTGTTGAGCTTCCTTATGGGAACTGTTTACGTTGTGAAACAGATTTATCAAGGGAAGCCCACTGACTTCTAATGGTCTTGTGGCTAATGAGTAGGGTTGCAGTATGATAGCTAATTTGTTAGACTTAATGAATTTTTTAAATCTTGCAATAAACCAATCAAAAACATTGTACAAAAATTATTATTTTATTAAGGAAAATAATGTCTAGTAGTCATATATTACCCTTGTATTAGAGACAGCATGGCTCTCATACTAGTTACTAGAATACAGGCATAATGGTGCAGCTATGTTCATTTTGTTTTATTTTTATTTTCTCCTTCCTCCTCCTATTTTCCCACAACAACCCTGTGAGGTGAGTTGGGCTGAGAGAGAGTGACTGGCCCAAGGTCACCCAGCCGGCTTTCATGCCTAAGACGGGACTAGAACTCTCAGTCTCCTGGTTTCTAGCCCGTTGCCTTAACCACTATGGAAACATTTGTTGAACTAGGTAGGACTGTGGGCTGATCCAGCAAGGTTCATTTTATAATCTTAGCACAGATGATGGGCATCTGCAAATATGGGGGGGTGCCTCTTCCAACAGCATACTTCCTGTAAATGCATGTACAGGTAGTTCTCGAGTTATGGTGGGAATTGGGACTGGAATTTCCATCGCTAAGCAATGCAGTCGTAAAGCTCGATGTCACGTGACTGCATCGCTTAGCGACAGCAATCCTGGCACTCCCCGTTGCGGTAAGCAGCCCCAGAATCCTGGAAGCCCCAGCCCAGCCCAGCCCAGCCCAGCCCAACAGCACGGCACGAAGCCGCAGCTGCCCCTGGAAGCCCCAGCTGCCCCAGCCCAGCCCGGCAGTGTATTCAGATATGCTAAATCTAGTTTGCAATTTCAAGCTATGAAATACTGGCTGTTTTTAATGAAGCAATATTTTATAAATTCTAAACATTAGCTTCATTTTTAATAAGGGTGAAACATTTTCAATCATAATTGTAATTGTTTCTTACTGTTACGATAGTTACATTCCCAAACAAGCCATTACCCTAAGAATGCCTTTTTCCTTTTTTACATGATAGATGATGATGCCAATTTTGTGAAAGTATTTTAGTTATGTAGCAATTCTTGCAGGTTGAAGCCCCCAGTCATGTTGATCTCTGGACTTTGGATCCAGGAATGATTTAAGACTTTTTAAACTCAATAAGAGTACAGCAGATGATGAATTGCTTTCCAAAATACAATGTATGTTAGTCATCACTGACCTTTCTTTCAAGTTCATAGGTTTGCATTTGCAGTTAGAGATAGCATTCCACCAAATTAATCTCATTTAATCACTCTCTGACATATATAACTTGAATGCTAGTTGGAAAATATACCCTTGATCAGCAGTGACCATTGCCTTAATAATGTTTTGGTTACTTGCCAGAGAGAGGGAGGGTTTGAGTAGTTTCTGCTTCACTGATACTTAGTGTTTAGTATTGTTAGGTTGTTGAGGTCAATTAAAGATTTTACTATTAAGAAATAGATGTGTTCAAGGACACCAATGGTGAGTAAAAATTAATTATTATGTTTAAGTCTGCTATTCAGCTGTATTTTCTAATTGCCTAGCACAAACATAGAAATTAATAATAAGGGAACCATATAGCATCTTTAGAATATGAAGGTCAAACTGTACAATGCATACAATATATTATTATGCAATTACTCTGGTTTTAATTTCCTCTAGACCAGCCTTTCTCAAACTTTTGACCCTAGAGGAACCCTTGGAATATTTTTCAGGCCTCAGGGAACCCCTGCACATTCAGGCTCAAATATAGGCCGCAAGTTACAAAATTACTATATTCGTTTCACGTGTAGGCCTGTATATATGCATTAACAGTGTTCTTAAACTAAAAATAAAGAATGAAACTTATCTCTTTAATGTGAAGTTGCCCAAATTTGAAATCATTTTTTAAATAAATCGTGATCTCCCAGGGAACCCCTAGTGACCTTTCGCGGAACCCTAGGGTTCCATGGAACCCTGGTTGAGAAACCCTGATCTAGACACTAGATTAATGGCAGGAAATGGGGGATTAGCATAGAAAAACTGATTTGTAACTTCTTCAAATACTTACCCTGGAATATTCGTGGCAGAAAAAATCCCACCTCCCAAAATGTATTCAGCCTTTGTTAGTTCTAATTTTGGTTTTCTGGGTACAGAATTAATATAGTGAATTTTCACAGTCCACTTGAGATACCACAAAAATTGTACCATTACTTAAGGAGTTTCATCTGCTTTTGTCAATTTGTTAATAGGATGTCACTGGCCATCATTATTTCTACCCCTCTGCATTTGTTTGAAATCTGAATTATTGAGGATCTTCTGAAACAAATTAGGGGATACATGGGGGAGGAAAGCAAAGAAAAACCCTATAATGAAAGCAGATGTCTGTTTACCTAACAATTGTTGTTAAGGAAAATAAAATTAATGTATCTTTATTTTGTGAAATTGTTGAGTGTGAGCACTTAGTTTCTCTTGCATCTGTTAATGCTGACTTCCTTTTGACAACTTTGTAAAATTTACTGTTGTTAGTTCTAAATTGGTTTCTTGCCAGAACATTATATTCTACACACTGTAAATATTTCAGAAGAGAGACTGTTTTCCAGTGAAAAACTGACAGTTGTCTATAAGAATGGGTGAGAGCTAGTTCAAAATATGTTAGGATAAATTGTTTCAGAAAGGCTGCATGTTTAATCTGAACACTTTTTAAGAAATTGTATAATCAGTGAAAACTAAATTATTGATGGAAGGTGGAATACTGCTATATAGAAATGATCAGATAGAACATACACTGTTTATATTAAAAATTCTCGGCAGAATTTCTTTAAAGAAATGAAAAAATTAGGTCTGAGTTGTGTATCAAAACTCATACATTATTTAATATCATAACCTTTTAAACATGGAACTGACTAATTCTTTTTAATGAGAATTTATTTTAGGCAGAAAACTCAGCAGTGTTCCTCCTGAGACTCTTGGAACAATTGAAAATACATTAAAAATATTAAATATTGAGATCTGCTTTCTTTTGTTATTCTGATCCAGGAAAATGAACTTCTGAAAAATAAACAAGTTAGCTAAAACAGGAAGTCCCCTCCCCCATCCTCTTGCAGCATTCAGAGGCAAAGTGATTTTATGCCTGATCGATGGAAAATACAAACAGCTAATCTATGAGGTGTGATAGTTGAAAATGGATGAACAGAAGTTATCAGTATTTTAGTAGCCATTCCATACTAGAATTGTCCCTGAGCCAGATAGCTGTGAATTGTTTTATCAAGATGTGCTGGTGCTTTAGGTAGCTGTATAGAAATACATATTCTTGTAAATACAAAGGCAAGTTGATCTTTGAGGATACAGTACAGATAGTCCTCACTTAACAACATTAAGTGGGACCAGAATTTCCATCGCTAAGTGATGCAGTCTTCAAGCATGACATCATGTGACCGCATCACTTAGCGACAGCAATCCCAACAGTCCCTGTTTTCTGTCATTAAGTGAGGATCGTGGGTCGTTAATTGATTGGGGCAAATAATTGTTTTAATTATTTTGAAATGTTTGTTTAATTTTAGAAAAATACAAAATATAAGCCAAATTCCAAAATGCACTAAAAAAACAAAATTAAACAGAACAATCCTTAAATTTTTAAAAAAGATAGAAAGCTGAGAAAGAAAAGTAGAAAAAAACCCCAAACTAACTAAAAAAAATCTACCTTATATATTAAACTTACCAGTAGTCACTGTTTTATTAATAAATACCATATAATACTATAGTATAATTAAATACAAAATATTATTGTAAAATATCACAAATCTCTATCAAAGTAGTACATATTGCTTCATCCTTTGATCAATGGAGAATATTGCCTTTTCTAGGACAGATAAGTTGCATATTTCCAAAAGCCATTGCTTAACATCTGGAACTTTTCCAATTTCTCAATATAATTTTGGAATTTTAAGATACTTTATTCTTGGTCTACCAGTGCATTGTTAATATTTCTGTTGACAATTTAAAAGTTTATTTTCAATTCAGAATGAGCTTAAACAAGCTGGGCTGTAACTATATTTTTTGCTAGTTAATAACTTTAAAAGCTGACCAATTTTGAGTCAAACAATGGGCCTATTTAGTTTAGTATTGTCAAAAATATCTTACAGTGGCTCTCTAGACTTCTGTACAGGATCCTTTCCTGCCCTACCTGGAGACGTTAATGATTGATTCTGGGATCTTTTGGATAGAAAGTATGCCTTCATCACTGAGGTTCAGCTTTTGCTCAGAGTTATGTCTGTACATACAGTTGCAATAGAAATTATTCAACCCCCATTGCAAATCAGGTTTATTGTCAAAATTTACAGACTTTCAGCTGTTCACTTTCAGCACCCTTTTGCTGTTATGACCTGCTGCAAACGAGATGCATAGCCAGACACCAGCATCTGGCAGCATTCCTGAGGAATCTTAGCCCATTCCTCATGAGCAATGGCCTCCAGTTCAGTAATATTCTTGGGTTTGCGTGCTGCAACCGCCTTCTTCAAATCCCACCAGAGATTTTCTATGGGGTTCAAGTCAGGTGACTGTGATGGCCACTGTAGAATCTTGTAGGACTTCTTCTGCATCCAAGCCTTAGTGGAATTTGAGGTATGCTTGGGATCATTGTCCTGTTGAAAGGTCCAATGATGCCCAAGCTTCAGCTTCCTTACAGACCACATGACGTTTTCTCCTAGGATTTCCTGATTCTTCAATGAATCCATCTTGCCTTCCACCCGCTGCAGGTTTCCAGTGCCAGAGGATGCAAAGCAGCCCCAGAGCATCACTGAGCCACCACCATGCTTAACTGTAGGCAGAGTGTTCGTTTCAGCGTATGCTTCATTCTTCTTCCTCCAGACATACCGCTGATCCATCAGGCCGAAAAGTTCGAGTTTTATTTCATTGCTCCACAGAACAGAATCCCAAAACTTCTGTGGCTTATTTATATGATTGTGAGCATATTGGAGCCAACTTTTCTTGTGCTTTTTGGTCAGTAGTGGTGTACGTCTTGGAGTTGTGGCATGGACACCTTCTGTGTTTAGTACGCGCCTTACTGTGCTCACTGAAACCTCAGTGCCTGTTGCCACCAAGTCTTGCTACAGGTCTTTTGCAGTCACTTGACAGTTTCTCTCAACCTGCCTTCTCAGAAATCTGGTTGTAGCCATTGACAGCTTCCTTTTTCTGCCCCGTCCAGGTAGTGTAACCACTGTTCCTTTAACTTTGAACTTGCGAACTATGCTTCCAGTGGTGTCTCTAGGAACATTCAGTCCCTTTGCTATCTTTTTGTATCCTGTTCCTTGTTTGTGAAGGGCGATGATCTCTTCTCTTACCTTTTTGGACCATTCTTTTGACTTAGCCATATTTCTAACATGCAGTCAAACGTGACACTCAAAAACCCCTAGCCAGTTCAGGTATTTCATGTGTTCCAGCTCAAGCACACCTGGTGCAACTAATGAATCCCTTGATTAGTTGCATCAGGTGTGCTTGAGACAACACCTGTGTGCTGTTGTGACGGATTCTATTCGGGAGGTTGAATAATTTTGAGACTGGAGAAGTCATTATAAGTTGCATTTTCAGTTGAATATGGGGGAACCACTTGAAGCATTCGTTGTGTTGAGCTATTTCAATTGCTTTTGTTTGATTTGTTCATTGCAAACAGCTGAAAGTCTGTAAATTTTGACAATAAACCTGATTTGCAATGGAGGTTGAATAATTTCAATTGCAACTGTATTATATGGCTAACACAACTCTTGGACCTAAAGTGTGATTTGTTCTACATCATGGGATTGAGAGCTCTAATATTTTGATTACTGAAGTCATGCGTCTTAGCTAGATTCAGTTGGTACTGCAGTTGTGTCTACTCCTGGAGAATAAAACGGAACACTGAAGAACTCCTTGTGTCTATGTAGCTTTCCAGACTATTAAGATCTTTAATAGCTATGCTTGGTGTAGGGAATTCATTGTCCTTTTTAGGGGATTATCTTCCCTTCCTCCCCAGTACCTTTGGAACAGTTGTCGAAGATAATGCCTTTTGTATGGGTTTTAGATGGGTATAAATTAATTAATCGTTATATTGCTACTTTTAAACTATATATTTAATTAATATGAATATTTCTTCATTTAAAGGGGTTCTAATCCCCCCCTTTTTAAATAATTCCATGTAATCCCATGTTTCAACTTCATCTATTTTCAAGCAAATTATGAAGGACCGGTGGATGAATGTTGGTCATGAAGAAGAAGAATTAAAGCCATACACTGAACCTGAACCAGATTTTAATGACACTAAACGAATAGGTAACAGTTTTAATCTAACTATTCCTTGCTTTTTAGGTTCTCCACTACTTACAGTATTTCTGTGCCATCTGACTATAAATCTAATATGATTGGAGCTAATTCATACACCTTGCTCAAGACTCCAAAACATCATTTGTACTCTCAAATTCTTCATCCTCCACTTACTTGTCATGGAAAACATGGTTTGCATTTTCCCTTCTTACTACAGTGGCAAAAACATACTTGAAATATGATCTTGAATGGTAATTTAGAGGAAAAATACTTCTGTGTTCAGATGTTATAAACTATGCTTTCTGCTAAAAAAGAAACAAATTTGGCTTTTGAGGCCAAGGTTCATGGTACATTTACTGATGCATAGATTATATCTCAAAGGACACTAAACAATCATCAATATATCTTCTTTCATTTTCTTTCCTATCTTTTATAGTTCTTAATTCTATGAAGATTTAGGTTTGGCATTACAGATTTTTATGGAATATGGGAGAAATTATGAATTGGCTGGCCAGCTGGATTTTTAAAAAGATTTGTGAGTTATCTGTGAACTCCTGAAAAATGTTGCTGGACAGCTAAATCTAAAATAAAAATATTTTAAATAAATAAATAAATACAGAAAATTATATATAATTACTTCTGAGATATTCCCAGAATTATCACTGCTATGGATGAAAACAGTACATTAGAAAATGCCCCAATGTTAGCCTAAACATTTCAGATAGTCTTATCAAAAATAAATTGTGATGTTTTTTTCCCCTAGATATAATGGTCACTATGGGTTTTGCAAGAGATGAAATTCATGACTCCTTAGTAAGCCAAAAATATGATGAAGTAATGGCTACGTATTTGCTTCTAGGGAGAAAACCACCTGAGGTAATCTACCATTATTTATTTTACCTGCTTTTTTGAATTGTTTTGTATTTCTGATTTGAGGAGATAGAACATAATATCTACAGTTGTGCAAAACTTTTGAAAGAGATGCTTTGTAAAACCTTTTAGTACAAGTGAAGCACCTCCTCTGGAAATATTAAAGCAGCTATCTCACACAGCTGCTTCAAAGGCCGTCCCCGCCCCCCGGATGTGTGGGAATGTGCATACATAGACGAACATTCTGCTTGATTTTCAGGAAAACAAAGGGCTTGTGCATATAAATATATGTGCAGACAGCCAGGGACAGCCTTGGAAGTAGCTACACAAGCCTTTCAAATGATGTTGCTGCTTGAGTGCTTTGCACTACCCAAACAGTGCCCCATAGCAATTACTAACAAGGAAAACTACTCTTTGGAACTCTTGGTGCAAGAATTTATGCGTTAGCCATTTTTAGAAGCTTTGGCCTGATCGATGCATGCAGTAGAATGAGATGGAAAAAAATCCAAGTTGGTAAACAGTGAATGCTACTGGAGTTCAGTAGGGCCTAGGTCACTACCACTGTTGCAACAATCATTAGGGCTTTAAATGCTTGTCTGACCTTGGTGCCTAAACTTTCGGACTCTGTTCTTCACATGTGAGTATCAGAGGCATAATCAAGATGGTGATACAGAGTTCAGTCTATTGCACGCCAATAATAAACTGGCATAGTGGGAAAATATTAGAAGGCCTTTGCTGAGTGTCTTGTTTTCTTGGCTGTCCATGGTATTCTCAGGAGTCTTCTCCAACACCAAAGTTCAAAGGTGTCAATACTCTCTCTATCCTGCTTCTTCGAAGTCCAACTTTCACTTCCATAGAGTGTCACAGGGAATAACATGGCTTGCACAGTTCTGATCCTTGTAGGTAAAGACACATCACAGCATTTGAATACCTTTTCCAAGGCCTTCATGGCTACTCTACCAAGTACTATTATTTCTTGACTCCTTGTTCCTTTATGGTTGATGGTTGATCCTAAGAGGGAGAAGATATCCAGCACTTTGATATCTTCATTGCCAATTCTAAGGCTGGTTGTTCTACCTGTTGTCATTTGTTTGGCCTTCTTTATATTTAATTTTACTCCCATTTTTTCACTTTCCTCCTTAACTTTTATTACTAGAGTTTGCAGATCCTTTGCATTTTCAGCTATCAGGGTAGTGTCATCAGCATAGTGCAGGTTATTGATGTTTCTCCCTCCAATTTTAAAACCACACTCATCTTCTTCCAATCCAGCTTTCCTTAATATAGGTTCAGCATATAAAATGAATAAATAAGGGGAGAGTATACAGCCTTGTCGCACTCCTTTGCCAACCTGGAGCCAGTCTGTTTCACCATGTTCTGTCCATACTGTGGCTTCCTGACCTGTATATAAGTTTCTCATGAGGACAATGAGATGTTCTGGGATTCCCATTATTCTGAGCACATTCCACAGCTTGACATGGTCAACACAATTAAAGGCCTTTATGTAATTGATGAAGCATACAGTGACTTCTTTTGGGTATTCTGTGGCTTGCTCAATTATCCAGCATGCATCAGGAATAATGTCTTGTGTTCCTTGGCCTTTTCTAAAGCCAGTTTGAACATCTGACATCTCTTTTTCCACATAGGGCTCTAATCTGCATTGGATGATCCTAAGCATTTTGCTAGCATGTGAAATTAAGGTTATTGTACAATAGTTTGCACACTCTGTTAAGTCTCCTTTTTTGGTATTGGAATGTAGATTGACCTCTTCCAAGCAGATGGCCACTGTGTCGTTCTCCAGATTTGCTGGCATAGCTTGGTTAGAACCTTTACTGAGTCTTCTGTTGCTTGCCGTATTTCAGTGGATATTCAATCAATTCCTGTAGCCTTCCAACTTGGTAATGACCAGAGTACTGATCTAATTTTATCTTCTAGTACTAGAGGTTCTTGTAAGTAGGGAATACCTTTTAAGGTATCTTGGATGTTGACATCTCTACTGGACAGTGTTTCAGTATACTCCTTCCATCTTCCTTTGATCTCCTTTGAATTGGTTACTATCTGTCCATTAGCATCCTTGAGCTTACCAATTCGAGGTTGAAACAACTTTGAGTTCACCATTGTTGTATAGATAACATTAAAAATACTCGTCAGTGGCATAGCACATATCCATAATCTAGAGCCTTCCTGGTGTCTTGGTTTGCAATTCCCACAATTATGGGAGTAGTCATCCAACACTTTTGGAGGCTACCATGTTGTGGAAATCTGACATAGTATAAACAGATCAGCTTAACTCCTCAGCATTTCACAGATTTTTATCTGCTTTTAGATAAGCACTAAGAATGTTGCAAACATGTTACCCTTGAATGTATTTCATTTATACCAAATTAATAAACTCCTACTCCATTTGGAAGTTTTCTTCTACAGTGCAAGATGATTAAAAATAAGGGTGTTGGTGCTATTTGATTTCTTAAGGTGTTTTCTAACCCTTCCCCCCCCCTTATGTGGGTTGAGAAATAGAAGCAAGAGATGCTTTTCCTTGTCACAAGCCAGCAATCTTAGGAAGCAAGCTGGCAGAGTCTATAAACTGGATCAATTGATGCAAGCTTATGCCTCATAAGTCAGGGGTTTGTTTATCAATATGAGTGATTACTCACTATAAGCAAGCATCTGTCTTTCTGTGATTGATCATCTCTCTCTCTTTCTTTCTATTTTTCAGAAAGCCATCCTTGCACTAGAGAAGCTTTCTGTAATTGACATTTATTTATATTTTTACAATCTTTGTAAACTGCCCCTATCACGAGACTCTGGGTAGTTTACAACAAGGCAAGAAAACAAGGAAATAATAAAAACAATAACATAAAACAACGTACTGTACGTATATACAGTATTGTACATGTTAAGATGAGCAGCCATAGTCACATAGAATCAGAGACATTGTGGAACAAGGAGGTTTTAATTGCTTTATGAAAAGCAATTTATACATTTCACATTATTCCATCCATAGCAGAACTCTGAGGATGATTGAAGCTTCTTCTCTACAGATAAACAAAGTTATGAGGAGGAGAAAAACCTTCCTCCCATTATCTTCCTCTGCAGTACCAGGATCTTGACGCTGCATTTTAGATTTTTTTTAAAAAAAAGTAACCTCATCATGAAAAAATAACAGCCATCTCCAGCCCAAAAGTAAGGTTCATTTGGTAATAGATGTTCTTCTAATGTGACATTAGAAGTACTCCTTAATTGTGTTACTTAATTTGACTAAACTTAAGAAAGAAATAATGTGCGTAGAGAGATGGGCTTGCTTTCCAAATATGTTGTTTCTCCTTACAGTTTGAGGGGAGCGACTCTCTATCCAGTAGTACCCTGAGTCAGAGATCTCGACCCAGCAGTGACCTCAACAATAGCTCTATGCAATCTCCTGCTCACCTGAAAGTCCAGCGGAGTATATCAGCCAATCAGAAGCAACGTCGGTTCAGTGAACATGGTGGGGATGGCATTCAACCAAGTAAAGTAGCAGAATATAATTTTAAGTTGTGTTCTCTGTTTCCTGTGGGCTTGGCAACAACACCTTCCTGAATATTGCTTATCACATCATGATGCTTTTATCATGTGAGCTGTCTGTGTAAATATAATTTGGGTTAGTGGAGAGATGTAGTTTTCATTTGCATTTCTTTTTATGTCTGTAGCTATTTTAACTCTGAATAAAGCAAAGTGGTCTATATTGTTCATCATTATTTGAAATAATCAGATTTGAACTAGCATATCTGCCGTGCAATAACTTTTCAAGGAAGATTGATTAGAAGGTAAGGCTGGATGTTACAGTTACATCCCTGAACAGATGTGCAGACTGCAGCCCATCATAGTAAATCAGGATGCAACAGACGCTTTCCTGGTATCTGTGAAAGCAAGCACTCTCTTTGATCTGGGGATGGATGGGTGGTCCAAGATAATAGTTGGCCACATGCTTGTTTATGTAACCCACGAAATCTTTCAAACCAAAACAGGCTTAATGCAATTTTAAAAAAATAGAAAAACTACCCTAAAGTAACTCTTCTGGAAGCCCAGTTGGACACATCCTCCCAGAAAATCCTGGCCTTACCTAAACCAAGTGCAATCCCCTAATCATCAGTATTGTGTTCATCTCTGTTTCATTTCTTCATGTGTGTGATACATTCCTCTCAGTGGCAAGAAATGCTGATTGCTTCAAATATTTTAGTTTAGATCATGATTTGACTGCCTCTTCCAAACCAAGGGCCAATCTTCACACCATCCGAGGGTTGTGAAAAGTTTATCGGGTGACAGGGTTCAAAGTTTTAAGCCCTTTTTTTTCTTGGCAGGTGGCAGTTAAAATGCAAAATAGGTACATTAATTCTTGCATCTGTTCTGCACTTTTTAGGGCAATAAATACATCTAAAAAGGGGGTCATTGAAAATCAGCAGTTTTACCACAGAGTTTCAGCAGTGCAGCCTCGTGGCTGCATAAGGTGGGCTAGAAGGTCCTCCCTCCCCATCCTAGAATATAAATATTTGCAGTAATATTTGGAATTTGGAAGAAAAAAATATTTGGATGTGTTCAAAATTGGACATAGATGGCAGGTATCTCAATTACGTAACCGTAGTACAGTGTTGGAAACCAGAAGGTGCTCTCAGAAAGCCGCCTCCTCACTCCTCGCCCCCAGCCACGCCCACTCAATCTTGCAGCTAGAACTGTAGTTGGAAATTTTGTGCTGAATGATACAAAGAGTACACTGTATGAGTTGGCAGAAAAACCCAGACACATTTGGCTTATTGTTTTGAGTATCATATTTACCTGAAGGTAATTGACCCTGAATTTATTTTATTTATTTTATTTTATTATTTCAATTTATTCCCTGCCCATCTCCCTTGCAAGGGACTCTTAAAATAGTCCACAAAGAAAGAGTAGTTAGAAAAAAAGGATATACATAGATGAAAATCCTATGCAACAACGAGCTTCCCCAGCTTGTCAACCAAGAGTTGCAAACTCTGCTATAAATGCATCTCACTTACAGACAATTTGCATGTATCTGTCAGAAGCCACACTTCCAGTCCCCCCTTCCCAACAACAAAAAACAAACAAACCAGAACAAAAAAATGTATTAAATTAGTAACTGCTGGTTAATAATAAAGCTTGTAAAATAAGGTACAAAATTATAAAAAGGAAGTGATTCCCCCATCTGCCTTCAGTTGCTTGTAAGAGTTTAGGTATACCTGGCCAAATTGTATGTTTCAAGAGATCCCTAACTGAACAAAAACTGTCACAGCCTCTGTATAGAAAAAAGTTAAAACACCACATCTTTCTATGAATTTGAAGGCAAACTTATTTTGAATCTGTAAACAACTGCACAGGAAAAATAAGTTTGCCTTCAAATTCATAGAAAGATGAATGATATCTTGATATGAATGATATGAATGATGTAAAAGATATGAGTAGGTGCAGAGGTTTGGACACCCTTTCAGGCAGTACTTTTATGGCACTTTGGTAGAAAGAACAGCTTCCAAATATTTCCTGTGGTAAAGGTCTTTTACAGGGGTGTGATGGCTCAGTGGTTAAGACGCCAGGCTTGTCGATCGGAAGGTCGCAAGTTTGGAGGTTCGAATCCCTAGCCCCGCGTGACGGAGGGAGCTCCCACACTCGCCCCAGCTCTTGCCAACCTAGCAATTCGAAAGCATGCAAATGCAAGCAGATAAATAGGTACCACTTTGGTGGGTAGGTAACAGCGTTCCGTGCGCGTCATGCCGGCCACATGTCCGTGGAAGCGTCTTCGGACAACGCTGGCTCTTCGGCTAACAAACGGAGATGAGCACCGGCCCCTAGAGTCGGACACGACTGCACAAATGTGCGGGGGGGGGGGGAACCTTTTCCTTTAAAGGTCTTTTAGTTTTTGCTTTGGAATTTGGAATTCTTTTTCCCATTCCTCCTTGCAGAAGTCTTCTGGCTCAGAAATATGGGTAGGTCTCCTTGCATATACTTCTCATTTGAGATCTTTCCATAGATTTTCAATAATATTGAAACCAGAGGCATTACTAAACTTTTTATCTTTCTTTTCTGTAATACTTTGTGGTTGGAGTTAAGTTTTGGATTTTTGCTTGCTGAAATATCCACCTTTTTTTCATCTTTGATTTCTTTACTGACTGGGGGATAATAGGTTTTGACCTTCACAGTCCTCAGACTTGAATATTATTGAAGATCTCTAGGGAGATCTCAATCATGCAGTGCCTGCAAGGACATCTAGGCTATCACTAAGCTAGAAGAGTTCTGCAAGGAAGAAAAAAATCCCAAAAGTAAGAACAGGCTATAGGAAACATGTGGAAGCCATTATTTTTGCCAAAGTACTGACTGAAAAGGTGTCCAAATATATTCATCTGCCATATTCACTGTTCTCTTCTTTTGAATCTATAAGGAACTGCACAGAAAAAGTAAGTACTCATTCAAATTTTCAGAAAGATAGCATATTTAACTTTGTACCTCAGGGATTGTTGAAACATCAAATTTAACCAGGAGTGCCAAACTTTGATGTGCAAATATTTTCTCTCTCCAACATATGTCACTCTTGCACATACGCATTCCCATCCTTTCAGTGGAAACTGCAGAAAAGAAGAAAATAGAATGCAGATGGGTTAAGGGGTATGAGTACAGTGGTGCTTAAAAGTTGGTGAACCCATTTGAATTTTCAGTATTTCTGCATACAGTAAATACGATCTAAAACATGATCTGTTTTCCACAAAAGTCCTAAAGCTAGATAAAGAGAACCCAATTAAACAAATGAGTTAAAAACATCATACTTGTTCATTTATTTATTGAAGAAAATGACCCAAAGCTACATATTTGATCTTATTGCTCAGATCTGGTAGAATGGTGTAAAGTACAGAGACACTTGAAATGGTACTAGAGAGAGGTGCTAGATTGGATATTATTTCCCCCATCAGTTATGCTCATATTAGAAAAGATATGTATGATCTGAGCAGTTTGTGAGCTCAGTTTTTTAAAACATTGGGCCAGAATACATTTGAATCTTCTCATTTTCATGTTTGTAATTATGCAGCATACTTTTTGGATCTGTATTGTTCCGTTTAATTTTGAAATTAAAATTCAACCCTAAATACAGCAAAGTTATCTGGAAAGAAATATACTGAAGGCTAACGATAAGAGGAGAAAGCAAGTTCTTAAAAGTACAGTATCTTAGATTTTAAAACATCTTTGGAGTTCCTCTGTGTTTGTGATACTTGCACAACTTTCAAAAAGTTCTTTATACATGAGTGTATCAAAACTGATAACCAACAGAACTGCTGTTACTTATAATTATTATTTTGGCATTTCCATCAGAAAATGGTTAGATGTAATTAAATAATTGCTTTACTGTAAATCAGCCATTGACATTTGGGGGAGTTTTTGTATAGAGGCTAGAAGAACTTCCCTGATATATGTGTGTGTGTGTGTGTGTACTTGTACAAAATTATTCAAGTCAATAAAAATTAAATTAAATTTTGCTTTCAGGTAAAATATGTGAAATATTGCAGTAAAATAGAATAGCTCTTGTCTTATTTATATTAGTTTGCCATATTTGTATTTCAACAAATGGAAATAATTATCAGACTGACTGAAGGTGATACATTATCTAATTGATGTTTTCTTGGTTTAATAGTTGGCCCATCCATCCCTCCTGCTGTCTCGTATTCAAAAAGAGCCCAGGCAAACAGTGTGGAGAGTGAACATAAAGAGGAATGGGATAAAGAAATGTCACGGAAATTGAGCAGCACAACAGTTGGGTCCAAAAGTGAGGTGACAGCAAGTCCACTGGTAGGCCCCGAAAGGAAAAAATCAACTGCTGTTCCAAGTGTAAGTGAAATATTTTACTCACTCGTTCTGTCAGATCTCTGTAGCACATACTGTAAGTCTTTATAATTATTGGCAAGCTTAATATTCCTATGTAAACTGTTTGATGGTAGCATATAAGATTAAGCAAGACTGTGAAAATCTAAGTAGCAACAATATTTTTAAAAATTATTGTGACAACTGGGTTATTGAAGGATTTGCAGGTGATCTTGAATCTTGGCATCTCTCAATTAACTAACGCCTGAAAAGAAGGCAGTGCCTGTGGGGGAAATGATCTATGTGTACCAGCTGTAACCTGATCTCTCATTGTCCTTCTTGTGGCTCAAGGTCTTGCTTTCCCATCCTTCCAATTCAGCTTCCAGACAATACTGCAGACTCCTGTATTTTGAATCAAATAAGCAATGTCTAATTGCCTTATAGCAGGGCAAGTATTTGGTAGATAGCATAATTAGGATGTGAAAAAACCTACTCATGTAGCAGAATTGAAATGTGAGTACTATCATATCTTGATATTAGACAGAACATCTGCATTTGTGATTTATAACATCATTCAGCTATCATGGTGGCAATTGAAGCTTAAGTGTATTGCCACTGCAATAGTGAGTTAATGCTATAAATTGCTAGTGCAGAAATACTTGTAGATATGCAGCTGCATGATTGTAGTAATAGGGAGCAGCCAATAGCTATAGCAGCACATTGTGTGCTGAAAATGCTACAGTTATGACCTAGAACAGAAGTGAACAATCTTTACCTTGCCAAATTTTGATGTTGTGGTTTCAGGCTGTTTGTGGAGGGCTTGAAAGTGAAAATACGGCTTCCCACACCCATTTTGGAGAAAAAAAGGCCCAAAATAGCACTGCCAGAATCAGGCTATTTTCTTGTTCAATTTAGGCAGCATGATGCCAACATGCTGGGCTGCAGATGGGGTGTTGAGGGACCATATGTGGCTCAAAACCCACAGGTTATCTATCCCTAGATATAGATATCCATAGATATCTATGCCTAGAACTTTGATCATCAATGGCTTATTGCATATGCATATGGCTGATAGATTTATAATGGCTGAAGTATTTAGGTCAGCTGTTTGGTTATATGTCTTCAGTCCATTTTCTTCTGTTCACTAACCTTTATTACCTATTTCTCAAAATATCAAGTGAAATTACGATGCTCTAAAAGTGCCATTTGTTGTTATTGGTGATAGCCAGACCCCAGTCTCTCACTAATACAGTAAAAAAATTATTTATTAATTAGCTGTCAGCATATTAATGGGGTAAGATTAATTAGCAAATTCGGTGGGTATGCAGATTTCAGTGAGTCTTAATGACTTCTTGAGCATATGAGCAGTCAGCCAGTGGACTTGTGAGTTTTCCTTCACTGGAGGTCTTCAAATGGGCTGGATGGTCATCTGTCAGAGATATTCCAATGGATCCTGGACAGGTGCTGAACTAGATGAACTTTAAGGTCCCTTCCAAGTCTGTGTTTTATGATATAAGAACATTATTTAATGTCATGTTTTTCCTATATGGCTTGGTCCCTCTATAGCAGTCCTGCATCTGTTTATCTATCTAATTGGTATGCTGCTGCAGTACAAATTCAGGACTCTCAGAGGTTCACAAGACAAAGAAATACAATAAAATAAAACAGCATTAAAATAAGGCAAATAAAGCCCAAACCCAAAAATGGTGTTAGGACCCAAAAGCCCTCTAGAAAAGCTCAGCTTAAAACGCTCCTTCTGGGCCTTACAGATCTCATGCACACCCCCACTAACGTAAGAGGAGTTGCACTGAGGCCTTTATACCCGAGGAAAGATATGGGACCTTTTGGACCTTGTTCAGACCCATTTCTGAATCTGGGAATTTCACTAGTCTCTAAAATCAACCCCCCACCAGCATAAGTGTAAAGCCTGGCTACCAGATCAGCTATTTGCTGTGGTTCGAGCCATCATTTGTGCTGATGGTGCATTCTATTTTGAATGCAAACTGTAGCTTATGTGTAGAGACTAGCTAAAAGTGTGAATAGTCTTTGAGGCCTATTATTAGGGGATAATTGCAGGAGCTATTGCCAGAGACTATAAGGAATTTGCATTTCCCTTCAGGACTCTGTTCATCATTACTGCCACTTTGGATTTGAAATCTTAATAATGAGATCTTGCTCTTTTCACATAATGCCAAGGCCTTTGATTTCTTAAACAGAAATAAGAGGTGCCTTCTCTTGTCCATACTTACATAGAATCAACTCAGCATTGCAAGACAATCATGCTTTAGTGCATAGTTTTCCAGGTGAAAAAAAAACAGGACAGATGGGAACAGTGCTAGTTCATACACTTAGCTACACAGGCTCTCTATAGGAGAAGCAAGAAAACAAAAATTCTTGCACTCTCTCACCACAGTTATAATGAAATATCTAACAGCTATATACATAGAATATGCACACGATTACCCCCAGCCTTGCCCCTTTGAAGAAAAGAGTTGTGTCAATTTTCTGTGCATACAGTATAGGCCTATTTGCTGTTTAAATTCTATAAATTGAAGATACATTTTAATCAATTTTTGAATTCATGGGGCTTTCTGGCAGAGTGTGGGAGTGTTAGTTGCAGGTGCCACTTTGGATAGAGTCTCAGACTATTTGTCCTGTTATGCCATAGTTTTAATACTTTTTTTCTGCCTAGGATCACTGTCCCTGCAGAAGTTCTATTTTGAGATTGCAGATATGTGCCTTTAGCACATTTGGTAAAATAGAAAATAGAGCAGTGATGTATGATTATGTGTGAAAGATACCACTGAGCATGAGAGAATATATGAGCATGATAATATACTATATACTTAGGCTTTCTCATTCTGCCATATATTTTAACTTGTATTTACATGTAAATGTATGTCCACTTCTCCTCTAGAACAATTTGTTTTCTGGAACTAGCATGACACGGAGGAACACCTATGTCTGTGAACGCTCTACAGATCGCTATTCTGCCATTCAGAATGGGAAAGACAACAGGTACTAAACCTGATCTCCCCAGAATCAAAGACCTCCTAATTATTTAAAGTATACGTTTAGCATGATGCAAGGTGCCTTGGAAACAAATCGTTTAAGCAGGTTCTGCAGGGAAATGGAACCTAAGAGGAGCCCAGTTAGCCTCCAATAGCCTTCTTCTGATCATCATTACTTCCATCATTCCTGAGCAGAACCAACATTGGAGCCCATTTCGTCTGTAAACCAATACAGTGCCAGGATTTCTTCTATGTCCAGCTGCTGCTACATGAGCACTATAAACACATAGGTCATACATCAATGCTTAACACTGTAACTGTGGGCTGTAATTGCTGTTGGTCCCTTTGTTGTGCTTGTTGAAAGCTGTCAACTGAATGTAGAGGTCAGCTTGGAAAATGCCAGCAAAAATTAAATTGCTGTTCTTTCAAAACACTCTCCCCTTGATCTATCTACCAAGTTAGCTGGAATGCTAAACCTGCAAAGATTATGCACACACTTTTTGTCATCCCTCCACAGAGGCGTTCTATCCTCCCTCCTTCATTTCTTCTAACATGCCTTCCTTCCTTAATTATGTTTCTACTAATTGCCTCTGTCTCTCCCCTCAACCCTTGAGTTTTCTAAGCAGACCAAAGTGCAAAGCCTTCTCTTCCTTTCCCTATTTAAAGCTGCCCCAATAGCTCCCACAGGATTGACACATTTTTTATTTGGTGGTTTGCAGAAACTGCAACTACCAGAAAGAACCTTCAAATAAGCAGCCAAGGAAAAAATATAATAATGAGAGAAAACACAGCAAGGAAGATAGGTGGGTTACACATTGTACGCCTTCTGAATATGCCAGATGACACAGTAAGATAATGAAACAACCCTTTAGATGCTCACGTGAACTCAGGCAGCGGTATCTATCTTGTTGAAGCTGGTGCAACCTCCACTGATTAAATAAAACTTAATAAAGTGTTACCCTTTCCCCCTTACACTATGACAACTAGTCTATGCCCCTTCCTTTTCTCCCAGGAATGACTGCATCTTGGATTTTGGGAATAGTTAATTTCACAAGCAAAACAAAGCAAAGGTTTTATAGGCTCTATATAGGGCAGCCTTCCCCAACTTGGTTATCTTTCAGATATTTTGGGATTGCAACTTCCAGAATTACTAGCCAGCACTGTCAGCACCCTATGTTAGCTGGGAATTCTGGGAGTTGTAGTCCAAACTCATCTGGATAGAGCTAGGAGAAAAACATAGTTTTCTTAAATGCTGAAATTATAAAAACATAGGTAGCAGAAAGATCCCTCTTAATAAACAGTTGTTTTTGGTTGCTCTCAATCAGTTGATTACATTTGCAATGAATTCATGCTGTGGCTTCTTCTTTCAGAATGGCTAGCAGATTCATTTAAAACACTGCTAGTAGCTTAGTAGTAGCCAGGATCTGCAAATGTCATGATAGACCTAAGCTGTGCCAAGGAGTGCAAAGCATTTATTCTGGTTGATCAAGGAAGTCAACCACAATTGTTTTTCCTAATTATACATGCACATAAATTAGTTTGGGTAGGGGATGATTCCCCTTTATTGGTGTACTTTTCTAAATCTGCTAAGTGGACCTGAATTAATATGCTTCTGCCTATTCCCCCTTACATCACCAAATTTGAAAATATTATGTGTTTTCCTTCATTGGTACATAAAGGACATAACCAGTGAAAAGATTCCTTTCACAGGTCTTTTTTTTTTGGCGGGGGGGAGAGAAGAACCTACACAGCCACATTCGCTATAGGGTAGCTGCCTTATGCCTGTAACCTGAGCCAGTACAAGCATTTGCAGCATTTTTTGTTGGAAGCTGATATTGTGGCTAAGCTTTAAAATTATTTTTGAAAAAAGGATCTAACCTTCCTTTGGAAGTTTTACATGCAACTACTTTGCTAGAGAACATCTTATTTCAAGATACTCCTCTAAACATCTTCCTTCCTATAATAAAAGCCTAACAGAAATGTCTGCAAGTAGTACCTCTTCTGCTGGCTCTGCGGTCACTTCTGCCATATCTGCACGACCTCGACACCAGAAGTCAATGTCAGCCTCTGGTCACCCTGTAAAAGTTGCACTTCCAACTATCAAAGATGGCACTGAAGCTTATCGACCAAGGTATTTTTCAAAATATATAGTATTTATTTGCGTGGTCAGAAATCTATAAATAGGCACTGGTATATTTATTAGAAAATATGTAATATGCAACACACCTGTGCTCTGAAATTTCTGTTGCAGACATTTTGGGGTTGAAGTGTCTTAAGAGTGACCTCATATGATGGGGTTGGAATGTTCTTGATCACTCGGTGGACAAAGTGATTGGATTGTTTTAGGACAGGAGGGCAAGCTGTCCGTGGTGGTCCTAGAGACAGGAGGAGTCAGAGTGGAAAGCAGTTTGTGGAATAAAGGTGAAACCAGATGTAAAGTGACTGAAGGAAGTATGCAGAGGAGTCACTAAACTGGAAAATGAAAGTCAAAGGGGAGGATAAGAGAAGTAGAGTAGGTTTTTGTGTGTGTGTTTTTAACATTCTTTCTGTTGCTGATTTTACCACTATTTTAACCTCAAGCAGTTCTAAGAGATAGAACAAGCTGAGAAATAATACATTTTAATGGATAAGTGAGAATTTGAACTTGGGTCTCTCAACATGAGTGGAAAAGCCACTAAACTGACATTTGGAGGTAGAAAACCTGAATCCTAGTTCTATTTTCAAAGGTACTCCATGCTTGTGAAACCAACGTCTTGCACAAGTATGACTCCGTACCTTTTCAAAAGTATTTCCAAACTTACTCTTTCAATACGCTTTACCTTTCTGTTGCTTTATTAAAAATAAAGTACGCAATCTACATTATTTCCGAAGTATAAGGTAGGTTATAAATTGAGAACTGCATGCCATTTTCAGCCTCAGCTTTAGTCCAGAATAAGTCTGAGAGAAGTGCCAATCATAACAGAAGCCTCTCTTGACTCAGTTCTTTCTTTTTCTCTTGCTTTTCAAACTTCCTTCTGCCTTTTCAGTAGTGCAACTCAAAGAGCACCTGCTGCTTCCCCATCTGCTCACAGTATTAGCACTACCACTCCAGACAGAACCCGCTTTCCTCGGGGGAGTTCAAGCCGAAGCACTTTCCATGGTGAGCAGCTACGGGAGAGGCGCAACGCCACTTACAATGGGCCACCTGCTTCACCATCGCACGAAACAGGGACGTTTGCTCAAACTAGAAGGGGAACATCAACTGGCATTATAAGCAAAATAACTTCCAAATTTGTCCGCAGGTTAGTAGGAACCATTGCTTTCATTTCCAGGTTATTGCAAAATGTGAAATAAGAGACTGTTACTGTTAAAACTAAGCCGGTTTCATTCAGGTCAGTGCTTTGTTCTGGCAACTCCTTAGAAGCCCCATGGAAGCCCAAATGTTTTCAGGATTTAGGATACAATAATTATGATTTTATTTGTTGATGCGATCACTAAAGAAACCTGGTTATCTTGCATGACTTGCAAAATTTAGTATGGTATTGGCCAATGTGTGTGAAAATGCTAATAGGCATGCTGGCATTTTAGACATTAAAAGCCAATTCTAGCACAAGTTATTTCCTACATGGATGTCATTTCAGCAAAAGGAGCTGTGGTGAGCAAGTCTCTGTTTTGGCATGTCTACACTGCATGAATCTGGTATTCATGGTTACTCATTTTAAAACTTTTAGATTAATTTTCCAGATTCTCTTGATTTGTAGGCGACACATTTTTAAAAAATGGATTTTAAGTAAAATTCTAAACACTGAAAATGTAGGCATCATCTTTGTAAGCCTTGTCTCTCATATACAGGAAGAAATTTTTATTTAAACATGCAACACTTAAAGTGCAACATTTTAAGTACTGTCTAAAATTAACCTTTTCTCTTGAAAAGCAGACAGTGTAAATTTAAATTAATTAATGCAGTCACTCTAAAACCAGTAGGCAACAAAAGACACTTCTTTGTGAGTTGATTTTAAATTCCAAATCAATCATTTTCTGGTTAAACATTCCAAACCTTAAACATGATTTTGCTTTTCATTAATTTGTATCTTCACAACAAAGTGTCATCTTTGAAACAGTACTTTCTAAACGCATACATTATGAATCTTGCTTAAATACCTTATGTGGTAGTGGGAGTTCTACCATTGACTTTGTTTTCTTGTGCCATATATATTCTATTTTTAATAAGGCACTTTTCAGTTCTGAAATGTGTTCTGTGCTCACTTCAGTATAGAATTTGGTTCATAGCACTTGACATTTGTACTTCATATTTCACATTTAAGGTTCCTCAGGTATCTAGATACTTGCAACACAGCTTCAAGGTCTGTGTTTGGAATTGTTATGATTGCAATACTAGTTAACCCAGCCTTTTGTTCTCTTATGTATAATAGATTGAGAAACATATTTCACTAACAAGCATTCTTTAGTGTTCAAATGGTTGGTGGCATCTGGAGTAACTTTTAGAAATAAAACACTAGATCACATGGCATATTTATGATTTGATATCACAAAGAATAATTTATCTAAAATGTTCTAACTTATATATGGAACTTTCTGTATATATCAGGCATGCACAATTTGTGACCCATCAAGCTGAAAGCAGTCCAGTGGGCATCTACTGCAATCCACTGAATCATGATAGAAATGGTGCCTACTTGGAACTGTCAAAACAGATTCCTATGAACAGTTATGTTGCTATGACCTGTATTTCCTTATTTCTACACACTGTATAGCCAACATCATGCTTCATATTTTAACATGAACCATCAAACATTCTCCTCTTACATGGATACTGCCAGCTAAACGAGAGTTGAGTCCAACTAGTCGTGCAAAATGAAATTTACCCATGATCTACTACCAGTAGAAGGGGACTAAGTAGATGGGCTAACTAAAATTAAAATTTCAGATTAATTTACAAATAAACCCACTGTTTGTTGATTTGGCTGATATCTGAACCAATCATCTTAAGCTATGAGAAGCTATGTATTGTTTGCTGGAAAGTGCCGGGCATATGCTATCTTCCATTTGGTTGGTCATGAGCTATTTATATATATTTATTTATCAAATTTATATGGCTGCCATCTCACAAGAAGTGACTCTGGGCGGCGTACAGCAAAGAAGTATAAAAACAATAAACATGTCAAACACGGTCATATTAAAAACGTTAAACACGCACGCACACAAGATTCGATCAGCAACAGAGCCACCTCAACAGCTCACCGGTCCCCTGAGACCACCAGGCCTGATGACAAAGCCAGGTCTTGAGGGGCTTCCAGAAAATGAGGGGGATGGAGCTGACCTCACTTCGTGGGCGGGGGGGGGGGTGTGATGTTACAAGCTATGCAGCTGTAACATAGACAGTGCTTTATAATACTTACTTATAATGCTGAATGCAATAATAATAAGTTATAAATACATTTACATAAACTGATGCTTTGTTCAGCACAACTGATTCATACATATATTGATATGGAAAATTGTTGTATTGGATATAAAATTAAAATTCACAATATATAACAATATAGACCTTTTAATATTATAGTCTATTTTGGTAAATATTGAGTGATTAGTTTTGAATAGAGCAAAATTAATAAAGTATTGTTAGAATTGCTTTTCCAAGCCCCAAGACAACTTCTGTCAGAGCTCTGCATTTGGCGAAGTCTACTAAATAAATGATATTATTAAGTTCCTAAATAGGAGCTGTTGAAGCTGGAAGATAAAAATTTAATATGGAATTTTCAGGCATCGGTACTCTGAATTTACAGATAAATATATTCATAATACAGTTACCAAATGAACTGCAGTGTTGTGGTGTAAAGTCATGACAAAGCAAGCAAGTGCTAGAGGCATAATTAAAAATATCTTTCGTGGGTCTTTGAATGCTGTAGTGCTCTAACCAATGCTATGCTCTGTGGGAACGGGGTAGAATAAAACAACAGTGTAGTCATCACTTTGGTTTATGAGTAAGTCAACAGATGGTTATTTTAGTGATAATGTAAGGCAGTGTTTCTCACCCGTGGCAACTTTAAGATGTCTGGACTTCAATTCCCAGAATTCCCTGGCCAGCATACTGGCCAGGGAATTCTGGGAATTGAAGCCCAGACATCTTAAAGTTGCTAAGTTGAGAAACACTGATATAAGGGATAGGAGTGGGAATGAAGAAACTAAAGTTGGCCAGTAGGGTAAAAATAAATTGGAGTTGTATATGAATAGCTGCAGCTGTGGAAAAGTTCATTAAAATCTCAGTAAATGACAATTTCATGCTGAATATTTGTTCATCAGTAATTTTAACGTTGTTCTAGATGCAGGTTTTCTTGACTCATTTATTTTTAACCTTCATTTATTAAAATCTTAACCTTAACTTTGTTTTGAGGGATCCAAGTGAAGGCGAAGCCAGTGGCAGAACTGACACCTCAAGGTGAGGAGCCACTATTAATACTTCGCTGCTAGGTCCCTTTGTGCTCAAAATTTCATGATTCTGAAAGCCTTTAAAGTAATATGTAAAATGTCAAAATCTCTAGGCAACTTGTATCTTTAAAATATTATATCTGAGTTAAATTTCTTACTTCTCCTTTAACTCCTATTATTTTAAATAATTGATTATAAAATCAGCAGCAATTGTCTGCAGATTCTTATACAGCAGTTCCTAATGTGGACTGCTGATTTCCTTCTAAGTCTTTCCAAGGTCGGAGTGTGGCTGTACATTGCTATTCCAAGAACAAGCTAGGGGTCTAATCATCTAAACCAATAAGCACTCTGGCCGTACTTGCTGCTTCTCTCCAAATCCTAAGCAAAATTATTAATGTTCACACAAGTCACTTTTGGTTTAATACAAGCATATATAGAGAAATAATCTAGACCAGTAGCATTTTTAATAATCAATCTCAGTAAATACCTTTGAGCTAGTTTCTGCACTGTGGGGATGTAGGAGTGTCCTTTCATTTATGCCATACATAGATCCTACTTGGACTTCTGGGTTTGACCAGGGATGCACAACCAGAGACCCCCAGGGTTGCATGTTACCCCCAAAAGACTGGGTGTGTTGTTCAAATGTTGTCACATTGTAGAATTGTTAACGAGCCATAAAGTAATATTAAATGTATGAGGAGTAATCATATTAACTGTTAATTAACGCAGTCACTGAAATGGTAATCCATTTTGAATTCAAATAAACATTCTTTTTGTGTCCTTCTCCATCTGCTTCTTTCTGTGGTCCCAGCCACATTTTGGAATGCAACCCCAAAGAACAAAGGCAACCCTCAGCCCCAGAAAGTTGTGCACCCCTGGTTTATGCCAAGGGCTACATAGATACTGTCATATATAAGTAGTCCATCTACTGCACAAAGTGGAGGATTGATTCCTTGGGAGTGCAGCCTACACTCCAACAGAACCGCATGCATCATTTTATGTTCCTTGTAGAGTATGAGGCAAGACATGCACACCCTATGTTGCCACCTCCGCCCCACTGCATGTTGAACAGTCTGTGCATGAAATTGCTCTTAGAATCTGAGCAAGCTCTCCTTCCTTAGTGACAGTGTGTTTGGTTGGAAGTTTTATTAACAGTTGCTTTTACATGTCAGGATATGAGAGCAATATATGAATACTGTAGTTCCTAGTGCTTTGTGGAAGGTGGCCCTTGATTACATTTAATATATAAATTTTCATGTTGCTAATCTCTGCCTTGAGCTGTTGAGTTTACAATTCCTTCTGCTGTGGTCATGAGCCTAATGTACTAAAGTGCATATAAGTGGCAGTAACTCTTAGCCACATGAATGAGGGTAGGGTTCCTATTTGTATCTGGAAAAATAGTATGAGACAAATGGAATGATTCCAGCATTAGTCCTTGCGTGTGCTATAGATTATGCTAACAGTGTTCAGACTTGAGGGTTGTGTGTGTACACATATCGGCACCACCAGAGACAAAAGAGCGCTTAGAGTGATAGAACACCACTAACTTGATAGAAAAATGCTGTCAAGTTGAGATGTTGACTTGTTTGTCTGTGCTTGAGCCATACGCAGCAGACTATTAAAAGATCTTAAGAAATTAACAAGTGCTTCTGCATCCACCCTGGAATCTTCTTTTTCCTTGCCGAATGCACTTTTCCCTGAAATTCTTCTGCTATGGGAGTGGCTTGTCATGTGCTTGGTGTTGAGGCGGGCTGCTTTCAAAAGGGCGGGGAGCTCCTTTTTTATCCAAGGCATGTTAACCCAATATCCAGTAGTCTACACAGGCATGGCATATTGACTATAAGCAGTAATTCTGATGTTGATTAACAGGTGTGTTCTTTCTTTCATATCCCAATTTACATAGTGCTCCATAACCTAGAATTCATAGAAATGTATGTAATGTATTAATTGATGCCTAAAGTACACTGAATAACAGGGGAACAAGACTTTTTTCCTGTCACTTGTCCTACTGAATGCCATATTTAATTTACAAATGCTTCTGATTAGCACAGAAGTTGCAAAAGAACACCATGCTACATATGACAGTGCACTCGTGCTAGTGTTATTTCTGGTGTTTTTTATAGCACAAAATAATTCCTTGTGGTTATTGGGTGCAGATTTTTTTTTAAAAAAATAATGTAACAAGAATTACTCTCCTGCATAATTGGAGCAAACAATTTATTTGTTGAGACCTTATTGTCAACAAGAAAAATGAAAAGCATCCAAAATTATTCCCTTTCCTTTCTAGATCTACATCTTTAAACTGGCAAAATACATTCCCATAATAAAGAGGTGTACCCATAACGACTATACATTGTACACATAACGTTTCTAGAGAATTACAGGGTAGCTGCCTTCTCCTGTTGCTTTTCAAGCATGCTTTTTTCTCTTCTGTTTTGTGTCAGCCACATATATTTTTGAAGCCATGTACAGAGTTCAGATGGTCAGCTCTAAAGAAAGCCAAATTGGCGATCGCTGAGAAGCCTCCTTCAGAGCTACGCTGATATTTCTAGCAGCAAGATTTGAATTGAGAGGATATTTTGACCCAATGCTTTGTTTGGGTATAAATATTGTTTGCCTTTTCAGGAGTACTTCTGGGGAACCAAAAGAAAGAGAAAAGGAAGATGGCAAAGATTCTAAGCCAAGGTCTTTGAGGTTTACCTGGAGTATGAAAACGACGAGTTCCATGGACCCAAATGATATGATGAGAGAAATTAGAAAAGTATTAGATGCTAACAACTGTGACTACGAGCAAAAGGAAAGGTTTCTGCTCTTCTGCGTTCATGGTGATGCGCGACAGGATAGCCTTGTTCAGTGGGAGATGGAAGTATGTAAATTGCCACGCCTTTCACTCAACGGAGTCCGCTTCAAGCGAATATCGGGGACTTCTATTGCCTTTAAAAACATTGCATCCAAAATAGCAAATGAGCTTAAGCTGTAGAGAGAAATGAATTCTGGGATCAGGGAAGATTCAAGCTTATGTTTTGAATGTACGGTGATGCCTAACATGATTGGCCCGTGAAACTCCCCATGTAGAGATTGTTCCTATTGCAATAAGGTTATACATAGTTGTTCTGAATTGTAAAATTTAATTCTGTATGACCTATATTAAAAAAAACAACAGGTAAGTACATAGAGCATTCTGTTCATTTTATGTTCACAGAGTTGTATAGTAAGAAGGCTTAAATACAGACCTTGTATAGTTGTTTAGACATCAGCACAGAAGTATGTTTGCTTTGAGTTGAAAATTTCTTCCTAGTCTTTTTTTTTTTTTGGTGGTTTTTATAAACATTACCTCTATCATACATTTTTTTTTAAAAAAAACTGTCCATAGTTTTAAAAAATGCACAAAAATGGTTTTCAGAAGTGTAGCTTGATCAATTTCACTTTACAACAAACCATATATAAAATCAGTAAAAGAAAGTTGGCTTACAGCGTACACAGGATTCTTCCTGGTTCCCTTTTTCACTCTTATCATCCCTTATGAAACAGTGTTGAGTTCAGAAAAAAAATGCAAACGTGTTTACGGTGTTGGCACTTAACAGTGAAGGGAATGGGGGGTTCTGAAACACATTGGGGAATAAAATAAAATCTTCATTACATTTTATTTGCAATCTTAAATCCTGTTCTTAGGTCCTTGGGTCAAATGACTCACTGGAGTAAAAATATGGATCATATGTCCGTACTGTGGTATGAAATATTGTTTGCTACCTTCAGAAGACTACAACTTCCAATCTGTGAAAATATTATCTTCATATTGAGATTTTCATAGCACAAGAATTCTGAAATGATGATTAATGTTAAGAGCTAATAAATGCCACCTCAGGAATTAACTGGTTTTTGGAATATTTTCCCCCAAAGAATACATGGAGCTTCATATACTTTTAAGCCTACATTGTTTATTACATTGTTGATGTGATTGTATAAATTCTGTTCCCATGTATCTTTGTGTTTTGAATATTTTGCCCACTTTCTTGTATTTATTATAAATCATTATGCCTGTAAAGTGCAGCTGTGTGCAGGCACTTACCTAGGTAAGAAAACCCCTTCATAATTAGTGATACAAACTGTAAAACCACTAGGACATGGTACATTTTTAATATTGATTATCTTGTACTGAATTAATCATAGCAGTTGGTTGTGCAATGTTATTTAATGTTGTAATTACTGTAACTTCAACATATGGCCCCATCTGCACACTCCTATAAAGATTAGAAAAATCACCCCAAATTATCACTTTATTTAAAGGCAAAAAGCAAAAAAAAAAAAGATGTGATAAACTCTGTAATCTGAATTTAGAAGGCTGTAAGTGTAGCTAAATGTGCCATTCGAGAATGGCTTTCTGACAGATGGACTTGAGATGCTGTACTGTACTGTGATGTAGCTCTTCTGTAACAGTTCTGCTCAGCAATGAACATGTACTGCCTTAGGAAACAGATGATGTTTTGGCAAGAAAGAACTGTGTTCCTTTTTATCTGGTATTCCTTTAAACTTTTTTTAATGAAAGTCATCCTAATTCACATTCACTGGTGCACTCTATTAAAAACTTACTTGAACAGATCTCTGATACTATCAAACATGTCGCCTTGCTCTTTATCTAGAAGTATGTGCTGGATGGTGCAGTTCACAAAGGGATTGTGAGAAGAGGGAGAGAAGATTTAGTGGTTTCATGTTTTGTGTTGGGAGAAGTTTAGAGATTTGTGAATATTCTAGATCCATCCATCCACTGATTATAAATGCTTCCATGCCGCTTCAGTCATATGACTATGCCACTTACAGAGTTTATCAAAATTTCCTTTTTATTTCAAAACAGTTGTATAAAATTAGGCTGGATGTCACTACTACTTTTGCTTGTAGAAGTAATTCAGTTTTGTAAGTCCAGGTCCTTACATTAATTCATTTCATTTTTTAAAGATTTATTTAGCACATTTGTATACCACATTATCAAAATGTACTCCAATGGTTAACAATACAGGTAGTCCTCACTTAACTACCGCAACAGGGACTGGAATTTTGGTCACTAAGCAATGCGGTCATTAAGCGAGGCACCACATGACCGGACCCAATTTTAGGACCATTTTTGCAGTGGTTGTAAAGCAAATTGCGACGGTTGTAAAGCAAATAAATTGTTTCCAATTGATTTTTCGGGTTGGAAGCTGGCTGGGAAAGTTGCAAATCGCAATCACGTGACTGCGGGACACTGTAAACGGTCGTAAATGTGAGCTGGTTGCCAAGTGCCCAAATCACGATCACGTGACCGCTGGGGGGGTACGATGGTCATACCTTAGAAGACAGGTTGTAAGTAACTTTTTAGCTCCGTCTTATCTCCAAACCATCATTAAATGAATGGTTGTTAAGCGAGGACTACCTGTAACTAAAACACAACAGTACATATGAATTTGGAATGATTTATAGTAAGTTTTGTGGCTTAGTATGGATTTGGGTCTAGGGGTTTCTGGTCACCTAGAGCCACATTCATTACAATCTGCAGTCCCACATTGTTTTGGCTTACACATATTGTTAAATCGTAATGTTATTTGGTTGATTTTAACTTAGCACAATGTGGAAACCCATGCCAATAGAATAGCTATGGTATACAAACCATAGTGAATGTTTTTCACAGTTCTGGTGAGCCAAAACCAAGTTGTATTATGGTTCTGCCTTAAAACATCTGAAATGTATATAGGATATTGTAATTTAATTATGCAGATGTTTTCATCTTAAATCATGCAGAAATCCTACAAAAAAACTCCCACTGGATTTAGATGTAGGTGCAAACAACATACTCCTCCTACATTCTTTATATTTTCTAAAACAAAGCATTTGTGTGTAACCTATCTCCAGTTTTATCGGACGAAGTGTATAGTTTGTTAATAACTCTTCCATACATTCCTTCCAGACATTGGTGAGCATTCAGTGCAAAGAATGAAAGTCTGCAGAGCTAAACAAAATATTGGTAGGGGGAGATAATATGGGTTTGAAATATCCACTACTGTAGTGATGATAAAAGGCTTCATTTTTTTTTTAACACACCCAACTAGGTTTGCCTCACTAGTTTAAGTTTTGTGACTATATAAGTACCACAACATCTTGGTATAGTGTGTATCGATTGCTATAAAATGATATAAAGCAACTGCTTGAATAATTACAGTAGTAAAGCCGAATCGAGGCGTTTGGCATAAAGGCTTCACTTTTTTGCTACACTGGAAAAGAAGACCATTGAGCTGTGGGTAAATGCAATTTTAATGGCTTAGAAGGACTTCACAAATAGTTGAGGATTTTTCAAACTTTCTTCTGTATGTAGGGGGAGAGAGAGGGCTTTTTAAAAATAACAAAAGGCCCCTGAGATTGGGGGACTGAGTGAACGTTGGAGCATCTCCTTCTCTTTATTCTCACTTCATTCAATGTATTGTTGTCACTGTTTTTTTAATAAGAATTTTATTAAGTTTAAAGCAAAGATAAAAACTACAAAAAAGCGAAAAAAACTACAAAAAGTGAAAAAAACTAAAGAGAAACACAAGAAAAAGAATTTTGAAGATTACGTAAGTGACTTCCGACTTTCAACAAGAATATATAGCAATTTCCATAATTAATCCCTTACTCTATATCAAACCAAGATCACATTATTTCTATATATCAATCCATCAGCACACATAGAAATCACTAAATAATTGCTCCTTCCACTTATATTAAAAGAAAAAAATGTATAAATGTCTAAACCAGCTTCCCTCCCCTAAACACAACCTTTATTCAATTATTTCCTTCGTAACACTATTCTGTATATTTCTGTCATCTATAATAAAAATCAAATTATAAAAACATATAAATTATCTATTTTATAATTAATAATACTACAACAATCTTAACCCTATTAAACCTAAAACCAAGCAATTATTTTCTTAATTTTTTTTCATAATTGATAATACTACAGCAATCTTAACCTTATTAAATCTAAAACCAATCAATTATTATACCTTATAGATACCTTATAAATCTTAACAATCAAACAAATCTTATAAAAAAACCAGTAAATCTTAATCCAAATCATTAAAAAGACATAAAAACCTCATTATCAATCCAATTAAGCATTCTTAAATTTTTACCCCACTTCGAAATATGTCAAAACATTTACATATCTCCATTTTACAAACAAGGCATTTTTCATACAGGACTCAAACAGCCCAACTGCCCCCCCCCCATACACTCAGCCTTCTCAAAACTCCCACAAAGCAAGTTCTCTTCTCTCCCATAACATTTCCACAGAAAGCCATAACAATCCCCCAGAAAAACAACTTTCTGTGTAGTCTGCAGCTCAGATTGTCGTTTTAACCCCTTCAACATCAAAATGTAATCTTCGCCTGGCGTTACTTCGATCACACTGTCAGTAAAAACACCATCTTTACCAAAATCTCCATCTTCCTCTGTAACATTTTCAGCCAGATGACACACTTTAGAAATAATCTCTTCCCCAATGTCCCGACTATTCTGCAGAATTGCTTGACGGTACTCTGAGAGAGTCTCTTTGAAAGTCTGCTTAAGCTCACAACAGAGCTCTGAAAGAATCTCATTGAAATCCTCCATTTTTCAGGCAGTAGATTTATTTATTTATTTCATGTCCAGATCAAACTTTACTCTGCCAAAATGTAGCCACCGCCACAGCTTTGTCATTAGCTTGCTGTAGGTCGTTGACAGTACAAGGCTCCGACAGTAATCGACACACCATCAGATGCTCCGGGTCTTGGATTTCTCTGCATTCACATAATGTATTGTCATCAGCCAACAACCCCCACTTAAATAAATTCATCTTGCACCTTGGTACCTCCATCCTCATCCTATTCATTGTCCTCCATAAAGGAGAGTGTTTCCAGCAGCCATTTCTTCCTTCAGTAAAATATTCAAATTGGTGAGCTCATTTCTCCATTTACTTATTCTGTTCTGTTCTTTGGACCCCTCTAGGGTATTAGTTCTTGCCATAAAGCTCTTTCTAGATTTAAGTCGACAAATTGGAGGAGTATATCCGCTCAGAGGGTGACGAGAGTCAGTCTCTTGCTTGGTTCTTTCGGCGTCTGCTTCTACTTCCCTTCTAATCTTAGGTGGAGCAATGCCAACAAGGGGGTATCATTTATTAACGGGCGTAGGTTTGAAGCATCCCGTCACTATGCGCATTGCCTCATTCACAGCAATATCTACTTGCTTCGCATGTGCCAATGTGTTCCATACTGGTGCCGCATATTCGGCAGTTGAGAATCTCAAGGCCAGGGCTGAGACTCGTAACGTAGCTGGCTGGGCTCCCCATGCATAGTTTGTCAGTCGTCGGATGATGTTATTCCTAGCACATAGGAATAACATCATCACTTTAGCCTTGGTATTCAGGCAATGTTGCTTAAAGAAAAGCATTCTGGGAAAGTAAAAAAGCAGTAGATTATAGTGCCCCCTAGATACTTGACTCACGCAGATAGGAGTTAATGGGTTAATAGAAAAGATCCGAATGAAATTGGCAAGAGAAAGTGCACTAACAAGCAGGTCCCAAAGAAAGTAAACAGAAAGCTGAAGATTCATAATGACAAATCCAGCGTGTAGGAAAATACTTAATCCTTCAAATTCAGTACAAAAATAATGACAGGAAAGCAATTTTTCTCAGTCGTCCTTATTCTTTAAACGGGAAAACAAGCCAAAACTTTTTTTAAAAAAATTAAAATTTAATCCAGAAATAACGGTAAGCACCAAGAGAGTCCGCTTTTTCTTGATGTAGAAAGCCTCTCTTGGGGTACTTAAACTTAAAAAAATATATAAACTGGGTGATTTAGAAATGGGTGGCTCGACCTATATTGTTGTCACTGTTGTGTATTGAAGTCAATAGCTCAGCAAATAAGCATGCACAGGGAAACTCCCAAATAGGTTTTTTTTTTAAAGTCTATTTTAGCTTATTGGTTTTACGCCCTTCAATGGCATCTAGTTGTTTCACATACTAGGTATATTTTAGATAGGACCCCTTCTGCATGTGCGGCACAGGGGAATTGCTCCCGTTTTTACACTTAACAAGTTCCTGAGCAGCAGTAACATTTTGAGAGACTGGTCTCCTTTGATACAATGAAAATACTTACTTTACTTTCGGATAAACCTGTGCAAATTAGAGATACGTTATTTGCTATGACTAGAGAAGTGAATGTTTGTGGATGGACCCGGATGAAAAAAAATCAGATTTCCCCCTCTACTTTTTCACATGCTTTTTTCTGTTTTTCAGGAAAAATATGAAAAACTTTGAAAAGAGTAAAAACTCTAATGTACTATTTTCTGTTTGAATAATGAGTAAAATTAGACATTGACTGAGTGATTATGTTCCATCAAGTCAGCAACCACTTAGATTTTATCTTCTAACCTTGTCCTTCAGGTCATCACCATTGTAATTGAGTGCATCCACCTTGCTGCTGGGTGGCCTTTTCTCTTTCCTTCCACCTTTCCCAGCATTATAAATTTATCAAGGAAGCCAGGTCTTTACATAATTTGTCTAAAATATTACAGTTTGAGCCTGATCATTTGCATCTTGAGTAAGAAATCTGGATTGATTTGTTCAATAATCCATTTACTCGTTTTCTTGTCTGTCAATAGTATTTTCAGGAGTCTTCTCCAACACCAAAGTTTAAAAGTGTCAATGTTATTTTTATCTTGCTTCTTCAAAATTTGAGTTTCGTTTCTATAGACTGTCACAAGGAAAACCACTGCCTGCACAGTTCTGATCTGTGTAGGTATAAGCACATTATGGCATCTGAATATTTTTTCCAAGGCCTTCATGGCTACTCTTCCAAGTGCTAGTCTACAGTGTATTTCTTTACTGTTGATAGTTGATCCTAAAAGGCAGAAACTATCCATCACTTCAGTATCTTCACTGTCAATTCTAAGGATGGGTCAACACAGGTTATTGAGGTTTCTTCCTTCAGTTTTAAAACCACCATCTTCCAATCCAGCTTCCCTCAGACAGGCTGTCCCAAAAGTCAGGCCCATGGGTCAATCACAGTATGTTTTGCTTTATTTTTTTTCATAGAAAATGCTACTGTACTTGGGGAAGTTCATATGTAATTCCTATGAAGCCTGACTTTTGGTACACCCTGCATATTCAGCATACCAGTTGAATAAATAAGGGAAGAATATACAATCTGGTCTCACTGCTTTGCCAATCTAGAGCCAGGAAATAAGACATAGTGCTCATAAGTTACCATTCTTTATTCCCTTCTAATGTTTTCTATTAACTTGGAATTGCAAGACCTTTATCTAGTGTACCAGAGCGCTACAGTTCCTGTATACAGATGACAAGCAGTGCAGTACAACTCTTGGATTCAAGAGGAAAATGCATGTCTATTCCCAGAGGCCATTGTCTTTTTCATTGGCAAAGGGGCGGGGTGTGCGTGTGATTCAGTGCCTGATTTGTTTGTTGTCTTCTCTATAGCTGCCTTTTTATCTAGTGGTTCGAGGATCTGTTTTTGACTAGGCCTCAAGTGCAGAAGAATCACAAAGGAGCACCAAAAAAATGTAGAAACATTTTCAAGCAAACTACGTTTGTTATTCAGTTGTTCAGTCACTTCCAACTCTTTGTATCCCAATGGACAACGATTTGCCAAGATTTTCTGTCAGCAACTGCATTTTTCAATTCTTGCAAGCTCATGTTTGTGTCATCAGTGATAGTATCTTGCCAACTTGTCTTCTCCTTGTCTCTTTTTCTCTTGCCTTTTCCAGAGTCTCTTGCTTCTTCATTATCTCATAATGAAGTGTTATTTTCATTCCTATTACTTCCACTTTACTAATTAAATTATTAAATTGAATTGTTGTCTGACTAAATTGCTGTTAAGTAAAGGTAAAGGTTTTCCCCAGCGCAGTCGTGTCCGACTCTAGGGGGCGGTGCTCATCTCCGTTTGTTAGCCGAAGAGCCAGCGTTGTCCAAAGACGCTTCCACGGTCATGTGGCCGGCATGTCGCGCGCGGAACGCTTTTACCTAACCCACTGAAGTGGTACCTATTCATCTACTTGCATTTACATGCTTTCGAATTGCTAGGTTGGCAAGAGCTGGGGCTAGTGCGGGAGCTCACTCCGTCCCGCGGGACTAGGGATTCGAACCTCCGAACTTGCAATCTTCCGATCGACAAGTCTGGACTACAGGTAGAAAGACCTTTAAAGGTAAAGGTCCCCCCCCCCGCACATTTGTGCAGTCGTGTCCGACTCTAGGGGCCGGTGCTCATCTCCGTTTGTTAGCCGAAGAGCCAGCGTTGTCCGAAGACGCTTCCACGGTCATGTGGCCACATGATGCGCACGGAATGCTGTTACCATCCCACCGAAGTGGTACCTATTCATCTACTTGCATTTGCATGCTTCCGAATTGCTAGGTTGGCAAGAGCTGACCTTCTGACCGACAAGCCTGGCGTCTTAAGCACTGAGCCATCGCGCCCCTCCCAAAATTGCTGTTAGATTAAATAAATATACCAAAAAGGATAATTATGTGAATAAACCAAGTTATACATATTGCACTGTATGTTCTTAAAATATCAAAGTGAATTTAGGTCAGTAAAGCATGGCATAAAAATGAATATTAGAAATACTAGATAGATGTCATTTCCCAAAATTTCTGTTCTTTTTCAAAAAGAAAAAAGAAACCAATGTTCCTGGAAATTGTACATCTCTAGCCATTACTGTTATGAATAAAGATTTAGAAAAAAAAGAGAGGACCTTGCTCTGAACAGCTTGGAAGCTAACATTTTACAGCAGTGAAGATACAACATTTTGGCAGTAGAATGCACAATATAGGTATCCGGGGTCCCCAGCATAGGCACATGGCCACATCAGCTGGTGCTCTGGCTCCATGCTCTGAGGGCTGTACAGAAGGAACTTGAAGTTCACCTGCGGATGCCAGTTGCCTACTATTCTTTTAAGCTATATTGACCAATTTAAGAGATCGAGCCTGTATGTTTTCATTCAACCTCAGAAAGGATGTAGGAAATTTTCTTGCAGTGAGCATCAGAAACGGTGAAGTGCTCCTTGTGGCATTTTTTGTGATGGTTCCTTTTGGGGAAAAACGTGTGATTCTTGGTATTTTGGTACTTAGGAGTTCTAATGCAGCAGTTGGACAACGAGGGATGAGATAATACTTGATCTACTGTATTGAATTCCTGTAGTAACTCTGTCTGAAGCAAACATTATAAGCTTATGAATAAACTTCTACCAGCAAGATATATAACTAAAGAAGGCAATTGTAGCATACAATACAAAAAGATGGAAGCTAAAGCCATGGAAGATTGTTCATATACTAACAGATTTCTCATAGATACTAGGTATTGACATATTTGTATCTCAAAATGTAGAGATTTTTCTTCTTGCTGGATGATTAGTGGGAGTTCAGACAGGCAACATGACTACTAATCTCTGCAGTCTGCATGGAAAGCACACTGTAGAAATTTGCGAGAGAATGGTTGTATTTATCACAAGTCTTTCCCTGTTTTTACCAGAGTCCTTTTCTGAGGGGCTAAATCAAGCTTGAGTGTTGATTTTATGAATTCAATTAACCAGCCTCTTGGCTTGTTTGTTATGTAAATAGCAAGTGGTGGGAATGGCTGCTCAGGCTTTCCTAGCCTGCCTGTTACATAATAAATAGCATGTGGATTAATTGCAGGTCTAGTTTAGCCATTGTGCAATTACTAACCTCCAGTTCACAGGACCTCCTGTTTCATAAATGTAATTTCTCTTCTCTTTCTCTCTCTGTAATCAAGTTAAAATTTGTCAGGAACAAATCAAGTCAATCAAGAACTATTTACAAAGGGTTAGCGACTTGTAGCAGCAAAAGATAATTGGATTTGTTGATAATTTCAGGAAGGGGAGCACTTAGTCTGTTGAAGGAGTAAACAAGAATCCACACCCTGATTGAGAAGATTTTAAAACCTTGATTTTAACGACCATCAAATCCACTTAGCATGGATAAATGACTGGAGATGACTGGAACTGCAGTCCGACGACATATGGAGGTCTCAGCAGGTGGTAGCACATCACTGAACTTAGAAGCTAAACAGTCAGTCTTGTTTAGTGCTTGGATAAGAAACCACCAGAAAACACTAGGGCTGTAGGTTAAACTGGAAAGCTGAAAATATTAATGTGGAAGAAAGCAAAAGCAATAAACTATTTTATTGCTGTCATTCAATAAATGTTCCAATACATCAAGTATCGGAAGTTTATCTGTCAACTCCAACTTGAGAAATCAAAAAACACTTCAGTTGAATTAAAGCACTTCCATATCATCGCCAGGAAAATCAAGAGGACATATTAGGAGTCACTCATGACGTTCTTCATACTTTAAATATTAACTTGGTTTCATTTTGTTTTGATGAGATCAACAAGATTACTTTATTAGAGGCAAAAAGACATAGCAAAGTATATACAATTTACATATACCGTAGATACCTAGGAGAATGCTAAACAGAAAAAATGGCCGTGAAATAGCAGTAATTGTGGCACTGTATTTCTTGAATTGAAAGATCAGTGAGCTCTTCCATTTATAATTCACTACTTCTGACATTCTTGGGCTCTTTATTTATTTGAGTACACATGAGTCATAGTCTAAAGTGGACACACAAGAGTCATTACAATCAGCATTTTTCAATTGATCCCTGATGCATCTAGTGAAGAGGCTTGACCTTAGTGGTCAGTGCAAATATACTGTAACGTAGGTGGTCTAACTGGCAGTGAGTGGGTATTCCAGATTTCTGAGAGGAATTGAAATCTTGGCTCTACAGTGGCCTTGACTGAAAAAGGACCTTCAAAGCAGCGGCTTCTGCAGAACGATGAGCCATGGAATAATTCTAAAGTCTTCTCATTGTAAGTTGACCTAATGCTTTGTGGATTGGGGCCTTCGTGATCATCTGGAACGTTTACCTGCTGTCCCCAGATATCAGAGGTTCACCTCGTCTCTGAAATGCACTGTTTGTTTATTTTTATCTTCGCGTCCAGATCAAACTTTACTCTGCCAAAATGTAGCCACCGCCACAGCTTTGTCATTAGCTTGCTGTAGGTCATGAACAGTACAAGGCTCTGGCAGTAATTGACACACCATCAGATGCTCCGGGTCTTGGGTTTCGGTGGGTTCATCTTCCGCTTAGCTGTGGTTTGATCTGGTGTTAGAAGGATCAGCCGGTGCAATTCACCGTTTCCAGGGTACACCCGATTGTATTTTTGTTTCCAACGGTTTAAAAACGAATGGGGAGGTGGGAGGGCAACTGGAACTACAACTCTTCCCACTTAAAAGCACTTTTGTTACTTTGCTCTCTGAGTGAGATGGGCGGTGACTAAATTTGATAAATAAATAAATAACTCCCTTTAGTACCCGTTGAGAAAAGAGGTTCCAACTATGCCCCTTTTAAAAAGGCCCGGCCTTTCCTTCGCCGCCTATTTTACGAGCTCCAGAGGTGGATTTCTGCGCACATTCAGGCGTTGGAAGCCCGGAGGAGCCGCCAAGGCTGCGCTGGTTTGCAGTGTCAACAGTGCAACGCGAGGCTGGACGTTGAACTTTGGAGAGGCGCTGGCAAAATCCCTGCCCAGAGCAGGGAAGGGCCCGCCTCATCCGCCTCTCCCAGTCTCCTGCGGCGGGGCCCGAGAAAGGCCCGCCCTCGCGTGTCTCCTGGAGCCCCACCTGTTGCCGGGGTCAGCTTCAAAGGGAACTTCTGCGGCCTTCTTTCGGGGGGCAGGGAGGGAAGACTCCAAGGCCCGTTTTGCTCTCGAAAGCGCCCCCGGGTTTCCCCTCTCCGCGATGCCCGGTGCGGGCGCTCTGAGGGCCAAGTTCCGGCGGCGCCGCAGCCCCGCGGAGGACAAGGTCTCCATACTCGAGCGGGACGAACAGCGAGAAGCAGAGGCCCCGAGGGCTCCCGAGGGCCACCCTGAAGAAGAGGAGCCGGCTTGCTGCGCCTCCAAAAAAGTGGCGTTTGCCGTCCTCCCGGACAACTACCGGCCTCTTGTCTGGGACGGCGAGCAGCAGCAGCCACCACCGGGGAAAGCGGAGCGCGCAAGCAAGGCACGCAAGAGAAGACTCAAGAAATACGGCAAGGTAGGACTGATCGCGCGGGGCCTCGGGAGCGGTTCGGCTGCTCGGGAAGCCTCCCCGCTGGTCCTTCGCGTCGCTCAGGCTGTTGCCTTGGACGGCCAGAGGGCTCTTCCCCAGTTTCCGCTGCAGCGGTTGATCCGGCGGGCGGATCATTTAAGAGAAAAATGGGTTTGAGAGGGAAAGGGGCAAATCCCTCTGGCCGTTAATAACTCACGATACTTTGCAGGATTTGTAGTAGGTAAAATTGGTTACAGGAGTTGGATTAGAGACAGATCCTCCCCTTTCCGTTGTCAGTGTTCAACGGTGAAATCGAATTCAGGGACTAGTTACTATCCTCTTTCACGGAGTGCGAGGATTTTACGTGAAGTTTCCTATCCCGAGAACCGCTGGAGGCGTGGAAGATTTTGGATCGTGTCCCTTATGTATCCGAAGAGTGTTCTTTGGATTGCCTGGCTGCGATCCCGACCAACAAGCCCCCCCCCCTCACCTTCGCAGACCGGGGGCGAATGAGCGCAGCCTCTGAGGGTGCGGTGGCCCCCCTTCGGGGAAGAGGCCTTCTGAGGGGGCGGGGCTGTTCCAGGGAAGGAGAGGTGTCGCAGGTCGGACTCTCTGTTCACTCCCCAAGTGGATGTTCCACAGTGGAGTTTAGGTGAAAGAAGGATTTCTTTCCTTTTATTTGTGACTAAAAACTGTAAAGGAAAAGGCTGTGAAGTTAAATAGGTTTTGAAAATGCCATTGGATGCTGAAATTTAATATTTTTTACTTTCAGGATTGTTAACTGGCAGCATCTTCCACATTAAGATGCCACAACTGAGCCAGCCTCTCCCAAGGGCAATTAGCTTACACATACCCCTGGCACATCTGCAATACATAATAATGGATAATTCAATCAGTTGTAGCAAACACTTTTAAATCCCTCCTACAGAGCCATTTCCTCCCTTCCTGTTTTTTGGCACATGTAAAAAGAAAATGGTGAGGGTTAGATTTGGATCAGGACCAACATGGATGGAGGCTTACTCACCCCCACCCTTTTTACCCCTCTTCCTCCTCCCCTGCCTTGTGTGTTTGCAGGATGGTAAAAAGTAAAATGGTGACCAAGTTTCTAAGAAGCCCTGTTTTTTTAGGGCCACTCTAGGATACAATCTCTATTTCAGAAACAAGGAGAGGGGGTTGACACTGTATTAAACTGTCAATCCTGTTCACTGCAATGGTCTCTGGAATTTGGAATTAATTGACATTGTTCTGGTGGTCCCATCATATACTACTACTTCCCTGATTCAGCAAAGCATGTCCTGCAAAGGCCACTATATAGAACTTAGCCTTCTTCTCCAACACCTTGTTTCTGCCTCATAGTATCTCTTGTCAGAGGTTATTGCTTCACTCACCTTAACGGTGAGTACAGGTAGTCCTTGCTTAGTGACCACAGTTGGGAGCAGCAACTCTGTTGCTAAGCAATGTAGTCACTAAGTGAAACATCATGTGACCATGACTGATAACATCACTTCCCATTCAGTCATTAAGCAAGTCACTGCGGGTCATTAAGCAAGACATCACATAACCACAACTTGCAATTTTACTGCCAGCTTCTCCATTGACTCTGCTTGTTGGAAGCTGGCTGTGAAGCGCACAAATGGCAATTGTGACCGTGGGAAGCTGCGACAGTCATAAACACCCCCCAGTTGTGAAGTGCCCAAATATCGAGCACGTGACTGTGGGGACGCTGCAGAGGTCATAAATGCGAGGACCGGTCATAAAGTTACTTTTTCAGCACCATTGTAACTTTGAATGGTTGCTAAACAGGGCAGTCATTAAGTGAGGTCTAGACTTCAGGCCAAAAGGAAGATAGGGTACCAGACGGCCACTGCAACACCTGGCTGATCATTTCCCTGCTTCTTACCCTTCTAGCCAGCCAGGAAAGGCAAATTTCACTGACTGGCTCCTGTATGGAACAGTTAGGGTTAGGGTTTCCCATGCCTTGCCTTTGCTTTCCCAGCTGTTTGTACACATGGATGCCTTTACTCCCCCATCCCACATTATTTCTTTTGACACTTATGCGGACTCTTTCTTTTTTCCCCATATGTTATACGTGTACTGTAGCTTTAAATCAGAGGTGGGGAACCTTTTTTCTGCCAAGGGCTGTTTGGATATTTATAATATCATTTGTGGACTGGGGGCGGGGTTTGCAGGCAGGACCCAATCGTGTGGAAGGGGGCGGGGTTTGCGGGTAGGAGCCAATCGCGCAGAAGGCAGCGGGGTTTGCGGGTGGGAGCTCCTAGAGGGTCAGACCAAATGATTTTGCGGGCCTTATATGGCCTGCAGGCCGGACGTTCCCCACCCCTCCTTTAAATGAAACAATAACAAAAACAAGGAAAAGGTTGGGTATTTTGCTCCCTTGTTCCTCTGTAGGCCCATGGAAACTTTGTAGAAAGGACAAACTGATAATTCAGCTTTATAGAGACAAAGTAGCAACATTCCTATGTTGCAACTTAAAGATACTAGAAAAATAAAGGGAAGCGTGGCAGTCCTCTGGGCAGAGGGTGGGAAAGTACTGGGAGCATGCTTCACTCAACCTGGGCACAAATTGAAAGAATGCCACTGGGAGATGTAAGGGTTGAAAGGAGCATGAGCTTCTAGAGCAGTGTTTCTCAACCTTGGCAACTTTAAGCTGGGTGGAGTTCAACTCCCAGAATTCCCCCGCCAGCCATACTGGGAAATTCTGGGAATTTCCAAGAGCAAGTAGACACAAGGAAGAGGATGTCTATTTAGATTGTATGCTCCTAAGAGATGGGAACCTAACATTTCTTTTTGCAGTGAACTATGCAAAATGGGGGGCGTGGTGGCTCAGCAGGTAAGACGCCAGGCTTGTCGATCGGAAGATCGCAAGTTCGGAGGTTCAAATCCCTAGCCCTGCGTGATGGAATGAGCTCCCGCACTCGCCCCAGCTCTTGCCAACCTAGCAATTCGAAAGCATGCAAATGCAAGTAGATGAATAGGTACCACTTCGGTGGGTAGGTAACAGCGTTCTGCATGCGTCATGCCAGCCACATGACCGTGGAAGTGTCTTCGGACAACGCTGGCTCTTCAGCTAACAAACGGAGATGAGCACCGGCCCCTAGAGTCGGACACGACTGCACAAATGTGCGGGGGGAACCTTTACCTTTTTATGCAAAATGCATTGTAGTATACAGACAGTAAGGTCTAAATAAATCTGTCATACCAATGCAGTTTGATTTATCTGGATCTGCATATGAGATGTTTTAGATACTCTATAGAGCAGAGCTTTCCAAACTTTTCATGTTGGCGACACACACCAATGGCGGTGGCATGGCCTGTGGTGTCCTGGTGTGTCGCGCGAAAACCTGGAAGCGCTGATGGGGGGAACCGGAAGAAGCAGCACCCCCGCCAATCAGTGGTGGCGGCGGTGCTGATTGGCGGGGGTGCCGCTTCTTCCGGTTCCCCCCATCAGCGCTTCCAGGTTTTTGCGCGACACACCAGGACACTGCAGGCGACACAGTAGTGTGCCGCGACACACACTTTGGAAAGCTATGCTATAGAGCCTTGCAACAGAACAAGAATGATCTTTGAAAAACAAAGGATTTGTTAAATCCAGTGGAGGAGTTGGCGGGTATTTTTTTTCTCTTCAAAAGAAACTATTTTGATCAGTGTGAAAGTGAAGTTGATGTTCATCTAGAGGAATGTGTCATTTCTGTCTGGAAAAGATTCTAAGCAAATCCATGTGACGACAGATGTTTTTTATCTTTCTGCTGCCTTTTTCTTGGCATCTCAATTTTGTCACTGCTTCAGTTAGCAGAAAGTGTGCTTCTTCCTCCCACAATAGTGACAAAGAGACAACATTTCCTTTCAGGGCAGCTTCTAGAGGGCAGCTTAGAGAATGCATCAGCATTAACCTATTACTGCTTGAGATGCCCTTTAAACTTTTATTCCTGGTGTTTATTTGCTTTTTCCATTTATGTGGCTCCTTATGTCCAAGGAGCTTGGGGCAATCTACTCCTGTCTTGTTATCCCACAGAACCCTTTGAAGAAGGTCACAGCAGGCTGAGAGATAATGAAGGCTCAAGGTCACCCAATTAACTTCTTGACAGGGACTTGAAATTTGAGTCTGGATCCAGTGATGAGCAGTGTGTAGAACAGGAAACGTTACTGAAGTCTAATGTCCCTCAGGTCTAGTCAGCATAGCCAGTGGCAAGAAATAATGGGAGTTGAGGTCCAACACTACCTGGAAGGCCACGTGTTATCCCTCCCTGTATCCAATACAACATTCAGTGAAATAAAAAGAAGTGGTGAGAAAAGAACTTTAAGGCATCTTTGTGCAACTTAGTGTCTTCCAGATAGCGATTGTAGTTCAGCCTATCTCAGCTATTATGGCTGGAATAGCTTTCATAACAGATACAGGGTTATTAAATGACCATTGCAATTTGTGAAGGACAGAAGTGAGTAACTTTTTGATAAGGGGGGGGGGGCTACATTAACATTTTCTTGGAGAGTACAAGGTGATGATGCCAAATGGGTGAGCCAGAGTTTTCCAACATTTTTCCTATTTTGGGTTAGGGCAGCAGATGTTCTTGGGTGTTTCTTTGCTGTTCAGCTATATTAAGCTACTAGAGATTTCCTGAGTTTCCTGCTTGAAAATGGCAGGAAATCGTGCCATAAATTGTGATTTCAGAGGGCCCTGAGGGCTTCAAAATAAGTGGGGCTGGGGATGCGTGCAGCTCTGGGATTGTCCACCCTATTGTAGGGATCAGCTGAAGTCAACCTTTTTGCTAGCCCACATATATTTTATTTATTATTTATATTTATATCACCTCATAGTGATGTTGGTAGGCTTGCTGTATGCAGATCATTTGATTTGGCAATTGTAACAACCAAAAGAAAGATGATTTGAGTTCTATGGTTTTGTCTGCTAGTGCTCTTGATAAAGTATTCATGTCCTGCTTCAAAAATTTTGCTGTACTCTATGGGAAGTAACCACAAAAGGAAAGGTATGCCATTTCTTAGAGCAGTACTTTGTTCCTTGCTGAGATCAGGGCTTCATTGTTCTGACTGAGATCAAGCATTTCCTGCGGCACACAGTTGCTTCTAAAACTGAAGCTTCAATCATTTTCTTGAGTTTGACTGGAGAAAGTGGCAATTGTGTCTTACATGTGACTAGTTTTTATTCAGATCAGTGTAGTTTTCAGGCTTCAGGTTCCTCTATTTTGAACAGAAGAAAAGATAGTGACAAGATGAACCTGTTCTAAGCATTTGGAAGATATATCTGCCTACAATTTAGTATCCCTTGAAAGACAGCGTGCCATGGTTGAGTTTTTACAGCTGAGAAAACCCAGCTATCTCCTTCCCCATTCAACAGATTCACCTTTGTTTACCAGTAGCACAGATCATAGGACAGCTTGATCTGCCATTATTTATTTATTTATTATTTTATTTTCTATCCCGCCTTTTATTATTTTTATAAATAACTCAAGGCAGCGAACATACCTAATACTCCTTCCGCCTCCTATTTTCCCCACAACAACAACCCTGTGAGGTGAGTTGGGCTGAGAGACAGAGACTGGCCCAAGGTCACCCAGCCGGCTTTCATGCCTAAGGCGGGACTAGAACTCTCAGTCTCCTGGTTTCTAGCCCAGCACCAAGTCCTCCAAGCTATTGATAGGAGACTGGGCAGCTGACATATGTCCTACCCAACTTCCTGTTCTTTTATTTTTTTCTGTTTGGAGGGGAAAATACCCTCAACCTTTTCTGTCCCCTTTTCACCTGTTGTGTGGGATGAAAACTACCAAGGAAGAAGCTATGGGGTTTCTAGAATTTCTCTAGGACAGTGTTTCTAAATGTGTGGTCCTAGGACCCCTGGAGGTCCCCCAAGATCCCCTCAGGGGTCTGCAAAATCAAAATTATTTACCAGCCTATGTTGAAAAATAATACAAATATTAAAATCCCATCAAACAATCATGAGAAGAGGTAGCGGCAGAGAATGCATCAATTTTAATTTTTAATACAGTAAATATTGATAAATATAACCCATACAAGCAAAAGCTCTTTTTGGGTCTTCCATAATTTTTAAAAGTAGGAAGGGGTCCTGAGGAAAAAAAAGTTTAAGAAAGACTAGGATACTGTGTTGGAACTGAGGAATGTTAACTAATTCTCAGGAAGTAATTCACACAACACAGAAAGATTAGCTAATGTTGGGGTGGAGTTACCCCCAAACAAGATTGTTAGTTTAAGATTAAATTTTAGCTCCCCTTGGTTTAATTAAGCAAGTTATTTGTATTGTTTAGACTCTGCACAGTGTGTTTACATTCCCCTGACTCATATATTGTACAAATGGGACTCTTATTCTAAAGAGGTATGGAAATATTTGCATACTCTAATGCAGTGTTTTTCAACCTTGGCAACTTTAACATGTGTGTTAAACTCCTAGAATTCCCTAGCCAGCATATGCTGGATGGGGAATTCTGGGGGTTGAAGTCTACACATCTTAAAGTTGCCAAGGTTGAGAAACACTGCTCTAATCCAAAGGCAGGCAATTTCTGGATTGTAGGCTTTACTTTGTATTGTAGCTCCACCAGTCAGAATCTGGAGCAAGAAATATATTCAGTTTAGAATTCATTCTCAGCCCAGGGTTTTGTGCTACATAGCAGAATTGAATGTTACTTGCTATCCTTCCTCTCGAATACCTGCCTCTTACTCCTAGCTTTATTAATTACAGCAATGTAAGAGGGAAGTCATGTTGTTTCTGTTGGGACCTACAGTTTGGCACCTAACTACAGAGATTTGCAATTATCTGTGGGTATTACAAAATACTCAGAATATTGCTGAAGTACATTAACTAGCTCAGTCTGAACAATAGTGGGATTATTGGATAGAACAGCTACCCCTGCTCTAGAAAGAGAGAGCTAAGCAAAAGTTTAATTGGAAGATCTTTGTTCTATAATTGGATCCTATCCAACAAATTCATTCACAGGAACTATTCATATTACCTGTAATCAAGTGATAAACTTGCTTTAATTGCCCAGTATACATTCTTGTAACAGAGAACAGTCCATGATAAGCTGATACCTGAGTCACAGTAAAGGAGAAGGTTCACGCCGAGCTTGCAATTGCTTGTGGCCCGTTCCTTGAACCTGACACCAGGCTGTTTGATCTTGTACCTTCCAAGCTAAAGGAAATGGCTTGGATTCCAGGGATTCTCATTGCAAGTATCCTGGACTTCTCCAGTGGTGCTATTTGCTCCACCAGCTGGAGCCATTTGATGTATCATAAGATGATTATATTGGAGGAAGTTTTGAGAATGTTTCAGGTCTTCTGTATTTTCAAATCTGCCTCTTCTTCAAAAGAAAGAAACAGCCAGTATCTTTCAGGCCTTTTGAACTACAGCTCCCATAATCCCTTGCTGTTGGCTTAGCTGATAGGAAGTGAAATCCACATGTTAAGTTTATTTCTTTTAAAAATGAATAGTGACAGTTTTGTCTAAATAGTTGGTTGTGTGTTATTGTGTATCTTTTATATCTTATATATCATACCTTTTATATGATATGGATACATCATTTTGTTACCTATTATGTTACTATAGCTTTAAGAAGAAAACATCTTCTTCTTTTCCCTAGCTTTAAGAAGAAAACATCTTCTTTTCCCTATTTTCTATCATTGGTGCACTACTGATATTGTTATATTTACCCATGACCATCTTAGCTTTTAGAAAAGGACAAGCCTACCTCAATATTTTTCTTCCTTCTTGTTCCCTTACTCTTGAATTTTCCTCCCAGCTTTTCTACTGTTTTCCTCATACATCCTCAACTTTCCTGGATCCTTCCACTGCTATCTAACAGAGTAAGCCTCTCAGCTAGAACTCAGACTCACCTTTACCTGGCCACAAGCATGCTTTCTTTGAATCCTTGCTATTTACACTTCTTCAGGATTGTTAAGTGCCAGTGACCCCATGAGTACAGGGGATGTCGAGCACTGCCCTTGATTGTTGCTGACACCTCAGTCTCCTGAGCACTGAAGCCTATCAGGATGTTTCCTGTGCCATTGTTTTATGATACTCTCTCTTTTGTATTGTCCTGTTGGCCTTAAGGCTCACCTGTGTACAAGAAATGTATGTAAAGCTTCTGTCCAAATGCTGTAAAAAGACTAGCAGTGTAACAAGGCAAGACAGATATTCCTGTTTTATGAATCTCCCAATTGCAGAGTTTAAAATAAAAGTGCCATTGCCTTTTGCTCTGTCTGCGTGTGCTGCTGATTTTCTTAACACTGCCTTCCTTAAGAAAGTCAGGCAGTGTATGAGTGATGCACTGCTAAGTGTCCCCTTCAAACACATGCAGAAAAGCAGAATCTCACTATAGCTGTATTCACACAACAAACTGAGCAGCCAATGTTTACGTAGCCTAGTGTTACAGAAGAACCCAGCCTGTTGTTATTGATTGATTGATGGTTCAATGTGCTGTCAACTTAGAAAATTGTGTCAACCAAGTTAAACATGATAAATAGGCCCTTGCAAACACAGTTACCATTCAGAAGGGGAGGTATCATCCATGTTATTCTATCACCATTGCTTGCCCTCTGTTCCTGGGCCCAATCCACTCCTTTACTCAGAGAGTGGAATCAGTTTGGTCTAGTGGTTAAGGCAATGGGCCAGAAACCAGGAGACTGAGAGTTCTAGTCCCGCCTCAGGCATGAAAGCCGTCTGGGTGACCTTGGGCCAGTCCCTGTCTCTCAGCCTAACTCACCTCACAGGGTTGTTGTTGTGGGAAAAATAGGAGTAGTAGTAGTATTAGGTATGTTCGCCGCCTTGAGTTATTTATAAAAATAATAAAGGCGGGATAGAAAATAAATAAATAAATAAATAAATAAATAAACAAACAAACAAACAAAGTAGGCAGAGGCTGTGGCTTCTCTTTCCTTGGCATTTGCCGTGGTCTTTTCCTGCCATCACAGCCCATCAGCAGCAATAATAAGTGGCAGGAACAGAATCGGGGCTCCTTGGCTGGAGGTTAAGTTTGCCCCTTGTACCTGTCTCTTTTAAGGAAACCATGCCCTTAAAGCAGTGCTTTCCAAAGTGCCGCCGTTGGCGACACACCAACGGCAACAGCAGCGGGTGGGCGCACGCACGGTGGTGTGTGGGGGGGTGCGGTGGCGGCGGCCTCGCTAAGACGCGGAAGCGCTGATGGCGCGCCGCCGCCGTGCACGCCGCCATGCGTGCCCCCGCGCCGCTGCTTCACGACACTAAACTGTGTGTTGCAACACACTAAAGTGTCGCGACACATAGTTTGGAAAGCTATGCCTTAAAGGCACAGTAAAACCATATGTTACTACTTGTATAGATTAAAAGTAGAAGATTGGTCATAGAATCTGTAACAATTCCTTTTTAAAAAGCTTCAGAAGGAGGGGGAAAGATAATTTTGACCTGAAGTCTTTAGTTTCAGAGCAAGTTTTCTAATCTAACCAGCCTGGAAATTGGTACTGTATCATCTTGACTGGAATGGGGAGAGGAAAGTCCTCATCCCTCCCCACCCCCCGCTGTATTAATATAGCAAGGAGGTATTTTGGAATGGGGAATCTATGCTTTCTGTGTAGCATCTGGATGGGTAGGTTAAACAACTTTGTACTGCTGCCTTTTCCTCTTCCAGCTACTATTCTGATCAATGGGGTTAGGGGAGGCAAGAGGAAGGGGTCAGGCTAATGAAAGCATCCCAGCAAGCCTCACCGCTTTTCCACAGGTGTCACAATATTGCACGCATGACCAGAGCTTGCAGTGTAACACTATTTCATCATTCTGACAAAAGCAGCAGGATCCTGCGGGTGCTACTGGCTGTGATAAAATCCATAGCCCTTCAAAACCACTTCAAAATGCAAAACACCACAATACTCACTGATGAGATTTAGCCCTAGACATCATGCCTATTTTCCTGTTGAAAAATCTGATGGAAAACGGGGATTTATTCCTCTATGGTTTTTTCAGCTGTCTTTGTTTAGCCTTTTAATGATACTGATCTGCTGCTTGGTTTACATTATTGGTAATCTGCTTTGAAACCATTTGAGTTGTAAAGGAGGCATGGGGGAAAAAAATCTTCTTTAGGGAAAAAAAGGAATGCATAACAATGAAACTTCGTGACTATAATGAACAATGGCTCAGACATTTAAAGTCACACTTGGAGCAAACCAGCATGAAAGCAACTCAACCCCTATTACTTTATCCTCATAAAGTTCATGTTAGATATGTTGGCCTAAGAGACAGTGATTGAATCTAGTTCATTCAGTGAACTTCTTCGCTAAGTGCTGATCCAAACCCTGTTCTCCCCAAACTCAATCAAACACTGGACATTCTAGGGATCTGAGAGAATTGTGCAGACTGAGCTAAACTGGCATCTTTGGGCTATGAGAAATATTTGTTAAACTGCAGTCCTTTTTTTTGGAACTGTTTTCTCATGCTAACAGTGTTCTTTCACTCCTTCAGAATGTGGGCAAAGTGTTGCAGAAAGGATGCAGCTACTTGGTCCTTGGCCTGCAGGGATTGGCCAGAGCCTACAACTCACCACTTGGCTTGGCCATTCTGACGACTACATCAGTGCGATAGAGCCTACGACTTTTGCAGGAGGAGGAGGACGAGGACGACAATGACGCTGTTGAAGAGTAATTTCTCCTTTACTCATGTACACTTCATCTTCTGAAAATACCCCAACTTGTCAAGGAGGGGAGTAGGGGGGATGGATCAATTTGTGCATTTCATTTGGAAAGCATATTTGCTGTTTGAAAGTTTTTGTGCTTCTCAAAGTGCTTTAATACCAATCAATGAAAAGAATGAGTAATGCCGAAGATACAAAACCGTAATTAACTGGGTCAGATTTAAAAATATAATACTTTTGGGAAAATTGATCAGTCCATTAAAACATGGTGAAAGAAGGAAAATATAAAGGATGGGGTGGGGAGAGAAGGCAGAAGTGAGAAAGGAGAGAAATGAAGGAAATAGAAGTAGTTGCTTTTCTGGCAAGACCACATTGCCATCAAAATGCTGGCTGATGGTCTGACATCCAAGCACTACAGGCTTCTCCAAATTGCCATGCCAGGGAAGGTTGTAGTAGTGGATCATCTCTATGTTCAACCAGAGGAGCATTGCCAGAAGCAGGCAAACTCAGAAGAATTGAAGAAGAATGGGGACCCCAAAAGAGAAATTAATTGGCCCCAAAAAAGAGCATTAAGACAGATGTGTTTGTATTAATCATTCATATAACACCCAACATGGGCTTAGACTCACCTTATGAAGTGCAGAGACTTGGGGTCTTACTGCCTGGAGACCCCAAAAGGCACTGTCACATGTGTGTTTAAAAAAAAATCAAGTAGGGGTAGTGATGAGGAAGATTGGGGAAGGAATGTGTAGCAAAGAGACTGAGGGACCGAATCAGGGGAATGGTACTGAAGGATCAGAATGTGGGGTCCTCCGGAGTGTCTCTGGTCAAAAATCCCCCCAACTCTAGCAGTACCAGAGTCAACATGAATCAAGCAGAGATACCTTGGGCTGCAGTTTCGGTTCTCACCATTCAGCAGAGATTCTGGGCAAGCTGATTCTTCGTAGGGTGCATAGACGGGGCATTTTTGCTAAAGCAGCTTCTATCCTCATTGCTTCGATGTAGCGGTAGAAGGTATGCTAGGTGACTCATGCCTTTGTCACTTCCCATTTGGATTACTGTAATGCACTCTTCCCTAGTGTTGGGAATCTGCCGCTAATCCAGAAAGCAGGGGCACAGGTCACTTTTGGCATTTCTTGCTGCATCCCAGTAAGCTGGGAGCCAATAGTATAATGCAGCTGCTAAAAGGGCCCATACTATTTTGGGAGCCCAGAGCCCAGATCACAATTAAGTACTTGCCTGACTCTGTGTTGGTCAGACCCCCCCTTGGCATTCTGAGCCCAGCTCTGGGCACTGCAGTCTGCAAAGGACCTTGGCAAACTGGAGAGAGTTCAGAGAAGGGGTACCAAGTTAGTGGGGGAACTGGATATGTTTGGTCTGCAGAAGGGAAGACTGAATGTACAGTACAGCCATTCATTTAGTGGCTACCTTGTTTAGCAACAGTTTGCAAATACAACAGCCCCCCCCCAAATCATTTTCTGACCAATGTGTGCACTTACGCCCAAATTTCTGCACCTGACAACAACACACACCTGAGTGAGGGTAATGCTGGTGTTTCTGCTCAAGAGAACTTTTATCTGCATGAGACGGCAGCAACCAGTGATCTTCGCGGGGTCTCTCTCGTTCTCTCTCTGTCACGTGTTCACTTAGCAACCATCTCGCTTAACGACCATTTTGCTTCCAATTTAAGGAATGGATTGCAGCCACTAAACAAGGAGAGGGTGTATATCTGATAGCAGTGTTAAGATATCCAAAGATTATACTGTATAAATATCTATATTGAAGTGAAAGGTCCTTTGTGCAAGCACCGAGTCATTACTGACCCTTTGGAGGGACGCCGCTTTCGCTGACGTTTTCTAGGCAGACTTAGAGCGGGGTGGTTTGCCATTCCCTTCCCCAGTCATGATTACCTTTCCCCCAGCTTAGCTGGGTACTCATTTTACTGAGGTTGGAAGGATGGAAGGCTGAGTTGACGCGAGCCGGCTACCTGAGAAACCAGCTTCCGCTGGGATCGAACTCAGGTCGTGGGGAGAGTTTTGGTTGCAGTACTGCCGCCTACTGCTCTGCGCCACACGAGGCTCATTAAAATACCTATATTAGTAAATCAATATCTACACATCTATATCTTTAAAGGGAATAGAGGAGGAAGTGTACTTGTGCTTAAGTTCAAAGTGCAGAAAAGTAGATTCAGATTCTTCCTCCTCATGAGGAGGAATTTCATCATAGCAAGAACTGTCAGCTAGTGCAGTGTTTCTCAACCTGTCAACTTTAAGATGGGTGGACTTCAACTCCCAGAATTCAAAGTATTCAAACTATCCTGTTTGAGAATCTACTTGCAGAGGGATCTAAGGCTTAGTTTCTAAGCAAAAGGGGAGAGAGTTCCTCTCTCTGCAGGGACTGCAATTCACCCAGAATTTCCATGGATTAAGGAAATGTCAAATATACTGTATATGCATGCCATGGATAGTTCTGCCTCATTGTTCAAGCTCCAGAGTTTGTTGTAGCAGCAGCCCAAATCTCCTGTGCAGGATTTTATGTTGCCAGTCTATGTAGGGCAGACATTTGTATTACAATATTTAATGAAACTCTTTTTTCTGAGATGGTCCAGGCACCAAAAATAAGTATCAGATGTACATCTCACTGGAAAAGTATGAAGCTGGGCTAAGAGCCTGGGCGGAAAAGCTCTCTCATCTAATGCAGAGGAAATATTCCAGTCCTTGTATTCCCAAATGATACATTTCTGCTTAGATAATACTCATTTTTATGGTTTTTTCCTTGCCTCTGCTTTCAGTATATGTTCCAGAATTTATTTTGTATAACTGTTTTCAGGCTGTATTGTGTTTTAAGCTGTTAATAAACATATCTGTTAACAAAATGATGTACAAAGAAAAATTAAAGAGATTTAACCAATTAATTAATTTGATTACGTGGCCTTATTGAATGACAGTAGTCTATCTTCCTTCCCTCCTCCTCCTCTTTAGTCAAAAAGACTCCCACAGTTATTGACATAAGATCTATAAGAAACAAGGCAGTCTCCCTTCCCTCGGGCTTACAATCTCAAAAACCCTGCCCAAAAGAAAACACGACAAGAAAAGAAGTAGTACATTCCTGCCGTCGTTAATACATTCTGGTTCTTAGAATGATCAGCTGCAATGGAATGTATGGCTGCATTCCAAATGTTGCATGGATAATTGTCTATCTAGGGATATTCTGTTCATTTACAGCCATGAAATCTGCATACCTCAGAACTGTTCTCCATTTCCTGATGGGTGAGGAAAGGAGGAGATGGGCTTGACTTGGGAACAACCAAAATAGTTGGAAATAGAAATTGAGGACACCAGAGTATCGCTTGGGGGGCAGGGGTAGGATTAGCCTAGCAAGGGTAAGAAGGCTAAGGAGAGCAGCAAGAGAGGGAGGCCTGCAAGATGACCCAACCAAGGGCAGGAGAGACAGGAGATGACAGAGAAAGCGTGTGGGGAGGTGTGTGTGGATAAAGTTGAAGGAATTAATCTTGAATGAGAAGGAGACTGGGTTATTTTTGTAGAGCTCCAGAGATTGGTGATAGGTAATAGTCTTTGAATAGACATTGATGTGTAACCTGGCTGGAGTAGGCAGATGTTGGTTGGAAGACTGAACAGGAACCCATGCCTGTGTAACACTTTCAGCAGAGTGACCACATTAATCTTGTACAGCAAAACCATTAGAATCTTCTATGCTATAATTCAGAGCTTTCCAAACTGTGTGTCGGGACATGTTAGTGTGTCGGCTGCAGTGTTTGGGTGTGTCATGGCTGCTGCTGCCTCTGAGCCCTGCCAGGATTCCATGCAGGTCCTAGTGCCTGCCTTGTGCCCTGCTGTAAGAGTATGTCGCGAAATGATGCATGTCTAAAAAGTGTGTCACCAACACGAAAAGTTTGGAAAGCTCTGCTATAATTCATCACAGCAAGAACTGCTGATTCAAATAATTGAATGAAAAATCCAAAATGGCGGCCGGGAGCGGACACGGATGCCGAGGACTTCCCTGAGGGGTTCTTTGGGGCTCTGACCCTGCCTGCCCCTACCCCCACTTTACCAACGGGAAATGTCGGAGATCGAGGGGGAGCTTGGAGAGAAACCCCAAGAATTGGGGGTATTTCGGATGCTGTACCGGCTTCTTTATCTGTGCCAGAGCCTCTCAGAAGAAGGCGGACGCGGCTCCCTGATGGGCAAGGCTTTATGGGCGGAGGCTTCCCGGGCTTGCCGGGTGGAGTGACGGAGCGTGGCGGTGCCCTGCGGTGTGGTGGTGGACCCTGTGCCGGAGCGAACAGAGCCTCTTGGGGTGGAGACAGCGGACGCGGCTCCTTGGCGGGCGAGGCTTTTCGGGTGGAGGCTTCCTGGGCTTGCCGGGTGGAGCTGTGGAGTGGTAGAGTGTGGCTGTTCCATGCGGTGTGGTGGACCCCCCGCGGGTGTTGGCGGACCCCTTTTGGGGTTCTGGGCTGCGGGCCGGGTATGGAGCAGGGGACTTGGTGTTCCGGATTCTGGTTCCTGCGGCGAGCCCTGGTGGTCCTCAGTGGATTGTAGTGGTGTGGCGGTGCTGGATGGTGTGGAGTGGAGGCCTGGTGGTTCCAGTTTACCTTGCCTCTTTGGATCTTCCCGCCCTGTGGTGTGGAGTTTGGCGAGAGATTTTGGCGACCCGACAGACCCTGGTGGTACTGCTGAGCCAGGTGGCCCTGGTGAGTGGGTTGGTGTGTGACGGGCTTTGCGGGCGAAGTTTGGCCCGCATGAGACTCTGTAGCCCCCCCACAACCTCAAAAGAAGTTTGGGGGCTTCTGGAAGATTCTATGGGCCCTGGAAAAAATTTGGCAAGCTCCTAGTAGGAACACCGGAGAATGGTGGGCCCCGTGGTATGAGTTCCAGTGCTGCAGAGTAACTGATTTAATAGGAGAGATATTTAACTTTTACCACCTTCTGCTAATTTTTACCAACTTAGAGGACTGGTAGACATTTAACAACATTGAGGACTTGGAGAACAGCTCATTCTCATCCTATTATGTGACAGTGGTTTGGGGTCCCTTTGTTGTGTATGGTATTCCCCCCCCCCGTAGGTGAGTGAGACAGGGAGGGTGTTTAGGGGTGTTTGATTGTGTGCTAGAGTATCCTCCCCTGAGTGAGAGACGGGGGAGGGTAGGAGTGACTGTGGTGCTCCTCCCCCACTAGTGAGAGAGGTTGGGGGGGTTCACAGTAAGGGTTGGGATGGTGGTTGGTTCCCCAATAGCGCTGAGAGCAAAAGCTGGTGCGCTGGAGGGGGACCGACCGCCGCCCAGGATTGAGTGAGTTGAGAGGATGGATGTATGGGGTAAGGGACCCATGTTTAAACCCAGGTTTTCCAGGAGTGGAGGCTACTGGCCAAGGAAACCCTGGGGGCTGCAGGGCGGGCTACTTGATTGAAGTGGTGACAGGTAGGGGACGTTATGACGGGAACCGGAGGGCAGGCCATCTTCAGGGAAGACGCCCCCACTGTTTGTTACCGGTGGCGTGTTCCGGCCCTCCAAGTTCAAACCCAGGCCCTGGACGACAGATCCTCGAGAGCCCTGGTCTCCGGCTGTTACTCCTTAATGCCAGGTCGGTGAATAACAAGGCCCCCCTTATAAATGACCTGATTGTAGAGGGGGGGCAGACCTGGCCTGCATCACCAAGACCTGGCTGGGCCCAGAGGGGGGAGTAGCCCTTTCGGAAATGTGCCCAGCTGAGCTTCAGGTGTGGCACCAGCCGAGACACCGAGGCAAGGGAGGTGGGGTGGCAGTTGTCATCCGAGAGTCTCTAATGGCCTACAGGGGCGCTGCTCTGCAAGTTGTGAGACCTTATTTTTCAAGTTGGGATCCCGAGAACAGTTGGGGGTGTTGCTTCTGTACCAGCCTCCCTGCTGCATAGCAACCTCCCTGCCAAAGCTGCTGGAGGCCGTTTTGGGGTTGGTGGTTGAGTTCCCCAGACTTATGGTTCTGGGGGACTTCAACTTGCCATCCCTGGGACGTGCCTTGGAGGCAGCTCGGGAGTTCATGGCTAACATGGCAGCCATGGGCCTGTCTCAGCTAATTTGGGACCCGACTCGAAACGGTGGTCTCACCCCGGACTTGGTTTTCTTGTCTGAGCAGTGGCAATGTGATCTGAGGGGAGAGCTAGATCTGTCCCCGTTGTCATGGTCAGACCACGCCCTGGTGACCTTGAGATTCTCTTGTGCCGCCCCACTCCGCAGGGAGGCAGGACCTATTCAATTGGTCTGCCCCCGGCGACTGATGGACCCAATGAGGTTTCAGAGGGAGCTGGGGGTGATACCCGAGGATCTGCTGCACGGTCCAGTGGAGGCCCTGGCCGCAGCCTGGAATAGGGAGGCGGCTGGGGCCTTGGACAGGATTGCGCCTGTGTGACCTCTCTTGCCACATTCAACACGTCACTCCCTGTGGTTTACGGAGGAGTTGAGAGTGTTGAAGAGGGTGAAGAGACGTCTGGAGCGCCGCTGGAGAAAAACAAAGACTGAATCTGACCGAACACAATCTAGAGCTGCTATTAAGGCCTACCTTGTGGCGGTAAGAGCGGCGAAACGTGAATATTTCTCAGCTCTTATTGCGTCCGCAGAATGCCATCTGACGGCCCTGTTTAAGATTACCAAATCTCTTTGGGGTCAAGTTCAATCAGTGACCCATTTACAAGGCCGTTCGGAAGAGTTTTCAGAGCATCTGCAAGATAAAATCGCTCGGATTCATTCTAAGTTGGACTCTAAGCGTGAGGCACAGTCTGGGGAGATGCCAGGGGAGCGTTGTTGTTTATTCATTCAGTCGCTTCCGACTCTTCGTGACTTCATGGACCAGCCCACGCCAGAGCTTCCTGTCGGCCGTCACCATCCCCAGCTCCCCCATGGTTGAGTCTGTCACCTCCAGAATATCATCCATCCATCTTGCCCTTGGTCGGCCCCTCTTCCTTTTGCCTTCCACTTTCCCTAGCATCAGCTTCTTCTCCAGGGTATCCTGTCTTCTCATTATGTGGCCAAAGTACTTCAGTTTTGCCTTTAATATCATTTCCTCAAGTGAGCAGTCTGGCTTTATTTCCTGGAGTATGGACTGGTTTGATCTTCTTGCAGTCCAAGGCACTCTCAGAATTTTCCTCCAACACCACAGTTCAAAAGCATCTATCTTCCTTCGCTCAGCCTTCCTTATGGTCCAGCTCTCGCAGCCATAGGTTATCTGGGAACGGTTTGATCCTGTTGGACCTGAGGAAGTGGACAGGATCCTCCGAACTGTAAATGCCACCACATGCCATTTAGATCCGTGCCCTTCCTGGCTGGTAAAATCGGCCTGGGAGGTGACGTGGCTGGGTCCAGGGGATGATTAATAGATCTCTGGGGGAAGGGGTGTTCCCGGCAGCCTTTAAGGAGGCGCTGGTGCACCCCCTCCTCAAGAAGTCATCCCTGGACCCTACCGTACTGGACAATTTTCGTCCTGTCTCCCACCTTCCCTTTTTGGGAAAGGTGGTTGGGAAAGTGATGGCACTGCAACTTCAGAGGATCCTGGAGGAAGCGGATTATCTAGACCCCTTTCAGTCAGGCTTCAGGCTGGGATATGGGACGTAGACTGCATTGGTTGTACTTACGGATGATCTCTGGCGAGGGTGAGATCATCTGTCATCTGTCACGGGATGAGGTATCATCAATATGCGGATGATACTCAATTGTATATCACCATCCTGGGTGAAGTAAGTGATGCGGTCGATGCCTTGTCTCAGTGCCTGGGGGCTGTGGGGGTCTGGATGGGGAACAACAGGCTTCAGCTGAACCCTGGTAAGATGGAGTGGCTGTGGATTGATGGCCTCTCGGGTTCCAGGAAGTTGTCATCTTTGGTCCTGGATGGGGTAGCACTGTCCCATTCGGAGCCGGTGCGGAACTTGGGGGTCCTCCTGGACTCATGTCTCCTGCTTGAAGAGCAGGTGGCAGCCGTGGTCAGGAGGGCCTTTGCGCAACTTTGGGTTGTGTGCCAGTTGCGCCCATTCCTGGATCGAGATGCCCTCCGAACAGTCATTCATGCCCTTGTCATTTCCCATATAGACTATTGCAATGCGCTCTACATGGGGCTACCCTTGAAGAGTATCCGGAAGCTTCAGCTGGTCCAGAATGTGGCCACGCAGACAGTTATGGGTGCTGTAAGATCGGCCCATGTGACACCTCTGCTGCACGAGCTGCATTGGGTACCAGTTTGCTTCCGGGTCCAATTCAAGCTGTTGGTTATCATCTTTAAAGCCCTACATGGCATGGGACCAGGTTACCTGAGGGACTGTCTCATCACCAGAACATCGACCCGCCCCACTCAGTCATGCAGAGAGGGCATGCTAAGGATCCCATCGGCAAAAGAGTTCCATCTATAGCACCTGCCCTTTAGAATACCTTGGCCCTGGAGCTGAGGCGAGTTTCTTCGCTCCCGACCTTCCGGAAAGACTTGAAGACCTGGTTCTGCCGCCTTGCTTGGGACGGGAATGCCAGTAGTTCCTCTTGGGAGTGGCTGGTGCCATGAAACCCGCCTTATTATTAACATCTTTCTATTTGGATTTTATATGTAAATTATTGTTGTTGTAATTTTATATTTTTAACTTGTTGTGAACCGCCCAGAGTTCCCTGGTATGGAGGAGATGGGCAGTGATACAAATTTAAATAATAAATAAATAATATTTAGTTTATTACAGAAGCTTTCATAGATTTTAGTTCATTCATTCATTCATTCAGCAGATGGATGGATGGAGCATAGTTCTGAGAAAGGCATATTACAGATAGTCCTCAGGTTACGACCACTTGTTCAGTGACTGTTCAGAGTTACAATGGCACTGAACGAGGGGTACTTATGACCAGTCCTTGGAGTTCCGGTTGTCACAGCGTCCCCACGGTCGCAAGCTGGGCATGTGGGTGTCCGGCTCACAAGTACAATGTTGCAGCGAGCCATGGTCACGTGATTGCCATTTGTGACTTTCCCTGCCAGCTTCCCACAAGCAAAGTCAATGGAGAAACTGGCAGGGAAGGTTGCAAGTTGCTCCCGTAAATCACTCCAACCGCTTTTTCTTCCGAGGAGCCCCACTACAGAGTACGAGACCCCATGGATCTCATACTCATTGGCACACCCCGCCTGCCCACACTCAGTAGTGCCTACCTATGGCATTCACCCACCACCCGCAGCTCTTGCCTGTTGGCCTGCTTGCCTAGGACTCCAATCATGTGAGGTCCTCTCTTAACGGCCCGCACGGTCTCTGGGTTACCACGGCAACTGGGACTGCCAGGATTGCCGTTGCTAAGTGATGCAGTCACATGATGTCATGCTTTACAACCACATCGCTTAGCGATGTAAATTCTGGTCCCAACTGCCATCGTAACCCAAGGACTACCTGTACATATAAATAGAGTGGGTGGGGGAAGAAAGGAATGGGAAATGGCAAAGGAGAGGTGAGAGACTGTCAGCCCTTTGAGGTAATCCAGATCAGGAAACAGACTCCTCAAGAACACTATGACTAAACTTTGTTGAGATTGAAACTTGCAAGTCTGATTGAAATTTTCCTCCTCTTCTTCTTATACCCCAGTGAGTCAGGGAGGAGCCAACCCAAGTCTCTTCCTAATACTTTCCTCCATTCCCAGGGCTTAAGGAATGCTTCTGCCATTTTTTGTAACGATTTCTGAACATTTCTCTCAAGGCCATCTGCATGACAGAATTATGACAGAATTATCTATGAATAATGATAATTAACCGAACAGTTGCTAGGTATTCTTGTCCAGATGAGCTGATTAATCCACCTAGCACAGAGCTTTCCAAACTGTGTGTCACGACACAAAAGTGTGTCGCCACACACAGCGTGGTGTGTCGCCACACCACCCGGAAGCGGCGGCGTGCGCGTGCACGGCGGCCGCCATGCACGCGCGCGCCGCCGCACGCCCCCCGCACTGCCACCGTGCGCGCGCGCGCCGCCGCACACCCCCCCGCGCCGTCGCCGTGCGCGCGCGCGCCGCCACTGCCGCTGGTATGTCGCCAGCGGCAGCACTTTGGAAAGCTCTGACCTAGCATAATAGGAACCTGCTTAATCCATGACCAATTGTGTTCAGGGTCCATGCAACATCACAGTGCAAACCCTGGCCTTTCCTATTTGAGTCCTGATGCCAGACACAAGTGTATAAGCCACATGGTTTGTATCACAAGGCACAATTTGTTATTTGGCCCTTTCCCCTTATGTATGCCTATGCTTGCTTTTTAAATATTCCAGTTTCTATGTCTGAGAAATAAGACATATTAAAGAAACTTTTTTTTTTACAAAGGAAACAGAAATCAATGGTTAAGTCTACAGCTAGACTGTAGCTGGACCTAGGTGGAAGCATACATTAGATACACAGCTAAATTCAGCATTTTATGCCTGGATAACAAGGTGCAGTTATTTCTACTATAGGGGGCGCAATGGCTCGGTTAAGACGCCAGGCTTGTTGATCGGAAGATCGCAAGTTAGAATCCCTAGCCCGGCGTGACGGAGTGAGCTTCCGCACTCGCCCCAGCTCTTGCCAACCTAACAATTTGAAAGCATGCAAATGCAAGTAGATAAATTGGTACCACTTCAGTGGGAAGGTAACAGCGTTCTGCGCGCGTCATGCCGGCCACATGACTGCGGAAGCGTCTTCAGACAACGCTGGCTCTTCGGCTAACAAGTGGGCATGAGCACTGGCCCCTAGAGTCGGACACGACTGTGCAGGGGAACCTTTACCTTTTATTCCTACTGTGAAAACTCAAGTTTCTGCACTGCTCTTCAGCACCCTCTACTGTGAAGAATTCAAATTCTGTTGGGAATGAGAAAATCTTTGAAATATGACATAGACTAAACCATTACATCAGTAAATGTCTGCACTTTCCAATCCCATTGGTTCCGCAGGGTTTACAAAAATATATCCCAAACAAAATCAGTTAAAAATATAAAATTTTAAAGGAGTAGTTTGAAAAGTTCTGTTTTAAGCTTCTTGTTGAGCTTCAATGAGAAGGAGGCTTGCTTTTATTATAGTCAGCAGTTTTTTCAAAAATATACCTCCTGCCATGGGAAAAAAAAAACCAGGATTGTTGATATTCAAGGTATCCATTGTAATGCCCCTTTCATTACCTAAAAGATAAGGGAAACCTATGTTAACTTATCAAAACCCTCTGGGTTTCCACAGGAACAATAAAAAGTTAGCAGGAAATGTTAGTCTGGCCCAGAGAATGCTGGTGTGATAAGATGGTCTCTGAAAGAGAATAGTGAAGCCATAATTCTTGTTATTGCCCTGAAGCTTTTTGACTTTGGTTCACAAAACATGCTAAGCTCTAAACCAGTTTCTCAACCTTGGCAACTTTATGTTGGCTGGGGAATTCTGGGAGTTGAGGTCCACACATCTTAAAGTTGCCAAGGTTGAGAAACACTGCTCTAAGCCATGGGCTACGAACCTCAGTGGCTAGGCTCATGCGATGCTGTAAGCCCACAGACAAAACCACATGATAGCTTAGCATGGCATGTGATCCAAGATAAGGAAAGGAGTGGGATGGCTCTCTTAAACTCATGGTTCTGGACAAGCAGCAAGGTATCTTTTGAAACAAAAGGGTTGCAGGTGTCAACACTATGGAATGGTCCACCATGGAGTGGGATACCCAGCATAAAACAGACACTTGTCATTTATTGTTTTAAAGGTTTTTAAAGGTTCCCCCCGCACATTTGTGCAGCCGTGTCCGACTCTAGGGGCCGGTACTCATCTCCGTTTGTTAGCCGAAGAGCCAGCGTTGTCCGAAGACGCTTCCACGGTCATGTGGCCAGCGTGACGCGCGCGGAACGCTGTTACCTACCCACCGAAGTGGTACCTATTCATCTACTTGCATTTGCATGCTTTCGAATTGCTAGGTTGGCAAGAGCTGGAGCTAGTGCGGGAGCTCACTCCGTCACGCGGGGCTAGGGATTCGAACCTCCGAACTTGCGATCTTCCGATCGACAAGCCTGGCGTCTTACCTGCTGAGCACCACGCCCCTTGTCATTTATTGTACAGGAGAGAATATTTCACAAGCCTTGCTTTTCTACTGTTCATAGGCAGAAGAGCATGCTTATATTTAAAAGAATCTTTTACAGTTTCATGATCAAACAGCAAATACCTGAATAAACATCCTCCAACTCATTTTGTCATCTTTAGCTGAAACAGAGTTATTCAAGGATTATTTTAATTTTGAAAATAAATACTTTTCTGACAAATTAAAGGTGCGGTCACGGGCTGCACTGTGGCCCCTGAATTAGGCAATTTATTCATGGACCTTTTTGAAAAGCAGCAAAAAAAAAAAAGCAGTTTCTTTCATCATCAACTCATATAGAACATAGATAAGAATCTGTGGTGATGGAGCTATATTGTCAATACATTTGCTTTTGGGAAAGGTGATCTTTAAAAGGATTCTATAATTAGGGTTGAATAAATAGGACACCAATGTACAATTTAATAGATAGCATGACAAGAATCAAACTAATTTTCTGGACCTTAGACTATTCAAACAAAGCAACTTTTTAAAACCACTTTGTACAGTTAACTAATAGACAGGAACTTTTGTTCTTTAAATATGATAATTTTCATCCTAAACAAGTCAAGACTAATTTCTCATTAGAACAGTTTGAAAGAATCAAACCTGCTTGTTCCTTAGAAGCAGATTTTCAGTTGCAACATCAATGCTGAGCAGAGGATATTGGATCTCATTGGTGAATGCCAATTTTGGAAGAAAAAAAAGCACATGAAAGATAGAACTTCCCTAGAACTCAGGCAGGGGTATCCACAAGGAGGGGGTCAAAAAGGTCAGGATGGTGGCCAAAACTGTACAGTCAAAGCCCCACCCTTTTTTATATGTGTCATCATAAGGGATTGCAGTCCAGTGTAAAAGCATATTGGAGCCTGCTTAGAAATACGCCTGGATGATAAATATGGGCCACGGTTAGGGTTATGCAATGAACTCTTTCTCACTGGCACTTGAGACACTCCCTCTCACCCCTTTTTTTCTTGTGCTTTTCAGTGCCTTATCCCTTTTCTTTCTGAAGGAGGTAAATCAGGTATTAGCCACGATGCTGCTTTTAATGCACCACTTTCTGTCATTCTAGGTAGCCCACAGAAAATTTGAGCTTGACTGACAGTAGAGGCCAATTAGTAGGCCCACTTTTACCAACCTGCTATTTCAAAAAAATGCCTTGAGATTATAACCCCAAAATTGCTTTCCCCTCTTCATCTACTGAACTGGTAAAATGGCATTATCCCCATACGGGATTGGAGCCTAGGAGCCCTGTCAGCTCTTCCTCCACCGACCAGTCCCTTCATAACCATTGGCCTGCCATCTCGGGCGTTCTTACCTTCTCCTCCCTCTGTGATAAGAGCTGTCTTTGTCAGTTGCGGCGCCTGGATGCCACAGCCGCCTCCTCATGCCCCATCTAGATTATTCTGGAAGTTCTGCTCCAAGCCCCACTCCAACAGCTTTGCCGGCCATGCCCCGCCGAGCCCAGCGCACCTGGTAAGAAAGGCTACATAGAACATCACCAAATCAGGATAATATACAGCGCAGGCACCTTTTGCTGCACATCATTTCCTCTGTAATTTTTCACAACCAATTATGCCCTGCTGAAAATGGGTAATACTTGCTAGAATGACTTCTCACAAACTGCAAGTGAGACCAATTATCTTTCCACTTTGCAGAACGGCTTTCTTCTCCAAGCATTTATTATTAATGGCTCTATTTTTAATTTTATCATTGGCCAATTACTTGCAGAATAACTGCACTGAGTTCAGCTAAAGTGCATGACTCACCCTGGAGCTTTTCCCCTGGAGATGATAAATGGAAGAATAGATGTTTTTATCATCCTCCTTTATTTCTATTGTTCTGTTCCACTCCTTGTTTAGTGGGGGAAATATACATTTTTGCTCATTGTCATTTTCTCTAATTTACTTTTATAGTTAACACCCACCACCACCACATTCCCTGAAGAGCAGAGCAAACCCTTCTGAGAACCATAGGTCTTGTCTAAAGGGAGGGTATAATCTCTAGGACAGTGTTTCTCAACCTAAGCCATTTTAAGATGTGTGGACTTCAACTCCCAGAATACCCCAGCCAGCACTGGCTGGAGTATTCTGGGAGTTGAAGTCCACACATCTTAAAATTGTTGGAATTCAGCAAATCAAGCATGCCTCATTAGCATATGGGTGATTGCTCTAGGAGGCAAACTCTGTGCTACTAGAAGAAGCTGCTTGTTGCCCCTCCCACTTCCTCTTCTCTCTCTCTGATTCTTCCACCAATGGGGTAGGACGCACGTGCCTTAGCTCCTTCCATGGAGAGGCCATGTGCTAGGCCTCAACTCAAGAGGCTTTCCCCCCCTTTCTCCACGCAGCCTCTGGCAGCAAACAGGGCCAGAGGTATGCAGTTTAGGGAACAGAAAGAAGAACTGAAACCGATTTTCTACTGAAATGGCTGTACCTGGACAAATAAATGTAAGAACTCTTTTGTACTTGCTTTTTGTACCTGCAATGTCTAAGCGTGTGTTTCTTTATGCTTGGGTGGGCTAAAAGTGTAAGACTAAGAACCTGAATCTCTTTAACGTGCTCACAGGCTTTGTTTTTAAACAATATTCCTTTTTCTGCCCACGAGTTTACACAACGTTAAGCTCTGCTCCATTCACTGGTTCTAACAGGCCACTGAATGATCTTCAAAAATGGCTAAGGTTGAGAAACACTGCTCTAGGAAATGGTTTGTTGTTGTATATTTGTTCAGTCGCTTCCGACTCTTCGTGACTTCATGGACCAGCCCAGGCCAGAGCTTCCTGTCGGCCGTCACCACCCCCACCTCCCCCATGGTTGAGTCCGTCACCTCCAGAATATCATCCATCCATCTTGCCCTTGGTCGGCCCCTCTTCCTTTTGCCTTCCACTTTCCCTAGCATCAGCATCTTCTCCAGGATATCTCCAGGGTATTCTCCAGGAAATGGTTGCCCTCTTTTTAATGATCAAAGAGAAGATCGAAGAGAAGCATCTGGCAAAATGGATTTGGAGGCTTCCAGTTCCTAATCTGCGATTTAATGATTATAGTAAACTCCTTGCATTAACAGACTTGTCTCAAGCAAATGCAAGGAATCCACTTGAACTCTGCACAAATGAAAGGAAGAGAAGGGGAAGGAGTTTTTGTTGTCGTTTGGGGGATGATGAAAGAAATTTAGCAAAAAGAAAGTGAAGGACAACAGCAGATGAATCAAACTATACCTAAAATTCAGAAAGAATAGCTATTAAAAGACCAATCTGTGATGCCTACACAAAAGGATTATAGCACAGAGCTTTCCAAACTGTGTGTGGCCACACACAGCGTGGTGTGTCGCCACACCACACGGAAGTGGCGGCGCGCGCGTGCACGGCGGCCGCCATGCACGCGCGTGCCGCCGCACGCCCCCGCGCCACTGCACGCCCCCCGCACCGCCGCATGCCCCCCCGCGCCGCCGCACGCCCCCCTGTGCCGCCGCACGCCCCCCCCGCGCCGCCGCACGCCCCCCCCGCGCTGCCGCACGCCCCCCCGCGCTGCCGCTGTGCGCACGCATGCCACCACACGCCCCCCTGCACCGCCGCTGTGCGCACGCCGCCAAACCCCCCCCGCGCCGTCGCCGTGCGCGCGCGTGTCGCCACCGACGCCGCTGGGTGTGTCGCCAGCGGCGGCACTTTGGAAAGCCCTGTTATAGCAGCTAGGAATAATGGTATAGTGGCCCTAATGGAGTCATGCCTTCAGATGGTAGATGTATTATCTATCTCCTGCTTTTCATTTAAAATACAGTATATACACGCATAGGAGCTAACACTGTGTTTTAATGTAGCCATCCTAGGCTGACCATACATCCCGTTTTGAATGGGACAGTCCCTTTTTTTAGCATTTTTCAACTGTCCCATCGTTTTGATAAAAATCTCAATTTTGTCCCGTTTTTTAAACCTGGCAGGAATGGCGCGGAAGGAGGATCCGAGCCAGAGCTGCCGATTGGAGGCAGCCCAGAAGAGGAAGCCCTCCCGCCTATCAGTGTGTGGCAAAGGAGGGCAGAGAGGAGGGCGATTGGCCAGGTGGGAGCCAATCGCACAGACTGGGGGGCGGGATTTGCAGGCAGGAGCCAATCGTGTGGACCGGGGGGCAGGGTTTGCAGGCAGGAGCCAATCGTGTGGACCGGGGGGCAGGGACCCCTGTCTTTTTCATGAATACAGAATATTACCGTATTCATGAAATACAATATAAGACCCCGTCCCGTTTTGCCATCCCAATGTCCCATTTTTGTCTCAAGGAAATATGGACAGCCTAAGCCATCCCAAACAAACAACTACACTAATAAAGCTTACACTTAGTTTTAGAGGACATGCCTGTAATGCACACCCTGAATTCAGTGGCATTTCTGACTTCATTGGCTCAGCTCATAAAATGCACTGAGTTTAAATAATCTTTAAACAGCTGAAATACGTATAGTGTTGCAAAGAAGTGGTAATGTTTAAACTGCTAATAGTGAAGTATTCTATCAAAGAAAAGGTAAGAAATATCCAGGCTTTACTTGGCTATTTTGTTTATGATATTCTACATTAAAATCTGAAAGCTTTGTTAGCATTTCATTTACTTTTTTATTTCTAGTTTTTGTCTTTTGTCTTTTTTCTTTCATTTCTTTCCTATTTACCTACCACTTTTCTTTTACTTTACTTCCTTTTTTTGAATTTGAATTGTTTTTACTTTGCAAAAAACTTCTTTGATAAAAAATAATTTAAAAAAAGAGAGATGGGAATCTTTTGAAATCTACTGCATAACATATTTCATGGCAACACATGAAATCTAGCTTTTAAAAAGGCTATTCAATATTTCCTTAAATGTAAACTGCTAAGGCAGGGCTTTCCAAAGTTTTCCCGCGGCGACACACCAACTGCCGGAAGCGCTGCTGCCGCTTTCAGTTTTTGCACGCCGCCGTGGCTGTGGCGCTTTTGGATTTTTGCGCGCCGCCGTTGGTGTGTCGCCGCGGGGAAACCCGGAAGCGCTGATGGCGTGCTTACAGCAGACAACTGATGTGAAGTTCTCATTGGGACCGGTGGCAAGCTAGAAATAGGGATCTACAGGAAACCCCCACACACAGATCAATATCTGATGTTTGACTCCCACCATCCACTGCAGCACAAACTAGGAGTCATCAGGACATTGTCACGCAGAGCAGAAACCATCCCCACCTCCATGGATTCCAAAAAGAATGAAAATCAGCACCTGAGAACAGCTCTGAAGGCCTGTGGATATCCAAATTGCGCCTTCACCAAATCTAAATCTACCAGACCTAAAACAGCGACAGATAGGGCTGAGACTCAGAGTAAACGAAAGAACCTGGTCATTCCCTACATGGCTGGCGTGTCTGAAAAGATAAAACGGATATTTGGCAAACACCACATACCTGTATATTTCAAACCCACCAACACACTGAGACAGAGGCTTGTACACCCCAAAGATCAAACTCCAAAACACAAGAAAAGCAATGTAGTGTATGCAATCCAGTGCAGTGAGGAGTGCTCTGAACTCTACATTGGAGAAACCAAACAACTTTTGTACAGGAGGATGGCCCAACACAGGAGAAGGAACACCACAGGACCAGAGTCAGCAGTTTATCTTCATCTAAAGGAAAAAGGACACTCATTTGAGGACATTAATGTTCACATTTTAGACAGAGAAGATAGGTGGTTTGAGAGAGGGGTCAAGGAATCAATTTATGCCAACTTGGAAAATCCTTCCTTGAATAGAGGTGGGGGCCTCAGGCACAATCTTTCCCCTATTTTCCTCCCTGCTTTGTTTTCTGTGCCTAGGAAGATTAAGACCATTTCGCAAGCTCAACAGCAGCATGGTAATCTTAACGATCCTTCTTTAGATGATAAAGGGACTTAGAAATAACATCTCAAAAATAACCATGACCTAGCCCCAGGTGTAAGGTCACACAGCAACATATTTAAGGATTCCCTTACTAACTTTGCTCAGACTGAAGAAGCTCCTTGGATAAGGAGCGAAACGTTTCCACTGAGAAAATAGAAATCCAGTTGACATGATTCAAGCTACAGACTGTTCCACCTGGATGACTGAGAACCTTCATAGACATATCTTCCATATCTTCGACTTTTGCTGGTTAAGCTCCTAGGGGGCGCCATAATCTACTGCGTGAGACATAGAGGATTTCAAACAGATTCTTTCTGATGGTTGTTGTGGATTTTCCGGGCTGTGTGGCCGTGTTCTGGCAGATTTGGTTCCTAACGTTTCGCCAGTAGCTGTGGCTGGCATCTTCAGAGGACAGGAGCACATCTAGAATCGTTAGGAACCAAATCTGACAGAACACAGCCACACAGCCCGGAAAACCCACAACAACCATTGGATTCTGGCCGTGAAAGCCTTCGACTATAGATTCTTTCTGACTTTCACCAGGATTTTAAACAGATTTCTTCTGACTTCTATCAAACTTTTATGCAAGATATCCAGGACATTGTGGAAAATATGAGATCTAAAATGTGCCATCAGGTTGGGGATGTGGTGGATGAAATTGAGGAATTTAAGAGCAATAGAAAGGTTTTTTTTAAGTCTGAGATTGGGATTTTTATTGAGATGCTGGATGAAGATTGGATAATGGAGTTGGAGAAATCTAAGGGAGAGAGTGATCTGCAAGCCATAAGTAAAATTGATCTCCTGGTGGAATGCCATGAAAAGAACCTGGAATCTTTGAGGAGGGCAGTTGGACTGTTTGATTCTTTCAAGAGGAAAGCTCTGTGCACATTGTGGGGATATGTAACTGTTTTAGTTTATTTTGAAGTGGGATAAGGGTTGAATAATGTTCATCTGGTTTGCTTTAAGGATTTGATTGAACTTTTAAAGATATGGAATTACTGTTTTGAATTGTCTTTGTTTTTTGGGTTTATTAAGATTGGGATTATTAAAATTGTTGTACTATTAAGTATAATAGCAGACAACTTATGTGCTTTTTAATTTGATTCTTATTATACTAGACAGAAATGTATAGAATAGTGGTAGGAAGGGAATAATTAAATATGTTTTATCTTTTGGAAGGGAGAAAGATGTTTAGGAGGTTTATATGAACTCTCCCCCCCTTTATTTTAATATAAGGGGGAGGAGTAACTGTACTTAGTGATTTTTATTATGTGTTAAAGTGGAATGACTTATAGAAATAATGTGGTGTTTTGGTTTAATATAGAGTAATATAGAGTAAAAGATTGATTATGGAAATTTTTGTATATCCTTGCTGTTAAAAGTTGGAAGCCACATCTTTTTGTAAATTTGAAAAAAATTTCTCTTGTGTTTCCGCACTTTTAAAGTTTTTTTTTCTTTCTTTGTAGTTTTTTTGTTTTTTGTAGTTTTTATTCTTCTCTTGAAACCTAATAAAATTTACTATAAAAAAAGAAAGCTCTTAAAAATCTCAAAATTTACTATAAAAAAAAAGAAAGCTCTTCAAAATCTCATCTGCAATGAGGTTATGTTATTTTTGACAACTGTAATCCAAAGTGGAGCTCCATAGAAGATTTGAGATGAGATTTTTGCATTAAGAATGTGTAGTGCTGCAGGGACAAGTCTCCCTAATTTTTGAATAAAAGTATTGAAGCAAAGATTTCCTATAGTAGTAGCTTTTGCTTTCAAAATTATGCTTTGTAATGACATTAACAGGATGAAGCGTGATTGAATAACATGCCCAGATAACTGAAATTCTGGACTTACAGTTAGTTATCATATGACCTTGAATTTCCAACTATACTTTTTGAATTTTTTCTCAAAAGCTAATGTTTTAGTTGATTTGTAGTTGATTATCTTGGCACTACTTGATTAGGGCCTCAAGTTGGCAATTCAAACCTAGTACATGAAAGAAGAACAGCATCATCTGGATATACCAAAGCACAATTTTTCCTTTTGGCTAATGATGGACATCAACCTGAAGTAATGTAGTCTCTGAATCATTAATGTAGATATTAAATAGCATTTGGACCAGAATACAACCTTGCCTTACCCCCTTATTCATTACTATGTTGCCTGTATGTAAGATACCTGTCAGGAACAAAATTCTCTAAATTTAACTCAAAGTTTGGTTCTATTAACAGAATCAAAGGTGGCCCTAAAGTCTATAAAGGAGGCAAACAGTTTGCCTTTCAGAAAAATAGAAAACTTTCCCTCCAGGTAGGTTAATATAAAACATTGGTCAATTGTTGATTTGCCTTTTCTGAAAGTGGTCTGAGCATTTGTTTAAACAGAGCAGTGAGAGGTTAATTTTTAACTTAGATATCTAGCATAGAGTTTTCCCACAGTGGATAGCAATCTAATTGGCCTATAATTAAGAGGGTCTTCCATAAATTATGGCTTAATCTCCTTGGGTTGGAATAGGGCTATACTGTAATATTTCCCCTATATAAGAAGGGAAAAATGGAAGACCCTCTTAATTATAGACTGATCAGCTTTCTATCAATTTATGAAAACTCTATGCTAGCGATCTAAACATTAGGGCATACATTTTGATGGGGTATGAGCTAAAGGTAACTGGGAAGAAGATCTTACTAGATTTATAGTGGATATTTCATAAAATATTCACTCCTTGTGGAGCAATTGTATAAAAGACAATTCCACACTAAGAAAGGAAAGTGTAGGGATATGGGGAAACCAGGCTCAAAAACCTTGGCCTGGAAAACACCATGCTGTAACATTTCCCCATGATGCAACATTACTGAACCAAAGATTGTGCCTGAACCAAAGAATTGTTGCCCAAGGTTGACCCTTGAGATGGGCCTCAGCAAGCCCCAAAGAATGCTGCATAAGAAATGTTAAGTAAAGCTCTGAAGCCAAGTCTACCTCTCTCAGGAATGCATAACAGTCTGGGACCATCTATCTGGTCAAGCATCCTCTTCCTGAGACAAAGCCAATATGTTTACCTAACCTTCTTGCAATAAATGCCTTGCTTCCCCTCTCCTGAAATGTAAATATGTTAAACTGTGATTCTATGGTTCTGACCCTTTGTGATTCAACCTACTTGTGTAACCCAATGTCTCTGCAAATGTTACTGTGTCTCTGTAAGATGCCAGTATTTCTTTGGTGTGAATGCTCCAACAATTAGTGTGAATGTTCCCATATCTACCCTTTGTAAATATGTTGATGACCCACGTCACCCCTTGACCTGGCAAGTCCCAGAATCCTTCAGCTCTGGGAGGGACCCTTTCCCCTAGGAACCAGCCAATCCTAGGGGATGGTCATCAGACAACCAAAACTTACCACGCGCCTTTAGAGAAAGCCAAATACACGAAGGAGACTTTGTAAAAAGGAACAACAGCAAAATTTATTTGGCCAAGCAAAGGTTGCCGGGTGGTAGCCAGACAGTTGTCATGTGCAAGTGACCTCTGAATGAAACCACCACCCAGAGCATAAGGGTGCACAAACTTTTATACGGGGAATACAGGCAGGAAGTGAGGATGAGGAAGGTATGCCCACATGTGGGCGAGGTGTCTGATGACCATCCCCTAGGATTGGCTGATTCCTAGGGACAGGGTCCCTCCCAGAGCTGAAGGATTCTGGGACTTGCCAGGTCAAGGGGTGACGTGGGTCATCAACATATTTACAAAGGGTAGATATGGGAACATTCACACTAATTGTTGGAGCATTCACACCAAAGAAATACTGGCATCTTACAGAGACACAGTAACATTTGCAGAGACATTGGGTTACACAAGTAGGTTGAATCACAAAGGGTCAGAACCATAGAATCACAGTTTAACATATTTACATTTCAGGAGAGGGGAAGCAAGGCATTTATTGCAAGAAGGTTAGGTAAACATATTGGCTTTGTCTCAGGAAGAGGATGCTTGACCAGATAGATGGTCCCAGACTGTTATGCATTCCTGAGAGAGGTAGACTTGGTTTCAGAGCTTTACTTAACATTTCTTATGCAGCATTCTTTGGGGCTTGCTGAGGCCCATCTCAAGGGTCAACCTTGGGCAACAATTCTTTGGTTCAGGCACAATCTTTGGTTCAGTAATGTTGCATCATGGGGAAATGTTACAGCATGGTGTTTTCCAGGCCAAGGTTTTTGAGCCTGGTTTCCCCATATCCCTACAATCCTCCCTTTTCTTTTCTTATGGCGAAATGCCTTTCGCCTGGAGACTGGGTGGAGAGTCAACAGTTTTGCTGGTTTACCTTCAGTGTGGGTAACCCCAGTCAACCCTTTGAGGGAGGACAATACGATTCTACGAACCAGAGGAACAATGCAGGGCAGGATAGCAAGTCCAGTAGGGCCACAGACAAAGATAAATACAAGTTGTTTGATCCAGGCTGCCCTGAAGTAAGTGGTACAGGAGGTGTTTCCCCCTTGGGAAGGATAGAGATTTGAGGTAGAAGATGGACAAGAGAGCAAGTGCCTGTCCAGTTAGTATGTAAACAGAGGTAAGTATTGGTTCCACAAAGGAAAAACATACCCTGTTCTAGGCAGATACTTAAGTCAACAGAAAAGATAGGCTTCTCCCTTTTCCATGGGTTCCATACCCCAACTGACCCTGCTAGAAACATTCCCGTAAGTGGCTGCAGGGGGGTGGCATTGAGATGGGGTGGACCTTTGACTAAGGGAATAGAAGGGAAGACAAAATAATCAGAGGTGTTTCCCTTTGCGTAGGGCAAGGGAGCACAAGGGATTGGTTGTCTTTCAGGCCCAGCCATGCTGGCATGGAGCCTTTTGTGTCAGTAGGTAGCCCAAGCCAAGGAGGAAGCAGAGGTCCCTGTGGAGAGGCAGCTAACAGAAGCTTCGCTGCCAGATTACATGAGGGTCCCTCCTTCTCTTCCCCAGAGATAGAAACTGTGGGCCGGGCAGAAAAAGTTACTTTGCCCCTGTATCTTCCAGCAGCAGCTGAAAACAATGGAGACCTTGCGTGAAAATCCTCGAACTTATCAGGGGCGGTGATAAATCACCTCCTTTAGGCATTGGTGTCCCTGAAGCCTTCCCAGCCAAACTCCCCCCTTGGGTTGCGCTCTAGTTAACACACAGAGAGGCGATGCCAATCAATGGGACTAGTGAGGCCACTGGGCTAAAGATGGGAACTGATGGGTTCAGTCCCAAGGTCTTAAGCTGTGACTCAAAGTCTGCATATAGTTGGCTGTCAGGATGTTCTCCTTCCTTAAAGACCGGAGGAGTTTTGTGGTTTAAGACCACTCTAGAACTGGCCCAAATACGGGGGCTGGCTGGGATGGCCTGATGAGTGGAGGCAGAAGTCTGGATGGATCCAGTAATGTGTAAACCGAGGTGAGGCTCTGCTCAATATAATTATGGCTAGTGGGCTTGCGTGTGAGGGTATGGTGGTTGAGGGGTTGTGCTGGGATGGTATAGACCCCCAGGAGCCCCAGAAGAAAAGGTTTTAAAGTTTTTAAAGGAGCACATGTTCATTTTCCCCACCAGGTACTCCCCCTCTTCCCCCCCTTTTTATTTTTACTAATCGGAAAAGAGGCAGAGAGGAGAGGCAGGGAGAAGTAATCAGGAAAAATACTTGGCAGCTTTTGTCCAGTAGCAGCTGTTATCTGTGGTTGCCTGGTCCGGCGTCTGTGGTATTCAGCCTGAAAGAGAGCTTAGCAAAAAAAACTTTGCAACCTACATTAAAACAACATTGGCAACCACAGTGAAATGATGATCTTAGATGTCCTCCTGGGTATAGTCTTCACCTGTGTTCCCGTCTGCCTCCGGAGAGACGGGAAGCAGAGGGGTTGTGTAGTCCTGAAGATCTTCGTCTGTGTCTCCACCCACTTCCGGTGGGGCAGAGAGCAGAGACCCTTGTTTTTTGGAATTTTCCTCTGTGCCACTGTTCTCTCCCGGTGGAACAGTGGGCAGAGAGATGGCGATGAGGGAGTCAAGGTCAGCAGAGGATTGTATGTGGAACAGTGTAATTTTGAGTGCAGTAAGGCCTTTGCTTTGCCAGGCAGCTGGAGGCTGGATTACATTCTTGATTCTGGAAGCGTGGACCCAGGCTTGTATACCTTCGCCCTTTACAGCAGTGGGGGTGTTGAACAGGACCTGGAGCTGATCTCAGCAATGGGTGGCTGGTCCGGAGCTGGAGGCAAAGCACTGCTGACCTGTTTGGAAACAGAAGGCAAAATACGCGCCAGAGACTGCAAGTACGCAGAAACATCAAGCCCCCTCTTATTGGTACAAGTGACTTTCCCCCTGGCATGGTGCAAAGACGGGTGAGCGCCAGAGGGAGAACTGGCGGCCAGGGAAGACGTGTATCCTGGCACAATTTGGCTAGAATGATCTGTTAGGGTCCTGTAGTTATTTGGCAGACCTCACTGGAATGGGGCACCGTTTGGTCTACCTGCCTATGCCAATTCATGGAGGCTCCATTATTGCCAAAATCTTCAGAAATAAAAATTCTTCTTTCTTTTTGTTACTCACACACCACACAGTTCAATGAACTGAAAACACACACACACAAACACACAGTCATAAGTTAAGACTTAGTTAAGATTTTAACAAAGGGGTTCAAAGTTTAGCTGGTTTATTACAAACCCCTTGTACATCAGAAAATCCTTGCCTTTTTCCCTGTCTCCTCGCCCCTCTTCCGGAAAAGTCCCATTTCTATCTACATGCTTACTCAAGGCATTTTCTCACTTAAGGCATTTCCATATTCTAGAGAGGCAAGGCAAGCAGATAGGAAGAAACAAAGAAACGGGGGTTAGGTAGCCACGCACACACACCGCACACACACACCGGGAAAAAACAGCATGCAAACTTGTACAAAACAGAGGCTTTTACTGAAACACGACATGGGGAGGGGAAGAGACAGACACACAATTTCACACCTTTGCTTTACAACCTAAACACATTCCTTCAGGCACACACACACATTTTTGGAGGCTTGGCTGACAGCAGTTGGTTGGCCCCCGTATTCTTATGGTAAGTGATTTTGGGCTGGAGGACAGGCACAGGATTTTTACTTCCCCCTGGTTGGAAAAGGCAGTGAATGTAGCCATAAGGGCTTGGAATTTTTGCAACTCTCTCTAGACCTCTGGGGCACTTTTGGCTAACAAGGGCCAGTTTCAATATCACTTGTTAGGGGGGGGGGTTCTCCCCCTCCTCTCCTTTTCACTCTCTCCCTCCTTCAAGCATTTGACTAGCAGACAGGAGGCAATCATAGGAAGGGGGAAAGGCAGAAGGCAGTCACACACACACACACAGGAAAAAAAACACCTTTTAACTTGTAATATGCATTCAAACCATACAGAGTACAAGTTAGAAAAAAAAACTTAAAAATGAGTGAACAGAGCTGTTGGCTTGCGAATCTTGCTATAAAGTTAAACAGACAAGAGTCAGGAGACAGAAGAGATTTCCCAAGCATTCCAAAGGGACAGACCCACACAATTTCACTCACACATTTAAACAGAGGACAAACAGGATGAGGCATTTAAAGCTGCCCCTTTTGAGATAGCTGGTCTCTAGACTTTTTGGCTTAACAAGGGCCAGTTTTTTAATTTCACTTTCAGTAAATCTGCTCAGCCATTGGGGTTAACAGAGTCCAATGTCCCATGGTGGGGTCAGTGGCGGCCGTAGATAGGTGGATAGAATGGCCAGACATCGGAGCAAAAGGCTCCAAGGCGTGACTTGCAGGGGCGAATGCATTCAGCCTTGGGTTTCAAAAACTTCTCGTTTCTTAAAACACAACATCATCTTCCTGCCGGCGGCTGTGAGAATTTCCCATAGCCAGTAGAAACGGCTGCAGTTCTAGGTTGGGAAGAGGAAAAGGTTGGTTTGGGGGGGGGGGGGTGCAGCGGAGGTTGCTCAACGCTGCACATTTGAAAGTTGTTTCTCCTTCTGGGTCTTAAATTCTTCCTTATGTATATGTGTGAACAGAACCTCCAGCAGGCGCTGGACTTATTCGGCCACCAATTTAAGGTCCTTATGCAGAACCTCCAGCAGGCGCTGGACTAGTTTGCCGGTTAAATTTAAGGTCCTGTTTTCTGCTAACCTCCCAGCAACGCTGGCTATTTTTAAAGGTTAAGCATGAACAACAATCCTGACAGGGGTTTCCACCGAAGGGGGCCTCTAGAGAAGCATCGTCATGAGACTTTGCCAGGTTCTCAGACTCTGCAGCCTAGAGACGCGCCGGGAGTGGAGGATAGGTTTGGGCGTCCACCCAGAGGGGGGTCCGAGCCGTAACTGGCCCGCGGAAGTCCCCAAAGGACAGAGGAAAGTTTGGGTGTCCACCCCAGGGGGGTCCGAGCCGTACTGTGGCCCGCGGAAGTCCCCTGGCAACGGAGGGCGGGGCGTCCCTGCTCAAGGGGGGGGGCGAGAGAAAAAGGCGTTTTCCAAAGGAACCACGCTAAAACAATCCCCAAGCAGCAGAAACAATAAATAAACCTGAACCTCTAGGGATTTTACGGTAGAGGGTGGGGTGCAAACGGGGGAACCGCATCCCCTCCCCCACGGCTTGCCGGGACCGGCCTAAGTCCTCCCAATGACAAGGTTCCCTTTTCCTTCCTCAGCTGGCTTTTTCTCGCCTTCCAGCGCTTCAATTTTCCCGTTTTGTGTCCCCGAGTAACTCAACACGCATTCCGTCCATACGCACGACCAGTGCCGACCCAGCTAGCCGAAACTCAGTCTAGATGCCCAATTAAGTTGGGCTTCTGGGAACTGCGACAAAGATCTCCCTGAGACCCCAAAGGGCCTCCACAAAACGCTTCGTGGCTACTCCCTTGTGGAGCAATACCACGTCTCATATATACACACACATACAGCACCCCCCACCTAAGAAAAGTTCTACTCACCAACGTTGGTAGCTTCTTTTTCAGTCCTGATGAGAAGTTCGTTTTTGAAAAGTCTCCTTTGCAGGCTAGGGTTCTTTACTGTACAGGGTCCTGCAGCTGAGAGGGAGGAAAAGGCCACTGGAAAAAACAGTTCCAGGAGCGCTCGTGGCGTTGCCTGACCTCTATGCTGCTTTTCCCTGACAGACTGGAGTCTGGTTCCCCTTAAGGGGGATTCCCAGGTACTCCCCGGAGTTTCCCGGCCAACGCACCAAAATGTAAGGCAGCAAAAGAAAGTATAAAAGTGTTAATATAATGAGTAGGCACATATGATGAGATAAAACTTGGCGTCCTGTTCTGGTTAATGCATCTCTATAGTATTACATAGTAATTGCAGATTTCTAATTTGCTTCCATTTTGTTCAGCTCATAAAGAAAAAGCCCTGATTACTCTTCTTAATTTACTGTAGTTGCTGATAGCATTACAAAATGCACACATTCCTGCACTAATTAAATGACGGAAATGTCCCAGAGAGATTTTATATCTAAAGGCAAGTAACTTTCTTGACAATTCCAAGAAAACTTTTGAACTGGTCACTCCAAAGCCCACTCAATGTTTACCATCCTCAAATAAGCCTGCCTCTCTCCCTCTCCCTCTTCTATGTCTGTCTGTCTGTCTGTCTATCCATCTATCGTCTATTCTCAAAATGAACATTAATTTTCAACACGATGTGACTGCAAAAAATAGTTAATAATATAACATTAGGTTGCATAATAAAGCATGAAAGTTCTTATTTTCTCCACATATCTTTGGTCCTGATTCTACATTTTCAGGATATGGAGCTGAATGGAAGAAAAAGATGATCAAGGATATGGAAAACAGATCCTATGAGGAAAGGCTGAAGAAACTGGTTATATTTAGCCTTGGAAGCATGGGCATCCATGGTGGTGGGAACATCACACATTTCATGACATCATGACATGTGGCATTATTACAGCTTCCAATGAATACCTGAAAGAGAGATGATTAAGGCATGGTAATAATCTTCAAACACTTGAAGGATTGTCACATGTTCTCTGCTAACTCATTGTCATTGTGAAAGGCTTAAGTTGTTAGTAGATTTTGGCTGAACCTCAGAATTCCTTAATAGTTAGACAACAACACCAACATAGGGAAAAGATGAGCAATTGCACCCTGGATCTCTTCAAACCAAGGCTAGGTGAGTTGATTCTTACATAGCATTTGGTAGTTGGATTTGATGCCTTAGACAGCTTCTTCTACTTATTTTCTCATACCTGGAAATAATTTGCACTGTTTAATTTTCTTTAATACATTTTGCTAAGGATTGATCCAATTCTAGGCAATAAACCAGTTACTTGTTTTTAAAGGAATTGAAGAAAGTTAATTTGAGCCTTTTGAATAATGTGCTTGAATGTTCTTAAAGAATGTTAAATTAGCATTTTTGAGCTTAAACAGAAGTTAACAAAATGTTTCGTGTATAGAGGACACTTCAGAGAATGGTTAATTAGGGTTGGTTGCAATAAACTTTTTGGGTCATAGTTTCAGAGATATTTCCTTACCAGATTGCTCAATGCCTTCAACAGTGGCAGAGCATCTAATGTAATGCCTTCATGGAAAAGTTCATAAAAATTCAGGGAGATATTCAGAGATGTATCTGCCTTGAAAATAGCCCATGTCATTCATATTGAACCGTATACCAAAGTCAAACATCAGGAGTTGACCACGGGAAATGTTTTATGACATTTTGTATTATGTCATGTTTTATAATAATTTTTATGTCATAAAATGTTTCAGAAAATTTACCAAATTTCAATCCCACAGGAGTCATGGGTCCTGGATTTTGGGTGCATTCTGTAAGTTAGCCCATTGAGGTACCTTGATTCAAAAATTGTTGCCCTATGATGCACCATTTCACCCAATTAAAGGTTACAAGTATCAAACAGACATGAGAATTTTAGTAGTATATAGATTAACAGGATTGTTGATGTATATTTAGATCATTGTGTATCAATGACTCCTACAATCTTGTTTGGTATATCCCCGATACTTGGAATTTGTCAAGGCAGCAAAAACTTTGGTCTTTGTAGGCAGAAGGGACGACCCAAATAATTATTACATACTGGAAGGGAAAATCTACACTTGATTTGTTGATATATTTGGTTTGTCAACGTTTCTTTTCTTTTTTCTTTTCTTTAGAAAGGGAAATGAATTTTCAAGCAAATGCCAAATAGTGATGTGACTAGGCTGACCATATTTCAGGATGGCAAAACGGGATGGGGTCTTATGTAATATTCCATATTCATGAAAAAGACAGGGATCCCCGCCACCCAGTCCACGCAATTGGCTCCCGCCTGCAAATCCCGCCCCTGGTCCGCACGATTGGCTCCCGCCTGCAAACCCCGCCCCCTGGTCCGCTCTCCGGCTCGGATCCTCCTTCTGCGCCATTCCTGCCAGGTTTGAAAAATGGGACAAAATTGATTTTTTAATGAAAACGACGGGCCAGTTGAAAAATGCTTAAAAAACGGGACTGTCACATTCAAAATGGGACGTATGGTCAGCCTAGATGTGACTCAACAGTTGGGTTCACATACCACACATAAAGTGGTCCCCTGGGGGAGTCATTATTCCCTCAGAGCTGATTGAACTAAGTACTGACTGGTGGACACAAGTTTTAGTAGGTCTGTTGATGGCTATAAATCACCCATTAAAAATGCCTTCTGAATGGAACACCTCTATTATTGTCCCTATATTTCTTTTTTATGATAAGATAGGAGATACTGTAGGTCTGATCCATCCAATTATTGCCCAATCAGCTATTATGAATTATTAATAAATTCTACATTAGGCATTTATACCAGAAATTAATTGATTGGTTAGAACAGGAAAGCATTCTTGTAGAAGAGAAGGCTGGGTTCAGGATGTTCAGGATGTTCAGATCAACTGTGGACCAGTGCGTGGTCCTACAACATCTAATTGAAATATATATATCCCCTCCTAGGGGGGCTTGGCATTTATTGTGGCATTTATTGTGGCATTTATTGATTTTAAAACAGCCTTCAGCTCAGTCTCCAGAGAACAACTATGGTCCAAACTGGAAATGTCATCTATTCTCAGATATTTGCCAGCACTCATTAACACATTGCATAACAACACTCACATCCAAATAAGGCTTGACAATCAAAGTCAACTTTCTGACCTGCTGCTAACTTACAAGCGTGTAAAGCAAGGTTGTATTCTAGCCCGTTATGTAACTTTTATGTTAATGATAGACTTACAAAACTAGAATATCGTCTTCAAACTCTGGCCAGAAGACCTATTGCATTACTCCTATATGCAGATGACACAGCCATTATCTATACATCATCCATTGGACTGAGGAGAGCACTAAAATCAATTCTCTCCTACTGCATAGACAACATTTTAGTTATTAAAAAACAAAAATTATGGTATTTTCAAAGAGGCCCATTAGATGTAATTATAGGTGACAAGTAAATGGGAATAATATTGAACAAGTTCAGGCCTTCAAATACCTTGGAATTGTTTTCCATGCCACTGGCTTGTGGAAGCCCCAAATTCAATCTCTAAAAGAGAAGGTCAAAGGAACTGTAGCTGCCACCCTAGAAGAAGCCATCCCTGGACCCTACCATTCTGGACAATTTTCGTCCAGTCTCCCACCTACCCTTTTTGGGAAAAGTGGTTGAGAAAGTGGTAGCGTTGCAACTTCAAAGGACCTTGGATGAAGCGGATTATCTGGACCCCTTCCAGTCAGGTTTCAGGCCAGGATATGGGACGGAGACTGCATTGGTCGCGCTTACGGATGATCTCTGGCGGGAGCGGGATGGAGGTAGTGCATCCATCCTGGCTCTCTTGGATCTCTCAGCGGCTTTCGATACCATAGACCATGGTATCCTTTTGGGGCAGCTTAGGGAGTTGGGGGTGGGCAGCATAGTTTTACGCTGGTTCACCTCCTTCCTCTGGGGCCGCTCCCAGTCGGTGGTGATAGGGGAGGAGAGATCCAGCCCGCGTCCGCTCCTGTGTGGGGTGCCGCAGGGTTCGGTTCTCTCTCCTCTCCTATTCAACATCTACATGAAACCGCTGGGTGAGGTCATCCGACACCATGGGATGAGGTATCATCAGTATGCAGATGATACTCAATTGTATATCTCCATCCCTGGTGAAGTAAGTGATGCGGTAGCCACCCTGTCTCAGTGCCTGGGGGCTGTGAGGGCCTGGATGGGGAACAACAGGCTTCAGGTGAACCCTGGTAAGACCGAGTGGCTGTGGATTGATGGCTTAGCGTCTTCTGGGAAATTATCATCTTTGGTTCTCGATGGGGTAGCACTACCCCGTTCGGAACCGGTGCGTAATCTGGGGGTTCTTCTAGACTCACGACTCCTGCTCGAAGAGCAGGTGGCAGTCGTGGCTAGGAGGGCTTTTGCACAACTTCGGTTAGTGCGCCAGTTACGCCCATTCCTGGAGCGTGACGCCCTCCGTACAGTCACTCATGCTCTCGTCATCTCCCATGTAGATTATTGCAATGCGCTCTACATGGGGCTACCCTTGAAGACTATCCGGAAGCTTCAGCTGGTGCAGAATGCGGCCGCGCGGGCAGTTTTGGGTGCGCCAAGATCTGCACATGTAACACCGTTGCTCCGCGAGCTGCATTGGGTGCCGGTTTGCTTCCGGGTACAATTCAAGGTGTTGGTTATCACCTTTAAAGCCCTACATGGTATGGGACCAGAATACCTGAGGGACCGTCTTATCCCCATGTTATCGACCCGCCCCACCCGGTCATCCAGAGAGGGCCTGCTACGAACCCCATCTATTAGAGAATGCCATCTGATGGGGTCTAGGAGGCAGGCCTTCTCTGTGACAGCGCCCACTCTATGGAACATCTTGCCCCCAGAGTTGAGACAGATTTCCTCCCTCCCGACCTTTAGGAAAGAGCTGAAGACCTGGTTCTGCCGCCTGGCATGGGAAGGAGGAAGAGATAGTTCCTCATGGGGGTGGCTAATCCCCTAATTTTAATGTCCTTCTTTAATGAATCCCTCATCCATCTGGATTTTATAATTAATTTATTGTATTGTACATATTGTAGTTTTATATATTTTTAGATTTTATTTTAACTTATTTATTGTGAACCGCCCAGAGTTCCCCATGGGGGGAGATGGGCGGTCATATAAATTAAACAAACAAATAAATAAATAAATGTGCTTCTTCCTGAGGAAGCTGTTTGTTGCCCCTCCCACTTCCTCTCTCTCTTGCTTTCTTCCATCGGAGAAGAAGGACCATGCGGTTGCTGGTCCTTCCATGGAGAGGCCATGTGCTAGGCCTCAACTCCAGAATTTTCCCCTTTTCTCCACGCAGCCTTCACCAGCAATGAGGGGTGAGGGTAAATTAAGTTTAGGGACCACAAAAGAACAAGAAGTCATCTTTCCTGAACAAAAATGTAACTCAACCAAATAAACAGTAAGATCTCTTTTTGTAAATGTTGTCTAAGCATGTAATTCTTTATGCTTGGGTGGGCTATGTGCTTAAGATCAAAAACCTATTATTTCTCTAGCGTGCTCATTAATGCTATTAAGATAAAAACTCCTTTCTGTGTGTGCTTATTGTTTTGCTGCAATTAAGCTCTGCTCCATTCAGTGGTCCTAGCTGCCCACTAATGGTCTTCACCTATATGAATTTTGAACCATTAGAACAGAGCTTTCCAAACTTTTCATGTTGGTGACACACTTTTTAGACATGCATCATTTCACAACACACTCTTACAGCAGGGCACAAGGCAGGCACTAGGACCTGCGTGGAATCCTGGCAGGGCAGGTTTGGAGGCAGCAAGGCACAAGGCAGGCACTAGGACCTGCGCGGAATCCTGGCAGGGCTCGGAGGCAGCAGCAGCTGCGACACACCCAGACACTGCAGCCGACACACTAACATGTCCCGACACACAGTATGCTGCTTAATGGTGCACATATTTTATATTCAGAAATCCCCTCTCCCACCTGTATCATCTCTCTTTGCCTCCCCACCCCCCAACCATAATTTCAAAAGAATGTTCAAAGCCAAGGGTGTTACACTCTGGGATAATTTATCCTCCTATAGTTTAGCTCCTCCTGAACTAAAAATGAGCTGGGATGCTGCCTTCGGGGTATCAGTCTGGAGTGGGGAACGGTGCATATTCAGTTCCTGTATTCTAGTGAAACAATATGCTGGTTAGGGACCATGGAAGTCAAAGTAAAATTTCCATCACTCTTGACCTGGGGTAGGTGATCCAGAGCAATCCCGACCGCACCTCATAGTTCAAAGAAACAGGCAAGGAGTTCACCAAATGCTTTTTATTTCAGAAGACTAATACTTTCTCCACGTCCTTCTTCCAGGAGAAAAGCGATTCAGGCAAATCCCTACTTCTAGCTGCCTTTTGCCTTCATGCTTGCTATCATATCATGCACCTTCTTATTCAGGGCTCCGCCGTGGACCCCCTTTTTACCCATGAGAAAGATAAGAGCTTTGGCAGATTTCCCAATGCAGATGGACCTGCTGTCACCACCTTTGGTTCTGGTGTCCATGACAGCATCTTTCTCTACTAGCAAATTGTCACGGATCACGCTGCACTTTTTCCCAGCGATGGTGATCCCAGTCTGTAGGAAAGACTTCCTATCCTGCCCAGTGATCAGCCCAACTTCCTGGGGAGAGATGGCTGCCAACAGACCTCCTGGTTTAGATGCCCATACAGACTTATTGTCCGAATGTCCAACAATTGCTACATCTTCAATATTCTTGTCTTTCAGGATTGTGTTGATGTAAGCTTTCCAGTCTCCCATACTGGTTCAACTCCTGTAGCTTCTTTTCCAAGCACTTCTTCTTTGGGTCCTAGGACTTGGGATATTTTTCCAATTAATCCTAAAAACAAAATCTACATGCATTTAAAGAAATCTACATGCTTTCCCCAGGGTATCCCCGCCATGCCACTGTGATTTCAGGTGATGCCATTAAACCTTCCAAAATACCATTTGGGGGCAGCAAGATTACTTCCATATTTTTTCCTCATAAACAAGGAGCACCGTTTTAACTTCTCCTCTAGAAACTCAAAATGGGTTGATTTCCCCATTTTAAGAAAGTCAAAATTTGGGGATGTTTAAAGCCTCCCCCACATCTCCAAAAGCAAGAAGCTCTGAAAAAGAGGAGAACATTTTGTCCCTGCTTACTCTAGAAATGACATTGCGTTACTGGCCATGTTTTCTATAGCTCTTGGAGGCCCTCCCTTTTAAAATACAGCATCTAATCAGAGTCCCCTATTCGGGGAGATGGGTGGGGATAAATTAAATAAATAAATAATAATAATCTAACAGCCCCCCCCCCAAAAAAAAGCCTCTATATCTGTAAAGTTATGTACACTGCCTGCATCAAAACTGATTGCAAGGCAATTAACAGGAATGTAATAGAATTACCCCAAACTGTTTCCCTCCAGAATTCCCAATCAGAGCAAAAAAAAAACCCCAAGCACAAAGTTAAAATTCAAGCCATTAAATTGACCCCATCACAGCAACTGCAGATGAAACAGCTGAAAGAGCAGTATTTATAAGGGTGATAATGATGGAGTGAGATTAGAGATATCCTGGTTCAGATCCCCACTCAGATATGAAATGTGCAGCTTAGTCTGTCTTGCAGGCTTATAAGGCTTAAGCAGATGCAAAAATGGTGGTAATTCCTCAAAGAAAGATGAAATGTACTGTAGATGTAATAAATCAGGGCTGCTTTCCTTTTTTTATGTCTCCCAGAGCCCACTTGGATCATTATTCTTAAAATGGATGGTGGTGGTTTTTCCTATTATTTTTAGGTAGGAAACCAACAAAATTGTAGAAAGGTAAACTGTTCCTGTTATTATTTTGTCATCCCATGTTAAAGCCAACTCCATGTGCAACACGTCCAGTAGCCCAGCTGGGAAGTTACCCTGTAAGATTATTTCTATACAGAAATAGTGGGTGAATCAGCATAGCTGCTAAAAGTACTTTCTATGTCACAACCCCCAGTTGGACCCCTAAAAATAACTATGTAGAGAGACACAAATCCAGTTCAAAACTGTGAACCTTTTCATCTAGGAAGAGTATACCTCATAGAGAACTAGCTGGTTACTGTCTCCCCAAACAGAAAAAAACCTACTTGCAGTAACTCCAGATGTAACATTAGCTGGAGGAGGTCCACCAGTTGGGATGGACGGACTTGAAAAAGATGCTTCCTGGAAAGTGGAAACCTGAAGTTCCAGCTCAGGAGTCTGGGATCATGGAGAACTCGAGATCAGTCTTCTGGACACCTCAAATCTCAGGTGTCAAAAAGTTAAGCAGAGATCACACCCACCTAGCCAGCCAAAGGCACTCTGAGCTCACAAGACAATTACTGTTGAGCTTATTCTTCACTTGTTGCTAAGGCACCCATTGTGATGTCAGAAGTACAGTATCTGTCCCCACTGCATGCAACCCTTTATGACCTCATATCACCAATGAAAGCAGATATATTTCTCCATCTTTCCCGCTCTCTTGAAAGGAACAAAAACGTTTCTTTTTTGCATTTCATTTTCCCAGGTTGCGTACGGTAGTGCAAGGATGTAGAAACTGAGGCTTCAGGATTTCATATGGCTGTCTCAAGTCTTGGGTGTAATCCTCACAGCCCTTCTTAAAGTTATTACTCAACTGTAATTTTTAATGCAGTAGAACAGTTAAGTCATTCAACAAATGGGAAGTAATCCTATTTATTGGATAGAACTGCATTTATGTTAATTACATTTTAAATTTATTGATTTTTAATTAGGTAGATTTTAAAATAATTTAATTGAAGCTGACAAAATCTTAATTTTAGGACAAATGATCATCAATAATGGAAGCCAGGTTATATTTATTAAAGGTTGCAGCTAAATAAGGCAGTTAATTTTCTCAGGTTATTTAAAATCTGCTGCAATTACAAGGTAGCATTATGCAACATGAAGATGAAGGTTCTCAGTCATCCAGGTGGAACAGTCTGTGGCTTGAATCATGTCAACTGGATTTCTATTTTCTCAGTAGAAACGTTTCACTCCTTATCCAAGGAGCTTCTTCAGTCTGAGTAAAGTTAGTAAGGGAATCCTTAAATATGTTTCTAGGGTGGCTGTGTGACCTTGCACCTGGGGCTAGGTCATGGTTATTTTGAGATGTTTATTTCTAAGTCCCTTTATCATCTAAAGGAGGATCGTTAAGATTACCCTGCTGCTGTTGAGCTTGCGAAATGGTCTTAATCTTCCTGGGCACAGAAGACAAAGCAGGAAGGAAGATAGGGGAAAGGTTGTGCCTGAGGCCCCCACCTCTATTCAAGGAAGGATTTTCCAAGTTGGCATAAATGGATTCCTTGACCCCTCTCTCAAACCACCTATCTTCTCTGTCTAAAATGTGAACATTAATGTCCTCAAATGAGTGTTCTCATTTTTCCTTTATTTCTGATAATTGTTGATCAGTCCTGCACATCAGCTTAAAGGAATTTTAGCCCATTCCTCCTTACAGAACAGCTTCAACTCAGGGATATTGGTGGGCTTCCTCACATGAACTGCCCACTTCAGGTCCTTCCACAACATTTCTATAGGATTAAGGTCAGGACTGAAGATCATTCAGTGGCCTGTTAGAACCAGTGAATGGAGCAGAGCTTAACGTTGTGTAAACTCGTGCATAGAAAAAGAATATTGTTTAAAAACACAACCTGTGAGCATGTTAGAGAGATCCAGGTTCTTATTCTTACACTTTTAGCCCACCCAAGCATAAATAAACACATGCTTAGACATTGCAGGTACAAAAAGTAAGTACAAAAGAGTTCTTACATTTATTTTGTCCAGGTACAGTCATTTCAGTAGAAAATTGGTTTCAGTTCTTCCTTCTGTTCTCTAAACCAGGGGTCCCCAACCTCTGGGCCGCGGCCCACTAGTGGGCTACGGCCTGTTAGGAAGTGGGTTGCAGGGCTCCCTCCTGCAAACCTCACCCCCCGGTGCATGCGATTACCCCGCCCCTGGTGCTCACGATTGGTTCCCGCCTGCTAACCCTGCCCCCCGGGGCACGTGATTGGCTCCCGCCTGCAAACCGCACCCACCCGGTCCGTGGAAAATTTTTCTTCCATGACCCGTCCCTGGTGCCAGAAAGGTTTGGGACCGCTGCCATAAACTGTATACCTCTGGCCCTGTTTGCTGGCCCACCCAAGCATAAAGAAACACACGCTTAGACATTGCAGGTACAAAAAGTAAGTACAAAAGAGTTCGTACATTTATTTTGTCCAGACACGACTGTGCAGGGGAAAACCTTATAGCCATTTCAGTAGAAAATTGGTTTCAGTTCTTCTTTCTGTTCCCTAAACTGTATACCTCTGGCCCTGTTTGCTGCCAGAGGCTGCGTGGAGAAAGGGGGAAAAAGCCTCTGGAGTTGAGGCCTAGCACATGGCCTCTCCATGGGAAGGAGCTAAGGCACGTGCGTCCTACCCCATCGGTGGAAGAATCAGAGAGAGAGAAGAGGAAGTGGGAGGGGCAACAAACAGCTTCCTCAGGAAGAAGCACAGAGTTTGCCTCCTAGAGCAATCACCCATATGCTAATGAGGCATGCTTGATTTGCCAGATTCCAACAAGGACTTGGACTTGGCCATTCCAAAACATTACCTTTCTTCCGCTTTAACCATTCTTTGGTCGTAGGACTTGTGTGTTTTGGGTCATTGTCTTGCTGCATGACCTACTTTCTCTTGAGCTTCAGTTCATGGACAGATACCCATATATTTTCCTGTAGAATTTGCTAGTACAATTCAGGAATCATAGTTCCGTGAATAATGGCAAGCCGTTCTGGTCCAGAGGCAGCAAAAGCATGCCCAACCCATGATACTGCCACCACCACGTTTCACAGATGGGATAAGGTTATTATGCTGGAATGCAGTGTTTGCCTTTCCCCAAACATAAGGTTTTTCATTCAAGCCAAGAAGTTTAATTTTGGTCTCATCTGTCCACAGAACATTCTTCCAATAGCCTTCTGGCTGATCCACATGGTCTTTTGCAAACTGTAGATGGGCAGCAATGTTCTTTTAGGAGAGTAGTGGCTTCCTTCTTGCTGCAACCCTGCCATGCACACCATTCTTGTTCAGTGTTCTCCTGATAGTGGTCTCATGAACACTGACACTTACCGGCCACTTGCCATTAGGACCCTGCCCTTCCTGGCTTGTTCAGGAAACAGGAGGAGTGGTGACCACTTGGATTCAGGAAATCGTCAATGCTTCATTATGGGAAGGGGAGTTCCCAGCAGCCTTGAAAGAGACTGTGGTCTACCCCCTCCTGAAAAGTCCATACAGTACTTGATTCCAGTGATGTTGGAGAACTATTGGCTAATCTCCAACCTTCCCTTTGTTGGAAGATTGTTGAGCTAGTGATGGCAGATCAGCTTTGCAGCACCCTAGCAGAAGCAGATTATCTGGACCCTTTTCAGTCAGGGTTCAGGCCCAGGTTTGGGATAGAGACAGCATTGACCACTCTTAGATCTGTCAAGGCCTGGATGGGAGTAGTGCAATCCTTCTGGTGTTATCAGACTTTTCAGTAGTTTTTGATACCATCAACCATGGTATTTTATTGGACCGTCCACAGAGGTTGGGGATAAGAGGCATTGTTCTGCAATGGTTCTGCTTCTTCCTGAGTGGATGGTTCCAATCTATGGTGGTGGTGTGGGAGATCAGCTCAGTGGCCCCTGATCTGTGGGGTGCCACAGGAGTTGGTCCTCTCCCTCCTGATCTGTAATATGTTTATGAAGCTGTTGGGAGAAGTCATCCAATGGTTTGGGATGTGCTATCGGTATGCTGAACATACTCAACTGTACGTTGCTACCCCATGCCATTAGGGATGTCCTCCCCCGGTGCCTAGAGACTGTCAGGATCTGGGTGGGAAAAAACAATCTGAATCCTAGTAAACCTGAGTTGTTGTGGATAGAGGTTCTCTGCTGCCACCAGAGTTGTGCCTTGATGGACAAGTACTATTCATTAGGGCAGAGCTTTCCAAACTGTGTGTTGCAACACAAAAGTGTGTCGCCACACACAGTCTGGTGTGTCGCCACACAACCCGGAAGCGCTGATCATCATCACCGCTTCCGGGTTTTCCTGCAGTGACACACAAACGGCGGTGCGCAAAAACCCGAAAGCGGCAGCAGTGCTTCCTGGTTTTTGTGCGCTGCCACAACGGCAGCACTTCCGGGTTTTCCCGCGGTGACATACCAACGGCAAAACTTTGGAAAGCCCTGCATTAGGGAGAAAGATCACAACTTGGGGGCCTTCTGGACTCATGGCTCCTCCTGGAACAGCAGGTAGAAGCTAGGGCCAGAGGGACTTACATGCAGCTTCGGCTAGAGCAGGGGTCGGCAAACTTTTTTTGCCGGGAGCCATTTTGACATGCTCGTGCACATTTTGAAGTGCTCGAGAGCCAGGGGGCGGGGTTTGCGGGCGCGGGCCAATCGCGTGGAAGGGGGCGGGGTTTGCGGGCGGGAGCCAATCGCGTGGAAGGGGGCGGGTTTTGCGGGCGGGAGCCAATCGCGTGGAAGGGGGCGGGGGAGGTTTGGAAGAAGAAGGGAAAGAGAGGCTCGACTGCTTCGGCGGCGGCGCTTCCAGGTTGTCGCTGCGGCGGCAACAGCTGCCCCTTCGAAAGGGCAGGCTCCGGGGACCCCGAAAATGCCCTCAGTTTAGGCAGGGAGGCTGCGCGCAAGCTGCCTCAGCTGTTCTGCGGGGAGAATTTCCACCCCAGGTCAGCGTGTGCATGTGGAGAGGGGAGGTTTCTGCCTCCCTGCCGGAACCGAGGGCATTTTTGGGGTCCCCGGAGCCTGCCCTTTCGAAGGGGCAGCGGCAGCAGCAGCTGCAGTGCTGCCCCTTCGAAAGGGCAGGCTCCGGGGACCCCGAAAATGCCCTCAGTTTAGGCAGGGAGGCTGCGCGCAAGCTGCCTCAGCTGTTCTGCGGGGAGAATTGCCACCCCAGGGCAGCGTGTGCATGTGGAGAGGGGAGGTTTCTGCCTCCCTGCCGGAACCGAGGGCATTTTCGGGGTCCCCAGAGCCTGCCCTTTCGAAGGGGCAGCGGCAGCAGCAGATGCAGTGCTGCCCCTTCGAAAGGGCAGGCTCCGGGGACCCCGAAAATGCCCTCAGTTTAGGCAGGGAGGCTGCGCGCAAGCTGCCTCAGCTGTTCTGCGGGGAGAATTGCCACCCCAAGGCAGCGTGTGCATGTGGAGAGGGGAGGTTTCTGCCTCCCTGCCGGAACCGAGGGCATTTTCGGGGTCCCCGGAGCCTGCCCTTTCGAAGGGCCAGCCCTCCGGCAGGGAGGCAGAAACCTCCCCTCTCCACATGCACACGCTGCCTTGGGGTGGCAATTCTCCCCGCAGAACAGCTGAGGCAGCTTGCGCGCAGCCTCCCTGCCTAAACTGAGGGCATTTTCGGGGTCCCCGGAGCCTGCCCTTTCGAAGGGGCAGCACTGCTGCTGCTGCTGCCGCTGCCCCTTCGAAAGGGCAGGCTCCGGGGACCCCGAAAATGCCCTCGGTTCCGGCAGGGAGGCAAAAATTGCGCGTGCAGGCTGCCGGGCTTCCCGACGCACAGCTGATTGGCGCGGAGAATTTCCACTCCCTTCAGCGCTTCCGGCTTGTCACGCGACACACAGTTTGGAAAGCCCTGCCCGTCGTCAAGATGGCTGCCGGAGACGGCTGCCAGGTTGCCAGGGGTATGCCCACAGCAACGCACACCATGCCCGCTGCCGCGCCTGCCCCGCCACACTCGCTGCCATGCCACGCCACGCCCGCCACGCCTGACTGCAGAAGAGCCACACTCAAGGGGCAAAAGAGCCGCATTTGGCTCGCGAGCCGCCATTTCCGACCCTTGGGCTAGAGGATCTGGCTAAAGTAACCTATACCCTTATTCCCACCTGGCTAGATTACTGTAATGCACTCTGCTTGGAGCTGCCCTTAAAAACTACTTGGGAACTACAATTGGTCCAAAATGCAACTGCCCATATATTTGCTGGCTGCCATCATTGGAGCATATTACACTTGTATTGTGGAGCCTGCTTTGGTTGCCAGTTGGTTTCCAGGTACAACTTAAGGTTTTGGTTTTCATCTATAAAGCCCTTTACGGCTTTGTAGTGGCAATGCGGAAGACCATTGTTATTTCGAGGAGTTAAGTGACATATTTTGATTTTCTCCCTCACATGAAGATTAGAGTTTATTTTGAGTTATGCTAATGTTTAGCTGGCTTGTTTTTTATTTCTGTTTGGAAGGGGGGGAGATAAGAGAAAACCCCAAGTTTAAGAATAAGTCCATTCTTCCAACAGCCCCTCCAGAAAGTATTTCTGTTTGGAATGGGGGGGAGAGATATGAGAAAACCTCAAGATTGTTTTTGTTAAGCACTAGCTCATAGCTTTCCAAACAGCGACACATTAGTGTGTTGCGACAGAACCCGAAAGTGCTGATGGCGTGTTGCCGCCGCCTCTGCGGCGGCGTTTGCGCGGCAGCGGACAGGGCGGTGGTGTGTGTGGCGATGGCAGTGGCGCGCCATCAGCGCTTCCGGGTTTTAGCGCGAAACACAAGGCCGCCGCCATGCACACTGCTGTGCCACCGTTGGTGTGTCGCCAACGGCGGGACTTTGGAAAGCACTGCACTAGCTTATCTGTATAGCTTCCCAGGCTCTTGCATTATGTCATAAACAGGTGCTCCAGACTCTGGGAACCATCCTAGTCAAGGTCGGGTGGTGCAGCCTCGGTACCATGGAAACAGGGTCACGAGGTTTTAGGGCCAGACATCGATAAAACTCTTAGGATTGTCTTTTGAGTTTGGGAGCTTCTGCACAGATCTTAGCACTGGGTGCTGTTGAAAAATGCCATCCTGGGGTATCCCTGCTGTCTTGGTCAAGAGGCTCATGACATAAGGGGATAGGGTCTCAACTTGCTGGTATGTTATGATTTCCTTTTTTTTACGCTATGCTTTTTATGCTTTTGTTTAATCTGCCTAAACTGTGTTTGTTTAAATTTGTTTAAGTTTATAATAAAGCTTAAACTCTCTTTATCCACTGGTGTGCTTATTGTCTCTGGATCTAAAAGTGAAGAAGTCTTGAAGGTTAATAAAAGAACTCCAAGCAGCTAACAACAATCTTGCAGAGTAGAAGCGTGAACCAGCAGGGAACTTGCACTTTAAGCTTAATTGCGTTCAGAAATAAATTCAGTCTTCACACATTAGTTAGATGAAGAAAAATAGAGATAGCTTACATTTATTCAGTAGATCTGGATACGAGTAGATTCATAGTAGAACTGTGTGCAAGCGAGATGAAATGGACGAGGGCTGCATTGTGCAGCGCCTCCTGCTTGCACGTGTGCCCAAGGAGTAAGAAACTGGAGAACGTTAATCCCCCAAACCATGAAGGAGGAAGAGGAAATCAGGTGACTCAGGTAACATCCCACAAGCACAATAGAGATGCGTTTACTAGAAAGACCCCCTATTATGAGACAATGCTGAGTTGACTCCTGATAATCCCAACAAAAAGAACCAATGGCCGGAGCACCTGATCACTGCTTGGACACTTGGCAGAACAGGCTTGGTGCCTGGATATCTGCAGGACTGCCTACTCCAACCAGAACTGGCTGCCCAACTTGATCAAGCAGAGAGAAACTCCTACAGCCCCACATTTTCAGTAGGTCTGGGGGGCTGTAGTGAACAGGCTCTGATTTTCTGTGGCAGTGCTGCCACTATGGAACAGCCTCTTGGTGAATTTCAACATTATTACTTAATCTCAGGGTTCTCTCAAACTTTGTGGCGCCATGAACTCCTAAACTGATAAATGAATATGTGTGACCCCCTCCCCCTGTTAAGGTTGGGCAAAAAATAAATATACCAATTACTTTTAATTATTAAAATTTGATCCACATATCAAGCAAAACAGTGATAAAACCTTACAACCTTGTAATGTAAAACCTTTTAATTGACAGTAACATTTTTTTAAAACACTTTTTTTTAAAAAAATGGGAAGAATGAGCTTCCTTAGTTTTGCATAAACCCTGAAAAGTCAAGGGACAGAGGTTTATTATATGGTCATGGATGCTGCCATCTTGATCTATTTTATAGACCATGAACGCCCCTGGGCTTCCACATGTAAAACAACACTCGGTAAAACCGTGTTCTGGGATTGGCTTGTGCAAGCCAACAGCTAGCTTGTCCAGAGAGTAGAAATAAGTTCTGGTTGCAATCCTGTTTTGTTTGCACATGCCCAATAAAAAATTATGAGTCTCCTCAAATTTGCTTGTGACTTACTGGGGTGCTGTGACCTGCCGTTTGAGAGGCCGTGATTTAACCCAATCTGGTTCATTTTGCCTTCCAGTTAAATGTTAATCTTATATGCTCATGAAAATACCAGAAACTCTAAAAATGAAAAGGAGGAAGAGAAGAGATGGAGGCAGTTTTGTGCTAACCTGAACTGGTGCAAAGCAGAAATAACATCAAGGTAGGCAAAGCAGCTTTGCTGTTCCTTGTTACAGCGCCCTGATTTCTGCCTGTTTCTTGCAGTCAGGTGCTGCCGAGAGCGGGAAAATGAACTCTGGAGGGAAAAGGCGGGGTATGTGGGCACACCACCCATGTGGATAGCACCATTTGGTTACTGAGCCCAAATGGAATTAACAACCCAGAAAGCCAATTTTTTTTTTGCACCTGTCCATGTGGGTGCTTTAAACCAGCTGTGGGGAAAATACCTAGATTAGGTATTACTTTATGCCTACATGAGAAAAGGCTGACTGGGCCTGGACTCTGATCTAGGCTGCCTCTGCAATGAGTCTAATTAATGGTATGTTTGTTTTTACTTTTCAGATTCTCAGGGCACACATTGGTCCAACGTATCTGATTACTGATATGAAGGCAGCTGGAGGATCCAAACCAACCTGTCAGGTTTTCATGCAACAGCACTTCAAACAACGCAACGCTTTTCTTTGGAGAAAGGTCACACGCACAGCAGGTGAAAGCAGATTGGTTGTAATGCCGCAACGTTTGATGATGAAAAGAATGCAGTAGGGGCAACTTCACCAATTGGCCATTTTAGGCCATGGTTGATTTCTGGAGGTGGCTTGAAGTGCAAGGCGACTACCTTCAGACTTGGGGATTCTTTTGCCAGTACAGGTAGTCCTTGTTTAACAACTGTAGTAACAGTTACAACTGTTGTGGCACTAGACCAGGCTCCTGCTTTATTTATTTTATTTATTTTATGGTGATGAAAGAGTAACTTTGCAACCAATCCTTGCATTTACAACCTTCACAGGTCTGTAACACAAAGGAAAGCTGAAATAAGATTGTAAGCAGTTTTACTTAGCGACTGCTTTGCTTAACGACCAAGTTGCTGGTCCCAATTGTGGTCACTTAAACAAGGAGTACCTGTAGTACAAAAAGTAACTCATTTGATGTGGGTGTATGAAGAAATGGGACAACCAGGCACAAAAAGGAGAATAGTTATACAGAGAGGCATAACTTGCCCAACAAAATGCCTCTATTATGCTGCTATTTGTTGGTGTGCATGTTTTGTTACAAAGCTCCTCTCTTACATATAATAAACACCATCAATTTAAAAGCACAGAATCTGTGAGCTTTTGCAGCCAACCACTCTGTGCCCAAGAAGGTTCATTCATGCTACTGGGGGCCACCGTACATTTTTAAACCAAGCTGTTCATGCCACTTCTTATCCTTAACCAGTACTATCTGTAACCGTGGGTGAAGTAAACCACCATTAGCTAAGTTCACATGAAATACAAATTCCACTTAGTCTAGCCGCAATGTTCAAATCTAGCTAGAGAGAACTGTGGATGCAAAGCAAAGGATCCGTGCACTTAGAATCTTGGGAGAGCTACTTTTTCTATTTGCTTCATCACTTAGCCTTTCTGCGAAATGGGTTTCCAACTCATCAGAAATCCAGCAGCCCAAATATATAGCTTTGCATATAAGGGCTCGGATCTCTTTCATTTCAGATTCTGGCGCGCGGGATTTAACACGGCCGTAGCTTCTGTCTTCTCTTAAACGATAGGCGTTCTGGCATTGGCTTTGTCTACCACATCCCTTAAAATCCCAGATGTGCTCACGGCCCAGATGTGCTCACGGCCGTGCCGAGGGGCAACAAAGGCGCTCGTCGTTGCAGAGACCTAGCCAGTAAACACGGCCTCTCCGGCCCCCTCTACGCTTCTTCGGCCGAGCTCCAGCCACGCTCTCCGGCCTCCTGAAGGGTCCGGTAGCCCCGCCCGTCCCAAAGGAGCGGCTCTTAAAACCCTCCGCCCCTGCTACGGCGCTGTTTTTGCTGCCGATCTGCTCGCGCCGTCGTCATGGTCGGCTCCGGCTCGCTTTCGCCGATGAAGCCCGGGCTGGGCTGGCTTTCTGCTTCCGCCGCTCTGGCTGTGCTGGTTACGCTGGGGACGGCGGCGGCGGCGGCGGCTTGGTACTGGCGACGGAGGGACCGCCGAAGGCCGCTGCGGCTGAAGCAGGTGGGGACGGTGTCTGCGCTTTTCATCTACCCGATCAAGTCCTGCAGGGGCGTCCCCGTGCAGCAGGCCGAAATCGCGAAGTTGGGGCTCCGGAACGGCGATCTGCGCGACAGGTAGGCTGCCGGGTCAGGCGGGGCCGAGAACGGTCCCAAGTCTGTCGTCGGGAAAGGGAGCAGATCTCCGTGTCTAATGAAGTATTCGTTCAAACGAGGGGTTCCTGGCATTGCCAAAACTTGGTGCAGCTGCTCTGAATTTCGGACCACATTCTCAGAATTGGTCACATTACGCAACACATTAAGCCGCAACCCCTAGTTTAGAAACCCCAGCGGCTGAGTTCTTGTCAGGGGTTAATCCAAAAGCAAGCCACGCCCATTAGGCTTAAAGCTACCCGCATCTTTTTCTCCTTTTGCGGGGGCGGTATTAACTATGTAGCGGTTCTTCCAGTCAGGGCTTTTATTTGTTGGGAGAAATTGGCAAGTTTAGAAAAGCGTCTTTCCTTGGCGACTTCTCTGCATTTTCCTGCCTCTTCTTGTGTTTCTTTGGTTACCAGGAAAACCAAAATCAATTAGGATGATTTCTCAAACTTTGTATACTGTGATTTCCTAAAACGATACATGAATTTGTGCAACCCCCGTGAATAAATTAATGATTTCAGTGGGGATATGGCTAAGCAAGAAAGAATTAAACCGTTCCATTTTAAAATTAAAATTAAATTTCATTATAGGGGTCCTCAAAATTTGTGGCACTAGACCAGGCTCCTGCTTTATTTATTTTATTTATTTTATTTTGGCAAGCTGGTTTGCAGAGGCAAAGGGGGAAAGGAGGCAAAGTGCTGTCGTGTTTTGACAGCACTTCCACTTTGTGGGCACAAGCATGGCTACTTAAAAAGAAGGATGTGACACCCCCAAGGGCATTTTGGCTCACATCTTGAGAAGCCTTCCAATGGTGGTTTTGAAAGCTGTCCGACTGGAAGAACATGAAAAATATGGAATAATAGGAATACTTGAGAAGTTTATATATGGAAACTGATTATGTTTAGATATCTATAAATTACTGTGGCTAAGGCATAGTGATTATATCATAAAAGCTTTATCTGAAAGAACATTGAATCAGAATTAAAATACTAATAGAAGAATATTTTTTACTATTTCATTGAGTGCTTTTATACTTCAAACTAAGAGTGACTGGAAGGGAATTATTCTCAGTTATGTTATGGGAATCTATACATTGCTTGCTGTAGAGCAGAGCTTTCCAAACTTTTCATGTTGGTGACACACTTTTTAGACATGCATCATTTCACGACACACTCTTACAGCAGGGCACAAGGCAGGCACTAGGACCTGTGCGGAATCCTGGCAGGGCTCGGAGGCAGCAGCAGCGACACACCCAGACACTGCAGCTGACACACTAACATGTCGGGACACAGAGTTTGGAAAGCTCTGCTGTAGAGTAATGAGTCTTGGAATTTTTGCAGCAAGCAACATTTAATGCTTAAATGCCCCCTTTTGATCCTGTGTTTCTGTGATTCTGATATGGTGAATAAATAAAATGCTAAGGATACTCCATAATAGTCCTTATTGATTTGATCAGAACTAAATTATAATAGTCCAAGGGCCTGAAACATTGCAGGTATCTGTGTGTGTTTGGATACAGATATTTTTTTTAAATTGCATGTAAATGCACATACAGAAATCAAAATTCTTTCTGGAAAGTTGCATTTAATTTTCTCTTGTTCCTTTTTTCCATAGATGTTAAGCCTTTTGCAAGTAAGGAAACAAAGATAATAGAAAAATGTGGGGTGTAGTAGGAATTTGACCAAGTTTATTGTTTACAATCTAAACCAGGATAAGGATCTAATTTCTGAATGCTTAGTTGCAGTGCCAGCCTCTCATGTTTGCCTTGGATTTTCCTCCCCCTAGTCTTACATGCTCTGCTAGATGGATTTCCTTCTCTCTTTTTCATTTTGTTGTGTTGTATTTCCAGGAAGACAGTTACTCTCTGTGCAAAGGCCTCCAAGACATCTAGTTAAGAGTCTTCTTGCTCTTAAAGCAGGAGTGTGCAATTTACACGGAGCATTTTTAGAGGGTTGAGGGGTCAAAGTGATACTGTGGGTAGAGCTGCGTCTTTGTTTTCTAACTGCTGTGCTTGTTTTCATCTGCTTCCCCCTCAGAATTGTAGAAAATTCCCGAAAAGTGACCACACGTTCATGAATGGGAAGAACCAGAAAAATCTACTAGGCTACTACTGTAGTGCCAGCGCTCTGTTAAGAAACATGCTCTGTTCTCACCTATTTAATGTGTCTCTGGTGGGAGGCAATTGCACTTACACCGGTTTTTCATAGACTTTGGAATGATTTAAAGGCACTTGAGTCCTTAAAGTAGAACCTTTTCTTAATTCATTGGAGACAGAATGAAATTTATTTAATAAAAGGCAGTGCTAAATAGGCAATCTATTGTTCATGTTTTAGTCTAATTTAGGTTTTGGAAGGTTGGATTGACTTTCAGTAGTGTTTAGAGTATTTTGATTTGTTTTTAATTTAGGTCTTGGCTTGTGATCAAGGAAGATGGACATATGGTGACTGCTCGACAAGAGCCTCGGCTAGTGTTGATCTCGATCACCAACCAAAATGGCTATTTGACTCTGAGTGCTCCAGAAATGAAGGATTGTCATGTTTCAGTCAAACTGCCAACCAAAAATCCAGTACGGAATTGCAGGTGCTTTTTAAAAATGTTTTTTCAGCCTCTTGAGCAACAGGAGAAAAGCACATTGTATTTAGAAATAGTACAACATTAAAACTCTTCCCATTCTGCAGTTCTAAACCAGTCTAGTATCCCCATGATTGCTTCTAGAAGATGCTTAAAGGGATGCTGGTCACACATACTGTATCTGGCATCTGGTTTAGTTTGACTCTTCCATTAGTCTTGGGCTAGCTGACTTGGGGGCGCAATAGCTCAGTGGGTAAGACGCCAGGCTTGTCGATCGGAAGGTCGCAAGTTCAGTGGTTCGAGACCCTAGCCCCACATGACGGAGTGAGCTCCCGCACTCGCCCCAGCTCTTGCCAACCTAGCAATTCGAAAGCATGCAAATGCAAGTATTTTTATTTATTTTATTTTATCTTATTTATACCCCGCCTATCCCCTTCCTAATGGAGGGCTCTAGGCGGCTTACATACATGTAAATTCATATATTATACAATCATATATATATTACACAATGTTTACCACGCGATAGGGAGGAGGTGAAGGAACTGACTCTTCAGCTGCAGGCATCGGACTACATGTCCCAGAATGCCTCGCTCCTGGCTGGCTGCTGACGTCCTGGAAGTTGTTGTTCAGGATCCGTCGTCCTCCGCCGCCATTGTCGGGATTCGCCAGGTCGTCTTGGTTTGAGGACGACCCTCCAAATGGACGCCAGCAAATTGACCCATGTAAGTGGTACCCAATTTATCTACTTGCTTCCGCTTTCGAACTGTTGGGTGGACAGAAGCCGGGGCTAGTGACGAGAGCTCACCTCGCCACGCGGTTTCGAACTGCCAACCTTATGGTCGGCAGTCTAACAGCTCAGCGGGTTAATCCGCTGAGCCACCGTGCCCCTAAGTAGATAAATAGGTACCACTTCCGTGGGATGGTAACAGTGTTCCGCACACGTCACACCGGCCACATGACCGTGGAAGCGTCTTTGGACAGCGCTGGCTCTTAGGCTAAGAAACAGAGATGAGCACCGGCCCCTAGAGTCGGACACGACTGTGCAGGGGAAAACCTTTACCTTTACCAAGCTGACTTTAATAAGCCAGTTTAGGATCTTTGTCCCTCGTGGGCACACCAACCACAGAAGGCAACCAAATATATTTCAGCAACATTTACATAGGTGTATTGACTCAAAGTTCCAATATCCAATACTCCTTTAATATACTTCTCAATTTTAGCACAGTTTGCTTAGAGGTATTGACAGCTGATCAACACAATCTTTTCACTGAGATACACATTTAACTAAGATAAAAATCCATGTTCGGATTAGAGCTGTTAGGAATATGTTCTGCTGTCCTTGCATTCTAGGGGGGCTGTGTACTAAGGAGGGGGTAAGCACAGAAAGTCAACTTAGAATAACAAGAGAAATAGATTCACTTAATCACACTCATCTATTTTCATCCATTCATACCCTTTCTCCACATAACATCCCTATTCACAAGGGGCCTGAGTGAGTGTAACTTACCATTGGGGGGTAGGTCACAAGATCACTCCTGCCCTTGTTCTTTACATTTCAGAGGCAGGATGGAGGAGCCACCACTGATATCCAAGCAGAACTGCAGTACATTTTCTGGCATGGTGTCTTTCTTTCCCTCCCCACCCAACACAGTTTATCATATTCAATTTATGTTCAAGTCCTATAAGGGTGTAGTTTCCACCCCCTTTTCCAACTCTCACTCATGGATACGTACATCATTCACACTAGTAAGAAACACCTTATAATGTTACTTTACTTAAAAATTGTTCAGTTAGCGGTTACCCGTGTAGAGAAAAATCAGTTATTCTACATTTCCTGTATAATTGTTTCTACTAAAAAGTGATTAAAATAGTGAGGTCCCTACAAGGATAGAGACTGGGACTGGCCATCTTCTCTTCTTACACCATTGGCGCAGGTGTAAGAAGAGAAGATGGCCAGTCCCAGTCTCCATCCTTGGAAAGGAAAAGTGATGAGAAGATGCTAGGGTTTTGAATGAGGAGCTGAATGAAGAGTTGAATTAACTAGCTCTTTCCCCCCCTCTGGTCTTACACTGCTCAGTAGACTGCTGCTGTGTTCGCCTCTGACCCACAATTTTTTGTTAGTCCAAATGTGGCTGTTGTTACAATTTTACTCCCTTTTAGGAATGGAAGGGATGTTCTCTTAGGTTCTCAGGAACATCATCTTCAGGTGCTGGCCTTTCCTGATATCTTCATCCATGATTGCTGGGTGTCATTTCTGTGCCCATCTTTGATACAGTAATGCTGATCTGGAATGGAATGTCTCCTGAAGGGTTGTTCCAGTTCATCCTGGCATGACTTTTCATTAAGGCGATCATTAGTAATGTAATAAACAGCCACCGAATATGTTCACAAAGGTTGCTTGTGCTCAAATAATAGATGCTCTAGATTTAGCCAAGCTCTATAAGTCTCTTCCATATTTGATTTCATGGTAGTCTAGATACCACCCCAGCCACTAGTATAGGAGAGTTTTATTAGTATTTTTATATTCATTCTGAAGCTTGTGAATTATTCTTGTATAGTCCATCAATTTATAGTAGTTTGTAGTATAAGCTGGAAATGGCATTTAAGACACACATATTGCTATTGTTTTTAAGTATCCTGTTCTCAATTACTTTAATGTTTTTTTAAAAATTGAAATTTTAAAACCTTTATACTTTTTTAAAAAGGCAAATGCTATGTTGCATGTAGTAACATGCATGTAATACTATGTTGGCATGTAGTAACAGGCATGTAGAGTCCAGATTAAAGAGAAATAATTGCTTCACTTCATTCTGCCCGGGTCGGACCCCACTTAAAGCACTGTATTCAATTCTGGCACCACAGTTCAAAAGAGACAGAGGTAGACTGGAGCAAATTCAGAGAAGGGCTACCAAGATGGTGAAGAGTCTGGGAACTAAGCCCTTTGAGGATACAGTCTTCAAATATCTGAAGGGTTGTCATATAGAAGAGAGAGAGGACTTATCTCTACTGTCCCAGAATCAGCGGTTAAAAAAAACCAGGATGAGAACTAGTGGGTTAAAGCAACAAGGGAGGAAGTTCAGACTAGACATGAGGAGGAACTTTCTGACTGTATGAGCTGCCAGCCAGTGGAAATGTGGCTTCTCCTTTGCTAGACGCCTTCCAATAGAAGCTGGTCATCTGTCAGAGATTCTCTAGTGGACCCTGCACTGAGCAGGCAGTTGGACTAAATTACTTCTGTGGTCACTTCCAACTATGATTCTGTTAAATATTTTATTTATTTATTTATTTATTTATTATTTAAATTTGTATTACCGCCCATCTCCTCCAACCAGGGAACTCTGGGCGGTTATAATTGTAAATATAATTGTAGTGACTAGCAGAGATCTTATTTGATGTCTTTCACAATTCTTATTTGATGTCTTTCACAATTCTTTTAGGCTATTTGGCTTTGATGTTCAAGGCAGAGATTGTGGAGAAGATGTTGCTCAATGGATTACAGCCTACCTAAAGTCAGAACCATACCGTTTGGTTTGTTTTGAACCAAATATGGTTCCAAGGAATTCAAAAGATTTAATGGAACCTTTTCGTTCCACTGATCAGGTGAGAAAATGCCTTGTGCTCGTAATGGTCTGTAGTACATGTTGCAGTTATATGGATCTGCTTTTCAACCCATGTCCTCTTGTATCATGTACTCGAAATGATTTCCCTGTGTTTTTATTGGTCATATTCATATATTTATACACATGCAAACGCAGCCAATCTCCAAAAGTTATGCAGAGTAGGACCTAGTTAGTACTTGAATGAGAGACTACCAGAAAATACCAGGGCAATAGGGAGGACTGGGAAGTCGCAAACATGCCAGAAGAAGGTGATGTCAAACTATTTCCATAATGCTGCCAAGAAAACTGCAGTTACGTTTCACTTAAATGTGTCATTACTTTTCTTTAATATACACATACCTACCTCTCTGCACAGGAATGGAGATTGGTGCTAAAAGACAAATTTAATGGAATAAGTGTCTAAAAAAGTACCACTGTGTGGGAGATCCCTTTGCAAGGAGAGCAGCCTTGATAGTCAATTTCTGAATGGTGACTGGCTGGGTCCTTTGTTGCAAAACCTAAACAGATATGATTATAATATGAGGAATTTGTCTATTTTTTATTCAGTAAATGGTTGTAGTCATATTTTAGTGCACCATTTGATGGGGCTACCAGATACTACAAGTAGTCCTTTGTTAACAACGGCAATTGGGACTGGAATTGCTGTTGCTAATCAACGCAGTTGTAAAGCACAATGTCACGTGACCACACTGCTTGGTGACGGTAGTTCCGATTGTCATTGTTAAGCAAGGACCACGCGGGTCATTAGGCGAGGACTTCACGTGACCGCGACTTCTGACTTCCTGCCAGCTTCCCCATTGACTTTGCTTGTGTGAAGCTGGCAGGGAATGTTGGAAATCGTGTTCGTGTGACTGTGGCTCACTGTGATGTAATCGTAACCACCACTCGTTCAGTGCTGTCATAAGTTTGAATGGTCGCTGAACAAGTGGTTGTTAAACGAGGACCACCTGTACAGATAATTATTTTGGAGCTGCTTCCCTTTGTGTTACATACAGATTGACCCTCTCTGTATTTTGTTTGGATGTTTTGACATTGTTCACTTATGGAATATACCTCCCTAGATTGCTTATTCTGACTGTAGCCCTGTCATGCTCCTCTCCGAAGCTTCTATGGAAGAGCTTAATTCCAGATTGGAGAAGAAAGTTCAAGTACATAACTTCAGGCCAAGCATTATGGTCACTGGTTGTGGTCCTCATGAGGAGGTAATGTAGGACATGATTTTTTTTGTTTATACAAAGAATAACTTTGCACTTACAGTACGTATGCATGCAGCTGCTTAATAAAACTTCCTTAAACTGGTGCCTCTCATATGAATCAGCCAGGTAGTTGGCTGGGAAGTCTAGAAAATGAACATACGGCAGGCACTAGATTGGGGAGAAGTGCATGTTATTGCTAGTTCTCTCTACAGTGAAAAGAAACTTTTGTTCTTGAGTATATTCCCAAGTTTGTTGAAGGGGAGGAGGGTGTCTAGTGTAAGTAAAAGTAATAATGCTGACCAGTGCTGAAGAGAACATTTTTTGACATTTTCTTCAACCAAAAGATCTGATGTCAGTTATTTCCCCTATCCTGGCGAGTAGAAATACCAATCTGATCTTCATTTGGCCCCAGCAGAGTTCCAGACTCAAGGAGAAATCATACCTAAAATCAGTGGTAAAGCATAAAATGCAAGATGTAGCTATACAACCTACATTGAATAATAGGTCTTGAAAGTATACAGTATGAAAAATCCTTTTTGGAGAAAACCAAGGAAGTTGTTAGGCGAGCGAGTTCCAGGAGTCTGAAGCTTTAGATAGGGTTAAAGGTTAGTTTTAGTAAGTAATGTTTACTCTAAAAATAGTATTCTAATATGTGGAAAAAGGGAGTATTTGGAGAAATGACCACAGTAGTGACGGTGAGATTCCTATATTAGCCAAGCAGCATTTACCATACTGTGTTTTCTTTCTCTCTCTCTCTCACACACACACATATAGACAGATAGATAGTTCCAAAATTTGCTTCTTTGCTGGCAGACTTGCAGAAGTCTTCTGATCCAGCATGAATTTTTTCTGGTTCCTCTCTTTTCCCAATGCTCTTTATCCAAAATCAACCCTGGAGGGTTAGGAGACTTCCTGAAAATTGTGAGCTGGTGCTGGGGACTGAAAAAGGTAGTAATTCTCCCCATACTTTCTGCCAGTGGGAATGTTCCAAGTAAAATTGCCCCAAATAGGCAAGCAAACACCTTTGATGAAACAGAACTTCAGGTCATATAAGTAGCAATGCACTGAATAAAGTTTTGCAGGTACAGGTGTATGTAGCTATAATGTACAGACATTAAGTCCCTACTGTGTGGACCACTTTATTTTCAGACTGTATGTAAAATTTAGTAGTTAAAACTCAAAGCAGGGAGCATAGTCTGACCTTCACCTATGAAATGCATCACTCAGAAGCATTACTCTTCCCTTTTATTGGTCTCTTTTATAGCATTTACATTCGTGTCAGAAAGCTCATAATAGTGCAAAATTAATAAGATCAAGTTGAATTGCTTGGGATCAGTAAGCAATAAAATGCAATCCAAACCATTATATTTTTGTAGGACACCTGGAATGATATTATAATTGGAAGTGTACAGATGAGAGGGGAAGTGGCCTGTCCCAGGTATGCATTTTTTGTTATTGTATTTCATGGCCAAAAAAACCTAAGGCTGCTGTTACTTCACTCTGCTTTCTCCTTGTAGGTGTATTTTAACAACTGTTGATCCAGATACTGGCATCATAGACAGAAAAGAGCCTCTTAATACTTTGAAAAGGTAATAAAATATTTTGGCGTCTTCACAATTGATGAGAGCCAGTTGGGTGTAGGGGTTAAGGCACCAGGCTAGAAACTGGGAGACTGAGAGTTCTAGTCCTGCCTTTGACATGAAGCCAGCTGGGTGACCTTGGGCCAGTCACTCTCTCAGCCCTAGGAAGGAGGCAATGGCAAACCAATTTCAAAAATGTTGCCAAGAAGACTGCGGGGATTTCTCCAGGCAGTTGCCAGGAACCAAGACTGACTTGAAAAAAAAATCTTATTATATGCATGACTGTAAATCCTAGTTCTATCAAATGTGGTGGCAATTATATTTGCACATTTCCAGGGCTAGGATTTTATTGAGAACAACCTTCCACCACCTGGCACCCTCCATACGAGTTGAGATTGCAGCTTCCTGGCTGGCAGTGCTGGTAGTTACAATTCCAGTGTGCCTGGAGGAACCAGATTGGAGAAAGTTGGAGCAAATGCATTAACAAAATTGCCTCGTTTTCTGAATTTTTGCTACTACAGAGTCTGTTAATAAAATTAGGTAGTTTATCTATAATATTCTGGTTAACTTACTTAGTTTCCCCCTTTAATGTTCTTAATAATCTAATCCTAATAGTTGAAACAAATATTTAATTAAAAAAATGAAGTACACTTTCAAGTATAGTGCAACTCTTAAGCCTGCATGTTATACTAAAGCCCCACTGAGTTCAGTTTAACTGTAGCCCTAACAAATACGTTTAGAATTGCCGCTTTAATTTTAGGCTTTCAAAGTTAGTTCTTACTACTGTGATTGTGAGATTTAGTAACAATCTGGAAATTCAGGCATCTAGGAATCTTATATTTGTCAGCTTCTTACAATAAAATGTTCCTTTTCTGCTTATTTGAAAACAAGCACAGTTAACTATTTTATGGGTGATTCATTGTGATCTTGTTTTTTTTAATAGTTACCGTTTGTGTGATCCTTCTGAAAAGCATATATACAAATCAAGCCCTCTCTTTGGGTGGTACTTCGGAGTTGATAAAACAGGAACACTTAAGGTTGGAGATCATGTTTACAAGATCATGTGGTGATACAAATTTCCAAATGGAAATGCATTTTTGATGTGTTTTAAATATATTTTTTGAAGCTGCTGTCTTTCTAACGAAAATTTTCTCTTTCATCTAAGAATACTTTGTGTAACCTTTTAAATGCAATTGTATTGGTATAAATAAATGATTTTCTGCTTTCTAGAATGGAGCATGTTGTTACATGCTCCAAATAAATGGAGCTGACTTTTTGTACATAATAGATAAAAAATTGAGTCAAAAACACTGTCAGAATTCAACTTTATACAGTATTAAAACAGAGATTATGGAAAGCTTGTGAGAGGTAAAACCAAGTATGAGCCATCTGTGTGATGTGGCTGCAAAGAAGGCAGATGCAATTTTGGACTACATCAAGCAGAAGTATAATTTCCAAATCATGGGAGGTAATCCGTCCACTCTATTTCCTTTTGGCCGAGTGTTGTGTCTGGTTCTGAGCAGCACACTTTAAGGTTTCAGAGAAGTTGAAACAAGTTCAGAGAAGGTCAGCAAAGATGATCATGGGACTAGAATCTAATATTTTTGAAGAGAGATTGAAGGAGCTGGTATGATTACCTTGAGAAAAGATGGTTGAGGGTGATATAATAACCCTCTTCATATACTTGAAAGGATGTCACATGGAAGAAGGTCAAGACCTGTTAACTCTCATGCTAGTGGATTTCATTAGTAATAACTGATTTAAGTAACCGGAGGGCAAGTTCCCATTAAGGATCAGGAACACCTTCCTAACAACAATATTGAGGTATTGAGGTGTCTGTTGTTGTTGATAGCTGCTGCCCTCTCTTAACCTTTAATTGCAATTTTTTAAATTTTCTGGATAATAATTGTTTTTATACAATATATTACTGCTTTATATTTTTATTGTACGCTGCCCAGAGTTAGTTTTTCGTGAGATGGGCGGCCATATAAATTTGATGAATAAATAAATACTAGTTCGATGGTGGAACCAGTGACACGAGAGGCGGTGGCCTCTCATCTGATTGACGTCTTCATGCAGAGAGAGAGCCATCTGCCTGAGATGGTTTAATTCGGATTCCAGCACTGAATAGGAGTTAAGACTTGATAGCCTAAATGGCCTCATAAACTCTATAATTTTATTATCACAAGTTCCAAATTCTTCACTGTCAGTTGTTCATATTTTTATATACCTTATTCTAACTATTACTTGGAACTAAATTGCATTGATTTCAATATGATTTTGTTATATGATAATGTCAAGTTGGGATGGGCCTCATATCTCCTAATTAATCCCTTTTATATTATCATTCACAAAGATAGATAAAATATGTATTGATAAGCTACTTTAAATCATAATTTGTATCTCTGATTTATTTTTAAGAGATAAAATGATTAACATTTTTAATATATGTTCTTGTAAGAATATTATCAGGTCACTGAATGTAAGTGATATGGGAATTACTACCTGACTTTCAAATAAAAATATAAAATGTACAAGTGTTTTCCCCCATGTAATTATTTATCTGAAGTTATTGAGAGAATGTATACGCAAAAGTATTAATAACCTTATTTTGTATAGTTTGATTCAGGGTGATTACTAAGCTCAAATTGTATGTAACATAGAATTATGGATTTGATATAAGAATGTAGTTCCTTTTTGGTATGCGTGCTTTCTTTGTTCTTGGCATTACTTTCGACAAAATGTGCTATGAAATTTAAAGGTGAAAGCAGGGGTTCTCAAATTCTGCTGTGCTATGGTCATTGGAAGGACAGATGCTGAAGCTGAAGCTCAAATACTTTGGCCACCTAATGAGAAGAGAGGACTCACTGGAAAAGACCCTGATGCTGGGAAAGACTGAGGGCAAAAGGAGAAGGGGACGGCAGAGGATGAGATGGTTAGATAGCATCACCGATGTAATGAACATGAATTTGAGTAAACTCCGAGAGACAGTGGAGGACAGGAAGGCCTGGCGTGCTATGGTCCATGAGGTCACGAAGAGTCGGACACGACTGAACGACTGAACAACAAAATGGTCCCCTAAAATGATAAATTGTGTGACACCTTCCCATATATGAAACTTAATGATTTTATTGAGGTTAGCATTGACCAAGAAACAAATATACTACTTTTAATCATTAAATTTTAATCCCTAGATCAAATAAAACCGATAGAACCTTGTAAATTTAAAAACAAAATGTTTTCACTGGAGATAATAGAACAGCCAAACTGATTCTGCCCTTCTGGCCTGAACATTTTGAGAGCCTGATGAGAGTCCCCCCTCCACAAGCAACCTGTGTTGTGTGGCAGGCCTTTTCAGTATTGGCCCCCGTGCTCTAGAAAATGCTTCCCTTGAATGTACATGTAACGCCCTCCCTCCTTGCACTCCACAAGATGATTAAAACATTTTTATTCCACTGAAACTTTGGCCCTAACTGACTCTGGGCATCCCTCTTGGTATGTATGCTTTGTTTCTATTTTATTCGTTTTCCCCACATTTTTGTATTCAAGACATAGTCATGGGATTGGGGTGGTCTACAAATATTGCAGATAAATAAATTTGAAAACATTTTTTTAAAAAAAATAGGAATAATGAGCTTGCTCAGCTTTGCATAATTGGTGAAAACTGGGTTTTACTTTTAAGGCAGCTACTCTAATTTCCCATTCCACCTTTATTTTGGATTAATACTTGCTTTTCATAGCAGCAACTCTATTAAATCCTGACTTTGCTATTGGCTTGTTTGCTCAGAGTGGGCACTAGATAAGGTACAGGGCTTAGGGTACAGGGTACAGGGTATAAGGGCTTTGCACACAGAAGCCCCAAACATGTCTATGAAGGTTCTCAGTCATCCAGGTGGAATTGTCTGTAGCTTGAATCATGTCAACTGGATTTCTATTTTCTCAGTGGAAACGTTTTGCTCCTTATCCAAGGAGCTTCTTCAGTCTGAGCAAAGTTGGTAAGGGAATCCTAAATATGTTTCTAGGTAGCTGTGTGACCTTACACCTGGGGCTAGGTCATGGTTATATTGAGATGTCATTTTTAAGTCCTTTTATCATCTAAAGGAGATGATAAAAGGACTTTAGATGATAAAAGGACTTAAAAATAACATCTCAATATAACCATGACCTAGCCCCAGGTGTAAGGTCACACAGCTACCTAGAAACATATTTAGGATTCCCTTACCAACTTTGCTCAGACTGAAGAAGCTCCTTGGATAAGGAGCAAAACGTTTCCACTGAGAAAATAGAAATCCAGTTGACATGATTCAAGCTACAGACAAGCCCCAAACAATTTTGGTCCACCCCATCAAACGTGCTCTCAATTCCCTAGGGGTTTGTGATCCCCCGTTTGAGAGTTGCCTGACCATATCCATCCTTCTCCAACTATGCTCATGTGAGGAAGGTTGCAAAGCAGTTTTGGTTTTATCTTCACACACAAGAAGACATGCACAAATATTTATACTTCCATACACAGATGCCCATCATACTTATTGCCTTGCACTTCATGAAGAGCACCGAAAAGGAGAAAGAAATATTAAACCAAAAAAATTAAAGACAAGTAAGAAGAAAAGGAAATGTAATTCAAACCAATTTACACCAACTCTAATCACTACAGAGCGAGCCAGTTTGGTGTAGTGGTTAAGGCATTGGGTTAGAAATTGGGAGACCGTGAGTTCTAGTCTTGGGCACAAAGCCAGGTGGGAGACCTTGGGCCAGTCACTTTCTCTCAGCCCCAGGAAGCCAATGGCAAGCCACTTCCGAAAAACTTTGCCAAGAAAACTGCAGGGACTAGTCCAGGCAGTCTCCGAGAATCGGACATGACTGAACGGATTAAAAAGATCACTACAGTAGAGTTGTCCATATTCTTGCAAACTATTTTTGCTTCCACCACTTCTTGCATTGCTTTTTGTTTTAAACATTCTTGTGAACCCCATCCAACTACATCTTTGTTGGTCCTCCCTTTTCCTATATATAAAAAGGAAAAGGTTCCCCCCGCACATTTGTTCAGTTGTGTCTGACTCTAGGGGGCCGGTGCTCATCTCCGTTTCTTAGCCAAAGAGCCAGCGTTGTCCGAAGACACTTCCACGGTCATGTGGCCGGCATGACGTACGCGGAATGCTGTTACCTACCCACCGAAGTGGTACCTATTCATTTACTTGCATTTGCATGCTTTAGAATTGCTAGGTTGGCAAGAGCTGGGGCGAGTGCGGGAGCTCACTCCGTCACGCGGGGCTAGGGATTCGAACCTCCAAACTTTCGATCTTCCGATCGAGAAGCCTGGCGTCTTACCCGCTGAGCCACCACGCCCCATTCCCCCCTCTATATTATTTATTTATTTATTTTCCTCCTATTTTCCCCACAACAACAACCCTGTGAGGTGAGTTGGGCTGAGAGAGAGTGACTGGCCCAGAGTCAGCCAGCTGACTTTCCTGCCTAAGGCAGGACTACAACTCTCAATCTCCTGGTTTCTAGCCCGTTGCCTTAACCACTAGACCAAACTGGCTCTCTGTCACTGTGAGTTCTGTGAGTTCTAGTCCCACCTTAGGCATGAAAGCTGACCGGATGACCTTGGGCCAGTCCCTGTCTCTCAGGCCTAGGAAGGAGGCAATGGCAAACCAGGAGACTGAGAGTTCTAGTCCCGCCTTAGGCATGGAAGCCGGCTGGGTGACCTTGGGCCAGTCACTCTCTCTCAACTCAACTCACCTCACAGGGTTGTTGTTGTGGGGAAAAGAGGAGGAACTTCTCCAACAAGCTATTTCTCCAACTGAAGCGATCAGTACAGAAAGTCTACTTGCTCTAGTTTTTCCCCATTTATGCATAACTTGCAATCGTTCCCTCCGTTTTCCCTGTCAAACGTCACTACCTTAATGGGAGCAGCATCTCCAGGACCTTGCTGCTTTTATCAGAACGATGAAAGCGATGTCATGGCATCACCCCATTTAGCAAGCTTTGCCTCTTTCGTACATGCATGCTGTGGTCATGATCCACATACAAAAGAGGTGGGGTTTACATCGTGTTCCATGATACCACTTTCATCGTTCTGTCTCCCCATGTTCTTCCTGCAGATGCTGCTGGGCCTTGGTGTTTGATATGTTTCGTTGTATCATTTATGTAACATTCCATGCCAATAGTTCGGATTCGCAATCAACAACATGGCATCGTGTGAATACAAAAGTACACATCCCTTTTCTTTCTTTTTCCCCATTTTGTTCATTAATTCATACATTCCTCTGGCCTTCCCAGTCACAGTCTTCCATATGCCACGATCATTACCCAATGGGCTCTAGATACTGACCTCTACCACCCATCATGGCGTTGGCCAATTGAAACTTTCACACAACCTTTTCAGTGAGACGGGACGCCAGCCGTAGTAGGGAAGGAGCATCAGCCGGTTCTGGCCCGTTAGGGCCAGTATGCTGTAAGTGCAACAAAACCCCCGTTTTATTTCAAGCATGCTCACGTTATTCTATGTATGTTAGCTGAGGTCTCGAGACTATTTGCAAGGCAACTTATTGTTGGCCCATCCCCCCCAACTAGTGTACTAAGGACGTAGCATTTTTTCCAGCTGTTGTCAACTGTTAACATAACTTTCAATGATTAACGGTAGGAACGGCCAGGGCGACGCTCTTCTCTTCTAGCCCGGGCGGGGGGCGAAACGGTTTGGCTAGTGAACTGAAGCGAGCCCCACCGTTCCCGCCCTTCGCTGGCAAAGGCCAGCGACTGAGAGCCACCTCCAGCGAGCGGGCTCGTTTCTCCCCCGCGGACGCACCATGGCTGACTCCGCTGGCGATTTCCTCTTCTCGGAGCTGCCCCTGCCTCAGACCCCGCTCGCCTGGTTTGGCACCGCCGCCGCTCTCCTCTGCGGGGTCGCGGCGGTCTGGCGTTGGCAGCGCGGTCGTCGAAGCCGCCGGCTGCGGCTGAAACAGGTGGGGACGGTGGCTGGTCTCTTCATCTACCCGGTCAAATCCTGCCGGGGGGTGGCTGTGAAGCGAGCCGAGATGACCACGCTGGGCCTTCGGAGCGGGAAGCTGCGGGACCGGTAAGCTGGCGTGGAAGATGCAACGCGCCGCTAAGAACGGGCGCCTTCAGCGCGCGGACTCGCCGACTGAGGCGCGTCGCTCTTTGGTATCTTTTCGCGGACCGCTTCTTTCAGGATTGTTCTTTGGGGCTGGGGTTCATCATCAGCTCCCGATCCTGCTAGCCCTGTCCCCATAGGAATTCCCAGGAACGGCCCGCTTGTTTATCCACGTTTATGGGGGCGGTGTTGTGCAATGTAAGCACATGTGGTGCAATCGCAAATCAATAAAAGCCGCCCGCCCCGCCCCAGTTGTCAAAAAATCCAATCCTTCGTAGGTGATTAGCACCACTCCGAGAGAGGGAGAGAGGGAGGGACCGTCTAGTTTTAAAAAGCAGAAATAACATACTGTACAAGGACTCTCTTCTTGCTGGCCCGGGAATATGTGTAACACTGCCTAACAGTGTTTTTCAAACTCGGGCAACTTTAAGATAGGTGGATTTCAACTCCCAGAATTGCCCAGCTGGCAGTTGAAATCCACCTATCTTAAAGTTGCCCAGTTTGAAAAACACTGACCTAGCACGTCTGGAGGGCAGGCAGCAGGTTGGAAAAGGAAGCAACTGGAGGGGGAACGCCGCAGTGGCAAAGTAACAGAGGAACTGTAAAAAGACTTGGGGCTGTCTGAAGACAAACAGGAAGATGCCACATTTGACTGCAGGAGAAGCAAAGGCCAAGAAGGTCAGTTTGAAAGGAGGTTACTTTTATTACTGAAGACTGCTTTACTGTTTTTTTCTACACCAAGGTATGAAAATAAATAGTAAACACAGGACAAAGAAAAGACAATTGTACTAGGAAATGGGTGTTTGGAGGAAACCGTGATGATCTGATTGCTGTTTTAAGGATCCAGGAAGATCTTTACAGTACAGTGGAAACCGTTCCCTCTTTTACTTTCTTGCCCCAGACTTCTAGAGGGTTGCCCTTACGCCTCTTTAGAAGGAATTCCAGATTGCACTGGCCAGTAGGAAATCTCTCCTCCCTTTCAATAGGATGAGTGTCTTGCCTGCCTGTCAGTTCTCTCTTAACCCTGTTCTGCCGCCTAGTTTGTTAGGGAAATGCCAGCAGCAAAACCCAACACTCTGAATATAACTTTTACCAGGCCTTCTGTATACAGTGTTAGATTAAACAAGGAGGCAAAAGCATTGTTTCAGGGGTATTTTTCTCCCAACCCCTTTACAAGCAGTGGCCACTGGAAGCACCTGCAGTTTCTTCCATATACTTATTTATTATTTATTTTATTATTTAAATTTATATCACCGCCCATCTCCCCCAATCGGGGGACTCTGGGCGGTTTACAATAAAATCGAAAGTTAAAAAAATATAAACATACAGTTATAATCATCATCAATATAAATACAATAAATAAGTATAAAATCCAAGGGCTAGATCTTAAATAATGGGGAGGGCACTACTGCACCAGCCACCCCCAGGAGGAGCTATTAGCCTGCCCATCCCACACAAGGCGGCAGAACCAGGTCTTCAGATTTTTCCGGGTTGGGAGCGAGGAAACCTGCCTCAGCTCTGGGGGCAAGATATTCCAGAGGGCGGGCGCCACTGCAGAGAAGGCACGCCTCCTGGACCCCGCGGCTAGATGGAATTCCTTCGCTGATGGGGTCCGTAGCATGCCCTTTCTGCATGACCGGGTGGGGCGGCTCGATGTTCTGGGGATGAGACTCTCCCTCAGGTAACCGTCATTATTCAAGTAATAATGACATTATTCAAGTCATGTGTTCTCTGTGTGTTTCAGTTCCTCCATGGTGCATCTCTGTTGGTGTGCCCTGGAAAGCACAGGATGGGCTGCGTATGCCCTGGTTAGAGTGATGTGACCAGCTTTGAATGGAGCAGCATTTTTACCCACTACCCAACTGCCTCTCTTGGAATTTTTCCTGGAATGTTTTCCTACACAGCCTCTACTGCATCTGGCCCTGTTCTGAACTTTCTTTAGCCAACTTTTCCCACCATACCACATTTGGGCCTGTTTTGTTTAGTTTATGGATAAATTATTCTGCTAGTAGGCACCTACATGAAGAGCCCCAGATGTGACAAAATCCCATTCCAATATTCTGTTGCATTAGAAAGAATCCTTTATATTGAGAAAAAACATGTTAAAACAAACAAACAAAAAGAAAAGAATAGAAACCTAAAACTCCTGGAAAAAGTGTCAGAATTCCCTGGGGCCATAGTCTTTTCTCTTTCTTTGCTACTGTGTGTAGTAGTGCATCATTAGCAATGTTTACATTAGATTTTTTGTTTTAATTCTTTGTCTAGAGCAGTGTTTCTCAATCTCAGCAAGTTTAACATATGTGGACTTCAACTCCCAGAATTCCCCAGTCAAGTCCCAGCATAGTGCTGAGTCTAGTTGATTTCAAAGGCTGCAGTGTATTTTTGTTGTTTATGAGCATGATGTTTTTAAACAATAAATGCTCTTTCTTATGCAGGTGTTGGACTGTGATAAAAGAAGATGGTCATATGGTATCTGCTAAGAACATCCCTCGCATGGTTCTAATTACTGTATCCTGTGAAGATGACTATTTAATCCTGAATGCCCCAGGAATGAAGACACTTCGAATTCCTGTTGAACTCCCAAGAACAAATTCAATCTGGAATTGCATGTATTAAAGAATTTTATTTTTCCTTGCTTCCTGGAAAACAATTTTATTCTGATGTTCTTTGCATTTATTTATTTCTATATACCTCCCCAATCACTAAGGCTTGGATGGAGTATAATAAGCAAAAATGGGGAAAAATGGAATAACACAAAGAATACAGTATAAAAACAGTGGTTGCCCAAAAGTCATTCTATGGGCCCAAGACCCACTGGAATAAAAAAGCCTTTTAGGCCTTTCTAAATGAAAGGGCAGTCAGGGACAACTGAATTTTGGGGGGTACAATATTCCAAAGTGTGGGGAACGCAATCTTTGGGATGTAGGCCCTAGTATCTTTGTTTTGTCCCTCTAGAGCAGTGTTTCAGCCTTGCTGGCTGGGGAATTCTGGGAGTTGAAGTCCACATGTCAGAAAGTGGCCAAGGTTGAGAAACCCTGCTCTAGAGCCTCTAATTTAGTCTTTGAATAATAGAGGTACAGGATTCCACTACTGTTCACTGGAAAATAGGAGAGGAAGGCAGATAGGTAGATAGATGTAACCCTTTTTTTAGGATTAACACATAAAAGCCTCTCCCCTCAAAATAACCCCGGCCACCCAAACCCAGAAATAGAACCAGGTCCCAGCTGCTTTTGTCATTACTTGCTCACTTGCAGCCCTCAGTTTTTTAAAGTGCATCCTCCAGCCACTAATGGTTGCAGGTTCATAATTTTAAAAAAATTAAATGCCAAAAAGCATACAAATGAAAAAAACCCTTTATTTAAATATTATACAAAAATAATGTATTATGTTTTATATTGAATGTAGTTCAGCAAGTTACTAAATAAATTCTACCATTGTTATGACAAATACTAATACTATACTAATCATAAATAATCAATTAACCTCAATTAATTCTATTCATTGTTACATCAATGTATTTGATTAAGATTTCTGCCCTTAATTGCTCCAGTACTAAATATCTGTACAGTAGTACAATGCTTTTGAAGTGCTACTTTCCCAATTTATACTTTTATTCATACACATTAATTTCCACATTCTCCATATCCCAATACATTGAAGAGTTTGTGTTAGCATATAAATACCCATAAACTCACACTGTCTTCTGTTTTGTTTTATTTATTTCGTATTAGTCTGCCTAAAACAGTTTTTAATGTTACTCCTAATTTGCAGCTGTTAATATGATTATAGATACAATCTGGAGTTCTTTTAATACTATTTAGGTATATTACATTATATAACCCATGAATCTAGAGAGGAGTGTATTAACCCCATTTGGAAAAGCCCTCTACAGTTTTTATTGGCTGAAACTCGATGCCATTTATTCTGGTATGAACAGGAAGATACCCAGAGCTAAAAAAATTATGTCAGATATTCGTTAATACTCATTAATACTAATTTCTTTCAGTAAATGTCTTTATACTTTTACCTGATCATAAAGTAGTCTGAATGTGGATTTCTTTCTATCCTTTTTTCCCTGTTGATTTAGGTAGCTATTAAATTAGAATCCCAGTGGCATGTACAGTATGTGATAGATTTGGGGAGCAATCTTAGGTGCTCATGGCTGGTAGGGTAGTTCAGCAGCTTTATATGCAAGCAGAACACAGAAAGCCAAATCAGGGAAGCGCTTGAAATGCTGAAACGTCAATAACTGTATTGAGTGTCTGGCTTCCAAGCCATTGCAGAAATGTCTCTTGTGGTCTTTTAGACGGTATGGAATCCAAGCTCAAGGCAGGGACTGTGGAGATGAAGCAGCTGAATGGATCACTGCTTTCCTGAACGCACAGCCTTATCGGTTGGTCCATTATGAAGCAAATATGGTGACAAGGAAGCCGGGAGATTTCCTGCCTGCTTTTCTACCAACCGATGAGGTTAGAAGACAGTTTCCCTCAAAAATATATTTTTAATATTTCCACTGGTTTTGAATTCCCTAAATTTCTGTATCAAAGAATACTTGTATGGTAATGGCTGAAATGCCTCAGGATGATGATGATGATGATGATGATGATGATGATGATGATGATGATGATGATGATGATCTCCTCCACCACCTCCTCCTTCAGGTGAAGAATGATTGGTGTGAATTGCAACATTGGAAACAGAAGGAAAAAAGGCAGTTTCACATCCTATTGATTTTAAGTTTATGATTTTCACTTCTATTTTAATTTAATTATATCTAAAAGTTAGTAACTATGGTTAGAACATATCCTTACTTATTTGCCTTTGCATCCATTTTTTAACTTCTAATAACAAATGGATACTATAGTGATACTACTGTATATGTTTTAAATAGTTTTATTGGTTTTTAAATGTTTATTGAGTTATTGTACTGTGTTTTCATTGTAACTGTACACCATCTATCCTTAGGAATATGGTGGCATAGAGATCAAATAATAAAATAAAATAATAAATAAAATAAAATAAAATAAAATGTCACTATAGGGGAAAGTCATCATGATCTGTCTGGCTTCAGCTTAGTGTGACTCAGCCATTGTGTGTTGCAAGCTATGATTTTTTTTATTAAAAGCTTTATTAATTTTTTTTCAAGATATACTTAAAACTAAAAAGGCTGAAACAAAAAAGCCTACGAAGAGAAAGAAAAAAACTAAAAAGGTTTGAAAATACAGCAAGCTATGATTTATGATATAGCATTTTGTGTGAAACCTGCCAATTAGGATTACAATATTCAACAAATCATAATTAAATAAATCATGGCTTAGTGCAATGTATGAACTTTCATAATTATTTAAAATATGAAATAGATATGTCATGTTTTAGTTAGAAGCATTTTCTGAAATTAAACCGTGTAGTTTTCTCAAATTGCCGTACGCTCTTCTGAATGAAAAGTATCATATAACTATATGTCATGTTTTAGTTAGAAGCATTTTCTGAAATTAAACCGTGTAGTTTTCTCAAATTGCCGTACGCTCTTCTGAATGAAAAGTATCATATAACTGAAGACTATATATGGTGGCACTTTATCTGATTTGCAGACCAATACTGATCTTTATACCACTATCAATGCCAGACATTTTTTGTATTTATTTTTAAAGGTTGCCTATGCTGAAGGCAGTCCAACCTTGCTGATTTCTGAAGCTTCCTTGGATGATCTAAATACAAGGCTAGAAAATAAAGTTTCAGTAACAATCTTCCGGCCCAATATTCTGGTTAAGGGTTGTAGTCCTTATGAAGAAGTAAGTATTATGGGTCTATCTTTCTGTGTATTTGAATTGCTGCTTTTCTCCATCTACATTCTAATTTATATTACTGCAGAACATGCCTCGAGAGTTTTATTGAGATGTTTAACATTAATAACAATTAATAGCTTTTTAAATATGATCTTGTGAGTATATTGTTTTAAAAAGAAAACTGTGCAGAAATGTTGTTTTAGAACTGACATGTATTATTGGAAAATAGTTAAATAATGCAATTGCAAACTATCTAATGGGATTCAATTTCTTTGATATAGGATGCTTGGCTTGATATATTTATTGGAACTGTTAAGTTGAAGGGGAAAATGTCTTGTCCAAGGTAAGAGAGTTGAGTGACAGTCTTTTGATCTCATGCTCCCACCCAGAACAAAACATGTCAATTTTTAAGACATTCCTATTATTAAATAATATTAAAATTTAATAACTTCTATGTCGGTAGGTGTATTTTCACAGCAGTGGATCCGGATACTGGGATCATGGATGAAAAAGAAGTCCTGACGGCCCTGAAAAGGTAGCAGATAATATATACTGTATGAGTGCTTCCTCTCTATATGTTTGGTTGTCTCTGTACTAGTTCGCAATGTCTCGTTCCAGCATCAAGTTCAAGCTTATAGGTAAAAGGTAAAGGTTCCCCCTGCACATTTGTGCAGTTGTGTCTGACTCTAGGGGGCGGTGCTCATTTCCGTTTGTTAGCCGAAGAGCCAGCGTTGTCCGAAGACGCTTCCATGGTCATGTAGCTGCATGACGCGCGCGGAATGCTGTTACCTACCCACCGAAGTGGTACCTGTTCATCTACTTGCATTTGCATGCTTTCGAATTGCTAGGTTGGCAAGAGCTGGGGCGAGTGCGGGAGCTCCGTCCATCACGCGGCACTCGGGTCTTGAACTGCCAACCTTCTGATCGACAAGCCTGGCGTCTTAACCGCTGAGCCACCACGCCCCCTGTTAATTTATTAAGGTCCAGTTATTCATAAGTCAATTAAATTAGTTTCTTCAAAACAATTCCCCCATCCCCCTTATTATAATTTGAAATACTTTGGACCATTAATTACCTGATACCTCTTAAGGTTTTTTCTTCATTTCCTGTACTGGTTCCTTACCTTCTTCCCTTTCTGATTTTGAAGCAGGGCTTCTCAATCTGTTAGACTTATAATTCTGGAACAGCTGAGAAGGCAGTTCAAGCGCCAATATTTCTAATAACTTATGCAAAATTGTAAATCCAGTTTTACACTAGAGAAACCAAGTAACTGCTTCAGCTTGTTCTCTCTCTCGCTCTGTGCACGCCTCTGGCTTAATTCCGTATTATATGGCTGTGACAGTAATATATATCTTTGTAAACCATGACAGATATCTTTACATGAAAACATTCCATTCAAATAAAAGATTCTGCTATCATAAAACTGATATTATTTTATTCCAAAATAATTTCTGACTAATTCTGTTTTTCCATTTATTTTCCTTTGTTTCCAGTTATCGCAAGTGTGGTCCTTCTGAACAACATGACTTTAAGTCTAATCCTCCCTTTGGATGGCTATATGGAGTTGAAGAAACAGGAATCCTTGAAGTTGGGGATCCTGTGTACAAGATAATCTCATGATGGGAGGCACCTGTGCAGTGGAATGTAATTTCTCTGTATATGGATTCTGTACACATTTTGTTAAGATAATTTTTCTTCTCCTTCTAGTTAATTGGATATTTAGCCTGCTAATTCCATTGCAGTCAATAACATGTGGTCAATAAGAGTCGACACCCGCTTGATGGCACATCATCATTGTCGTCGTCATCATCACAGTTGAAACATACAGATATGTCTCTTTATTACTTTAAGCAAAATTTGAATGAAGGGAAAACTGCATAAATAACAAATAAGAGTTAGGACCTTTCCAATCAGTATTCTTAATGCAATAAATGTGTGGCCATTCCCCACAGGCTACATGTCTTAGTGTGATTGCAGAATATTGAGTTTGTGATAGTGAGAATAAAACTCTTTCCATATTATATAGATAGAATACAGTGCTATTTTTAGAAACATGGACGAAACTGATGCAAAACACAAACTGTTTCTGGGATATGCTTGGGTATACTGTATTTCGTAAAAAGACTAAATGCAAAATTAAAATGTAATAAAATGAAAGTATCTGGCGTTTTAATGTATAGCCAAGACAAGAGAAAATCCTCTTCAGCATGCTTGGATGCTGAAGTAATACACTTAATAATACACTTATTGCTATATGACTAATGACTGACCATTTGTAAAAACAAGTGTACAGATTTTGAGCTTCCTAGAATTATTCCTAGAATTATTAAGATCTGTAAAATTGAAAAGAAAATCCTTTACAGGAGGAATTTCCAGTCTTTTCTTTTTCAGCTGGAGGGCACATGTGGAATTTTAAAAACATGCGGTGAGCCCTTTAAAAACATAACTCCTATGGGGGAGGGACTTAATCAGGTGGGTGTGTTCAGTCATGAAACATCTGTTTTTTTTTAAAAGGCAATCTGGTGAAGTACTTATTTTTTTTAAAGGCAGGTGGCTTAAGACATCTGCTAAAAACTGCAGGGATTGTTCAAATATATCATTCAAGGTATAGTGGTACCTCTTACATAGCTGGCTTGCAAAACACCCACTATCTCAGTGAAATGTATTCTAGGCTTTGACCCACCTCAACATACTTAGTTTGGTTAATTGATTGGTCAGGGTGCACGGCATTCAAAAGATTCACCTTAGTGCCAAATTGGCAACATTTTCAGCTTTTTTATTTCTTAGCAGCTAGCAATGTTATGGACACAGCAACAATTCAGCATTTTTTAGGAGGGAAAAGTATCTTTATGAATGCAAGAAGTAAATGCATTCTAAGCACTTCTTACTATGGGTAACACAAGCTCATATTTGTTAAACCTTTGCCCATTAAGAAATGTACAAGATTTTGCTACCTCCTAAAATGTGGGGCCCTTGGAGTTGGGCCAGGGTGCCCCCCTAAACCCCCCAGTGCTGGAAATGTCAACAGGGATGAAATGCATCTAAGAGAGCCAGTTTGGTCTAGCGGTTAAGGTGCTGGGCTAGAAACCAGGAGACTGAGAGTTCTAGTCCCGCCTTAGGCATGAAAGCCAGCTGGGTGACCTTGGGCCAGTCCCTGTCTCTCAGGCCTAGGAAGGAGCCAATGGCAAACCAGGAGACTGAGAGTTCTAGTCCCGCCTTAGGCATGAAAGCCGGCTGGGTGACCTTGGGCCAGTCACTCTCTCTCAGCCCAACTCACCTCACAGGGTTGTTGTGGGGAAAATAGGAGGAGGAAGGAGTATTAGGTATGTTCGCCGCCTTGAGTTATTTATAAAAATAATAAAGGCGGGATAGTAAATAAATAAATAAATAAATAAATAAATAAATAAATAAATAAACAAACAAACAAACAAACTCAAGCATTGCGGCACCGGCTGGGGATCTGCCTTGGTGCTGGAATGGGGGAAGATGCCTTCACCTCCTGCTAAGTGGACCTGTGAGGGCAGCTCTGGTGAGAATGCAGCAATCACAGAACTAGGGCAGATCCACAGCACCCAGTACTGAAACCTTTCGATGAACATTATCCTTCATTATTTCAACCAGGTTTGTTAGAGAAGAGAATGAATGTGTTTTATATTTTACTATATTTTTGCAGCTACTCTTCATTCTCACTTGATCATCGCTTCTCGGCCTTTTGGCTAAGATCAAGTGAGAATGAAGAGTAGCTGCAAAAATATAGTAAAATATAAAACACACCCCCCCCCTGAGATTCCTTTCTCCGGGAAGCAGAAAGGCCTGGCTCCATAGACCTTCTGTGATATATCGCCTCAGCAGCCCCGGGTGTGCGGCTCGGAGGCTGGCGGTGGTGCCTCGCATTCGCCTTGCTTGGCTGGTGATTCCGCAGCTGTTTTGACCCTGGGGACCACTGGGGACTGGCGCGGGTGTCGTGGGTCCCCAGGCTGGAGAAAACTGGTGCACGTGGAGCCCCTCTTATTCTTTCTGCTCAAGTCCGGCCGCGGGTGCCCACTGAGCGGGCCGAAGTAACCGAGCCGGGCCTCACGAGCAGAGACTTGTGCGGCTGGTATGGAGGGAAGCTGGAGATGGCAGCGCGTGGGGAGCGGGTGGAAAGGTGGCGATGAGACCACGGCAAACTCGTTACCTCCCAGAATTCCCAGCCAGCGCGTTGACAGGTAATCCTGGGCAGTCCCTCTGTGGCTGGAAGGCAGCTGGTAGCTGAAGTTTAGAGACTTGCTTTCCCTTCAAATTAGGCTGACCATACGTCCCCTTTTGAAGGGACAGTCCTATGTTTTTTAGCATTTTTCAACTGTCCCGTCGTTTTGATAAAAATCTAAATGTTGTCCCGTTTTTTAAACCTGGCGGGAATGGCGGGGAAGGAGGATCTGAGCCGGAGCTACCGATTGGAGGCAGCCCGGAAGAGGAAGCCCTCCCGCCTATCAGCCCGTGGCAAAGGAGGGCGGAGAGGTGGAGAGGAGGGTGGACCGGGGGTGGGGTTTGCAGGCGGGAGCCAATCGTGTGGACCGGGGGGTGGGGTTTGCAGGCCGGAGCCAATCACACAGACCAAGGGCGGGGTTTGCAGGTGGGAGCCAATCGTGCGGACTGGGGGGCAGAGACTCCTGTCTTTTTCATGAATACGGAATATTACATAAGACCCCGTCCCGTTTTGCCATCCCAACGTCCCATTTTTGTCTCAAGGAAATATGGTCAGCCTACTTCAAAAGCTGAGGAGGAGAAATGGGAGGCGCCCTCTTATTTATGCTTCTGTGCTTGCAGCCCTCTGGAGTTTGACACTTCGTGAGCAGAAAAAAGTCTTGCCGCTCTTAAAAAACTACTAAATGTACTGCAGGACGTAAACTTCCACGGTTTACAGTCCGCTTCAGGTACTTTGATCCCTAGCCAAATACTCTTGGGGGAGCATTTTTCCCCTTATAACAAGAACTGTTTGTGGCACCTGAGAACATAACAGATGTCCAAGTTTTCTTGGACTAAGATCCATCAGAGGTACTTACTGGTGGTAGGTACAGGATTACAATGTTAGTTAATTTTAGCTTTGGGCAGTGGGGTGGCCCTGTTGGTGGGAGGGAAGTAAAAAACAACAACTGGCCAGGAGGGCAACAAACTTCTCCCTTTTCATCTCCCAACTCGTTTGTTGCCAGCAGAACACCAATTTTCTTGGAGCACTTTCATTGGGCTACAGGATTGCTCAGGAACTACTAAATAATCAAAGTAAATTTAAATTAAGAAAACAGATGGAAAAAGATTAACTTACCAACCAGATTCTCTTCATCTTAACACAAAAACACTATGTTAGTAAAAATTTAGCTATGCACAGCACAATACTTGTCACTATACCAGAAATACCTAAGTGCTGAGATGTAGAAATAGGTCTCCTACAACAAACTGAGCAACCAACTCCTTAATCGGATTGTTTGCACCCTGTCAACAATCTCAGTGTAAAAGATAAAATACTTCTCCCTGTTTAAATATAGGTTTTGGCTTGGAATAAAAGAAGATGAACCCTTGGTTAAAGTGACAGGAGCCCCGCTTGCTTCTAGTTTCTGCAGACTGTGAAAATGGCCACCAAATGCTCTGGAAATGGAGGGACTCACCATCCCTGTCAAAGCCCCAAGGAAAAATCCCATGAGATTTGCAGGTATTGCAAAAAAAGGTTTTCAACTCTCTATTTTTGACTGCTCAAAAGGTTCTTTTCATGTATCGTGTTTCTTTTTGCCTCATTTTAGGGCAACCAAGCTTTCCTGCTTGGGGTCAAACAGGATGGACCCTACTGTTGGGCAGAGTGAGCCTGGTGCCTGGGGTGAACAGAGGGGCAGCAGTACATGTCCCAAGCAAGCCACTCAGGGTCAGCTGTTTTCTCTCTGACGCAAGGAAGGGTGCTGTTTGTGGTGAGATTCAGTCGGTAGAGCTATCTGGGTGGAATTTCATGTATGTCCAGTGTGGGCAGGGATGGTCTATTGTCAGCTGCCTCAGAGAATAAAATATCTGGAGCCAGATTTGGAGTCAAGCATCTCTCAGTGTTCATGATGATACATGATCTGAAAGTTTAGTAAATGCAACATAATAATTTGTGCTATCAGGGGGCTGTTAGGAATCCTCCAATAATCCTGTCTCAACTCTGCTCCCAGTTATGAAGGTTGGGACAACATAAAGCCTTCTGATACCTTCATAAATAGAAATCGCAGTGTGAAAATGCTGGTGGCCATTTTGTTTAGACATCCCTTTTCTTAGATGTCAAGGGATATGATGGAGTTGGCACCAGGTTTCTCTTCAACCAGCAAGATATATTACCCAGTCCCTGGGGCTTTTTCTTTGCTGTGAATTGCATGAAGAGTGAAAGCTTTGCATGCCACAGAATGTCTGGGGCTATGTCATCCCAATATCCTGTCGTTTCTTTTTAATTTTTCAAGGTATAAGCACATATACATAGATTGTGTTCTGGAAGGCCTTAAAAGGTGTTATGGGCAGGCTAGAATAATGATTTGAGAGAAAGTGGCTGATGTTGATTTACACAGCACTCTCAGCAATTTTGATTCTATGGGAGTTATCCCACTTTTCTACCCATCCTAATTGTGATTAATTATGACATTGCAATTCTTCACCAAATAGGCCTTAACCATTTGTGGCATGACTTCTGACCCGGCAATTAGGAAATAGATGTATGATTTCCAGTAATTCCTTTGCTTACTTACTGTCACTTTTTTGATATCAAGCAATTGACAACCACTTTTTTCATGGTGAAGGAAAGCATGCCTGATTTAACGCTATTTATCCAGAATAAATAGAAACCGCCCAGAGTCCCCTCCGGAAATGGGGGGAGATGGGCGGTGATATAAGTTAGAAATATAAATAAATAAATAAATAAATAAGCTGGATGACATTTTATCATGTAATACCTGGGTAATTGGCTTGATGGATATTGTGTGGCTGAGGTGATGAAATGGCCAATTGATTAACTGCCTTTTTGAAATCAGAATCCTATCTACTGGTGCAGGTTGAAACCCAGATGATAGCAAGAAAATGTCAAGAAATTAAAGTGACTTTTTGAGCTACAGATGAGATTTTATAGTGGAAAATGTTAATATTTTATTTGTGCATCTTCATATCCAAAAGACCTAGGAAGCCTCAACATCCTACTTTCCATGGTGGTCAACCATAAGCCTCTTGAACAGAGCTTTCCAAACTTTTCATGTTGGTGACATGCTTTTTAGACATGCATCATTTCGCGACACACTCTTACAGCAGGGCACAAGGCAGGCACTAGGACCTGCGCGGAATCACAACAGGTTTGGAGGCAGCAAGGCACAAGGCAGGCACTAGGGCCTGCGTGGAATCCTGGCAGGGCTTGGAGGCAGCAGCAGCCGCAACACACCCAGACACTGCAGCCGACACACTAACATGTCCCGACACACAGTTTGGAAAGCTCTGCTCTTGAAAGACCCACAAGTAGAGTGTGACTGCACTAGGGCCCTCTTGCTGTTCAGAGGGAGGAGGTAAAGAACCTTGAGGTAGCCTATAATCACCACAATAAAAAAGTGAAACCTCCTTTGCACCAAGCTAGGTTAAGTGGCTTCATGTCCATGTCCCTTTCTTGGCAACAGTATGGAGGTGATTTGCCTACAAACTAAGTGATAACTGAGGATGAAGGAACCTTCCAAGGATTATACCTTTTAGTTTGGCAGAAGGAAAAAATGATTAAATAATGTGGAGTCCTTGGTGCTCTTTGAGCCTGGTTGTTTGCTTGCAGACATTTCATTACCTAACTAAGTAACATCATCAGTGCGAGTTTAATAATGTTAAATAGTGCATTAAATAATAATAATAAATAATAATGTGCTGAGTAATAATATTAACTGTATTTCATTACATTTAAATTAAATCAATTTTAGGTTTTGTCCTGAGCCTGTGAACATTTTGGAATGCGACCCCCACCATAACTACTCAAAAATCATGTGCACTTCAGACTTCTGGGGAAGAAATGGTGAACTGAAGACAGGTCTGCTAAAAGTGGAGCCAATGGCTGTGGCGGAACAAAGAGCCAGCTCTTTGTAATTCCTCTTCGGAAAAGGAGAGGACTTGAGATCACCCACAAGTGCTCCAGACAGTTGCTCCTCATGAGGATACTGCAAGACAGCGGTCTCTGGCGGGTTTAGAGCTCTGGGAGACGAGGGAATAGCCATCTTGCTCAAACCACGGTTGGCTACCCTACCTATTCAACCTGTACACAGAACACATCATGCGACGTGCTGGGCTTGATGAATCCAAGGCTGGAGTTAAAATCGCTGGAAGAAACATTAACAATCTCAGATATGCAGATGATACCACTTTGATGGCTGAAAGCGAGGAAGAACTGAGGAGCCTTATGACGAAGGTGAAAGAAGAAAGTGCAAAAGCTGGGTTGCAGTTAAACCTCAAAAAAACCAAGATTATGGCAACCAGCTTGATTGATCACTGGCAAATAGATGGAGAAAAAGTGGAGGCAGTGACAGACTTTGTATTTCTAGGCGCAAAGATTACTGCAGATGCTGACTGCAGCCGGGAAATCAGAAGACGTCTACTTCTTGGGAGGGGAGCAATGACAAATCTCGATAAAATAATTAAGAGCAGAGACATCACACTGACAACAAAGGTCCACATAGTTAAAGCAATGCTGTTCCCCGTAGTAACCTATGGCTGTGAGAGCTGGACCATAAGGAAGGCTGAGCGAAGGAAGATAGATGCTTTTGAACTGTGGTGTTGGAGGAAAATTCTGAGTGCGCCTTGGACTGCAAGAAGGTCAAACCAGTCCATACTCCAGGAAATAAAGCTAGACTGCTCACTTGAGGGAATGATATTAAAGGCAAAACTGAAGTACTTTGGCCACATAATGAGAAGACAGTATACCCTGGAGAAGATGCTGATGCTAGGGAAAGTGGAAGGCAAAAGGAAGAGGGGCTGACCAAGGGCAAGATGGATGGATGATATTCTGGAGGTGATGGACTTGACCGTGGGGGAGCTGGGGATGGCAACGGCTGACAGGAAGCTCTGGCGTGGGCTGGTCCATGAAGTCACGAAGAGTCGGAAGTGACTGAACGAATAAGCAACAAAAAACCCTGTTTCAAAAGACAGCTGAGCACCTGTTTAAAAACAGGCCTCGTGACCCCCCAGAAGAGTGCTACAGCTGTGTATATAAGGACCTGACATAACGCCCAGTAGGCATTATGCTGGTAGATGCTTCTGCAAGAGAGAGGAATCAGATGTCTGGTCTGTCCAGCAGCCCAAGTCAGAATGGTCATGGAGGGCAACGCAAGTTGTTGCTGTGTTATCTTCAAAATGTTTTGAATCAGGATAAATCAAGACTTTCCACGGCAATATAAAAGAGTTTGGGCCAAAAGTTTACATTGCCTTACCACTCCAAGTTAAAGGGAGGAGGGAACAAAAATATAGGAAAGCCTTAAGCAGATGAGTATGAAAGATGGCACCTTGAGTTGAGAACAGGCTTGTCCTTAGATATAGAGAACATACGGAGGCTAGATACAGACAATAAGGGCACTAAGAAGGGCACATATATGCAAGGTTTAAAAAGTAGTTCAGAACAAATTTGGAAGCATTTATAGCCCATTTAGGTCATGGGAAGCCAACCCACTGCTTCCTGTTAGTCTAGACCTTGTTTTATGGTGTTTGTCTGGTTGCATACCATGTGCACCAAGAGCAATGTGGAACAAGGCAGGTCCAGCAATTTTGCTCTTTTCATTTTCAGTTATTTTTCAATCCAAAATGGCCTATTCATCAGAAGATTGACAGTTTTGAAATATTTAATATCTAATATTTTCTAATATATTATACCTAATACGATATTTTCTTTGGGTGAATATTTTAAAAACGGGTTTGAAAGACCTCTCAGTTACTGGAGGGGGTATACATTACGGTACAATACTGTTTTTAGGTTAAAAGGTTGATGCTTTTGAAATTCCACAGCTGACGTATACTAGAGTGATATGAAATGAATTGATATGATCATTTTAAAATCCTATTTTTGATTTTTTTAAACACATGTATATTGACAATTGCAGATAGATTTAATTTATACAGAGGGGTAATAGAAGGGTAATATTGCCACCTTGTGGTGAAGTGTGTAAATAAGCATCTTTGGTTTCACATTGACGTGTTCTAATTTTCAGTTAATAGAAATGGAATAGAAATTAATTAATAGAAATAGAATCAGGCACAGGAGCATCCGGGTGGGGAGGGGAGGGGAGGGGAAGGAAGATGGGAGGCTATTTAACATGCTTACTTAAAAGTATATCTGTTTAAGTCCAAGTGAACTTCCTTCCAAATTCATCTGAATCGAACTGACCTGTGCATTGCCCTTTAAAAGTTACAAAAAAGACTTGCATATTTGAGAGTAAACTCTATGAGTGTCCAGCAGTGAATAAAATAAAAATCCAGTTAGGATAATGGATGCCTTACTTACATCTTATTTCAATCATCTCTTCATAGTTCCATCTTTGAAGAGCACTTAGAAACCTGTAGCTGGCCAGAACTGGTGCCCAGACACAGGTGACTCTTGTACAGCTGGATCAACTTCTGATCAGTTTTTTTGGCAGTGCTAGTGATGACCTTTAAAGTACTCAATGTCTGAAAGTCTTCTAAGTAATCCGATCCACATGGGTTGAGATGCTACAAATGCAACAGGAAACAGTACACATTCTTTACTTTACTATCTGTTTGATTTGCTGAAGGTTCTCTTTGATGTGACATACAGGACAACAAAGTCCAGTGTTATTATGCTATGGAGCAGGGTTAACCCATTTTGGAAAGGTTCTCTTTGGAGACACTTGCAGACTGAAGGGGGTAGTGGTTGGCTGGGAGAAGCAATTGTCATTTCCACAACTGTGGCTGGAGTTTCTTCAGTACCTAATCAATAGCTAGGCCAGAGCTTTCCAAACTGTGTGTTGGGACACGTTAGTGTGTCGGCTGCAGTGTCTGGGTGTGTGGCAGCTGCTTCTGCCTCCAAGCCCTGCCAGGATTCCATGCAGGTCCTAGTGCCTGCCTTGTGCCCTGCCTCCTCCAAACCTGCTGTGATTCCGCACAGGTCCTAGTGCCTGCCTTGTGCCTTGCTTCCTCCAAACCTGCTGTGATTCTGCGCGGGTCCTAGTGCCTGCCTTGTGCCCTGCTGTAAGAGTGTGTCGCTAAATGATGCATGTCTGAAAAGTGTATCACCAACATGGAAAGTTTGGAAAGCTCTGAGCTAGGCATTCTTCTCTGAGAGTTGCTAGAAGTGATTTTGTTTAGCTATGCAACCGGGTTGCTTCTTGGTCTTAGCTGGTCTGCAGCAGGACAAAAGTTGTCATAGTCAGGGGCCTGCAAAATGAGGTGGTAGCCTCAAAGGTTTGTAGGTCAGACCTTATTTGGTTGAGGGTTTGGACACAGAATAATAAGTGGGCAGCTAGAATGCTAAAGTTTTCCCAGAAAGTATCTATAGCATCCAGCTAAACCCAGGAAGGAGTCTTACTATGTTTTGGAAGTGACTGAAGAAGCTCCTTGGATAAGGAGTGAAACGTTTCCACTAAGAAAATAGAAATCCAGTTGACATGATTCAAGCCACAGACTGTTCCACCTGGATGACTGAGAACCTTCATAGACATATGGCTGAATGCTCGTTTAGGATAGCATTTGTTTCAGAGTTTAGTGATTTGATACTGGGTTGTCCCTGCTGGTGGCCTAACTGGTGGCCTAACTAGATAAATTCATCTAGGCCGGGGTTCTCCAAAGTGGTAAATATCGACCTTCGAGAGTTGATGGGCCTATCCATTATTGTTGTTGTTATTATTATAGTTCTATTAAATAAGTATTTATTAAATTATTTTCATATAATAAATGTTTGGGGGTCAATGAACAATCTGAAACTTCATGAAGGGGTCGATGGGCTGAAGAGTTTTGGGACCCCTGATCTAGGCCTACCAAGCATTTGTGGTTAGACTCCTATGCAGAACTACCTGGATGCCTTGCAGATAGTCAGCCCAGGGGCTATTGTAGATTGTGAAATCACTAAAATAGAGCATTGCAAAGGTTTCAGTCCATTTAATATATTTTAACTGCAGAGATATTCTTTAGTCCACTAGGAGGACTGTACCTACATTCAAACAGACCCAGGTAGGTGGCAAAAGCTGTATTAGTTCTTGTGTGACACCCCTGACAGGCTTACGAGTACCTTTCTATCAAATCAATAGTGTTGCTATGTTAGGCTCATTCATTCATTCATTCATTCATTCATTCATTCATTCATTCATTCATTTATATTTAATTTTTATCCCGCCTTTATTATTTTTCTAAATAACTCAAGGCGGCGAACATACCTAATACTCCTTCCTCCTCCTATTTTCCCCACGACAACAACCCTGTGAGGTGAGTTGGGCTGAGAGATGTTTTATCAGTTAATTCAGTAAACATTTGTGTGTGTTTTAAAATCTAATTTGGTTCTGGTGGATTACTGTAATGTAAAAGAATATATTAAATATAATAGTTGTGGAGTCCTTGGTGCTCTCTGAGCCTTGTTGTTTTCTCTTCGATTAATATAATAGTTATAACAGTGAGTGGTAACTTTGTTTATTCCATTGCAAGTTAATTTACTCTTCTTTTCACCAACTCAAGAAGGCACTCGTATTGGAGTTTTGGTAATATACGGATCTATTTAGTTTTATTAGTTACTTAATCATCAGTTTTAAAATTTGTTAAGCCACTAATAACTCTTTGATTGGTTGACAAGTCTAATGATAACACAGAAGATCTTACAAGCTCCCTTCCTGTCATCTGTTCCCTAACATCACAGCATCCATCCTCATTTTCTGTAATAAAGTTTGAGGATCTCAACACAGCAGAGTCAATGTCCAGGTTTTTACAGAGCCTTTAAGCCATTATAAATACAACTAAGTGTAAACTTTTCAGGGGGGCACCATAAATTTGGGTGGAGGAAGGCCTTCCATAATCATCCCAATGGCTCTTCTGGCAAATGCAGAGTGCTTTCCATGCCTGTGTGGGAAGAGTTTAGCATGACAGGATACTAAATCTCAGCTGAGTAAATGGTCAAAAGAAAATAATTCTTCTACCACTCTATCTCCAAGATGTCCAAATAGCAAAAGTTATTCCCACCCCTACAACCTCATCACTTATTTGACAACAGTGCAGCAGCCATGAAAATAAATTAAAATGTAGCCAAGGTAATTTAAAAGCAATTTTAGTGCTTTCTGCTCTAACTCTAGCCACCCAGGAGAGTCAAATGAGGCACTACTTTATGAATCCAGCCATTGCGATATATAAACCTTGGTATATGGCTTAGTATATTTGTAAATTCAGGCAGATATGACTTACTCAAAAACTCTGGCTAAGCAAACCATGGCTAAAAATGTTAGATGAAATATTAGACTCAACACACTGCTATCTTCTTCTATCTCTGTGAGATTTTAGTCTCAACTATATTTACTAGGTCTAAACTGTTTGAATCAATGTAGAACTAACTTGTAATCTATGAACACAAATCATTTTCCTTTGGTATCTAATGCAATCTTCAGCTAGTTGAGATTATTATGAGGTTCACATTTGCTAAGCCATGGCTTGCTTAACTATGGTTTATTGAAGAAACCACAATTGGGTTAGTTCACTAGGCCACAAACCATAGTTGACAAACCACAATGACTGGGTTCACTTAACACATTGAGTTAAACTGCAGCAACTATATTATGGCTGAGTGTGCGGTAGAACTTAGCCCTTAAGTCCATGTACTCTGGAACTGTATCCCAGACAAAAATCTTTCCAGACCCGATCCTTTTAACTGGAGTTGCCAAAATTTGAACTAAGTGTACAAAAATAAATGTATGTCACTCCTGATTTATAATCCTTTTTTGGAAGAATGGCAGTATGCATCTGTCTGAATGCATGCATAAGTGTTCGCATATGTCTATATAGGTATCGTAGTTTTTTCCAATATTTTCAATAATAAACATCCTTTATTCTTTGCCATTGTAGCATGTGTGATCTGGTTCTGAAACACATTTACAAAACAGCTCCATTATTTGGAAACTTTTTTGGAGTTGATAAAATTGGAATCATTAAAGGTCAGGATACTAAATTATTAGAGAGGGCAGAACTTCTAGCTGGAGATGACTATTTGTCTTTTAAAAGTGTCCATGCAACAGTCATATTAATTCACAGTATTGTAGAGCACACTCCTGTAAGTGCTCAGTTGCTGGGAGAAATGTTAACACATAGATTCTGTATACATTATTTTACAACGTAATTTGGCTTCTTTGAATATTTTGTATCTTGATCTTACACAAAGTTATATAGCATTAGAATTTCTTAGTACAGTACAAACATGTAAAGCTGATTTTCAAGACAGTTGAAATTATTTGGAAAAGACTACAAAAAGTCCTGTAGGGCTAACTTCATTTACTGTGGCAAAGGGCTAGAAATCACTCCTTGATCCATTCAGAAATGTATTTTTGATAGCTTATTTTTAACAGTATTTTGTTGTTGTGAGTCATATGCAAACTACTTTGAGACTATTCTGGAGAAGGGATATTCATTTAGTATAAATCATACAAAGACAAGCATACACACATACAATTTTTGCACTGCCTTTGACAATATCATTATTATATTATATTATATTATATTATATTATATTATATTATATTATATTATATTATATTATATTATATTATATTATATTATATTAATATATTTGACATAGCCTAGCCAAAGGTTCTTACAAGAAGGAGTCCAGAATCATGCATTATGGAATTGTGGAGGAGGCCCACCTGGGTTCTGGGATAAATAATAAACCGATACAGTGCTCTTGGTGACAAAGTGTGTAATCACAGAAACAGATGGCAAACGTCCCCAAGAGTATTAGTATTGAAGTAACGGCAACATTTAAAGAGACTGGAATTTGATGTCAAAACAGGTCATTCTTGCATAATATAGACTGTTTCAGACCATTGTTTGTGCAGAGTCATTTGTCGAGATGGGCGGTGAAGAAATGTGATTGATATCTATCATCTATCTATCTATCTATCTATCTATCTATCTATCATCATCTATCTATCGAGGGCAGTGTGGCTTGTCCCTTAGAAAATGGGTTCAGTATGAATACCCACTGTCCTAGGAGTAAGTACCACATTCCCAGAAGTAAGCTTCATATTATTTCTGAAATGCAATATAAAAGAAACCTAAGAATGATGCCTTAGTAAACACGCATCAGATTGTGCTCTAAGTTACAGCATTTCCTTTAATTCCATGTCGATGCTGGAATCTACATGGCTAAGTCTTTAGAGGTGAGACAGACAAGGGAGAACAGTGAGTTCACAAGCAAAACGAGATGAAACATTGAGCTGCACACCCAAAATGTGTCTTAGGGCTGTAATGGGCAGCCTGCATCATATGGCCCTCACAGGTCCCATTCCAGTCATAATGGTTGAAAACGAAGCATATTTTCCTGGCATTTTGAGATGGGAAACACATGGGAACTGTAGCTAAACTCCTCAAATAAGCACCTTGTTGTTTAAAAAATGCACAAAAAAACAATGTTTTTAAAAAACAAAGCCAAGTGTTGCCCACCATGGTTCCAACTCTTTTGCAGTCTTTAGCCTCCTAAAACTATTAAATGCACCTCATCCTCCAGAGTTTGCCAACTCCTATCTAATGGCAACTAGGTGTTTGAAAAGTGTAAAGTAGGCAAACCCACTTTGTAACATCATTTAAAATCTAGCTGCAACATGTTGAGTCTGATAACTTTATACTATATGTGAAGTTGGAGAACCTCTTTGCTTTGTGCCCTTAACTTTAGATGTGACATGCACTCAATTGTGGGGCAGGATAAGAAAATTGGAGCATCATTCAGTCCCATCCATTCTTGCATCTTGCGTTGGTGGCTCATTTGAAATGGTAGATTGAATAAAACTGTCATATTAGCCTCTGAGCACATGCTCTGAGAGCTCCCTATGACAGCCTGTGGGATCTTCTTTCTTGCCTTGAGCTCTGGTTAGCATCACTTAAGAAAGCTTTTGGTAAACAACAGACTAATTGATCGTTTAGCTTTCACATAGCTACCGCCATGCTGTACTCACATCTGTGTACCATTGCTGTCATCCTTATGCCATAACACTGGAGAAATGATGGCTGTTTCTTGCAGATTCTTCTGTGGGCCCAGTTGCCAAGACCAAAGCTGTAATGGTTTGTTATTATGACCTTTTGTTATTCCATTAGTGCTCAATTGCTTGGGGGAAAAAAAGCGGTGTGCACATACTTTAGGAAAGTTTTCACCCTTTCCATTGACCTGACATCACAGTTTATACTACAAAATGTATTAATGACAAAGTCGTGTTTTCATGTCAGGAGGACCAACTTTAACAGCTATAATCTGCCCTTAGTCATCATAAATATAAATGTATTGGTAAAACAGATCTTGTTAATGTAGCCAAGATAAATGCTAGGCTATATTTCAAACCAACCAAAGCACACAAAGTTTGTGTATGTATGCTTATGTGTTTGTGTGAGGGAGAGAATGTATGAGTCAGCTGAAACACATTGTTGTCAAAAGGCTGTTAATATGACCTCCCTCCTCTTCACCCTGTATTGCTTGTTTTTCTTTTTCTTTTTGTGGAACAGTAATTACCTCCTTTATAGTTCTTAAAGAAGGATACAAATCTGTTGCAATGCAACCAGGGCCTTCACTGGATCACTAGCTGTAGCCGAAAGGGCAGAGCATCCAGGAATACAGATAGACCTTCTAAATTATTCCCTCATTGAATAAATAATTGGCAATTCTTTATTACTAGTTGGAGTCAAACTAAGCAGGATTTAGTTCCCGCTATGCTAATTTTGATTTTGGGTGCCTCCCTTGGTATCTCTGCTTAAAAGGTAAGAATACTCTTGAATCTAGTTTCACTTCTGGTGACTTCATGCAAGCATCCAAGAAGTGTTCTCGTGGCAACAATACAGTTTTCCATTGGCCTTTCCCCAATATAGTTTTTTCCTCCAGTCCAGCCTCTCACTCTTGGATTTTCTAATGGCTTCTCATCCTAGTACTAAACAAAAAAGGTTCTTATAAGCATGTTCTAATCCCATCCCAACTTTCAGGTTTCTGATGTGTTTTTCCAGCCCTCTCCAAACTACAACTTCTCTGTCTGCCTGACACCTCATCGATGAACAGCCGCCCACCCACACCGTGAGTTTGCCTGCCTTCTCTCTTCAGGTGGAGTGTCATTGAGCTTTACACGCCAAACTATTTCAACACTTAGTTTCCACACAGAGACCCTCCATGATCAGGTGAAGTTATTATTGTGCAATTTATTTGTTACTAGCTGTTGCTAAGATAGTAGGCAGAATAATACAATGATACAGAATGAACTTCCATTTACAATTCACAAAGCACCCCCATGGTGTGAGACAATGTAAGAGGTGCAGTTTTGGTCTTTCTCACACTGTAGTTTTATCACATAATGGGCTGTTCATCCATCTCAAAGTATGCTCATTATGAAAACTGTCACAAAGCACTTTTCATTTTATGCTCATGTACCAAATGCACATGAACCAATATTTATACTTGTATATATGTACATACCCATCACACACTTCCCTTTTGGGACAGCAACATTAGGAACAGTGCAGGAAAGGAGTATGAAATGTTAAGCCAAAGAAATTAAAAGCTTGAGTTAAAAAAGAAAGTAAACACAGCTAAAACTAATTTACAACAACACAATTTGTTATACCTCACCATAACTTTCTGTTCTTGCAAATCATCCTCACTTCCATTACACCCATGCATAGTTTCATATGCATGGGTGTAATGCATTTGCTCTTTAAATTTCTTACCTGTCTGAGGGTCACATCAACTCCATTTAACTTTTTCAGTCTCTCCTTTCTTCTTGATCCACTCACTCTTCCGTTATATGTTTTTGTTTTGTGACTGAAACATAATTAATTCTTTCTATATTATTAAACAGAACATAATATAATTCTTTTTGCTGGTCACTCACTTTTTTTTCTATTTATGTTCATTGAGCATTCATTCATTCCTGACCTTCTCTCTTCTTGTTTTACCACACACATTCTTTAAGTACCCCATTCCCATTGCGTTCAACTTACTTTTATGTTTCTCCTAACATACCCAACTCTCACTTCCGTATAACAAAGTGGGTAGTGGGTAGAAGCTTACAATTATACAGAGCCATTCTCGCTTCCTTCAACAAGTGTTCATTCTTGCAACAGACCACATGCTACCCCCTGTCTTTCTACCAGCATTTGCACAACTTTAAATTTCTCCACTTCCCATCTTTAGTAAACATTCTGCCAAAGTACACAGATTAATGTATTTGCTTTAGCTTTTTGCCAGTTAAGTATAGACTGCAATCATTCACTCCATTTTCTCTGTCAAACACAGCTACCTTGGTCTGGGATACTTTAATTTTCAGATCCATGCTTACTGCATCATGTTTCACTGCAAATGATTTGGGTTTTCAGCCAACAGCATGTCACCTTCTGCCATTCACGCCCCCTCAACCAACATATCCCTGATGTCAACCCCAAATATTTCATATACATTTTTCCATAAGTACATGAAATAATCAAGCCAACATCACATGTCCTTGTCTTACTCCCTGTTCAAAGTTGTACCATTTGTGAAGCATTTCATTTCTTCTCACATATACTTTACTTCATCATATGCCATGCTAATTGCATTCAGCAACCAACTTTCAACTCCATAATCCTAATCTATTCATTTTATCATATGCTCTCTCCAAACAAATATGCAATAGACTTTCTTTCTCACATTCATACATTTCTCAGTGATCTGCTGAAGAGCTGAAATCTCATCTGCACAGTCCTTGCCTGACATAAAGCTATACTGTATTTCTCAAATTATGCATATTGCCACCTCTTGTACTCTTTAAATCAGAATTCTGCCGTGTACCTAATCCTCCTGTAGTTTCACTAATTTTCTCTTTATATAAAAAGGTAAAGGTTCCCCCTGCACATTTGTGCAGTCGTGTCCGACTCTAGGGGCCGGTGCTCATCTCCGTTTGTTAGCCGAAGAGCCAGCGTTGTCCGAAGACGCTTCCACGGTCATGTGGCCACATGACGCACGCAGAACGCTGTTACCTACCCACTGAAGTGGTAGCTATTCATCTACTTGCATTTGCATGCTTTCGAATTGCTTGGTTGGCAAGAGCTGGAGCTAGTGCGGGAGCTCACTCCGCACGCAGGGCTAGGGATTCGAACCTCCGAACTTGCGATCTTCCGATCGACAAGCCTGGCGTCTTACCCAATGAGCCACCACGCCCCTTTATATATAGTCTCTTTATATAGGAGAACAATAATGGCATTCCTTGAATCATGAAGCCAAGATGGACTTCATAAAATAAACAGAGCTATTTTTAACATTTCTCCAGTTATGCCATCTATTCCCACAGACTTCCATTTCATCATTTTTAAATAACACTAACATTTATAACATTTATTTCAATTCTGTTCTTCGACACATTGCTATTATTCCCATACAAATTCATAAACTACTCCTTCCACACTCCCTAATTTCAGTTTCATCCCAAATCAGTTGATCGCCTTGTTTCATTTTAATTTCATTCATGCAGAATGTTGCACAATTTTTCCCAAAACTCATCTCAGGTTCTTCCATTATCATATTCACATGATATATGAGTATAACATGAAACTATCACCAGCCTATGGATTCCTACCTTCATTTGTAACCACAACCACCTGATTGATTACTGTATGTGCTATCAAGTATGTGTCAACTCTTAGCAACCACATAAATTTTCTCCATGACACAACCACCTAGATGATGTCAATTCATGCTTTCTGACATACATTTTAGCCTTCTCATTTATAATCAAACCAACACTTCTACTTCTGTGCATGTATTCATCAAATCTATCCTACAAGTTCAAATAACTTCCATTGAGATCTATTACATTCTTCCTCTTTCTCTGAGTTTCAAATACAACCAATCTATTTTTCTTGCTTTTTTTTCATTAGTTAATTTATGCTCATCTTCTACTGCTTACTCCTATTAATCCAAAATTGTAGTATTCCATAGGCCATGTTCATCACCAAATGGGCCCATGATATTTTTTGCCACTGCCCATCATGACTTTGGTCAATCAAGACAATCACACAATCCTATTTAGTACGATAGAGGCAGTGTAGACTAGATTATCAGCTTTAGTCATACAGTGCCAGTTGCAGCATTTAATGCTAATGTCAGTTGTAACAGTGTTCTTCCACATCAGATGTGGTATATACAGGCACTAAATGTGGGTGTGGCAAAATAACGTGACCATTGTCTCAGGGTTATCACAGTTGCGAGGAGAAGCCATCACAAGGACTTTGTTTCAAGAGGTTTCCTTGTGGTAAAAGAAAATGTACAAATCAGCCATTAGTAAGCCTACAAGACCCTGAGATTGGCTCAAGAGGCAATAGAGCGTAATGCTGGAGCATATAAGGGAAAAAATTACAAATGGGCCTTTTATTTGCTGCGAATGACAAAGGACATATTTAGAGGTTTAGTTTTTAGACCTTAATCCCTTTGGAAAACAATATGCCTCTCAGGAATCCTGGAAGTAGAATAATGGGACTCTGTGTTATTTAACTGCTCTATTATTTAACTACAGTTACTTAAGTCCCTGGAGGGAAGGATGTAATAAATCTTTAAGTATTTGTTCTGGTTTATGGCTGAAGGGAAACTGTATAACTCTAAATCAGCTGTTGTAAATATTTGCAATGGCATATTTTTCCTACAAGGGAGGGGGGGTGTCGGCTGTTGGTATAATGTTTGGGAAGCTGGGCTTCCAGGGCCCAAGCCCCTTTAACATTTGCACTGACTTGTCACTCGATGTTTGCAAGGTGATGGCTGTGCACAGATTTGTGTGGTAGGAACAATAGGTAGGTCTACTACATCTATTACCAACAGAAGACATGCATAAGTCATGACTGTGAGACAGCAACTGGAAGCAAGCTGGAGTTTGGAAAAAAAATGCTGAGCAACATAATGGTCACAATCAGTCAGCGAGCAATGGTAGCTCCTGTCAAGTTGCTATGACAGCTAGAGGTTCTCCAGAAAGAAGAGTGTGTATGTATGTGCACGGCACTTCTGAAGGCATCTGTTGGTCAAACAGAGAGAATCTCCATAAGGAACTTTCCTTTTTGCATTTATATAAAAACTCTCTGAGCTGCTGAGGAAAATTTAGAACCAGGGTCTTGAATCCTTTTGGCCAATTGGTCCATTTGATATTGTGAGAGCATATTGTGGCCATTATGTCTGGTTTTTTGTGTGTGTGTGTGGGGGGGCGGAGTGTTGCCATCGAAGTCTGGCCACAAAATGGCTGCCACGATGACATGGCCAGTTACAAAACCAGAGAAAAAGGATATGGCATAAAGCCTGGAGCTTGTCAAGGAGCTTGTCAAGGAGGAGGTACCTGGGCCAATTAATGTCCATAGGCAGCATATTGGAGACCTCATTTTTAGGAAATATAAAGGTTCTGGCATACAGATGAGGGTACCAGATCTTAGCTGCAACAATTCAGACAACCACTAGATAGCGGGAAATACAAAAAAGGTAAAATCGGGTCGGATTTGCTTAATGACTGCTTTGCTTAGCAACTGAAATTCCAGTCCCAAATGCGGTCGTTAAGCGTGGACTACCTGGGACTCACTACAGAGTATTGCATAGGTTCAACCACAGATTTCTGTGGTTTCTCTTTCTCTGTACAAGTACATATGCATACTGTTAAATTCTGTTAAAGAGAGCAATTTGTGTGAGAGAGGATGATTTGTGTATGTAGATACAAATAGAGGATCAATTAATTTTACAAATGGGGTGTCTTATTTTACAGGCAAGTAATTTTAACCAATAGTCATTTATTGAATTAATATTAATTTATTTTTTGTCCTTCCTGCCCTTTTTTAGACTGTGTCCTGTATCTGTGATATACATATACATGCAACTATTGGGCAAAAAATATTCCTCAGGATTGCTTTCAGTTGGAATTGGCAATCTTAGCTGACAAGGAAGAAAGCCTGGGCAGGGTACAGGGTTTCTGTATATGTTTATAATCTGTTAGTCTTTAAAATGGCAAAATATTTTTGTTGCTAAGGTTTTTTTTTTAAAAAAAACCTTTGAATTAACAGTGTATTTCCCTTATTTAGCTGCAGAGGGCAGCCAAGCCCTACAGAATTTCCTGACATAGGGCAGAAATCATGTCTTCAGATGCAGTTGCTTTTTATAAAAACTCAATAGAGATTTAACTGGAGACACGTTCTAGGTCTTATTTAAAAGACAGCTCAATACAGAAATAAGACAAGATTATTTTAAGGTTAGAAAAATGAGAATCAGAGTGAAATCATACCGAGTCGATTTTGTAGGGAAAATGTTTAGGTAACATTGGCGGAATCCTCTAGTTCAGTGTTTCTCAACCTCAGGAACTTTAAGATGGGTGGACTCCAACTCCCAGAATTCCCCAGTCAACTTGCTTGGGAAATAAATAAAAATAAAAAGAGACTGGCTGTGAGATAACAAAAAATTCAGTTAAATACTCTGGACTTTATTCGAAAGGATGTAACAAAGACATATTTCAAAACAATGATAATAAATCATGGAAGTAAATAAGTAGTTGGTAATTTGATACTGGCTATAGAATCACATACACACACACACACACACACACACACATATATACATACATACATACATACATACATACATACATACATACACACACACACACACACACACACACATATAGGTAACAGCGTTCCGCGTGCATCATGCCGGCCACATGACCGCAGAAGCATCTTCGGACAACGCTGGCTCTTGGGCTAACAAACGGAGATGAGCACCAGCCCCTAGAGTTGGACATGACTGCACAAATGTGCGGGGGGAACCTTTACCTTTACTATAGAATCACAGCATGGGGCAACTCTTGGCTGATCTCCAAAAGGCCAAGCAGGGTCAGCATTGGCTAGCATTTCAATGGGAGGCCATCAGGCACTAACAAAGTTTTAGGCTAGATGGGGAAGTCAGAAAAAACATTTAGGAAGAAAGCAATTGCAAACCATTTCCATAACGCTGCCAAGAAAACTACATGCGCTTGTCCATGTAGTCACTAAGTTGATCTTAATTCCAGGGAGACTTACTTTATAAGTTATTGAATTCTGTGTTCTGTAGAGCTACTAGATTTGGGCTGCAAAAATGTGGATGACCAATAGATGGTAACAGTGAAATACAGAAGGCACCCACTCTTTGCTGCCATCTAGAGGTCATCCAAATGTTTGCAGCTCTGATCTGGTAGCCCTAGTTTCCTGTAACTTTCATGCTATCCTTAAAAGAATAAGACTACACGAATCCAACTTGCTGAGACTGATATCTGAGAAATATTTTTTTAATGGGCAGTTTCAGGACAAAATCTGCAGAATATCTAAGAAGCAGTTTACCACCCTATAATTTAGCAATTAATTAGGTAGCTATTCATTTTATACGAATGTGAGAAATAAATGCTCCAGGACCTTTCTTGGAAGTGGAGATACAGTGGAAGAAAAACAGAGAGTCTAACCTTTCCCCAATCTGCAATTTGCATGAAAACTCCCTTTTCCTTTGATATGTGTATTTGCACTTACAGTATATAGATACATATCCATAGGGTGTGGTCAAAAAAGTCAAGATGCTGGCCATGACAGTGCGATTGGAGCTCTGCCTATTTTTTAATGTGTATAGTTGGTGCATCACCACCTGCCAAATCTTTTAACTCATGGCCGCACAACCTGAAACCCCAGATCTTTCCACAGCCCCAAAAGCTTCAGTTGCAGCCCCTAGAGAGCTTCAGAATTTAGCAAATGCTGATCTGAAGGTGAGACACAGGAATAATCCAGGGACTTTATTTAATTTTAATTAAATGTAAATGTATAATGTCAGAGTCAGTGGTTCTGGGGCAGCCCGATATCCAAGAAGCCTTAGAGCAGTACGTTCTTCCAGTCCTGATAGGGGTAAACAGACTCACACGAAAGAGGTTTAGGTAAAAAGTCTATTTACAATTATACATACACAGTCTTCATACACAACAGTCCAAGAAATACAGATACGTTGTCCAGAGGCACATCAAATAGAGAGAGAAAGTATAGCACCTTACACAGTACCTTTATACATATATCTGTCCAATCAGGACTCACATTACAGTAGCATTGCATCAGCCACATGACACATTTGCATACTCTTGCCAGTAGGTTGCATCAGTCCTATTACATCCTTGTGTCATCATCTTTCTTGCTGATAGAATGACATAGCAGTTTCTATACCCTTTCACCTAGATACATTGGATACATTTCCATTCTGTTCTATCTGTAAATTCTAGGTTTAATTCCCAAACCTTGTTGTTGTTGTTGTTCAGTCGTTTAGTCATGTCCGACTCTTCGTGACCTCATGGACCATAGCACGCCAGGCCTTCCTGTCCTCCACTGTCTCTCGGAGTTTACTCAAATTCATGTTCATTACATCGGTGATGCTATCTAACCATCTCATCCTCTGCCGTCCCCTTCTCCTTTTGCCCTCAGTCTTTCCCAGCATCAGGGTCTTTTCCAGTGGGTCCCAAACCTTTGTTGTTGTTTATTCGTTCAGTCGTTTCCGACTCTTCGTGACTTCATGGACCAGTCCACGCCAGAGCTTTCTGTCGGCCGTCACCATCCCCAGCTCCCCAATGGTTGAGTCCGTCACCTCCAGAATACCATCCATCCATCTTGCCCTTGGTCGGCCCCTCTTCCTTTTGCCTTCCACTTTTCCTAGCATCAGCTTCTTCTCCAGGGTATCCTGTCTTCTCATTATGTGGCCAAAGTACTTCAGTTTTGCCTTTAATATCATTCCCTCAAGTGAGCAGTCTGGCTTGATTTCCTGGAGTATGGACTGGTTTGATCTTCTTGCAGTCCAAGGCACTCTCAGAATTTTCCTCCAACACCACAGTTCAAAAGCATCTATCTTCCTTTGCTCAGCCTTCCTTATGGTCCAGCTCTCGCAGCCATAGGTTACTACAGGGAATACCATTGCTTTAACTATGCGGACCTTTGTTGTCAGTGTGATGTCTCTGCTCTTAACTATTTTATCAAGATTTGCCATTGCTCTCCTCCCAAGAAGTAGACGTCTTCTGATTTCCTGGCTGCAGTCAGCGTCTGCAGTAATCTTTGCGCCTAGAAATACAAAGTCTGTCACTGCCTCCACTTTTTCTCCCTCTATTTGCCAGTCATCAATCAAGCTCGTTGCCATAATCTTGGTTTTTTTGAGGTTTAACTGCAGCCCAGCTTTTGCACTTTCTTCTTTCACCTTCGTCATAAGGCTCCTCAACTCCTCCTCGCTTTCAGCCATCAAAGTGGTATCATCTGCATATCTGAGATTGTTAATGTTTCTTCCACCGATTTTAACTCCAGCCTTGGATTCCTCAAGCCCAGCATGTCGCATGATGTGTTCTGCGTACAGGTTGAATAGGTAGGGTGAGAGTATACAACCCTGCCGTACTCCTTTCCCAATCTTAAACCAGTCCGTTGTTCCGTGCTCTGTTCTTACTGTTGCTACTTGGTCGTTATACAGATTCCTCAGGAGGCAGACAAGATGACGTGGTATCCCCATACCACCAAGAACTTGCCACAATTTGTTATGATCCACACAGTCAAAGGCTTTAGAATAGTCAATAAAACAGAAATAGATGTTTTTCTGAAACTCCCTGGCTTTCTCCATTATCCAGCGGATATTGGCAATTTGGTCTCTAGTTCCTCTGCCTTTTCTAAACCCAGCTTGTACATCTGGCAATTCTCGCTCCATGAATTGCTGGAGTCTACCTTGCAAGATCTTGAGCATTACCTTACTGGCATGTGAAATAAGTGCCACTGTTCGATAGTTTGAACATTCTTTAGTGCTTCCCTTTTTTGGTATGGGGATATAAGTTGATTTTTTCCAATCTGATGGCCATTCTTGTGTTTTCCAAATTTGCTGGCATATGGCATGCATCACCTTGACAGCATCATCTTGCAAGATTTTAAACAGTTCAGCTGGGATACCGTCGTCTCCTGCTGCCTTGTTATTAGCAATGCTTCTTAAGGCCCATTCAACCTCACTCTTCAGGATGTCTGGCTCTAACTCACTGACCACACCATCAAAGCTATCTCCAATATTATTATCCTTCCTATACAGATCTTCCGTATATTCTTGCCACCTTTTCTTGATCTCTTCTGCTTCTGTTAGGTCCTTACCATCTTTGTTTTTGATCATACCCATTTTTGCCTGGAATTTACCTCCGATGTTTCTAATTTTCTGGAAGAGGTCTCTTGTCCTTCCTATCCTATTGTCTTCTTCCACTTCCGCACATTGCTTGTTTAAAAATAATTCCTTATCTCTTCTGGCTAACCTCTGGAATTTTGCATTTAATTGGGCATATCTCCCCCTATCACTATTGCCTTTTGCTTTCCTTCTTTCTTGGGCTACTTCCAGTGTTTCAGCAGACAGCCATCTTAACATATAACAAATGAAATTTTTGTTTTTGTCCTGACCTACCCATAACTTTTTCAAATGAGGCCTTCACACTTCACTCACAGGGCAAGGATAGTCTTTGAATAAAACAACAACTACTACTACTACTACAACAGTGCAGCCCTGTTTTAATTGAAAAAGTGAAGGACTGTTAGTGATACTAAGTTGTTTCCTGCAGTTTTCCCCTACCTGGTGTCCTTCAGTTTAGCTGAACTTCAGTGCCAATAATTCCCTACCAGCTATGTTGGCAGTGTATTTTGGGAGTGTCTCCAAACTGTTAGGCTGGAAAAGGATGATCTAATCCAAGGCTTCTTCCTAAAATCACTTACCTGGAGTAAGCCACATTGAACCAAGAGCAACCTCTGAGTAAACATATAAGGTACCTTTTAAATTACTTCTCCAAATTCAGGAAGAAATTGCAGGGTAGGGAATACATGTAAGTGTGTAAATCCTATATCTTCTGACAAATCTACTGTACAACTTTCATTCCCGATTATCCTTCTCATTTCTTTGGATGGTGGTATTTACCTGAAGGTGTGGAGAAGCTTTGGTCTTGCTGTGAGAAATAACTTTTGCCACTGTGATCATTGAATGAAAATTGAACCCTGGCTTTACCTTGATTGATTGATTACTTGATCATTGTTGACTCTCTGCGACCACATAGATTGATTTTTTCCATGATGATCTGTCCCTAATCTGGTCCTTCAGTTCTTCCAATGGTGCACTCATCACTACTGTATCTGAGTCTATCCACCTTGCTGCTGGTTGTCCTCTTCTTCTCTTTCCTTCTACCTTTCCCAGCATTAGAGCCTTCTCCAGAGAGCTAGGTCTTCACATAATGTGCCCAAAGTAGGACAATTTGAGCTGGTCATTTGTACGTTGAGTGAGAAGTCTGGGTTGGTTTATTCAATGATCCATATGTTTGTTTTCTTGGTTGTCCATGGTATTCTCAGGAGTCTTCTCCAACACCAAAGTTCAAAATTATCAACACTTTTCCTATCCTGCTTCTTCAAAGTCCAGCTTACACTTCTATAGAGTATCACAGGGAATACCATGGCTTGCACGATTCTGTTCCTTATAGGCTTTATATTAATCCTTTGATTTAAAAAAATGAAAATAAGCCTCTTTGAAGATGTGTGTGTGTATAGTTATAACTATATGTATATAGTTACCTTTAAAAGAGATCAGTTCTTGTGCAATAAAATGACTCTGGATGGAGACCTTCATATAGTCCATTTACTCCATGTGCTATATAAACACAAAAGAAAGGTTATACTTCTAGCTCTCATCTTTATCCAGGAAACAAGAAGCATGCCTGTTGGCTCAAGGAACAGTAGATTTATTCCACTAAAAATGTCAATTTTACTGTTTTTTTAAAAACCCATGGTGCTTCCAGAAAGCTCTCAGCATAAGAATTTGCTGAATGGACCTTGTATACTATTAGAAGTTGACAGTCTGTGGAAAGTAGTCTCCAAGGACTATTGGCGATGGTGAGATTCATGGTCCACCACATCTGGCAGATCAGCTTTTCACTGGTTTAAAAAAATCCTGGCAGGTTTCTTCCAATTGCGTACTCTACTCCTCTTATATCCTTGCCAGAAAAGGAAGTTATTTCTCCCCACTTAGCAAATGAGAACATTTAAACAGCAGAAAATGGCTGGGAGACTTACCACCCCATATGAACTATCAGCATGTGCCCATAGTAATAATGATTATTTCTAGGGGAAAAAGAGATTAATGTAAGTTTTCCTAATATTCCAACTTTATGGAGACAGGTTCTAAAAAGATTTGAAAACAGACCCGTCACTATTTCTAAATAATTCTTGAAGTAATGAATCACCCTCAAGGCAGACAAGCAAGTGGGACAGAGCTTTCCAAACTGTGTGTCGCGACACAAAAGTGTGTCGCCACACACATTCTGGTGTGTCGCCACACAACCCGGAAGCGCTGATCATCATCAGCGCTTCCGGGTTTTCCCGCGGCAACACACCAACGGCGGTGCGCAAAAACCTGAAAGCGGCAGCAGCGCTTCCGGGTTTTTGCGTGCTGCCGCAATGGCGGCACTTCCGGGTTTTCCCGCGGCGACACACCAATGGCAGTTGGTGTGTCGCCGCGGGAAAACTTTGGAAAGCCCTGAAGTGGGAGAATGAAAGAAGACTATTTCCATTCTAACCATTGCTAATCCATGTGAATTACCAGGATTGGAAGGAGATAAAGCCTATAACAGGATATACAGTTCAGGGCCCATGAGTTATGTTTGACTCTTGGCTCCCCCCCCCCACAAAAAAAGACCTCCACCCCATCTTGATCAGCTGTCTGGCAGAGAAAATAAAATTGTTTCCTACTGCTAAAGGAGAGAAACTAGCAGTTTTGGGCAGGATCTCTCTTCCTACTACCATTCCTACCCAAGATCTCTGGGAGAAAGGGGAATGAGAAAGGGAAAGGATAAACATGACATAGATGTGGTTATGAAAAAGTACATTTGCATATGGGTATATATGCAGCTTTTAAGGGGCGTGGTGGCTCAGCGGGCAAGACACCAGGCTTGTCGATCGGAAGATTGCAAGTTCGGAGGTTCGAATCCCTAGCCCCGCGTGACGGAGTGAGCTCCCGCATTTGCCCCAGCTCTTGCCAACCTAGCAATTCGAAAGCATGCAAATGCAAGTAGGTTAATAGGTACTTTGGTGGGAAGGTAACAGCGTTCTGTGTGCGTCATGCCGGCCACATGACCGCGGGAGCGTCTTCAGACAACGCTGGCTCTTCAGCTAACAAATGGAGATGAGCACCGGCCCCTGGAGTCGGACATGACTGCACAAATGTGCGGGGGGAACCTTTACCTTTATATATGCAGCTTTAGTCATATATAAGCTGTAGTTACACTTGAACAGTATTGGCACATGTCCTAATAGAAAGTGATTCTGAAATAAACTGGATTCAGAAGTGCCAATCGTGTTTGGGGTGGGGGATGGGGATGTATTTGTTTATTGTTTTAAAAACATGTAAGATCTGTGCTACCAAATATGATGGTGTGAACAACACAATGATTGTTCTGCTATTCCATTTCACCTCTGAAAATAACAACTGATAGACTGCCCTAAAGCTCCTTTCACATGTTCACATCTGTATGTGATCTGCTTCTGTGTGGCACAGTCCTACACTGCTTATAACATGAGCACATTGGTGGGCTAAGAAATGGAGCTTTTCCACCTTGTTGGCATTGATGGAATGAGTTTCATCACAAAAATTACATTATTTGTACATTTTTCTGTGGTTCCATTCTAGTAGGGAGCCTGTTAAAGGTCCATAGCTAAAAGGGGCAGAAATGATGCTTGATTTAATGTTGGTCATAAATGACTAAAAGGCAAAAATAGGCATTATATGTTTGATTCTTCTATGATAATATGTATGTAAGGCATGTTGATTGCGATGTATGCTTAACATACTGTATACAGTATGAACTTAATAATTTTATGTTATAGTTTATCAATGATTGCTTTCATTAATGCCCAATCATTTGATAAATATAACCAGATGACATTTAAGCAATAATCTAAGTTTGTGGCAGCAAAGTCAGGAAAGAATCTTACAATCTGCTCTTCACAAAACCAAAATTCTAATAATTAAGGAACAATCAGCTACTAATTAGTCAGCTAAGTTTAATAACCAGTTGGAAAGGTTCCCTGTAATCTTATTTACATTGAAGAAGTCACAGAAGTTGCTATTCAGCAAAGTCAGTCTGTCTAGCTAATCTCTGTGAGGACAAGGCCAACACAATAGCTCTGTCTTGTTTATCTCATTGTACTTTTCCTCCATGCTTAGCCATCTGGCAGCCAAAACGCTATTTGCAAAGAAAATAAAGTCTCAGTACTATCGGTTCCCTTTTATGTGTTTAGAAGGAGAATCCTGCTGGCCTTGTAAAAAATAAATGGGAGGAAGTTCCTCAATGTTGGCCTCTCCTAACCTGCTATCCTTCTTGTGTGTTAGGATAACTACTAGAATTCCCAACCAACGTGCTGAGAATTTTGAGAACTGGAGCCCCAACACAGGTGCCCAAATGAAGACAGCTGATCAAGACAGTCACCTCTTCACAGAAAAAGTGACAACTGACAATCTGCAGTAAAATGGACCTTTTCAGCTTTAGAACTGGCTGGTTAGAAGCTCCTTTGGGCAAAAGTGGGTGTCACCACTTTTGTTGGGAATTGCTGTCCCACCACCTCTGGGGAGAGGGCAAGTGCCAGATTGGGGAAGGCTGCTGAAAAAATCTTAGAGTGTGAAGTAAGATACACAAAACAATAAAGAACCACATATAAGTCAATAAAGAACCATGACTTGCAGTATGTATTGCAGATTTTCAGAAACATAATTTTAAACACTGTAATAATGGCATATCCTCTAGATCATAGCTTTCCAAACTGTGTGTCGCGACACAATACTGTGTTGCCTGCGGGGCCCAGGTGTGTCGCGTCAAAACCCGGAAGCGCTGATGGCGCGCTGCCACTGCACGCAGCCACACGCACAGCGGTGGCAGGCCATCAGTGCTTCTGGGTTTTCCCATGGCACAGAAGGACACCACTGCTGCCACCACTGCGGCGCGCGAAAATCCGAAAGTGTCGCAGTAGCGGTGGCGCGCAAAAACCCGAAAGCACTGCGGCGGTGCTTCCGGGTTTTCTTGCACGCCGCTGTTGGTGTGTCAGCACGGGAAAAGTTTGGAAAGCCCTGCTCTAGATCTAGTTCTGCATACTATGTACCTGTTATTTCCTTGTTCAGCTAATATCTCATAAATGTTTACCCAGTTTAGTAATACCCTTGACACTTGAAGGTAATTTGCTCCCATCAAAAAATGGATGATTATGGCTTTGCTGTTTTTGAAAAAAAATAAGTTTTATTGGAATCATTCTTAAGCAGCACAGCATTTAACGGAAAGTTTGGATGGAGTTCATTCTTTGCTTAGCTCATTCTTAATTAATTATGATGGCTGTTATAAGGAAAGACAACTAAACCTGTTCTTCATCCTGTACATGCCTCCTATTTTGATTTCTACATTTGCTTTACATCTTTGTATGTTCATAATTTCACTGGAAAATTTAGATTCCTTAAAAACTTTAATTCTCCAAGGGAATTAACATTTTTGGAACAATGTCAGCTTTCTAAGTCAGAATTAAAATTCCATCCATTTGGGATGGCCAAAGGACATAACATTATTTACATTATGTGCTGAACCTCAGCTTCCTATAACCTAACACATTGGAGGGCAACAGAAAACTGATTTATATACTTGCATATTTGACTGACCAGGAAGGTCATGAATAAATGAATTAATTCAGATCATGAGACGAGACATTATTATTCACCACTTATGCAGACTCCCTTTTATCGAAGAAGCTCAAAATCATGTATACAGGCACTGTTTATATGAGTCTATCCTTACAACAACTGGATGAGGCAGCTTAGGTTGAAAGAGCAAAAATTTCAAGCCGGATCTTCCTAAGCTCTTGAGACATCTTGGAGCAGAAAGCTTGAGCCTCTTTGCCATTTTTTCCACTGTATCTGATCTCATTTCCCCCCCATTTTTATTTATGCTGTGTTAATTGAAACCCAGAAAATGAGAAGGTGTGGAGAAACTCCAAATATTTGGGATTATATTACCTTCACAAATCCCAATTAGCTTCATTGCTAATGAATGAAATCTTTCTATCCATATTTATTTCAAAAACTGAACTCTCTTTTTATGGGGCTTCTCTGTATTTGAGGTAAAGGGCCAATTGCTCTGCCTCAGGAAAGGGGGAAAAAAAGAGTTCCGTCCTCAGTCCTTGGAAGAAAGAGCTGCTCTGCCTCATGACATTTTCACTCAGAAGGCCACCCTCACCTTTCAGGTAGGTTGGGCTTTAAGAAATATTGGACGGCGGTATTTTGTGCCAGGTGAGCGGAAGCTTTTGCCTCTGACAGCAGAGTAATAACTGGGTCCATCTGACAAGTGAAACAGTGCTGTGCTGGGGTTCTAGTGGATGATTCTCAAAATTAGGGAAGACATGCCTCCCTCTTCCCAGACACCTGCCACATTTGGAGAGACTTTCATTTTGTGGGGGAAACCTCATGTGGCTTGTTGTTCTTTATAGAAAGCTAGCTGTTTGGGCAATTGCTCCACACTTTCGTCATGTTCAGCATGAAAGAAAAACAGTGCCTCTGATTCTCTCTGTCCTTTTGCAGTCACTGTCCTGGCACATGCTTTAATACCTTAAACATGGGAAATACCAAGAGATCAGACATTTTCTGTCCCAGATCCCTCTTGCTTTTATTAATATTTGTTATAAGATGTCATTTATAGAATGAAACCATACCATGTGAGTCAAAAACAGATCTTTGGGGAGTTGTCAAGGCTGAGAAAGTGCTCATTCCCACCATTGCTGCACTCCAAATAATCTACAAAAACTAGCATCTTGGGAGCCTCTGGAAGAAAAGAGAAACGGAATTGCATTGCATTAAAAAAGGAACATTTAAAGGCCCAACATAGAGCCTGTGGCATTCCTTCCCTGGATATCAGTAACTTCTGAATAAAGCAGTGGTGATCTCTGTATGTCGAAAGTAGTATAGATATCCTTTTTATTCAATGAACCCTCCCCCAGTTAGACCTTTGAATGTTTGGACATATCTTCTTAACCATCTGTTACATCCTTAGTTCTGTACTTTACTTCAGAGGCAGCTGCCTGCTGGCCAGCTGCTTTCACTGACTTCGGAGAGGTCCACACAGTCTTGCAATATTTCTAGCTGTTGCCCACCAGGTAACTCTGGTAAAGAGAGATTAAGGAAAGCCCCTTGCCTAACAGAGTAGTTTAGATACAGTAATGCTGCATCATCCATAGGAAGAGCCTTGGTGTATGAGATCAAAAATCCATCCAACCTAGCATCCTATTTCCATCAACAAGCAGGCAGATATCTTCAGGAAGTCTACAACCTATCATTCTAACGATACAGTCCTCAAGGGTGGCAAACCTTTGGCTCTTTAGACTATGGCACCCATCATCCCTGGTGAGAGGCAGTTGCAGCTGGAGCTGATCAGAGTTGGAATCCAGGAATGTCTGAGAGGCCATAAATGTCCGATCCCCACTTTGATACTTTATCTAGGATTAAATCCCCTTGGATGCAATGGGATGTATTTTGAGTATGCATGAGTAGGATTGATGCCTTTTGACTAAAATTGGCCAAGCAGTAGCACCAAATGCTAAGAGAACCAACACTGTTATACTGAGCAGCATTAACGGAACAATCAGCCTGATACCAATTTTATTCTAATTTCTTGATCCAGGGATCTAAAAGGTGACAGTGATACATCACTGAATGGTGTGCTCATTTATTTGGGAGTAAATGCTATTACCTAAAAAAAAACAAATTATAAGTGATTTAAGGTGGAAAGAGTTTGTCAAGAGCTGACACATTTGGAAAGTGAGATGGTTAGTTGGAAAAGTAGCCCTCAGCCCTTTTTTACCTCTGTTGAATAGATTTTGTTGAGTTCGGTGGCTTTGCTTTCCAAAAATGTGCAAAGCCTATGTGAGCAGAAACGGCAGGAGAAAAAAAATCCCCTATTTGTTCACTCTGTTAATACTGCTTTCTAACGTCCAAGCAAAATAGAAAAATTGTTTTGATGTTTTTCTTGAAAAGCCCAGCAAGAGCCAGCTTTGGCTTGATTCGGAAGGGAAGAACTTTCCAGAATGAGAATGCCACTGCTGTGATGGCCCTACTCCTTCTGGTGGCCATTAAAATAATTCCCAAGAAGAAGGGCTCTCCAGGGCAAGATCTAACGGTCTTCAAACCTGATGCTTTCCGTGAGAGAAGAGACTGCCAAGACAACTTGGCCAAACGGTACACACATTCAGCTCAGTGACATTTGCAGCAAGCTTTTAAATTCAAAAGCTGTGAGAAGCATGTCCTCAGATATGAGTTACGTAGCAGAGTTTTTATTATTTCCCCCCTGCCAAAGACAATAATTACACTCCCCCCTTTTCAAAATAAACACCGCATTGGAATGTGCTGCAGCAAATGGTTGGAGCTTTATTATATTTCATGTAGCTTTCTAAACAATTTTCAACCCTGCTGGCGCTCTGTCAAACAGAAGGCGACCAACAATAGCAAAATCCCATTAAAGCTGAGAAAGTTCCTTCCTGAGGTGAACATGGCCAGAAATAGCAATCTTGGCTTAGCCTCTCTATTTGGCACAGGGGACTAATAATGCATGTCCTGTTAATGGAAATTATCTCATTTCATCCCAAGCGCAGCTCCAGAGAGAGCTGGGCTGACGCACAAACAATCAATATAACAGCATTCTTCTCGAAAAGCCAAACAATAGAAGCTTGGTGGGACTGTGGTGAACAGCGTCACCCTGCAGAACAAACAGAAGGTATAAAAATAGGCTTCCACCCCACAGGCACAACAGACTGTTTTCCCTTCAATGGGAAGAATGGGTTTTGAGTTTGCTGCTTGGCACACTTCATCCGATGTACAAAGCAAGGCCATCAAGAATGAAAGAAACCAGAGCCGTCTTTTCCATCTGGGCCTGAAGGTACCAAGAATCTTGTGCACAGGACTCCTTCACATCCATCATTGCAGTTCCCACTGCTCATGCACAATTATTTTCAACCAACAATTAATACGTCAGGACAGATTGAAAAGAATTTAAGATGCCTGCGTGGGTTGAAAGAAGGATTAAATAATCCAAGCACATTAAAGGAACAAAACCAAACTCCCCCTCCATCCCATAGCATATTTCATATTGTTCTGGACGATTCCCCAAATTTAAGATTTGAGGTAGGGCCTAAAGAACTGTAGTGGAAGGGTGAATTGGTGAAGACTACCAACTGACTCTTCTCCCCAATTCATGGAAGCCTTTGTGAGATCTGTTCCAGAAATTCCTCTGACAACTCTCCAAATAAAAGCAAGTACAGCTGTGAGAACTAAAAAAATGTGGTGCAGTGGTTACAGCAGGAGTCCCCTACATTTATTTATTTATTTATTTGACCAGCAGGCACATATGGAATTTTAAGAAAGTGTTGTGGGTGCTCTGGCAAAATGGTTACCATTGGTAGAGCTATCAGCTCTGGGCTGCAAAAATCCAAATGACCACTAGATGGGAGCAAAGAGCTATGGAAAACTCTAAATCTTTGCTGCCATCTAGTGGTTGCTTAGATTCTTGTAGCCCAAATCTGGTAGCCCTAGCTATGGAAGACTTGCCTACTCCCAAAATAGCTGCCATGATAAATGAGGTCATGAAGCCATGCTCATTTCATAGCTGCCATTGTGGACATGCTTGTAACATCTTCTCTCTCTCTTCTTTGTGTATTTAACAAGTAACTTTAGGAGTACTTAAGGGTTTTTTTTTCTGAATGAAAGAATTCTGTCCCAAGAATTTTGTTTAAGAACTAGAACTTTTCAGGACCACATGAAATGCATTCCAGGGCATCTAAGGAACTAGCTGATGGTCTGGCTGAACCCTTATAGTACCTTTGAGAAATTCTGGAAAACTGATAATGTGCCAGATGACTAGAGGACAAGTGCCAGAAGGATCTCTCCTGAGTCCTCTACTCTTCAATATTTTCATTAGTAATATGAATGAAAAAATGGAGGGAATAATTATCATATTTGCACATGGTATAGTTTGCGGTGAGATAGCTAATAACCTAGAACCCTAGTTGGCAAGTTGGAAAATGGGCTGGAAATAACAGAATAAATTCAATAGAAACAAGTAAAGTATGTTTTTCCCTTCAGAAACAAAGATCAAATACATAGGTATAGGATGAGGGACACCTGCCTTGGTAAGAGTACTTGTGAAAATGATCTTGGAATAATCATTGATTGCAAACTGAATATAAGCCACCAGTTGTCTGCAGAGAAGGCAAATGCAATTTTAGGCTGCATCAACAGATGTCTAATTTCTAAAATATTGGAAGCAACAATTCCACTCTATTCTGGAATGGCCAGACCCACCCACCTCAAGCACTGTGTCCCGTATGGACATTAATTGTAAATTAATTGTAAGCATTCAGACAAATTGCAACAGGTTCAAGGAAAGATATCAGAGATGATCAGGGCACTAGAAACTGAGCCTTGTGGACAGATCGAAAGAGCTGGATAGATTTAACACGAGAAAAGAGGAGTAAGTTCTATATGATATCACTCTTCAAATAACTGAAAGGATATCTCTATCGTTCCAAGTGTGCAGGACATGGAATAATGGATCTTAGTTACAGGAAGGCAGATTCAAATTGAAGGTTAGAAAAAGCTTCCAAACAGTAAAAGCAGCTCAACAACAGAACAACAGATCCCATTATCCAGAGAGGCAGTGGGCTCCAGTGTCAGAGATGCTTTATTTTGGAGCAGGGGATTAGACTCAGGCAACTCTAAGGTTCAATGATTCGATGAATGGAGCTCACATTCCTTCCACTAAAAGAGTCCACTCCTAGATGCACAAAGCTTTCTTTCTTCATTTCAGCACCTTATTAAAATAGAAAAAGTCACACAATTGTTGCTACCAATAAACAGTTGGGAGTCCAAAATCCTTTTGCACATCTGCAAAACTCCCAGTAGATCCAGACTGAGCTTTCTCCCCACCTTTGCTCTATGAAATGGCAAACTCAGTCTCAGGAACAATCCATTCAGGTAAGCAAATTAGGTGGTTGCTTTTGGGGCCAAGTTAAGGAGCCAAATTTTCAGAACAAAACACAAACAGGTGGGGTTGCCAGTTGCATGGCCTGCCTCCGGTGTTAATTGCTGGCAGCTTGTTTAGGGCTGCCACTAACTTAACAATGGGTGACATACTGTATCTTTTCTTACATATTTAGAGGAATCAACCAAGGCTCCTGCTGCCCTTTTTGGCACTGGAATTTGGCTATTCTATTCATGAATATTTGCACAGGCAGGACACCAGACCGATGGATTATGCAGCCATTCCCCAGTCCATTCTTCCAACGTGTGGGCTCCCAGGAATTTGCTGTTGCTGCATTTGGTGCTGCCTGGTGAAGAGCAGAGGTTGAGAATTAGCATCAGGACAATTGCTTGCAATTTACAAGCAGACCAAGGTACCCCACCACCCCAACAAGGTGAGCATTAGGGGGCTCAGTCTACCTCCCGGCTTTATTCCAGCAGAGAATGAAATCAAATCTGAAAAGGTCCCAGAGGAGCTTGACAAGAGGAAACACAGAGCTGTCCAGGGAGCTGAGATCAAGGTGGCAGACAATTGCGGAGGGCGTAATCAGAGGACCTCTCGGATTTGGCTGGCCTAGAAGCAGCCCTAAGGAGGTGGTAGAGGAGCTACACAGTCGGGTGGTTTATTAATCATGGCATACGAGTTCCACAGGAGGCAGTTCCATGGCCTGAGTCTGTTTTGAATTGGATGAGGCAACAGGAGGTATTAAAGGGCCAGTGCTACTTGTTCTGTGGTGTGATGGTTTCAGCTAATTGGTGGGAAAGATCATTTAACACCAAATGCAGCCTCTTAGGACCAATTCACATTCCACAAGCCACATTGGTGCAAGCAGAAATGATCACCTTGTGCACAGATAAAATGTCATCATCTGCCAGTAACTTGCAGGGCCTCTTGTGCTTCCAACACTTTTGGTTAACCACTTTTGGGCAGCTTTGGACAGTTAGTAATAGTGAGTTTATTTATTTATTTATTTGTTAAATTTATATGACTGCCCAACTCCCCCAACGGGAGTTGCACAGTTGGCACAAGTCATCTGCAATAATTGCATGAAGAGCTAAACCCCCTGCATGAATTGATGAGAGTCAGCCAAATCAAACACTCAAGACAGACGATCAAACTCTGGGTGTTTCTGCTCACCTTGCCTTGGGATAAAACCACTTCTGGTAATCAATTCCACTTATTTGTCCATGATGCCAGCCTGGTCCTTAGAATAGTCCAAGAGGCCCTTCAGTCCAAGACATTTTACTACTGGAGGCAAAAGGCAAAATGGTGTCTCCCACTCCTTCTATCTGTATGCAAAAAAAAAAATGTAGTTAACAGCTGAATCTTCCTTCAATACTGTATTGGCCAAAGAGAAGGGCCTTCCACAACATGAAACTAGGACAGAGGTTAATTCAAGAGGTGCAAGATAGGCTGTGTAGCATACAAAAGCATTGGTCTCCAACACAGGGAAATGGGTGGGTGGGATTTCAGGACGGAAGGCTGGGGAGCTCTTCCAATAATTGCCGTTTGCTAACTCTGCCTAATAACAGAGCCAGCCACATCTCCCTTGGATCTGTTGTTGTGGTTTGAGTGTTGAAATGCAGTTGTCCCTTTTTATGTAGTTCAGCTCCAATCCAATTTTTTTTTTTGCTGCCTAAATCAATGGATTAGATATGCCTGTTCTTTCCCTTCCAGGGATTCAGAGCACCACTTCAACTTTCCCAGCATTAACATGTGCAGGAGAGGCCCTTAAGAAGGTGACCTCACTGTCAAGAGGGTCATCTCCATAGCATGCTGAAGATGTTCTTCCCTTGCATTATTCCCAGACTATGGAATACAATCTTTCGGGCGCTGCTTTTGGACCCCACTCTCTTGGAGCTTAGAAAATCTATGAAGATGCATCTTTTTTGCCAAGTTTTGCCTGTTAATTTTACTATTAATTTATGTTTTAACTTTTTAGATTCTGTTCTTATTTTAAAAAAAATCTTGTTAACTATCCGAGCATCTTCTGATATTATCCAAGCATGGAGGTGTGCAATACTCAGATCTAAAACAAGAAAAGTGTTTTGAACTGTGGGTTGCAATCAGGAAAAACTGGTGCTTCTTTAAGGAGCTGCCAAGAGGTATGCCCAGATCCACAGTGTGTTTCCCACTTTAGATCTGAATAGCATACACAGCATTATTAAAAAGCCCATTGTCTAAATGCATCGAAGTGTTCTTCCCATAGAGGACAGATCTTCTTAGGCAAAGAATAAAGCCATATAATCCAATAAGAAGAAAACTCTGGTCTTGGATGCATGAATTCAGTATAATGCCATGAGGAATAAACTACATGCCAGATGGATCCCAGGATAATCCTGGGCCAATGTCAGATGGTGCAATCATATTGAGGAAGGTAATGGGTTGAATTAAATATCAATAGCTATAGTTCTCAACTAAATAGGACCTCTCTCGATCTGCTGGTTTCACAGTTGAATGTAAGTGGATGCTTTTCTTCCAACGGAGGTACTGGTGGAAGATGTTTTCTTTATTGGACATTTAAATAAAGTAAAATATTCCCCCTCATTCTAACATTGCATTGAAAAGAATGAAGTTGGATACTTGTCTGGTTCCCTAGTTGGGATAGGCAGTATTTTTGCAGCTGGGGGGCTGCTCTAGTTTTAGTAGTTTTTATCCCAGTCTTAAAGGGATACTAGGAGTATGGTGGGGAGCCAATGATATCTCTTCAGGGACCAAAGTGGATTTTTAAAACTATTTGGGGAAATTTGGGGGGTTGGGGTAGTTTTTTCCCCCTAGGGGTGTAAAGCCTTCTGGAGGCTTGATGTGCTTGTTTTAGGAAGTGATTTAAAATGAAAAAAAATGCCACTAAAAATCAACTGTTTGCCACTGGCTTTTAGGAGCATGATTTTTCCAGGGGCTCAAAAGGCCTCAGAAATAGGGCTGGGTGGGGGTCCAATGGCTGCAGGTTGCCCACGATTGATGAGGTACTTGGAAAAGCTTTTAAATTTCTCAAGAGTGTCCATCTACTATCTGTAAAATTGGTTAACTTTATGCACTTTGCCTAGTCCAGGGGCCCCATGCGGGAGAGTCAAGGCATCGGAGCCCCTGTTCCAATCTTGGTTCTTCCTGGGCCTTCCATGGGACTTTCCATTATTCTTAGAGGAACTGTGACTCACTCCACGTAGGGGCCCTTCCCAATCCTGGCTTCCTGCTTTGTGAGGTGAATCAGCTCTGTGAGCAAAAGCCATCAGTACCTTCTAAAGAGAGAGTAAAATAGGAAGGTACCAAAGAGTATAAACCACTCAGTTCCAACTACAGTTACTTTTTCCCCTGAACATGTGCCATCCCTTACTGGCAACCTGCCAGTATCTCAGAGTCTTCTAATTCAATAGAGCTACCTACAGTATTTGGCTTTCTGTGTAACTGTCTATTGTCCAGCCAATATGGAAACACCCTTTGTTGTTTTTCTTCTGGGGGAAAATATCTGTCTTCTAATCAAAAGTTAGAAGATCTTTATCTAAGGGAAAGGAGGGATATATCTATCCCCTGCCCGCCCGCCCCCCTCAAACCATGACTTCTTTTTAGAATGGCATTCTGTAATGCATCCACTGGACCAGCAGATGACGCCAGAACATACTTTTTCCAGCACAGGACTTTTCTTTAAGGGCTGGTTGTGTGTGTATGTGGGTGAAATGCTCAAGTGCTGGAGTCTTTTTAGTTTAGGAAATCTGAAAATGAGTAATAATATAGATTTATAAATGTATATTTATAATGCAGTATATTCTTGGGCTTGAGTTCTCTCTAAGTATATAAAATGCAGAAGGAAGGAGCAATGCAGTGTGTTGTATTAATTCAATTTATTGAATGCATTCATTGAATTAATGGCCCCAAGTGGTAGTGACAGTTTTATAGAGGGATTAGATTGGGGATGGAAAAATAAATCAATCAGGATCTACAAGTACTGTAGATTATTTCTGGGTAGCAAGTCAGCATGGTCTCTGGCTTTCAATTGTCTAAGAATTTAGATGAGTTTGCAAAAATATATATACTGTATACTTAGTGGAAAATCAGAAGCGGATTTTTTTTTGGTGGCGAAAGTATCCTGCACTTGGTTTACAAATCCTTGGGCTGAACTTGTATTTAGATACATAAGCAGAGGCAGCAAGGGACCTGTAGTGCCTTTAAAACAGCCTGCTCCAGTAGGGTTTTCCTTGAATTCAACTATTCAACTCCTCACTGCACTGAATTGCATACACTACATTGCTTTTCTTGTGTTTCGGAGTTTGATCTTTGGGGTATACAAGCCTCTGTCTCAGTGTGTTGGTGGGTTTGAAATATACAGGTATGTGGTGTTTGCCAAATATCCTTTTTATCTTTTCAGACACGCCAGCCATGTAAGGAATGACCAAGTTCTTCCGTTTACTCTGAGTCTCAGCCCTGTCCCTCAGCAAAGATGAAACCATCACCATTTTACCTGCTGACAAAGGAAGATGTACAGTGGTTCTAAACACTGCAGACTACCACAATAAAATTACCTCACTTTTGGAGGATCACCATACATATGAAAAACTGAAAAGAGACCCCACCAGCAATTACAAGAAAAAGGTAATAGACAGTTTGAAACAATTGGAACATGATGGCTCCATCGATAGGATTACCTACCACCGTCTGTATCCTGGAGAAGCCATCCCCTGCATCTACGGACTCCCTAAGATCCACAAGGAAGGAACACCCCTTCGACCCATAGTCAGCAGCATTAATTCGGTAACATACAACATTGCCAAACACCTCTCTACCATACTAGCACCTCTAGTTGGACACTCTGAACACCACATCCAAAATTCGGAAGAATTCGTTTCCAAAGCAAAGATCCTGAAACTGGATACAGATGAAACTATGGTCTCCTTCAATGTGTCCTCCCTTTTCACCAGCATCCCCACCACTCATGCTCTATCTGCGGTCAGGAAGAGACTAGAAGAGGACAGCACCCTTGAAAGGAGAAACCATCTCAATCCAAACCAGATCTTCCATCTTCTGGACCTGTGTCTCAACACCACTTATTTCTCATACAGAGGTGACTTTTACAGACAAAAACACGGCTGTGCCATGGGTTCTCCTGTGTCACCCATTGTGGCCAATTTATACATGGAAGAAGTGGAGAAGAAAGCACTCAACACATTCCAGGGAACAGCGCCCACCCAATGGTTCAGGTATGTGGATGACACCTGGGTCAAAATCAAGGCCCAGGAAGTACAGGCCTTCACGGACCATATAAACACCATAGATGCCAACATTAGGTTCACCAGAGAAGACACCAAGGACAACAGACTGGCATTCCTAGACTGTGAAGTCCTCATTGGGACCGGTGGCAAGCTAGAAATAGGGATCTACAGGAAACCCCCACACACAGATCAATATCTGATGTTTGACTCCCACCATCCACTGCAGCACAAACTAGGAGTCATCAGGACATTGTCACACAGAGCAGAAACCATCCCCACCTCCATGGATTCCAAAAAGAATGAAAATCAGCACCTGAGAACAGCTCTGAAGGCCTGTGGATATCCAAATTGGGCCTTCACTAAATCTAAGTCTACCAGACCTAAAACAGCGACAGACAGGGCTGAGACTCAGAGTAAACGAAAGAACCTGGTCATTCCTTACATGGCTGGCGTGTCTGAAAAGATAAAAAGGATATTTGGCAAACACCATTTACCTGTATATTTCAAACCCACCAACACACTGAGACAGAGGCTTGTACACCCCAAAGATCAAACTCCAAAACACAAGAAAAGCAATGTAGTATATGCAATTCAGTGCAGTGAGGAGTGCTCTGAGCTCTACATTGGAGAAACCAAACAACCTTTGTACAGGAGGATGGCCCAACACAGGAGGAGCAACACCACAGGACCAGAGTCAGCAGTTTACCTTCATCTAAGGGGAAAAGGACACTCATTTGAGGACATTAATGTTCACATTTTAGACAAGGAAGATAAGTGGTTTGAAAGAGGGGTCAAGGAATCCATTTATGCCAACTTGGAAAATCCTTCTTTGAATAGAGGTGGGGGCCTCCGGCACAATCTTTCCCCTATTTTCCTTCCTGCTTTGTCTTCTGTGCCTAGGAAGATTAAGACCATTTCGCAACAGCAAGGTAATCTTAACGATCCTCCTTTGGATGATAAAGGGACTTAAAAATAAACATCTCAAATAACCATGACCTAGCCCCAGGTGCAAGGTCACACAGCCACCCCAGAAACATATTTAAGGATTCCCTTACAAACTTTGCTCAGACTGAAGAAGCTTCTTGGATAAGGAGCGAAACGTTTCCACTGAGAAAATAGAAATCCAGTTGACATGATTCAAGCTACAGATAAATCAGAATCGAGCCTTCCAGAGATTGCACATCATTCAGATATTCCTATTAGCCATGTTGTACCAACAATCTCAGTAACTGCTGTGTTCACATGATATTATTTGGAGTAATGTGAACAGGCACAGCACCAAGTTATCTCCTCTCCCCCAATAGAGGCCTTAGAGTTTTTGGGCCCTGAGTAAGAGTTTCATAGGCCCCTGCCCCCCACCAGAGATTGTGCTATATACCGTAACCTATCTGATTTTATTCTAAGATTTCCTAAAGCACTGAAGTAGCTGAGAAAGCAGTTACCATAATTCATAAATGAAAGCAATGAGCAAAAAGTTAAATTATTTTCATCATCTATCTTCCTGATAAAGATTTCATCTTAACTTCATATAGGCTTCCTTTTTGTTTGCTGAAGTTGTGTCCTAATTGGAGTCCTCTTTAACTGCAAGGCCTGGCAGCTGTCTGATTTCTCTGCTCCAAATGCCCCCACTGCCCCACGCCACAAATATGGTGTTCCATACTTGCTATGCAGTTGACCCCAAAGGGGTGCCATTTTGGATTTCTTCAGCTCAGATTCGGTACCTTAGATCTGTTGTTGGTTACAGAATCTGGGTAAAAGAGAACCAAGATGGTAGCCATGTCAAGTTCAAATAATACGGTGCGTCTGAAACTTTGAGTAAAATATGGTGTGCAGGGTTAACAATGGGATCATGCATATTTCCACCACCTAAGTTTTTCCTCCCCAAATCATATGAAGAGGGCCAATAAAAAATAATATAATTTAAATCAGCAGCAAAGAGCAATAATGCAAAAGCCATCACCCTAAACTTGTACTTGTTCAAACTGTATTTACATTTGGTGTGTTTTATCTCAGAATAAGCCTATTTGAAACGTGTGTGTGTGTGTGTGTGTTTGTTTAGTTATTTATTTAGCGGTAACTTCTTCAACTTTCACAATTTTATTTTATGCATGTTTTCTCAGGACTTATTGATTCTTGTGAATGTGTACAAAAGTTAAAATCTTGAATCTCCAGCAGTAAACGAGGAAGAAAATGGACGATGGACAGAATCACTGTAGGACGGATCTCGGTTCAAGTACACATTCAGCCATGATTAGGACCACCCATTTTGGACTCCAAAAATCCAGTCAACCATTAGAAGGCAATCAAGAGACAGAGAAAATCCTCTGTGCTGCTTCCAGTGGTTATGTGGATTTTGCAGCTCAGATCTTGTAGCCCTAGCCATGAGCCACACTAAGGCCTAGTTCACACACAACACATTAAAGCATAGTTTGCTTAAACTTGGCTTATTAAAGAAACATTTTTATATCAACACAACATACTAAGCCATAAACTGTGATTTACAAAGGACAGAAGGTAAAAACCAACCATGTTGCTCTGTTAGTACTATACTGTACAACACACTAAGCCATGCTTAACTGAATCATGGTTTAATCAGATAACTAAACTTTCTGGATTCATGCAAATCATAACTTCGGCTGATTTTGTATACTGTAATGAACTACACCAAAATAAGGTTGGCTGGCATCTGGTTCATTCTCTCATGTGCTCACAGCTTGGGTCAGTGCAATGTGTGAATGAAGTCTGTGTGACTTCAGGCCAAACACCTTTGCTCAGTGTAACTTCCCCCATGGGAGGTTATAGCAAGAGGGGAACAGACGAGCAGTGTTTCTCAATCGTGGCAACTTGAATGCTGTCTGGGGAATTCTGGGAGTTGAAGTCCACAGTCTTCAAGTTGCCAACGTTGAGAATCACTGCATTAGAGGGCAAGCGGAGCAGAAAAGAAATAAAAAACTACGGGACAATGTCTTGGACATTCAGCTTCCTTTCAACCCATTATAAACCCAAGCTGAAGTATCAGGCTACACACTGGCTTTTCTCCTGTAGCACGAGGAAAGATGGCAAGGCCAAGTTAACCACAAGAACTTAACCAAAGGCCGACTGGGTAGCTTCCTTGATGCTTCACTGAGGCTTGTGCAACGAAGATGAAAGTGAACAAGGATGATTGCAAGCAAGTTTATTCTAGCCACATGGCCCAGCATGGGCTGCATCCAGCCACTTCAAAGAAGTGCTTTAAAACAGCAGTCAAACTAAACAACAATCAAACCAAAAAAAGAGGAACAGCACAGTCCCTGATGCAAGAATTCAGCTTAATAACACTGGAAACAGGAAATGGCCCTAGTATTATCAGAACAAATATATTTAACATCCTCCAGAGATTTGTGGGATCGAGCTGGATGGGCCCATTCCCAGAGCAGCACTTCAGGGCCTACCTCTTCCAAAGAGGCTTTCTGCTGACTTTTGGCACGACTGGCTTCTGCAGAAGTGCTAGAGGTCGCGAATCCCCTTCTCAGCAGGATTTGTGCCTGGTGAGTAAGAATTCAGAAGAACGCGTTTTCTCTGTGGCTCCTCAAGGAGTTTTCCTAGAAATAAAAGTTGGCAACTCCGCCCGGAGGCCTTGCTCAAAGCTGCCCTTGCTGGCTGCAGCAGAGTGACTCTTCCCCACGAGAGTCAATGTTTCTGAATGTTAACTGCTGCCTTCTTAGAGAGAACTCAAGCCCAGGAATGTGGTGGAGTGAATGGCCTTGGTGCTGTGACTACCTAGCAGGGTTGTTGTATAGCGTGAGAAGAGATTCAGTGAATAATTCACACAGACGCCCCCAGTCTGTTGCTTTCCAGCAGGGATAGACTATAGGTCCCATTATACCCAGAGAGCAGTCTGTGCCAGCTGAAGGGCATGCTTCGGATCCCCTCAACAAGAGAATTCCATCTAGCGGGGTCCAGGAGGCGTGCCTTCTCTGCGATAGCGCCCGCCTTGTGGAATATCCTGCCCCCGGAGGTGAGACTGGCCCCCTCCCTCCTGGCCTTTCGGAAGGCCCTTAAGACCTGGCTCTGCCACCTGGCCTGGGACGACGGAGGTGGTAGTGCCTCCTGGGGTTGGCTGGCCCCATAGCTCCACTATCTATTCTGCGGGTCCAAGCCCATCCTGGATTTTATTTTATTATGTTTTGTTTGTGTTTTTAGATATTTTGTATAGTTTTTAAATTTTTATTTATTGTAACCCGCCCAGAGTCCCTTGCATGGGAGATGGGCGGGGAATAAATTTGAATAATAAATAAAAATAAATAAATAAATAAATAAATAAATAAATAAGATAATAGGCACTGTAGTCCATGATATAAAGAGGCCTAAGGCTATCCCTTGGACCTTCTCTTTTTCTCTCTGATCTGAACCACCTCCCTCTGTAAGGCAAAGATGTCTCTAAAGGCCATTGCCTCAGGAGTGATTTATAGCATTTCATACTCTCATCTAACCATGGCTGTGCTGCTACAACAGTAAGGAAGACAGGCTTCATATCACCACATCAACGTCTGTCTGGGTGATACTGTAAGCCACTCGTGTGGAAAGTGTCTAAAGGAAGTGGGTTTCTAAAGCCAGTTCCTTGTGAGTGATTTAGGACATCACCCTGCTATCCATGCAGTAATGCAGGGCCGTTCTCCACCCCTGAGTTAAAATGCTACCTGCCCATCTTGAGTTGGCAGGAAATTTGCTGCTCCCATAGCCCTGGCTCATCAGAGTGGTGGAAGCCTTGCTAGGTTTCAGCCGGTGGCATCCAAAATGTCAGATGGAGGGTCTGAAACATGGGGCTGAATCACCTATGTGCCAGAAGGCGAACTGGATTGTGTTAAGCCTCCAATTGAAAGGAGGACATCTTAGAGCTGGCTGGGGAATTCTGGGAGTTGAAGTCCACACATCTTAAAGTTGCCAAGGTTGAGAAACACTGGTCTAAAGGTTAGTAACTTAACTGTATAACATGAATTATATATATATGGGCCATTTCTTTAGTACGTAAGGGATATGCTTCTGCTTTGCTTGCTTATAAAGACTAAAACACTAAAAGCAGGAAGGAAGATGAGGCTCTCCATATCTTCCTTAACTACAGTCCAGCTGTCCCTAATAGCTTGGCTAATGGGGAGTAAGGATGCAAGTTGATGGAATTTTCACAGCTTCCCCATCTCTTGCTATGCTCCCTTGTCTGAGAGAAACCCCCGTTACACTCAAGACTTTTCCCACTGCTGTACTGAATGCTCTCCACTCATCCTTGGGCCTGCAGAGAACTATCCCACCATGAGATTGCCTATTGCCAATCCCTAGCCTACCTCTATGGCCACTGCTAACAGTAACTTGCCACTGCTAATAGTAACTTGACTTCCAGTCAAAGTGATGATAGGACTACAATATCTGGACTGCAACAATCCAAATGACCATTATATGGCAGCAAAGAGATACAGTAAGTCATATTATTTAGTAATAACCTGCAGGTCTAGCAGGCAGTTTGATACATTTCTATTAAATAGAGAGCCAGTTTGGTGTAGTGGTTAAAGCATCAAGCTGGAAACTGGGAGACCGTGAGTTCTAGTCCCGCCTTAGGCACAAAGCCATCTGGGTGACCTTGGACCGGTCACTTTCTCTCAGCCCTAGGAAGGAGGCAATGGCAAACCACTTCTGAAAAACCTTGCCAAGAAAATTGCAGGGACTAGTCCAGGTAGTTGCCAGGTGTCAAAAGCTGACTTGAAGGCACCAAACAAACAAACAAACCCACCTATTAAGCCTTTCCCATCTACAACCCAGACAAGGCTTGACAATATCCTTTCCAGCAATTTCCCATATTACTTTCATCTTATCCCCCGTCTATGAGTAAGGCAGACTTAAATTGTCCTTAACTGTACCAGTGGTAAAGCCATGTGAAGGTAAAGGTTCCCCCCCACACACATTTGTGCAGTTGTGTCCAACTCTAGGGGCCAATGCTCATCTCCGTTAGTTAGCCGAAGAGCCAAGTGTTGTCCGAAGACGCTTCCACGTGTTACCTACCCACTGAAGTACCTATTCATCTACTCGCATTTGCATGCTTTCGAATTGCTAGGTTGGCAAGAGCTGGGGCTAGCGCGGGAGCTCACTCCGTCACGCGGGACTAGGGATTCGAACCTCCAAACTTGCGATCTTCCGATCGACAAGCCTGGTGTCTTACCCGCTGAGCCACCACGCCCCCTACGGTAAAGCCATGGTTTCCCCCTTATTCTGACACTGTTCAAGGACAGCTCAAGTCGTATATGACCTCAAAGGGAAGTTCTGACTGGGTTGGACTGGGAAAAGAAGTAATAGAGCAGAGCTTTCCAAACTTTTCATGTTGGTGACACACTTTTTAGACATGCATCATTTCGCGACACACTCTTACAGCAGGGCACAAGGCAGGCACTAGGACCTGCGCGGAATCACAGCAGGTTTGGAGGCAGCAAGGCACAAGGCAGGCACTAGGACCTGCGCGGAATCCTGGCAGGGCTCGGAGCCAGCAGCAGCCGTGACACACCCAGACACTGCAGCCGACACACTAACGTGTCCCGACACAGAGTTTGGAAAGCTCTGTAATAGAGGGATCAACAATTGAGAAAGCAGTTTTCATGCTGGGATAGTTTTGTGTGGACTCCACATGGCTGGACAGCATTTCAACTCTGGCTGGGGAAAAGCTGATAAGATAATACCACCTAACATCATTTCAAAGTATGCAAAACCTATTACACTTCTCACTTATTCCAACTCAGTCTAAGGCAGTGGCGTCCATAGCAAATATCAATGATGCCAAAATGGCATATGCAAAGCTGCAGTTCAGAATCTGCATCCCAATGTCTGGCACAAGTATCCAAGTTGTTGCATCTGTGTGATGATGCGATAACGCATGTGCTTTCATTTCCTCCAACCCCCCTGCAGATGCTTGGTGTCCACAGGTGTGGCATGCAGGGAGGGGGGATGACTAGAGAGTTCTAGTCTTGCCTTAGGCATGAAAGCCAGCTGGGTGACCTTGGGCCAGTCGCTTTCTCTCAGCCCAACTCACCTCACAGGGTTGTTGTGGGGAAAATAAGAGGAGGAAGGCGTATTTGGTATGTTCGCCGCCTTGAGTTATTTGTAAAAAATAATAAAGGCGGGATAGAAAATAAAATAAATAAATAAAATGTGTGTGACAAGGTAATCAAATGTCATGATTTCAGACTTGCCTCAGATGCAAGTATGCAAGTATGTCAGGCAGCATTTGCATGATGACATCAGCACGTGCACATCCTCATTACTGTGTTTGCTGCAGACACCATTGGCGCCTTTTGCCACAGTTACCCGGGGCTGCCATATTTGAGCTACCAAAATCCAGATGACCACTGGATGGGAGGGAAGAGCAAGCATTAATTCCCAAATGAAAAGATCAGTGTAGCACATGAAGGGTCAGGACTGCAATCTTTTGGGGTTATCAGTATTGAAGAATGAATCTCCCCTGAAAACAATGGAAGGATTCACATATACTGTAATTATGCACAGGAGTATTTACTTCTATCTTTATTATTTTATCTTCCACTCCACTTTTCTGCCCACAGGGCACTCAAGGCAACTAACAGTAAAATCTAAGTATGAAAGAAAGCTAAACTAATAATTATCTGTATCAAAAGGATAGCATCCTTAAAGCTAATCCCTGAAATATTCTGAATTTTTGTGAAAGCACTGAATACCGCATGAGGGATAGAAAAAGAAGATGCTGCATCAATATGTCTCTATCTTAACATGAAATAAATCTTGGAGATGAAACAGCAGCTGTACTGGGCAGCGCGGTCCAAGCTCCATAGAGGAAAGCTGGAATAGTTAAGAGCAGAGACATCACACTGACAACAAAGGTCCGCATAGTTAAAGCAATGGTATTCCCTGTAGTAACCTATGGCTGCGAGAGCTGGACCATAAGGAAGGCTGAGCGAAGGAAGATAGATGCTTTTGAACTGTGGTGTTGGAGGAAACTTCTGAGAGTGCCTTGGACTGCAAGAAGATCAAACCAGTCCATACTCCAGGAAATCAAGCCAGACTGCTCACTTGAGGGAATGATATTAAAGGCAAAACTGAAGTACTTTGGCCACATAATGAGAAGATAGGATACCCTGGAGAAGAAGCTGATGCTAGGGAAAGTGGAAGGCAAAAGGAAGAGGGGCCGACCAAGGGCAAGATGGATGGATGATATTCTGGAGGTGACGGACTCAACCATTGGGGAGCTGGGGATGGTGACGGCCGACAGAAAGCTCTGGCGTGGACTGGTCCATGAAGTCACGAAGAGTCGGAAACGACTGAACGAATAAACAACAAACAAAGTAAATGTAATTAGAAAAAATAAGACAGCAGTGTGTTAAAGAAGAATTAAATACCACAGAAAGAAAGAGTACAACGGATAAAACGGTGTTGAGGACAGACTTATATAGCCTCCAATTAGCAGCCTGCTGGTGGAAGTCTCTACAGTAGCGGGAATTCTGCCTGTGGAAACGGGCTGCATTTGAGAAGCCGCCTCTTCCCCTTCTGCTCCAAAAGCTGCTGCGCATTCCCGCCTTGATCTAACCGAATGGGAGTAATAATCACCCCACGACCCTTCTCCCAGCTGCCCCCCTGCAGGGAGGCTTAGACTACCGCTCCCATCATCCTCAGCCCCTTCTGGAAGGCGCTCGGTTGAGGCCTTGCAGAAAACGAATCGGCCAGGTTGGGTTTCGGGCGCGGCTTGAAACTGCCTTACTCTCGCCCTTTCGCGCCTCCATCTCCTCTGTTTCTGGACTCGCGGATCCTTGCAGGCTCCTCCGCGCCTTTCGGCAAAGCTTCGGGACAGCCAGATTATAGAGGGAAATCGCCCCCGGAGATTGGCGTTCGCCGCGGCCGCAGTGAATGGGCTTCCTCGCCTTTATTTTCGCAGCGCTAAGATGCAGGGACGGATTTGCGTCACCCCCGCGACTTGCCGCTCGAGATAAAGTTGCACAAATATTGGAAAGGGAAATGCTCCGGCTCGTAAGAAACGTCCCCCCCCCCCGCGCGCTCCCTTTCTTTCTCTCTCTCTCTCTCCGGAAGAAAGAAGGATTTCTGCTAGGTTCTAAAATCCTCACGCGCTTCTATTTTGGGCGCCCAATCTGGCAGGCGCATCCGCTCATTTAAGACGCCTCGGAGCCGATTGAAAACAGGAGATGACCCGAGGCCGGAGCAAAGCCGGGCCCTTCCTGCCTTGACCGGCTTCTCCGCGACAGGCGGGGCCGAGGCGCTCCTCTCGCGGAGCGCAGCGCGGCTTCCTGGGCTTGCAGCCGGAGGTAGCTTCGTAAGGCTGGAAGGAGGCAGCGCCCTCCCCGGGGCGGGGCGGGCTGTGTGGACTCGCTGTTGCAGTTCTCCCCCTTTGCAGTCCCCGGCCCAGGGACCGGGCTCGCGGGGAATCCCCAGTCCTGAAATAACGGAGGGTGGGGGCGAAGTCTGCTTTAACCGCTTCCTTTTATTGTCAGAATGAAAAAGCTTGATCCAAATGAGTACTGGATCGTAGTTTGGATGGCGTCTCTTCCACGCGTAGGAGTAGGAGCCACGGCCTCTCACCCTTGCAAGCAAGCAAGCAAGCAAGCAAGCAAGCAAGCAAGCAAGCAAGCAGCTTGTTCTTTGAAGCTGTCTTGAGGACCGGATCCGCTTTTTGGAAATACGCGGGCTCCAAAAAGCCCTGCCGCTTCAGACAAAGAGCGTCAAGATATACCTAAAGCCCGCAGAAGAAGCTAATTTGAGTGACCTGCAGCCTCCCGCTTGTTCCATAACCCCGCAGGGGGTGGTCAAAAAAGTCAAGATGGCGGCCGCGACGGTGGGATCGGAGCTCCGCCTGTTTTTTATCTGCATTTTGAATTTTTAAATGAAAGCCCCCTGAAAGCCGAAGGAGTCACTCCCCAAGGGACCCACTTCTGAGAAGCCCCGTCTTGGAGTTCCTGCCTGTCCAAACCGTGCGTTTTGAGAGCACGCGGCCCGTCTTCATTACTGTCATAGACGGGCATATATATCACCTGCAATATTTGGAAAACAGGCACACTGTTCCAGCGGGCATTTGGCTCTCTGGTTAAGTGAATGGGGCCTTTCATGTACTCCTGTTTAAGTATTTCTATTATTTATAAATAATATAATTTATAAATATTATTTATAAATAATAGAAATAAATAATATATATATAAGTTTTCATTGCATTTTTGGATTTTGCCATTCTCCGGAGGCTATTAGGATTGGGGCAGGTTATAAATATTGGGAAGGGAAGGAAGATTGGAACAGCGATGGTTAGGTAATGTTTTAAATCCCAGGCTAATCTTGCATTTTAATGGTGCGTAACTGCCTGGCGTGCTATGGTCCATGAGGTCACGAAGAGTCGGACACGACTAAACGACTGAACAACAACAACAACAAACTGCTTGGCCTTCCACGCTCATTAGAAAACCTGGCTTGTTGGAAGCCAGTCCCCTTTCACTTCTGTCAGGTTCAATGGAGACATTACAGTAGATCATTTGGCGCTGTTTCAACCCCGATGGATGCCTTTAACCCTGATTTGGCCAAGGGAAGAAGTTACCTGGATCTCACCTGCCAGCCACGATCTCTTCCTCAACGTTCCCCCACCCTGAGACCCTCAGACATCTCAAGCCATTATCCTCTGTTGGCTGGAGATAGTGGAAAATGTAATCCACCAACCTTTAGACATCTTAACTTGGAAAGAGCTGTATGAATGTCTCTAAGATTTGATTAAGTAAACACACGTGCACGTACACGCCCCCAAAACAGATGCCTTCCCAGGTGTGGCCTCAGTGCAATCTCTGGGATCTGAGTGCCAGATTCCGGCAGTCTTTGCGGCCTCCTTGTGAACGTCCCAGATGAGTATTTGCTGGACTGCGATAAGAAGCAAAAACTCTCGAAGGAAACGGGCCTTCCTGCTGATCCAAAAGGGCAATCGATACGCCGTATATGAATGAGATTTGAGAGGTGGGATTTGATGGACTGTCTTACAGCCATCCCACACCTGGCAGCTTCACTGCAGCGGTGTGACTGACGGGGAGCAAGCGACAAGAAAGATGTTGAACAGGGATTCCTCCTGGTCTTGCTGAGGGGAAATGTGATTCTTGTGCCAAAAAAGCAAACAAGCCAACATCAAAAGCAAATTGTCCCCTCCCTTCTGTCCTAAATGTCAGAATCTGATCAGGCAATTTGCTTCTCCGCGACAGTCATTCATGTCACAACAATTACAGCCTTGATTCACAACCACTAAACCACCAATTGCATTTATTTATTACATTTCTACCCCACCCTTTCCTCTAGTTTGCTCAAGCAAAATGGCATAATTGCTCCTCCGTTTTTTAAATGCCGAGTACCACGCCTAGGAACGGGCTTTAAGTGTGTCTGGAGCAGAAGTAGCGGAAAATGATTGGGATCTATTTAAATTCTGGGTGATTGGCAGAAATTTTGGCTTCGACTTGTCTAACAGTAACACCAACTAAATGGCTTTTGAACACCTCAGCCAGATTGCTGAAAGAGAACCCTTAGGAAAAAAAACAGGAGTGGATTTTTATGTTAACACCAACAATTAATTTCTACACTCCACAGAATGCCCAGTGGCACATGTATTCCTTAATGCTAGAATATGTTCTGCCTTAGCCAGAATTCTGCATCTGGCATCTGTTAGTGCACCTCAAGAGGGTTTTTTTTTGGAGGGGGGGGGGCAAACATATGAGAGCCCCCAATTTTGCTCTGGCCATTTCTGATCTAGGAATTTAGAGCAGTTTAATTCCAAGGTGATGTATACTGTACTGTTTGCTTGGGAAGTGAACAAAATTTGGGGCCCAGAAAGCTTTCCAGCAGGAGAAAGAAAATCGCTGTCTTTAGTGCCTGTGTATGTGTTGGTTCTAAAAAATTGTAAGAGCAACCAATCAGATGCAGAGGATGACCATCTTTGGATATTCAAAAGTAAGTCTGACTAAGTTCACTGGGACACGTTACTAAGAAAGCTATCAGATGCATAGCACAACTGAACACGGTGGATTTACTTTCAGAATATAGTTACCTAGGATTGTCTGTAAAGTCCAATTAATCCAGACTTTTACTTTCATCAGTGGGCAGTTGAGATTCTTCTGGATGACCTCAACTAGATCTTTGTTGTTTATCTTCAACATCTGAGGACCAGAGAAACACTCTTGGTGCACATGGAAGTTTTATTTAACTCAGGGGGACAGCAGATGGAAGCAACTTTCATGAATTTGTTATGAAAATTAATACATTAGCAAGAATGAGAAACATATGCTTCCAAAGCTTGTGGTAGCGAGTTCCAGAAGTTTAATTATGCACCACACGAGAAAGGGAAAATGCCTCCTACATAGTATAATGTTGGAGAAGGACCTTTCTGTGGGCGAAAGTTGCTTTTTTGCTCCGCTCTGGAGAACAGCAGTAGTAGATCGTGGTTGGTTGTGAGCCGTAAGAGTCTTCTGAGATCTTTTTAAAAATAACAGCTGCATCTAGTTCTCACCCCACAAAGAGCCACCTGGGCAACATTCCCTTGCTGTCCCATAAGGCATGGGGCCCACCCTTAGGTCTAACTCTTTATTTTAACTTATTTGGGAGAGGACTTCCTATGGGTTATTTTTAGATATCCTTAAACATGTAAACGCTGATCGAGAGTCCCCCCCCCCCCGCTCCTGCATTTCTTTCTTTCTTTTTGACGGTTCCTTTATCCAGAAAGTGCTCTGGCCCCTCCCTCCCCCTTCATAATGCAAACTGGGCTGTCGCAAATCACTTTCCCTGACAAGAAAATGGTTTTAAAAAACATTCAAAAGGGAAACCAGTGGCTGGGGAATGAAGGACCTAATTCTGGCTTGCGCGGCGGCGGCAAGGGTTTTGTCTGGCAAGCTAGAATGTGGAACCCCCGTTTTGAAAAAAGGGAGAAGCAAAACTGTATTTTCGACCCTGTCTCGGTCCTTTTCAGGGGGCCTTTAATTTCGCCTGTTTGGGTGGCAGGACTCCTTCCAGACAAAACAATAGTATCAGTCCGCACCAAGCAGATTAATTACTGCTCTAAGTAATTAAGCACCTACCCACTTGACTTCCCGCGTACCACATTTCCCTCGCCATTTGGAACTTGACATCTCAAACTCCGCTCGCTGCTTAGACAGGAGCCCCTGTGGGCGCTGCTCCTCTGAGCCCCGGGGGTTCCCAGTCCAGACGCCGCCCACTCTGCGCCTCCGGGAAACGGAGCCCCGGCGAAACAGGGCTGTGAAGGACAGCCGGGGGAAGCGTGGGCGGGCACAGCTGGCCATATAGCGCATCTGGTCAGCAAGTTGGAGGGTGGCTCCTCTCATCCAGGCACCTCAAAAAGCTTTTTTTTTTTTTTAAATGCAACCGATGGGAAAAACTCTCCAGCACTTTACTGGAGGGTGGCTACACTTCAGCGGATTTAACTATAAATAAAACCCACCCATTGCTTTTAGGGTCGCAGCCTGCTCGTCGCTCCAATGCCGGGTGCGCTCTTCTCCCGAGCTAGTTATGTTCATGTGCTCGGCTCTCTCCAGTTCGGTCAACGTCTCTTCCTCACCTTTGCAACCGGCTGAACTGCAGCTGTTACCTGAAATCCACCAGTTTTCTAAAGTCAGTCGCGAATTAAGAATGTTAATGTTTTCGCTAGTTGTGCGACCGGAATAAGTGTTTTACACGCCTTTGGACGGGTGGCAGGTTTTCCCACAGATTGCGCGCGGCGGGGGTGGGTGGGATTACCCATCCTAGGCGCTCTGATGAACGGTGGGTTTAAGCCCCAATCTAAACAAGGACTCAGGTTTGAAATGGTTGAGAAAGCGCTGCATTTGCTGAATTCGCCCTTAAAATCGAGGGGTGTCCATTGAAGCTTCAGCTGGACGTTCTTCTGCCGCCTGGACCAGAACGAAATACTGACTTCAAGGCCTCGTAAATATTACTAACCTTGCTCAAACTCCTTTAAAGCTACGCCTAACTTTCGAAGGTGAGGCCGGCTAATTCACCGAGGGTTGCCTTTCGGATTCCTAGTCAATCTTCGTAACAGAGATCATTTCCTTTATTATCTTTATGTCCAAACTTGGGGAGATGGACTTTTGCAACAAGAGTTTAGCGCCTTCCCTCTGAGTTCTTTGGAAAACGGGCACAGGTCGCTCTCTGGCCGTCAAACTGGTCGAGAGGTGTCCGAAGTCGCCAGGAGCCCAGCTGAGGTGGGCTATTTTTGTTTAGTCAATGGCAGGAGATAAATCCATGCCACTCCTTCCTTCCAGAAAATGTGAATATGTATTCTTCTTCAATAATTATTCTGGGATCTGAAGTTTCACCCAGAGGCTTTCCAAAAATTATTCAAGATAATATCTTGAGAATATCTGTAGGACACCTTTCAGAGTTATCCAGTTTATACCACTGTGCCGATAAGACAGTAACGAAGGCGTTTTTGTTTTTGGTGTCACAAGGATGGCTGAGACAGTTTTTTCCTACGAACTGCTGCAAAGTGGAAAATGAAATGAAATCGATGGCTTCTTGCGGGTAATTCTGGGCAGGACACTAGGCATAATTCTGAAAAGAGTTTAATCGCATTTGAAGACTTTCAATGACTACGCATCTTTCCTCTGAAGCGTTCTTCGCAGAATTCTTTCGATGGGACTTGCTCCCAGTGAAAAAATGTCGTGTCCCCCCCCCCCGCACGTGGAACGCTGTTCCACCGAAGGGTACCTATTCATCTACTTGCATTTCCATGCTTTCGAATTGCTAGGTTGGCAAGAGCTGCGGCGAGTGCCGTCACGCGGGACTAGGGATTCGAACCTCCGAACTTGCAATCTTCCCGTCGACAAGCCTGGCGTCTTACCCGCTGAGCCACCACGCCCCTTGAAGGGTATTTGGGAATGATAAGAGAGATGAGGGAGAGAGGAGGGAGGGAAGAAGGGAGAAAGGATGCCTCTTATGTGACAGGAAACAATCTCAACTCCATTCAGTAAATTATACAATAAATGGAATTGTCTGTAGCTTGAAACATGTCAACTGGATTTCTATTTTCTTAATGGAAACGTTTCGCTCCTTATCCAAGGGGCTTCTTCAGTCTGAGCAAAGTTGGTAAGGGAATCCTAAATATGTTCCTAGGTAGCTGTGTGACCTTCATAGACAATAAATGGAAGTTAGAGAGTTTAAGCCATCCGAATTCTGTCCCGTTCAGAAGAATGGAAATTTGAGCTCTAATTGTTTCTCGGTGAGGACTGTAAGGTTAAGGATTGACTTGATAAAGCGTGGCAATATCCAAACAAAATTATGAAGGATTTGATAGCAACCCACCACCATAAAACTGGGAATGGTTTTAATGGTAGAAGGTATCTTTTCAGTTCCGAATATTCGTTGTGGATTTTTTTAAAGGGTTGGCTTCACCCTGCCTGCTTCTGCCTTGGGGTTCCCCTGAAGAAGCCCACTCCAGGAACCAAAGTTCCTGTGTTCCTAGCTGTTCAGTCAATTGTAAAACAAATAAAAATAGGACTCCCTGACAATTGCTTCAGCACAGTCATTCAACTGCTAATTGCAAAGGACATTTAAGTCTCTTTGATGTTACTAAAAGAAGTCAGGAACGACTGGGCAAGACTTGCTTTATGCTTGTGATTCTATATGCTCAATATAAAATCTTGTCTTCTTTTTTAATTGAGCAAACGCCGTTTATTACACCCTGGTCTTTAGGGCATCATTTGCACAAATCTTGTTGAAATTAACAAGCATCATTCATTGGCGATCACTCGTAGCCGAGTAAGATTGTCTTCCAAAGGTAAAATTTTAACAGTGGATCCGTAAGTGGCTGTAAAGGCCAATTCTGGATCCGCACAACCTCCCGCAATGAGGGCATAGGTTTCCGGGTGGGAGACGGTCATGATGAGGTAGCTTGAATCATGTCAACTGGATTTCTATTTTCTTAATGGAAACGTTTCGCTCCTTATCCAAGCTACAGACAATTCCACCTGGATGACTGAGAACCTTCATAGACATATGGTCATGATGAGGGTTTGCCTGACGTGCCTTCCTTTTAGCTCTTTTCTCCCTTTCGCCCTGTACTCGTGCTTCTTCAAACAGAAGTAGCATGTTCATATTCAGAAATGATAAACGTGAGAAAGGGCAAAAGCTGCAAAACGGGTCTGCCTCCTTCGTCGACATGTCTTAATAACGGTCCCGGACTGTAAGATTTCAAGCTGATTTTTAAAATAAACATATAATAAAAATGTTCTATGATTAACATCAATTCATTCATTCCCCAGGTTAGAGAAGGACCCTGTTTTCCTAGTATTTCTGTTTCAGCCCATTGTAGCAAATCCTATACGGGGCAATAGCCTGGCTTAATGGGAATCTGGACTTACAATAAAGATACTTTAAAGAAGTAATAGTAGGGTTTGCAGGGAGAAAAAAAAAGATCTAAAACCCAAAGGCAATAATTTAGGCTACCTATACAAAATTGTGCAAACCTTGCGCTGTAGGGAGTCTTCATGGCGGGGGGGGCGGGCGGGCGAGCAATCTTATACTGCTGGAGCACTGAATTGGCATTAAGGAAAGGCGCGTTTCCCTTCAAGCTGCACGCTGTCCTTCAAGTTCCTTCCTTTTATTTGAATGGGCAAAAGGGTCAGCACTGATTACTTTTCACCCATTCCGTTCCAGGGGATCGAACTGAGGGTGGATCACCACCTAACCTACAAATGTTATTGACCTGAGCTTCGCTACATGGTATCAAGCGCCCTTGAACCTCATGGGATTTATTTCTGAGGGAATCTGGCTTTCCCTCCGATTTTTATCACATATCCCTAGAGCTTGCTTCTCTGGCTGAATCAGGTTCCAGAAGTCTCCTGCCACCTTTGAAAAAAATCCAGATCCAGGGGATTTATTTGTGCTGTCTTTGTATGGTCAGGTCTCTTTGCCATCCATTAACACACTTCAAAATAAAACAATCGGGATGCGTTGTTTGCAGGAACTGTCTTTCCAAACAGCCTGGCCACAGATCCAGCGAGCAAACGGCAGTGCAGTTTATCGACTGAAATAGCAACTTTGTCCCTCAGTGACCCTCACAAGTTTCAGGCATTAGTCGGTCCCAGCCCTACCTGGCTATATAGGAGAACGAAAGGTGTTGTGTACGAAAGATTCATCCTGCCCCCCGCCCGCGCAGACCCTCCACCTTCAGGAATGGAAGGACAAGACACCGCCTCAACTCTTTAACGCCCCGAGTCCGTTATTAAGGACTTGATAATTCACTTGGAAGGGAAATGCCCACTCTTTGCACCGCCCGAGCTAAAAGCCTCCGAGTTCTCCCTCCCTCCTTCCCTGGAGGCTCCGAAGAGAAGCTTCAGCTGCCTCCGGCGCTGCCTCGTTCTGGTTCTGACGCTTAAGCGGAACAGGTCGGGAAGGGCACCGGCAGCTGCACGCTCCGAGCTGGGCATGTCTACGCCACTTCCTTGGACCCAGAGCAGCGGCGGGAACAATTAGCAGGAACCCTGCGGTTTCGAGGAAGACCCACAGGCAGAGCAGGGAACGGAGAGCCCCGAAAGGCCGATTTTCGCTCGGTCGGGGAGTGCCACAAACTTGAGGGCACGGCGGAGGCGTGGCTTGCTGCTCCCCCTTCTTCCTTCCTTCCTTCCTTTCTTGGCCATCCCTCTGCTGCTCCGATTGGCCGCTTCCTGTCCAATCAAGCCTCAGAAGAAACTTTTGCTTTTTTTCTCCGCGTTAAAAAAAAAGAGAGAGAGAATCTGGGAAGCTGCTTTTGCTGAAGGGTCGTGGGCGGGTGGATACTTTTCATTTTTCCCCCCTCTTCCAGAGAGGGGAGTTTCGGGTGTGTGTGTGTTTGTGTGTTTGGGTGTGGGTGCGCGCGAGGTTTTTGTTGTTGTTATTTTGTTTGTCGCGCTTGTCTTTCCCAGCGCCTGGCTCGAGCTCTGCGTGGCCTCGCTTCGCCTCCAGTGATGCGCCCAGGCCAAGAGACATTTCTACGTTGAGATCTCCAGGCTGACCAGAGGAAAGGAGGCGATTAACGGCTAGCTGGCTGCGGGTCAGTCAGAGCGCAGTTACTGAGTCTGTGGGTCCATCTGGGCAGTAGAAGAAACTGAGAGAGGAGCGGGTGGCCGCCGGACCAGCAGGATGTACACGGCCGGACTGGCCCCCTTTTATGCCTCCAACTTCAGTCTGTGGTCAGCGGCGTATTGTACCCCGGCGGGCCCCGGCGCTGGCGGCTGTTTCTCCTTGGATCCCTCGGGGCTCAAGAAACCGTCTTTCTGCATCGCGGACATTTTACACGCCGCCGCAGGAGAAGCCTCAGTTGACGGCCTGCCCGGAGGAGCCTCGGCTAATTTGGCCTCCCATTTAGGGGGAATCCATGCCCACGCACAGTTCCACGCCGCCGGTTCCCCGCTCAGACCTACCCCCATGGTGGCCCCGGACACATCAGTCGCCTTCGCCACTAGGCTGTCACCCCTCTCGGCTACCTACCACCACTCCCACCCTCAGCACCAGCGCTCTCCCACGGGGGGCTCCAGCGGAGGTGCACGAACCCCGGGCGGAGGGCAAAGCCGCCAGACTCACCCTGGCTCCGCCGCCGCTCCCTCTAGCAAAGACTTGAAATTTGGGATTGATCGCATTTTGTCTGCCGAGTTCGACCCGAAACTCAAGGAGAGCAACACGCTGAGAGGTTGGCTTTTTGCTTTCCCCTCCCTCCTAGAGAACTGAAGCTGTTCGGTTAAACTGTATGTGGAACAGAAAATGTGTGCGTGTGCGCGCGTGTGCGTTGTGTGTATAGGCAGAGAAGCAGCGCTCCTTTTCTTGGAGTCTGAGCAGAATAGGCGAGCCCCTCCACTCCAGCCGAGTCGTTTCGCAGGTCTTTCGACGGACCGCGCTCTCTCTTTATTTGAAGGCCGATTGTGTATAACCTTCCCAGTTCAACTGGAAGGTCGTCCCTGTGTAGTCCTGCTATGAGTTGCAAACCCTTACTTACAAGCCGCAGGGAGGGCGGTTGAAGTGGGGAAAAGAGTTTACAGAAGGACTCATTTTGCTAATTTTCCTTCGCTTATTAATGCCCAAACCTTTAGATTAGGTCGAAAAAAGCACACCTCTGCTCGCAATCAAGTGTAACTTGAAAAATCAGCCCCTTCCAGAATTGGGGGAAGAAACCCAACACGGCTGCTGCGATGTTTCTGTTGTTGCTCAATGGAACAAATAGTTGAGCAATTGGATTGCTTAAAGATTCAGAAAACTTTGGAAGGAATTCAGGCCAGTCTCCATCCAGAATGTATTTACTTGGAAGTAAGTCCCCTTGATTTGGACATTGCAATTCGGAACTACCTGGATTGTTGGCCTGTTTTCTGACCCCCAACGTTGGGAGTAAATCCTCCTTGAAGTAAATGGGTTTTACATCTGAGTGAGCATTTGTAGTTTTGCACTGCCCACCAATGAATGTATTAATCCATTAATCCATTGGAGGTGGGAGAAACCAATCTCTCTCTGTGAGCTAAGTCACTCCATTATTGCCTATGGTGAAGATATTTACGACCCAAAGGAAAACGATCTGATTGTACTTAATGTTAAATATCCTTGTTGATTACAAGAAATGCAAACTGCCCAAGAAAGCTTTATTTCCCGATAGATAGATAGATAGATAGATAGATAGATAGATAGATGTAATTTAATTGTAAGATCACACCAAAGCCCTTTTCTGCCAACCCCCCCCCCCCCCCGAGTTCGGATTTTCGGGTGGAGGGCCTAAGCCTCCACATGGCAAAAGCTGGTCTCTTGGACTGAAGCCCATTGGCCCAACCCGTTGCTGAGCTCCCGTGGGCCAGGCGGTGGTGGTTACCTATCAAGCAAATCAATTCGTTGGCCCTTTTGCATGCAAATTTGGAGGTGTTCGGTTGAAGGTGCTGGGCCAAGCAAGGGAGAATGGTCTAGAGGCTTGTTAGAAATGTGAAATGCCCTTTTACTCTCAGTGTGGTTACTTCGCATTTGTAAAAACTAAGAAGAGCAATTTGGGCTCTAGAGGTCTTTGGCTGTGGAAATACCTTACTTTGGCTGCCCTCCCTGAAATAATGCGGGGGTTTGGCCCCTTTAATCCTCCTTTGTTTCTCCCCTTCCCTCCACCTATCCTCGGAGTGGGGGAGGGTTACCCAAACCAGGCCCTCACTCCTACGAAAGGCTTCATTGACTGAGAAGCGTAACTGGGAAGTAAATGCTCCCGCGTCTGATAGGCGGCATCTAAGGCCTAAAGAGGCAGCGGGAGAGGTTCTCTCCTGGTTCGGGCCTACCCTGCCACCAGAGGCGGGAAGGCCGCAGAACCGGGATTACTCAGAGCGGGATCCCACTCCCACTGATTTCAACGGGGCGAACTCCCAAGTAGTGAGGCTGCAGGATTTCCGCCCGCCTTGAATGGAATCGGACTGGTTTCTAAGTTTGGATTTGGTCTTGGATGAGGAGCACATGCTGTGATCCTCGTGGTGGTGTTAGTGTGCGGAGGAGTTTGTCAGCTTCAGGTCCTATGAGGGCCCCCCTGCCTTTGAAGGAGGCTTCGGAGCGTCCCCCACTCCCCTTCAGGCCACCAGGCCCTGCCGCCAGTGGGCTACGGCCGAGGGCCGAGGTGCGTAGAGGGGGTCGCGCTGCTGTGGTTCGCTCGAGGACCTGCGCCGTTCTGCTCGCCTTGTAACAGAGCTCTCCTTGTTCCTGTGCCCACAGATCTGACCTCTTTATTAACCGCCAGCCGCCCAAGCGGGGTTCATGTCCCCACCTTACAGCCTCCGGCCGGCCAGTTCTTCACGCCTCTAGAACCCATTAACGAGACCTCCGGGGTCCTGGGACCCTTAAACACAACCCCAAGGAATTCCGTTCAGCACCAGTTTCAAGACACTTTTCCAGGTATAAAAACTCACCCTGGGCACGGATCAATCCCTCTCTGTCACTCCCAAAGTGAGAGTGAACCTGATAACCTTCCGGTGTTCCCATCATCCCCAGACAATGTGCCATTTTTCCTGGCTGGAATTTAGTCCCTTTGGAGGGCACCCAGTTGGGGAAGGTAGATTAATTTTTTCAAGGGTTGCTTTCTTACCCACTTTTTCTCTTGGAATAAGGACCATGGGTGTTACTTCGAAGTAAGCCTTGGAAGGCTTGGCGCTTGCAACTGGGATCCTCAGCACCGGATCCTAAGCACATTATTTGTTTCAGCAGAGCTTACTTTCACGGAAACGGATCCTGGTAATGGATGTCCCCTTTGACAAGCAAAGGGACACTCAGCCTTAATCGTAGATGGGAAAGAAGGAGCGAACGAAAGACTCCGTTTCTTTGCGCCTGACTTAACTGACACCCTCTCCGGGCTGTTGCTATGGAAGCCTTGGATTGTTAACGCGGCCAAGAAATCTAGCAACATCTGGGAAGTCGAGGGTAATAGGGCGCTCACTTTCAAGGAGAATCAGCGCCAGGGAGTCCTTGGAGGGGTGTTAAATAGGCTAGAGATCCAGGAGCATAAGAGGATCCAAAGAAAGAAGGAGGAATTGCAGGGGCGGGCGGCGTTATTTCAGGCACGGCGGCAGCAGCGCAGGGTTCTTCTGCAGCCACTAAAAGACAGGGTTAGTGGTCCTTGACTACAGGGACGGAGCTATTCTTAGCAGCCGGCTCCTACTGGAGAGTTTCTTGGAAAGTTAGCCCCCTTGAACGCGCTTCCCCCGCAGGCGGGGGCGGCTGGGATTCGACTTTTTATCCGCTCACGATCAGCCCTTAAATGCCTCTCTCTTCCTCTTCTTTTGTTCAACCCTCCAGGTCCGTATGCGGTGCTTACGAAAGACACGCTGCCTCAGACCTACAAACGGAAACGCTCGTGGTCCCGGGCGGTTTTTTCTAATCTCCAAAGAAAAGGATTGGAGAAACGCTTTGAAATCCAGAAATATGTCACCAAACCGGACAGAAAACAATTGGCCGCCATGTTAGGGCTCACGGATGCTCAAGTAAGCATTTTTTTTTAAAAAACAACAACAACGTTTGACTAATTTATCTGTAGCCCCAATCCCCATTGAGCATTTAGCTGAGTCTCTGCTAGCATGTCTATTATAAATCCTATTCTTGCTCAGGCTGTTATTTGTTAAAGTTCACGGGCTATTTTTTTTAAGCAAAGGAAATCTCCCTCTCCTCTTAACAAAGAAATAAAACCCACGCACCCCTGTATGTCATAGGCAGCAAACAGACTCGGCCACTTCACTTCTCCTGCGCCTCAACACACACACACGCATACACACACAGCACAAGTGTCTTGTGGTATCCTGATTTCTTACCCACTGGGCATACAAATGTTTCCCGAGGAGGAACTTATCTCACACAGTGGTTCTAGTTCTAGTATATTACTGAAAGTGTTTTCATTATTCCTCAGCTTACTCCAAAGTAACTCCCACTGGTGGGATTCACACAACAGCCCCACAGCCATAACACCAATCCAGTTGGGTTGGCAGAACACATGGAGCCATCAGCTAAACCACCAGGCCATCTTTGCACAGCAGAGCAAGCCATAAAAAACAACAACAACAACAAAACCAATTTAATCAAGTATAGCGTGTTATGCGAATGCAGCCCCTGAGATTTTGCCTGACTTGGTTAAGCCTCTTGGGTGAACCCAGCCACCGATGCTTGAATTCAGGAAACTGGATATAAAATGGGGTTCTTATATACCCGGTTAATGTCTTCGTCCATATTCGGAAAAACTGAAATGCTACCTCCCAAACTTGCCATCTAAGGCCGCAGTCCCGTCTGCGCGCCCTTACTGAACAGAGTGTACGTTCACACAATAGCCTTAACCACATCAGTTACAAATCAAGCAGCTGTATTAGCCAACGTGTTAAACGTAGTTAATGTTAACCTTGATTAGATTTTGTGTGTCTGGAAGTGTGTACGTGGCGGAGTCTTGTGTTAATTAAATAAGCCCTTAGACCGGGTAGATTTTGCTTGTAGAAGTTGGTTTACGTGGAGGGTGTTTTGCGCGTGGGAGAGGCAGCTGCAGGGCAGAAAAGAACAACTTGACCGCCCCTGTGTCTCCCCCCGCCCCCAACGAGAGACCTCTGGATGCAACACAATAATTTGTTTCTACACGGCTTTGTCCTGAGCAGGGCAAGGCAGTAAATACGCGCGTCTAGAGGGACCATCAATTAAGCCCGAGATTGATCTGTCATTACAGCCGAAGTGTTTATTTTGGCCGCCAGCGGGAAATGCCAGCAAGAAAGAAGGGACAACTGGCCGGGAGGGGAACCGAAAATAGGGGCGCTGTCGACTCCAGCCTAATCCTGTGGAACTGACTCCGCAGTTCAGCCGTGAGCTGCGTCTGTTCTCTTCCAGTAGAATCCTGGAAGGAAACGTAACGAAAGGGGAAAGGAGGCGGTGCGAGAAATCGGACAACTGCACTCTTCTCCCTCCCCCCCCTCCCTCCCCAGCGCACTAAGTTTGATTTTCCACCGCGTTGGGGTGAGAAGGGTTCCTTGTTTTCTTCACGTTCACAAATGCCCTTTCTGGGCGAGCGTGGGCTAACTTTTATGAGCTGGGGAGTCTGTCTTTTGAGGCAGGAAGGAAAAGTTCCCCGGCGCTTTCCCTAACGAATGCAAAAAGTGGAGACCCTGGAGGAAAATGCCAATGCTGCCCTCCTGGCAGCCATGTGGGTCCAAAAGACTTCCCTTATTCAGAGAAAAGAAAGAGAGATTCGCACTATACAAGCCTTGATTTCTCATCTAGAGGACATGGGGAACCTGTGAAATGGCTGGCTGAACTACAGTTCCCAGCAGCCCCTAGCCAAGCTAGTCAATGTGGTGGATATTGGAGTGGATATAAACTAAGAAAAGGTGGGGCGGGGTGGAAAACTTTCTTGACAATAGAATAATATTTTATGAAATAGCATATAATTACAGAAAATATTCTATATTTTTTACTTATTTTAGTACCTCTTCTTTGGACGTTTACCCTATTCGTAAAAGAACTATGTCTGGGTAAGCAGACACACTCTCTTCTTAGTTTTCCTGAACTCATTGGAATTATTTTTTTTAATTGTGCAATTCTATAAATGTCTTCTGAGAAGAAAGTTCCATTGAGGTCAAGGGGATTTACTCCTGGGTAAATGGACATAGCCTTAACCCCTTCCTTTGAAAACCAAGTCAACAACTTTAATCCGATCTCTCCTTTTGTTTTGGAATCAGTGTCGCCATCAGCTACACAGGCCCATATACGGTCAGGATGGCATCTCTTAGAATCATCATCAGGGATAACTTTTCTATATTAACGAAATAAAATAAAAATACAAATGCAGTGAAGGAAGTGGCAGGACAGCCATAAAGGCAGATTCATAAGCAATATCATTATTATTTTATTTTAAAATGTTTGAATGTTATTTTAAAAATGTTTGATGTAAGTACAGGGCTTGCATTTGTCTAGGTATAATGGGGCAAGCTGTTATCCACATAATTTACTCCCTCCCTCCTGCCTTCTTCCTCCTCCTCCTTCGGAAGTTCATCCAGCTTACATATCCTTGGTCCTCCCTGTTGGATCTAGAAAGGAATCCCAACCGCTGGAGAAAAATCAGACTGAGAGGGATTCCGTACTAGTTGCCAGAATAAAAAGCCTGGACGACTACATTGACACTCCAGCCTCGATCACCTGTAGACCACCCAGATTTTAACAAGACACACAGATGGGAGGAAAGAACTAGGAAAATTGACAGGCTTTGTAATCTTAATGTCTAAAATGCAGAGAGCTTCCGCCATTTTGCGGCAGCCTCTGGAATTAATAAAAGAATTGATGTAATTTTGCTGTATAGTAATAAATAGAGAAGTAGTAGGAGAGCGAAGGAAGATCCGATTCTTCTCTCTCTCTGCTCTGAAAGCTTTTAGGGACTCAATTTTGTTAGGCAGCGAAAATCTGAGGTGGACTAGCTGCTGATGGCATCTCTTCCAGACTCTCCCCCCCCCTCCCGCCGCCAACATCCTTCTCCATTTCCAGTGACTTTACCTGCAAATATTTCTGCAGGAAGAGCCTGGGCCTCACTCTTAGAAACAGCAGGATTAAGAATTTACAGATGAAGTACTTGTGGTGGCAAGAGAAACCATGGGAGTCCCGGGTCAGCAGTTTCACTTCCCCCTTGATACACAAACACACTTTTTTTCTGAGAACATCCAAGGCGTTTTCGTTTTCCTCTCCTCTGCCTTTTTTTGTCCACTAATGTCACTGACCGGGTAAACGGGAACGTGCGAGGAAAGCCAAAATAGTGAACCAGCGCTTCGGGTTTGGGTTTAGCCGATACCTTTTATTACCTTGCATGAAGAAGGGGGGCATATACCCACCTTTAAATTCTGAATCAAACTTTGGAGCCCACCTCTTTCTGTGGGGTCCGAAGGGTTGGGTGGCTAATTAAAGCGAGGTGGCCTAGCAAAGCGAGCCCACCCTCCAGATTTTGTCCGGAAAGAAAGGGGCAGAGGAATCGGTGGCATTCTGCCCAGTTAGCACAAAACTCGGAGCCGCTGTTGTTGTATTGTTGTGCCTGCAGCCAGCCTTGACTCCTGGCGGCTACCTGGACGAGTCCCTGCAGTTTTCTTGGCAAGGTTTTTCAGAAGTGGTTTGCCATTGCCTGCTTCCTAGGGCTGAGCAGGAGTGTCTGGCCCAAGGTCACCCAGCTGGCTCCTGCCTAAGGCGGGAACTCAGGTGTCCCGGTTTCTAGCCTGGTGCCTTAACCGCTACACCAAACTTACTGAACCTTAAGGCCAGGCTCCCCAAGCGCCGGAGACGCCCAGACAATCGTGAACGCTTCTCTCCCTACCGAAAGCACCAACAGGGCCCTCCTCCTCCTTCTCTCACTCCTAAGCGGCACCCCCATCCTTGGGGGGATATAAAGCCTGTCCTCGCTACTGTTTCAGCGGCACAACGACGGTTGGATGACTAATGAGAAAACGGCCCTAAATTTTCATTTTAAAGGAGATGAAAACTTAACCTCACACACAGGCATGACCCTTCCCAAACATACGCTCCAAACATTAATTGTTATACTGTATTATGCATTTATTTCTATATCCATGAGGACTAGAATATTTAACTTTTTAAAAAAGTGCATTATCGCAGACCAAGGAGGGGAACCAATACAGAGTGCAGGAAATCCCGGTCTAGCCCGAGTTAATTTCGAGCCCCGTCCTCCGTTCTGTATTTGCCTGCAGGTGAAAGTCTGGTTCCAGAACCGGCGCATGAAGTGGAGGCACTCCAAAGAGGCGCAGGCGCAGAAAGACAAAGAGAAGGAGCCGGCGGAGAAGGCGGCTGCAGCTGGGGCGGGTCTGGGGCCCGGGCCGGCGGGCGAAGGTGAGCTCGAGCGCAGCCCGAGCCGCTCGGAAGGCGACAGTGACAGCAGCGAGGCAGAATCCCTGGATCTGGAGCTCGGCAGCGACGCGGAACGGACTGAGCCGGGAGCCACCTCTGATCAGGCCATGCAGCGGCACGGCTCGGAGTTGCACCCACCCGCGGGCTTGGAGACCGCAACTCACTCCGAGCCGCCGCCTCCTCTCCCAGGCCTGGAGCAAGGCCGCGAGCCTCTGCGGTGCCCCGAGTCCTCGTTCTGCCTGCGGGACTCTCCGTGATTGCCTCCCCTCAGCCAAGCTGGGAAGCTGCCAAGAGCCCCAGCTTCGAGGGCTCAGCCTAACAGAGGCCTCTGGATGCGGTTTACTAACCCCTGGTGTGGGCGGAGCGCTCCGAAATGGGTTCCGCGGGAATTGACTTTGAACAGCGGGTGGAGCTGGGCTGCCAGTCTCTCCTTACCGATGGGATCGGGGCCCTGCCTCTACTGTGGAGGGTGCGGGGCCCCTCCCCAAAGGAGATGGGGCGGCCCAGAGGGCGATCCCGCAGGCCTCCAGACGGCGCGCCCTGGACCAGGTCCGTTCAGGTAGGCAGGGAGGGAAGTTGGGTGCCCAAACGGCGGAATGTCCCCGGCGCGCGTGGCCGCGAAGGTTTCTGGTTCGAGGAGCTCAGCAAAGGCCAAGGAAAAAGTCAACTTCTACAGCCCTCGATCCTCGTTTGGCTCCCTCGCCCGTTCGCGGCAAGAAGCAGGCCTGCCCACGTGAGCCCTTGGCAAACGGTTGCTTCGTAGTCTCCGGCCCTGAAAGAAGGCGCTGGGAGAGACACCAGACGCGGAGGGAGATGGAGAAAAGTAGACTGTAAATAAAGGGTTTCTCACATTTTAACGGGTATTTTTGTTCCTGGCAAAAGTAGTCTAGTTGTCCTAATGGTAATAGTTGTCCTAAGGGCAGGGTTGCCGACCCTTACCTGCCCCACCTGAGCATCTCCTCAAATCTCCAAGCCGAGGAACTGCTCTGCGTTCCACATAGGATGGTGTGTAATTACTGCTTTGAAGAAAGATGAGGGTAGGCAAGTTTGTTCCAAACCTTTTTCTGAACTAAGAAATCCAAAGATGGTAGGATAGGAAGGCAGCCCCTTCCTTCCCTTTGCAGGATTCTGAAGTTTCCCTTCTATTTGCATTAACAAGCAAGGGGTCTCATATTGGGCTCTGCCTTTAGTTTCTTCAGTAAAATTAATGGCTTGGTGATAAAGGAGTCGATTTTAGGTGAGATGGGCGGCTAGATAAATATGACAAATAAATAAATAATAAAGTAAAATAAGCAACAGCATTTAAAAATAATCCACCAAATACAATTCGGAGGTGAATCAGTTCAACCCGCCCTAATCGGCCATTGCCCAATTTCCAGGCAGCCTGGTCTTTCGATGTGGCTGTCGGTAGCCTTGCAGGAAGGAAGGGTAGAATACCAACGTGTGGGGGGAAATGCAGATTAATTTCATGGAGGTCGGCACTCAGGGATGGTTTCCAAGCAACTTAATGGCTGGGTTCCTTGCATGTTCATTTTAACAGCCCATTTTTGGGAGGGAGGGTCTGTCACAGGTTAAATGACTGGTCAGCCTGGTATCCAACGGAACTCCGAACTCCGTGAAATTTATTTCTAAATGCATAGGATCGGGTTCCACCTAGTTTGGTATACTTTGGAAAGAACATCTACATAATTGTTATTTGGTCAAGGGTCCAGGCATGTTCATGTCTATTACTTAAAAATGCTTTGAATAGGGGAAAAGTTAATTTCAAAATAGTCAAAGCCAGAAAAGGCAGTTCCCCTCCACAAGTAATTCATGCTCTCCATTGCTGGGTTCTTCAGGAAAGTCAGACTGTAACTTAAACTGGAAATTAAGATAGAAATGCAATTCCAATCCCAATGATTTGAAACTTAGTTGGTAATAAAGCACATAGCATAAAGTTCCTTCCCCTCCAAGCATTTTGCTCCTTCTGAACATTTATCTGAAAAGCAAAGAAACAGCATTACAGACAATGACATTGGATCTGAGGAATAAGAAAATTATAGGGCAAAACTGATTCTCTGCTTTCTAATTTACCCTCCACCATTTCACTAACAGCACCCAACTTAGTGAGGCAGCTGAATTTGAGAAGAATGTTAGAAAGTTTTGTTACACCTTAAAAGTTAGCAGATTTATTACAGATTGAGTCTCCTGGATCTGTAAATATAAAAAACTCATGGTGGGACAGCAGTAGCAGTAAACAACAGGGTAAAGGGAAATAAACAGGGCGAGAAAGTTAAGATAGTTTTAATTCTTTTATTGGCAGTGGTAATTTACCAAACAGTTGCTAGGTGGTAACACAGACTTTTTTTTTGCATTGGTGAAGACAATAATCTTTAGCTGTGTTCAAGCCTCAGAAAACGGAGTTAATCTTTGATGGATTATAGCTCAGCCCTTTCATGCTAAAATAGAGGAATAAGTTGCTACCTATGGATATAATAAACAGGACAACAGAATAAGCAGAATGCCATAAATGCACTATGCAGTCTGAATGTAACCTGCTATGGTGATTTTATTTCAACTTTTGCCAATAATTCTAGCAGATGTAGAGACCAGACTGAATATTATGAAAGGTGGTTTGTGAATGGCTTTTGCAAGTCACTGGAAATAAGTTGATCTATCTATTAGATAAATGAAAGGTGGCAGTATGGAATATCATATACTTTAGTGACATGTTTTTAGGGTATCTGGAAAAGCAGTTGCCTAGTATGTAATATGCACAGGATGCAACCTCTTTGACATAGAAAGGGATGTACAATTTATTGGTTTAAGGGCGGCACCAGGCTTTGCATGGCATGGTGAAGATTCCAAAACTGGGAAGGCCAAGAGCCCATTCTGGGAAGGGGTCTCAGAAGTGTTAAGGGGTGAAATGGGCTCCTTAAATGTCTGCAAGATTTAAGGTACCCATTTTGCCCCTTAAATCTTCCACAGGCCCCAAATTTCAAACATACACACAAATGATCAATTGTAACCTTCACCCCCTCTGGGAAATGTGCCAAGGGCCACTAAAGATGTTGGCAGAAGGCATGCAATTCCTGGCCCAGAAGTTTTGCACTCTTGCTATAGAGCAAAAACTGAATTCAGGGATCCCAGGAACCCATGGGTCTATAGACTAACAACTATTAAAACTCAGGGGACTTAATCTGCAATTCCAACCTTTGATTTTTTTTTAAATCAAAACCTTTTTCCTGTCATACCTGTAAGAATTATACCACTGTAATTTGTCTAAATATTGTCTTGGATCATAATGTTCTTTTGAAATCCCAGCTGTGCTACTTAGAAAGCCCAAATCTTTCATAGACTCATACCATTTATAGAACTGGATCACATAATTGTTTTATTAAGCATCTTAGGATGAATCGCTGCTTCATCATATTACATGTAAATATAAATTATTTTTGTTGCTGCCACTACTGTATCTCAGAAAGCACTGCTGCTGAGGTAGATCACAGTTATTCCTGAGCCCGGTTTCTTGACCTCAACAACTTTGAGATGTGTGGACTTCAACTCCCAGAATTCCCCAGCCAGCCATGCTAGCTGGGGAATTCTGGGAGTTGAAGTCCACACATCTTAAAGTTATTGAGGTTGAGAAACACTGTTCCTGAGAACCTAGACATGAAGGATTTAGGATAGTTTTCTCAGAAGAGAAACAAGGAGGTGCAAAATGTAGTAGCTTGGACTAAAGATCCAAAGTTCAATAGTCCACCTCCAACTGCAGTTCAAAGTGAGATGGAACCAGCCATTCTATGATTTATCCCCACTTTGTTAAAAAGGTATGTTGCCATTCAACATGGACACTCCCATTCTAAAATGGACAATTAAAAGAACCAATATGACGGATGACAAACTGACAAATTGCTCTCATTGAACTGTCTGTTATTAATCACAGCTCAACTTATTTTCCTTGAATTTCTCTAATCTCGGGAGGGGAATTTATGGTTCTCCAGCAGCAGTGGTTAAGAATTTTAGGTGCGGTAATCCAACAATACCTAGAGGGCCACAATTTCCTGCTCCTTTAATCCAATCCACATTCTTTGGCCAACAGAATAAACCATATTATGATTTAACATGATGCACAGGAGGCTTAAGCAACAATATGCTAAAACAACTATTCACATCTCAGTTTAACCCAATCTCTAGCCAAAGTGGATATGTAAGCAAAAGTACTAATTTTCCAGAGTTGTTATGTGCAGGCAAGCCCTATGGAAAATACATCTTTGTAAGATCTTGATCTTTTTTTCTTTTTGTTCCTGAATGGTGACATTTCAGTCTGAGGGGACACCCCAATGACATGGTCATCGGAGATGATGGAATTGTCATTCTATAACATCTGAAGGGCACTGATTTGTTTAGCGTTAGTCCCTTCACCCATTCGGTTCGGATTACACATTGATAGTGTTTTCCTGGGGATTTAGTTTTCAGTCCATGTGTTTAAGATCAGGATACCTATAGCTACAGAACTGGTTTGTGCAAGTGGAGGTATATAGGAAGCTGGAACCAGATTCCTTGGGATTCTTTCCTGTGTCTGCTTTCACGTAGCCCACTTAACCTGTGACTGAATCCACCCATTTTCTGGGTTTGTACAATAAAGATTGAACAAACAAAGGTGCTGAGTTCTCACAATAAGCCAAGCCCCTCCCCCACGCCTAGTGAATGCTGAAAGGTCCTTGGGTCTAACATAAGGAAATGCAGCCTTTAAGTCAGTAACTGTCTCAGTTAAGCACGTTGTGTACATACAACCCTCCTGTTCTGCAGAAGTCTTTCATTGGGAAAGGCTGATGCTGGCTACTTCAAGTCAACCCTCCCAGCCATACTAAGAGTTGCATCTCAGGGCTCCTTACTTCCTGGCCATGTGCAGAGAAGTCCCACTGAAGTTTGCAGGATAAGATATCTAGCCTGGGCTCTTTCACTGGAAGTATGTTCCTCTGACTTCCCATTGTTCCATATTTAAATTGGAAGGGTCATGTCTGTCCCTTTGATTTAAATGGGGTTTGTAAGTTAAGAGCCCAGTTGAAAGTAATGGGAAGTGAGGCACATTCCTGGAGGTGACTGCGCTGAGTTTGTTTTAGCCACTTGGATCCATTTCCTCCTGGCGTTAAGGTCCAAGAGGCACTGCGGCCTAAACCCCTTTTTGGAAACACACATCTCACCAAAAATGCTAAATGCTCCTTAGCCTCTAATTCAGAATTGCTTCCATTTAGAGGAGGGCAGAAATCCATAGAGAGCTATCTTCAGGTAACACATTTGAAAGGGGGTTTGAAATTTTGAATTTTTTTTTTGAAATTACAGGTTAAGAAAGTAAACTTGCAAGTATGTGCAGCTTTGGTCTAATCCCCCATCTGTTTATGCCTGGGAGAGAAGGTTGTAGTAGCCAGGGAGAGGTCATATTGGGGGTTAAGGTATCTTAAATCAATAAAGGTGTATTTGTTACAGGGGAAAATTACATTTAGGACTGGGTGCCAGCCTTTCAGGAATGTCTGCTTTGTGGACCTGTTTGAAGGTTTTCCTCCCCAATCTACACTTTTAATTGTATAGTTCCATGCAATGTAGCTCAAGAGATAAACTGCAGTGTGCCCAGTTGGACTTTGTTGTTGTTGTTCAGTTTTTTAGTCGCGTCCGACTCTTCGTGACCTCATGGACTATAGCACGCCAGGCCTTCCTGTCCTCCACTTCATTACATCGGTGATGCTATCTAACCATCTCATCCTCTGCCGTCCCCTTCTCCTTTTGCCTTCAGTCTTTCCCAGCATCAGGGTCTTTTCCAGTGAGTCCTCTCTTCGCATTAGGTGGCCAAAGTATTTGAGCTTCAGCTTCAGTATCTGTCCTTCCAATGAGCAGTCAGGGTTGATTTCCTTTAGGATTGACTGATTTGACCACCTTGCAGTCCAAGGGACTCTTGGACTTACTCCCTGGCATATACGAATTGCAGCATAAGCTTTTCATTTGGGTTGGATTCAGTAAGCCTGTTGGGCTTACTGATGTCACCAGCTGAAACCATGCCCCGAAGACTCTAAGTCTACTCTGCAAGTAGGAGCTGAACGGATTCCCTTAGTCCACAGCCTGAGCTGACTCATTTGATGCCTCACAAAATGGCCTTCAAAAGCTTCGTAGTCAGACTAGGATAATAGTTTCTTAGAGAGGACTGTTTTTAACAGACATAAAACCTAAGCATGTTACTTGGCAGACCCTAAATTCAAGATATGTGCATTGGATGGAGATCCAAATCAAAGGTGCACTTAATACAGGGAGTAAGTCTCATTATTCGCAGGGCAACTTTATTTTCCATAAAGTTGTTTAAGATTAGGATGGAAGTTTATCTTTTCAGATGCATGTCCCATTAACTCCAGCAGTATGTCCTCCCAATCCCTCTGGCTTAAATCAGCTTGAAGCCAGGCACTGTAAACGTGTTTGCACTATCCCATTAGAATCAATAGGACATCTACATATGATGTGTGTTGGTGGCTAAGATGCAGCCATGAAAGGCAAGAGCTTTTGGCATTTTTTCTTCTACTAGAAGAGGGTGGGAGGAATTCAGCAGACCAGACAGTTCTTTGCTCCACCGGCAGCAAAACTTTTATAGGAAAATACCAGCATGTCTTGAAATATAATTCTGATTACTGATAATCACTCAAACCAGGCAATGTATTTGTAATTGGACATGGTTACCTTACTGCATGTTTATTTTAGGTTATTAAAAGCTACAACAGTACCCTGTCCAATTTTTAATGAATTCACTTGTCAGACCTCAAGGTACACCTGGTCTGTGCTACTCTGGAGAACCGTAGGTCGATGTATTGACTTCTATGGGAGAAACTGCAACACTTCCGAATTAGAACGCTTTAAGACATCAGTGGGACCATATCATTCCAATTTACTAAAAATAAAATTTCCTGGAGTAAGTTGCAAAGGGCTTTACTCCAAGATAAAGGAATAAGACTGCCCCAGAAAGTCCGTAACTCCTATTTTCTCAAAACAGTTTGAGTTGGGGAGGGAGCTCAATTATTTAAAGTACGTCAAAGCAAGAGTTTCAAACTTCCTTCCCGGTCCGTATATTATCTTCCTGGTATACCGATCTGTAGTAGTTGTTATTCCAAATGCTCGGACTTGGAAATAAGGCTGAAACAAGTCATTTCAGTGAAGCTTGCTCCCGAAAAAGTATTGTGATGCACGCGACTCCCACCCTGTTTCTTGGAAGTGTCCGAGCATTAAATGGGATTTACGCCGTCGCAAGGAACTTAAGACAGCGATCGCCAGCTTTAAACAAAAACGCCGCCCCGTAAAGTTCATATTAGGCGCTGTCTGAAAAACTAAAATATGGAGCGTCGAAACGTTTTCCGAGTAAGGAATTTCACCACGAAGACAATTCAGCCCCTGCGCTGGTGGGAAAGGCGGAATTCCGCAGCTTTTGCTCAGGCTGGCATCGCGGACACTTTTTTGCAAGCCGAGCGGGCGGGGGGCCACGGCACGTGTTGGGCCTTTCTGACGGGCGGTGCCAACGTGGCGGCGGAGACGGAAGAGAGGCACTTCGGAGGAGAAGCAAGGCGTTCCTGGGAAGGGGCCTCGGCTCGCGGTGCGGAGCCGGCGCCGCAACCCCTCCTGGAAAGAGGCGCTCCGTTTTGTCCAGAGCAAAGACTGGGCGGTCTTCCGACAAGGCTCCGGCGAATCTCGTCTGGAGACTTTGGGCAGGAAATCCCGCTAGACGTCGCGGGCTTTTACTTCGAAGGAAAAGGACCGGGAGGCAACTTGAGGGCCCTGAACAGCGAGCAAAACCCTCGGAGGTCGCGCTGCTGTCTCTTTCCAAATCAAGCGAGCTCTAGGCCCGGCAGAAAAGTCTCCAGTTTGCGTTCTCGGGTCATTCACAGCTTCCTTCCTCTCTTTTCCTTTTGCGTCTCCTGAGCTGCTAGTTAATAGGGCCGTGCAGGGCTTCGAAGTGCTTTGAACTTCCAGCAAGGATCGTCCGTCTCGGCTTTTCCCTAAGCTCGTGTTTCTCAATCTCAGGAACTTTAAAATGTCTGGACGTCTGGGAGCTGGGGAATTCTGGGAGTTGAAGTCCAGACATCTTAAAGTTGCTGAGATTGAGAAACACTGCCCTTTTTAAGCTTATTTTGTCAGCTTGAAATAAAAGCGGGGCTGCTTTAAGAGTTGCACTGACTGTAATGAGTCAACTCCTTAAAGCAACCACACAGCTTCCACCCCGATGAAGATCCATCACCTCTAGCTTAGCCAAGGCCATTTAAGAATGGAAAGGAGATAAAGTCTTCCTTCTTTTCACTGAATCGTAACTTAATGCATTTTTTTCTTCAGTTGTCTCTGTGCTTTTGTTTAATGGCCCAGTAAATGGATCCTATAGAGAAGCCTCAAAATATGCATTAGAAAGACAGGATATAAAATGTTTCATAAAATTAAAGCAAAGCTTTTGCCTGAGTAATTTTACCATCCTGAATGAAAAGTGTGAAATCATCTGTTTATTTATGATCCTGAATTATCTTTATATCGGATAATTATCCTCAATTCTCCCCTACTTGAAAGGTCCCTAAATGTCTCGATAATTTGCCCCCAAAAATGATTGCTAAAACCTCAAATATCCGGAGGCTGAGATTTGTTCCAAACACCCAGCACAACAAATGCTCAAGAGGAAACCACAACTCTAGAGCCGTTAATTCAGTAGAAAACAAAAAAAAAAGTCAGTCAATCATGTCAAGTCTAGTGTTAACATTTTTGTTTAGTATGCACTTGGATCTCAGCACAGTACTAGATCTATTTTTTTCCCCACCACAGCAACCGTGTGAGGTAGGTTGGGCTGAGAAAGAGTCTCTGGCTCCAAACACCCAGTGAGATTTTCTGGCCAAGAGTGGACTAGAATGTGGGCTTCCTTGTTTCTAGTCCCAGAAACAAGCCACTATATCGCACTGGTAAGTCTATACAGTATGGCCCATGAAATTCAATATGTCTTCAGCTAAGTGGGCCATCTAATATGTGTTTATATAGCCTCTGGACACACTTACGCTTTACTCTCTGCAGAGTTACTTGGAAGGAAACCCCAGTGGCTGGATGGAATCCAGGCTTGACTCTCCAGCTGAAATGCGGCATGTTTCTTGACTTGGAGAGGGCTGAGAGGTCAATTCCGAGGCAAGCAGTCCATTTAAAGAACATGTTCTGGGTTCTTTGGTGGATAGAATCTATTTCTCAGAAATCATGCTCTTATTCTCTTTCTTCTCCTTTGATGAATGGGATTGTCATCCCTTGTCCCAAGAGAATTTGGAGGAGCTCATCTTGGGCTGCATCCATTTGCAGACTGTTTTAGGGGTGAAAAAAAATCAGTCTTAGTGGTGGGACCACAATTGGGCGGGGGGGTTAGAGAAGATTTTTTTTTCAGCCTTTAAATGCCCCTTCCAAAATCAAGTCCTGCTGCAATGCTGAGTGTGGCTCTTCCACAGAAGGTGCTCACTCCTGACTTATTCAGACTGAACAACATTAGAAAGGGGACAGGACTGTTTTCTCCAGCCAAAAATGCTTGTGATAGAGCAGCATTTGCAACATTTTTGGTGGCCAACTTTCCTCTTGAAATTAGCGTCTTGTTCTCTCAGGTGCAGGCTTCCTTAAAATATCCGAACAAGTCCACCCCAGAGCGATTTGCTTAAAAAAAATGCTCCGTGGTTTCCAAGAGGGCAGCCTTGCATCCTGCTCCTTAGTGGAATTACACAGGAGCCTCCTTGAACCTGCCAATGAGTTTAAGGCTGTAGCCGCCAAGGTTTCTGAAAGGAGTTTTAACTTTGATTTCTCTGGCTTGAGATGAAAACCTGAGGCGCACTGCATGGAAATCAAGAACATTTTGCTTCCAGGTAAATTGATCAACAGCCACAAAGGTAGGCTGTTTTGTTTTTTTAATTCTCTGATTCGCGGGGGAGTAGAGTATGCAATTCTAAGACAGCTGGAGGATGGGTTGTGAAAGCTGAGCCTTGCCTGCTTCTCCAACCCTGTGCTTTCCCAGCAGAGAAATTGACCAAGAAGCCACGTGGCAATTGGCCAGCTTTCTACCAAGACAAGGCTGACACTTGTAGTGGGGACTCTGCAGATGAATCTGAGGTCTTCTCTCCAGCTCTCTGGGGGAGAACCAAGCATGTTTACAAGCCAAGACAGGCGCCCGGAAGCCGCCTGCTGAAGAGATGGGGCAACCCCAGAAGCAGAAGGGATTCCCTTCCCTTGAGGAAGGCAGAGACCATCCTCCGCTGGTTAATGTTGATGGGACCCTTTTCCCTCCCAGCTTTCTCTCTCTATTGCTTTGATTTTGTTGTTTTTGTAAACTGCCAGGAGTCACTCTGGAATGTGGAGGGATATAAGAATTGTAAGTAAATAAACACATGTATAGAATGGTGGGGGTTTGAATGTAGGATTCCACTTTCCCAGGAAAACTATAGTAAGAGGAGGGAAAGCTCAGACGGGGAGTTCAAAGCTGTTTGGGGCTTAGTAGCAGCTGTGAACAAAATAGCCAATCTACTCAACACACACATTCTCTGCGGCCTTGCCCGGGAATAGTTAGAATGACATCAGATCGGAGTAGCTGGACCTTACTGAACTCTCTAAGCCAGTGTTTCTCAACCTTGACGACCTGAAGAGGTGTGGACTTCAACTCCCAGAATTCCCCAGCCATCTTTGCTGGCTGGGGAATTCTGGGAGTTGAAGTCCACACCTCTTCAAGTAGCCACGGTTGAGGAACACTGCTCTAAGCAGACAGTGGCCTCAAGGCCACTAGGACCTGGTTCAAACATGGCACCAAACCAAGATTATTTAACCATCTCCTGTTAATCCTCAATGTGCTGGGTCCACAAATATGCTAACACCATAAGCCAAAGGTTGGTTTCTCATAACACATTAAGGCCAAAGCAAACAACTCACATAATGCCTTAGAATGAAGTGTAAATCCAGATCCATGAGCGCACACACACCATCCATAAGTGATGGATGCTCCCCTCTCATTTGTAACATATATGTTCCAAATGTTAAAACAAGAGTTTGTGTTCAAACTTGACTCTGCTCCCCCATATTATTTCTGCCCCAGGGTCGATTGGTCTTGTGGATGTGGATGTGCGTTCCTAGTTAGGTCAACTTGCCTCCAAGTCTCCTTTAAACACCACTCACAAGAACTAAAACCAGGCGTGGCTGGGGGCGTTCATCAGCAATCCTGTCCCTTTCTTGCAGGAAAGAGCGCTACCCTCCAGCCGTGGCGCAACTCCCAGGTTTCTAGCCTCCCTTAGGGCCGCGGGCGGAGGGGAGGCGAGATGCCTTCGGCTTCCCAGGGCACCGCTCGCGCGTTTTGATTGGCTACTGAGGTTCCAGTGTAACTCCTGCTCCGAGCGACGGCTCCAGCGGTCCCCCGTTCCGCGGTGTCCCATTGCAGGGAAGTCTGAGCAAGTCCTCGGGAACGGCCGGGCGTGCGCCGGCGATTCCGTCGTCCAGCGAGGTTTTATCCATTGCTAAACTCCATTCTGGACTCGACGCGCGCTGTGCCTCCGTGTTCTCTTGCTAAGGAGCCGCCCCTCTGTGTTAATTCAAAAATAATGTTTGTAGTTCCAGTCGCCCCTTTGATCTCTGGTTGAGGGCTGGGCAGCCTGTCGCCCTCCACAAGCTGTCGCTAAACTACAATTCCGGGCATCTCTGACTCCAGGGGGGTTGCTGGCTGGGATTAGGAGTTCAGCAATATTCGAAAGGCTACACGTACGTATCATTTCCTTCCACACAGGGCAGAAACCTTTCCTAAGCAGACTTTCCTGGCCGACGCGCATTTTCAGCTATAAAAAGCAACAGCCTGTCTCCCTCCCAGGAATGGATTGCTGCAAGAATAAAATTCGGAACTCTTGGATGAGAAGCAAAAGCAAAACGTCACTGCTCAGTACGCGTTGTGTTTCTTATTCATTGCGAGGGCGCACGCTTGACTGTCACTCGCCACTAGCTGCCTTGTGCAAAACCATAACGCGTCCTCCTTTTGCACCAACAGGGAAGGACGCTTTTCCTTAATTCAGTAGAAGAGCGCGCCTTGACCGGCATAAGATCCCAACCTTAACCCTTGACGTTTTCCAGAGACTCTTGTGTTAAGCCGTGGAGTCATCCTGTTTTGGCCTGGCGCACAAACTCTTTTTTTAGTTTGTAACTCGTGGTTTGATTTGCACAAACCAGGCCACCGTGGCACGTCGAACAAACTACATTCAAAACAAACCGCTGCTTAGCCTACTGTGTGTACATCCAACCACTGGGTATTGGTTCGTATTTCCGAACTAGCACAACTCAGGTCTGCCTTCGAATAAAGCAACTTGACTGAACGCAGCCTTCGCTTCTGACAAGGCATTTCTGTTTTTAGCCTTCCCCAACCATTTTGGCTGATAGAAACCGGAATCGTAGCCTGTCGCACCTGGAAGAGTCTAGACTGAGAAAGGGATTCATAAAAAAAACTCCAACGGGGGGACGCTCCACGCATTGCTTGCGAGAATGCTTGGTTTGAAAGGCAAGGTGTAACATATTTAATGAAATTAAACTATTTCAATTAGTACAGTATTTAAACTCTGTACTGATGTGTAATTATAAACATTTAAATTAAAGTTAAATTTCAAATTAATCTACTTAATTAAATGCAAATGTTTAAGCTTTTATTCCCACCCTGCCTCGAGGCCCTGAATGGAAAGGGTGGGTTCTACTTCCCGAGCTCTGCCTTCCACTCGACCGCAGCTCTTCCGCGGGAAGCAGCAAAGGTCGCCTCCGCCGCAGCCGGCCTCCCCCCGCCGCCCTCCTTTGGCTAGGCTCCTCTTCGCGCCCTGCGGAGCGGAGGGGAGGGCGAGCAAGCCATTAAAACGGGGTTGCGCGGATTATTGATGGGGGTTCGCTGGGAGGTCCCGGCGGCGGATGGGATTCCGGCTCCAGACCTCGCCCAGCTGTGATGAGGGCCACCTGGCCGAAACCAGAGAGCCGTTAATGGGTTTAGCCTTTGCTAATTGGGGGCTCCGGAGCAGCCGGTGCTTTCAGGAAGGGAAGCGATTTCCAGCTTTGTAAGGAAATCTCCAAGGCGAGAGACCGACCCGCCAGCCAGGGATGGTGGGGCGTAGAAAAGGGCAACAAGCCTTCCCCTGGGGTAGGGGGGCAGATGTAAGCAGCCGCTGGATTTTTTTGAGCACCGATTCTTCTTACTTGCAGCAAAGGCCCGAGGAGGTGTTTTCCCTACATTTCATTTGAAGCTTTGCCCCATGAAAGCTTTTCCATGGCTTCGCCAATAATTTAACTAGGCTTTATTGCTTTCTTCAATAAACATTCTTAGCTAGAAACCGGATTGGCCGAGTTCACACAGTCTGTGTGTCTGCAGTTGCACCTAACCACAGCACAAGCATGCCCTGGCAATATTTGTTTTTCTGACTGGCCTTATGGTGCTGCCTTTGTTTCATCCCCACTCTGTGAGGGAGGCGGGCTTAAGCTGCCCTTAGCTATCCTGGAACTAAAATAGTAGTTCTTAAAAGGACTTTTCCCACTTTCACTCAACCCCAGCACAAACATGCCCCATCTTTACCTCAAGATAAGCTCCACTGAATGCCCACTGTTTGGGGAAAGAAAGAGCCAAGGTTTGCTTGACTTATGTTTTATTTCTAACCATACCCAACTTCTTACCCAGGGATGCTTCCAGGCCTCTTTCTAGCCTGGGAGCTGATGAAGAACTGCCTGATCCATGTAACTAAAGAGAGCTTCACAAATCACTCCTGGGTATTGGCTAGGCCAGGGGTCGGCAATTTTTTATCCCGGGAGCCATTTTGGCATGCTCGTGCACATTTTGAAATGCTCGAGAGCCAGGGGGCGGGGTTTGCGGGCGGGGGCCAATCGCGTGGAAGGGGGCGGGGTTTGCGGGCGGGAGCCAATCACGTGGAAGGGGGCGGGTTTTGCGGGCGGGAGCCAATCACGTGGAAGGGGGCGGGGTTTGCGGGCGGGAGCCAATCACGTGGAAGGGGGCGGGGGGCTCACGGAGGGCTCACGGAGGGAGGGGGTGCAGCCAGCGGCTCCGCGAACCCGCCCCGGCCGCCCCACCGAGAGTGGCGGAGAAAGAGCTGCCACCCTCCGGCCGGCAGGACGGGCACGGGAGAGCGGAAGGCTGCGCCCTCTCCACCGGGCGGGACCCGCGCCTCCTTCCCCGCCGGCTCCCTCTCCGGCCTCTGCGCCTCTTCAGGCCCGTCTCTGCGAGGCGCGGCGCGGCAGGGAGGCGCTGCTGGCCCGGGACGCGGCGCTGTCGGAGGCGGCGCAGGAGTGGCTGCAGGGGCTGCTGCGGCTGGAGATGGCGCTGCTCCGCGGCATCCAGGTGCTGGGCGAGGGCGCGGGCCCGGGACGCGAGCGGCAGGGCAGCGCAGGGGGCCTGGCCGGGGCGGTGGGGTGACGGAGCCGGCGGAGGTTTGCCGGGCGGCAGGACGGGGCGGGCGGCGCTGCTGGGGCTGGTGGCGGAGCTGGAGGGAGCAGAGGGACCAGGCGTTCCCGTGGGCGCAGCGCGCGCTCTGCAACCCGCCTTGGAGAAGCGGCCGTGGGAGGCCCTCCGGGTGCACCCTCCCGCCCCATCAATCCCCCCAACCCGCCGTTCAGCGTCCTCTCCCCCCACTAACCCGAGCCTTGCGGCGGCCGGGCTCGGACCGGAGGCAGCCAAGGGGAGAGCAGGCGGCACTTCGCCCTGCGCCGCCCTGCCGCTCGCGCCCCGGGCCCGCGCCCTCGCCCAGCACCTGGATGCCGCGGAGCAGCGCCATCTCCAGCCGCGGCAGCCCCTGTAGCCGCTCCTGCGCCGCCTCCGACAGCGCCGCGTCCCGGGCCAGCAGCGCCTCCCTGCTGCGCCGGGCCTTGCTCAGTGCGAGAGCCAGGGGGCGGGGTTTGCGGGCGGGGGCCAATCGCGTGGAAGGGGCGGGGGTGAGTTCAGCTGCGGAAGAGCCACACTCAAGGGGCCAAAGAGCCGCATCTGGCTCGCGAGCCGCCATTTCCGACCCTTGGGCTAGGCTGATATATCACCAAGCCTTGATACTAAATATTCAGAGCACAGGAAGCTTAATGGGAAATCACCTGGAAGAAGATGCCCCCAAAGCATTATATCTTTTCTGTAAGCAATCCTGTTGTTAAACATTCTCAGGTCTCTTGGGAATAAAGAACAAATTCTCAAGGTGCAGGTCTCATTATGTGTTCACACTTGCTACAAACACAACATGTGAGGATTAATAATCAGCATTAATATATTTAAGGGGATGTGATGGCTCAGTGGTTAAAACGCCAGGCTTGTCGATCAGAAGGTCGGGGTTTGAGACCTGAGTGCCACGTGACGGAGGGAGCTCCCACACTCGCCCCAGCTCTTGCCACTCTAGCAATTTGAAAGCATGCAAATGCAAGTAGATGAATAGGTACCACTTTGGTGGGAAGGTAACAGCGTTCTGCGCGCGTTATGCCGGCCACATGACCTTGGAAGCGTCTTCGGACAACACTGGCTCTTTGGCTAAAACGGAGATGAGCACTGCCCCCTAGAGTCGGACACGACTGTGCAGGGGAAAACCTTTACCTTTACCTTTTATTAATATATTTGGCTTACTTTCTGGTTCTAAAAATAAAAATGGAAAACGTGTCTGGATGTCTATATATATATCTATGTACATACACACAGTGTTGCATACAGAAGTGTTCAAGCAAAAAGCACAAATCCATTTGCTTAAAAATAACAAGGCAAATTAAAATAAACAAAACAAAGAATTTTTTTGGCTCTTTGGCGATAGTCTTCAGACTGTTATGTCATAGAAAAATAATAGCAACAAATCTAAAATTTAAGGCTGTAGCATTTATAGGTTTACTGTGCAATACTATTTATATCTACTCAAGAATAAGTGCCACTCTGAGGGGGATTATTATCTGGTAAATAGTTACAGGGTTGCAACATTAAATCATCTAGATTAACTTATTATACAAATTTAAGCAATTAAAACATCTACTCCCCCTTAACTGGGCAGTTTAATGCCCACATAATGGTGAATGCCATTTTTAAAAAGAGTCATTCTCCTTTCTAACGCAAGCTTCAGCACCACTGCTTTTTCATCTACATGCAAATTTAATTGAGAGAGGCTAATCAATTTTATAAGAATAAGTCCTAGATAAACCAATGGGACTTACATCTGAGTAGAGATGCATAAGATAATGCTAAAAGTCTGCAACCCTGAAGACTTTTGCAAGTGAATGTTGAATATTGTGGGTATTACTTGTGAGTAATGTGCTAAAATTACTCTGTAAGGCTGAAAGTAAATTCCACTGAATTCAGTGGGATTTTTGTTGTTGTTCAGTCGTTAAGTCGTGTCGGAATAAAAATGATATTTCTATGAAGGTTCTCAGTCATCCAGGTGGAATTGTCTGTAGCTTGAATCATGTCAACTGGATTTCTATTTTCTCAGTGGAAACGTTTCGCTCCTTATCCAAGGAGCTTCTTCAGTCTGAGCAAAGTTGGTAAGGGAATCCTAAATATGTTTCTAGGTAGCTGTGTGACCTTACACCTGGGGTCATGGTTATATTGAGATGTTATTTTAAGTCCTATTATCTAATCCTCCTTTAGATAATAGGACTTAAAATAACATCTCAATATAACCATGACCCCAGGTGTAAGGTCACACAGCTACCTAGAAACATATTTAGGATTCCCTTACCAACTTTGCTCAGACTGAAGAAGCTCCTTGGATAAGGAGCGAAACGTTTCCACTGAGAAAATAGAAATCCAGTTGACATGATTCAAGCTACAGATAAAAATGATATTGTGAGTGTATCACATTGCACATACCTCCTAGTTGTGGGAAGTAGACCACAATATGTTGATTTGCAAGGTAGTCTCCACCTTAGCAATCCTAGATTGCATAGAATGCTATAGTTTGAGCATGCTTCAGCTAAAACTGGACTTTGCTTGTGCCTGAGGTGTAGGCCAAATGTGCCTTCATTGACCAGTACTGTACCTTCCATTAACGAAGAATGCTGCACGTGACCCAGATGAAACTGAGACTGATAGCTTAGTCTACACTTTCTCTTTCTTACTCAAAAGTTTTATGTGAAAGTCTTGATTGACCAAAACATTATGGGCAGTGAGAATGGTAGCCCATCTGGTAATGACAATGGCCTATTGAAGACTGCAAATTGAAATGCAAGAGGAATAGATGAAAAGGAGTATGAATTGATGAATGGAAGGAAGGAAGGATAATGAAATTAAGAGAAAGGGGAAGGATGTAATCAACCTGAATGAAGATGGCCAGATCTGGTGAAGTGGAGTTGATGAAAATATGCAGGGAAGTAAAGGTATAGGTTTAATTATGAATGAAAGGGCTAAAATGTATGCCAGAAAGTAGGAACTGATGCTATCTAGACTATTGTGGATGCATATGAGAGTGAGATTTAAACAAGCAGAGAAAGTGCAGAATGATTTTGATGGAAATAAAAAAAGAGTTTTGGAAGTAGATGAAAAGGGCTAAGCAAGGAACATCCAGCAGAGTAAATGGAATTAAAAATCAAAGTAATGAAATGATTTTGGAGAAACTGAAAGGAGGAAATACTGAAAGGAGCATTTTATTTATTATTTTTATTTATTTATTAAATTTCTATGACCGCCCATCTCCCCCTCAAGGAGGGACTCTGGGCAGTTCATAAATTTTAGAGATCTGTATGAGAATGACAGTCATATGACAAAGAGCAGAAATAAAACAAATGCTATAAACATTAACGTCCAATAAATAATTATGAAGAGGAAGTCATAAGTACTCTCAGAATGTTGAAAAATGGTAAGGCAACAGGAGCAAACAGTCTTACTGGAGAAATGTTAAAATATGGAAATAGTTTGCTTATGAAGTGGCTGTGTCTCAATTAGAATGTGGGTATGAAGTTCATGCAAAGACTGCATATGTGCCTGAAGATGGGAAAAATGCTATTATTACAAAAGTAGCATGAGTAGATGTATGCACTGCAGGATGGTGAGTTTGTTAGATGTGCCCGGGAAGGTGTTTAACAGAATTCTGATCTAAAGGGTATAAGAAGTTATAATGAGCAATATTTGGAAGTACATTGCAGCTTTACCAATTAGAGCAGGGGTCCCCAACCTGTGGGCCGCGGCCTGTTAGGAAGTGGGCCGCACAGCAGGTGAGCGGTGGTGGTCTGCACGATTGGCTCCCGCCTGCAAACCCCACCCCCGTCCGCGCGATTGGCTCCCGCCTGCAACCCCCCCCCCCGGTCCGTGGAAAAATTGTCTTCCACGACCTGTCCCTGGTGCCAAAAAGGTTGGATATCCCTGAATTAGAGGGTGTGCAGATCAGGTTTTGCTCTTCAGCATGTCATTGAGAAATGTATGAATATGAGAAAATATATTTTACATTTGTTGATTTAGAGAAAGTGAATAAGTGAATGGTTGAATGTTCTGTCTGAATATGGAGTTGAATGCTGCTTGTTGCATGCAGTAAGAATGGTATAAAGCATGTGTGAGAATAAATGGATGTTGAACATTAAGCAGGAAGATAAGGATGCGTGATGTCCCCTTCATTGTTTAATGCATCCATGAATACATATACGGAATGTTTTGTGGGAATTCTGGGATGGTAGTACCAGAACTCCAAGCAGCTTCTTATTAGCATAGAGCAGAGTAGAAGCGTTCCCATAAACTTGCACAAGGCTTAATCAGTTCAAAACACAAAATAAACACACTTCACACGTTAATGTAAAGTTACATAAAAAAAGAGTTTACAATTTTTATTGTAACTCACAGTTCCTTAGTAGAAACGGTTCATGCGTGCGAGCAAGAAGGTTCTGACCAAACCCACAGTCTTCTTTAATGTGGCCTTGCTGTATGGAAGTATGAGAAACATGCGGCAGCAGCCATAGCTGCCATCCTCCTTGGTAGGAGATCCGACCAGAAAGAGGAAGAAAAGGGAACAGGAAACAGGAAACCGGGATTCAGCCCCTCCCACACAAAGCAAGTAATATTAGGTTACAGTAGAGGCTGTCTCCTCCTTCAAGCTTGTGTGAGACGTGCTTGGTTGAAACCCGATCTCTAACATGTTTGTGATGATGTTTGAACTGGTGAATGTGCATATATATGTCTATAGATGATGATGTGTTATTTGCTGAGAACCTAAATGATCTGCAGTGATTGCTAAGACTGTATGGTGCAATAAGGAATAGAGATTTGAACACCAGTGTATCAGAGACCAATGGAGTAGTATGAAACAGGGAAAATGGAATGAACAATTAGGTTATACACAATTGGCAAAAAGAATATCCCTACATGGTTTTCCCAGTAGTAATGTATGGCTGTGAGAGTTGGACCATAAAGAAGGCTGAGCGCCAAAGAATTGATGCTTTCGAACTGTGGTGCTGGAGAAGACTCTTAAGAGTCCCTTGGACTGCAAGGAGGTCAAATCAGTCAATCCTAAAGGAAATCAATCCTGACTGCTCATTGGAAGGGCAGATACTGAAGCTGAAGCTCAAATACTTTGGCCACCTAATGCAAAGAGAGGACTCACTGGAAAAGACCCTGATGCTGGGAAAGACTGAAGGCAAAAGGATAAGGGGACGGCAGAGGATGAGATGGTTAGATAGCATCACCGATGTAACGAACATGAATTTGAGTAAACTTCGGGAGACAGTGGAGGACAGGAAGGCCTGGCGTGCTATGGTCCATGGGGTCACGAAGAGTCGGACATGACTTAACGACTGAACAACAACAGAAAGTAGATGAATTTGTGTACCTTGGTAGGACATTTACTAACAATGGGAAAATAGAGAAATTTTAATATTTCTATTCAGCTACAAAGGTAGTATGTGGTCTGTTGCAAAGAATGGATGTTAAGTCAAAAGAAGTGAAAATGGCTGTTAAGAGTGTGCTGCCTACTTTGTTATATGGAAATGAGAATCAAGAGCATCAGGAGAAACATGAAAGCTGTGAGAATGGATTCCTTAGTGCAGTGCTTTCCAAACTCCCGCCGCTGGCAACACACCAACAGCGGCGGCGGTGCGGGGGTGCGCACAGTGGTGGTGGTATGTACGGCGGCGGCGGCCTCATGGAAGTGCTGATGGCAGGGGCGGCGGCGATGTGCCATCAGCACTTCCGGGTTTTGTCATGACACACTAATGTGTTGCGACAGTTTGGAAAGCTATGCCTTAGTGTGTTTGGTAGAGCAAGAAGGAATATATTCAAGAATGAATGGATGCTAAATGAATATGGATTGAATATAAAAGTGAGCATCCAATATGAAAGAAGTACATTGAGATGGTCTGATCATATAAAGCGAATGAAGATGATGTTGCAAACAAATATATGAAGTAAGAGTGAATGGGTTGAGAGGAAGGGTTGAGAGGAAGTGAATGGGTTGAGAGGAAGTGAATGGGTTGAGAGGAAGCTGAGGTTGGATGGAGTTTTCTCCAAGAGAGAGGTGAGAAGTTTAGAGAAAAAATGTATTATATAAATTGATTTATGGACATTGTGGAAGTAAGGATAGAAAGATATAGAGAGATACGGTAGTCCCCAGGTTCCGAACCTCCGGCTTACAAACAACTCGTGGTTATGAATGGGCTGCCGACAGTACAGTACTTAAAATGGTGGACGGTGGACGGTGCTCTCCCCTCCCCCGCCTTTGTGGATGGCTCCTGCTGCCGCTGCTGCCCGGGCCAGCCAAGCCCCGGATCGCCTGCGCCTGCGCCTGCGCCTGCGCCAAGACGGAACCCCGCGGCTGCTGCACTTGCAGAAAGGCGGGCGCGTGCCTTCAAGGAGAGCCCTGGTGCTGCAGGTGGGGAGGGCCCGGTGGTGTCTCTCTCGCGCGCGTGGCTGTGGCTGAGCGGCACAGCGCCACCTGCAACTCCGCTGCCGCATTTCCAAGCCCCCCTCCTCGGCTCGCGCACGCCTCCCTGCTTGCACGCGCACGTGCAATCCCGCCTCCGCCAGAGATCTGCGTGATCAGGAGGTTTGGAGATCATTTGCGGGAAATTTTTGAGCTTTGCAGGTTGCAGTTTTTTGGGCTACTTTTAAGGGCATGTTGGGCTATAAAAAATTTGGGCATCTGGGAACACTGACTATTTACCATGCCTCCGAAGCAAAAGTGGGATGCAAGTGCTGGCGATGCATCAAAGAAAAGAAAAACGATCACCATTGAAAATAAAGCTGAAATAGAAAATGTCCAGAAAGAGGTGAAACGCCATTGACAGTCACAGTTATTACTAAGCAATGCAGTGGTTTAATCACTGAATTGGAAAGGCTATTGATAATTTGGCTAGAGGATCAAAATCAGCATCATATGCCTGTTAGCCTTGCTTTAGTGCAAGGAAAGGCTCGAAGCCTTCTCAATGACTTAAAAGCTGCACATGAAGCAACTGAGGGTGATTCTGATGAAGAATTCGTTGCGAGTAGGGGTTGGTTCAATCGTTTCAAAGCTAGGGCAAATTTAACATTAAAATGCAAGGTGAAGCAGCGAGTGCTGAAGTAAGGGCTGTGTGTGATTTTCCTGACATGTTTAAGACAATTATTGAGGAGGGAGTTATTTGCCAGACCAAATATTTAATGTAGACAAGACTGGCCTATTTTGGAAAAAAATGCCTGAAAGGACCTACATTTCAAAAGAGGAAAAAAGTGCACCAGGGCATAAGGCAGCGAAGGATAGGCTTACGTTATTGCTTGGGGGGTAACGCATCAGGGGATTTCAAGCTCAAGCCTTTGCTTGTTTATCGCTCCCTAAATCCGATGGCACTTTGCCATATCAGTAAATCATTTCTTCCTGTTATTTGGATGGCAAATGCAAAGGTTTGGGTTACAGGTGCCATTTTTCAAGATTGGTTCCTGAACCATTTTGTCCCTGCTGTTCAACATTATTGCTTGTCCAAGCAAATTCCATTCCAGATTCTCCTTGTGCTTGACAACCCAGGCACTTTAGGTGACCTTCAAAGGTGGCATGTTTACCCTCCAACACCACATTGCTAATTCAGCCAATGGATCAGGGAGTCATAGCCTCCTTTAAGGCCTATTATTTACGATGCGCCTTCTCAAAAGCAGTCAGGGCTACCCAAGATGATGTGATGAGCTTAAGGGACTTCTGGAGGAATTATAACATCTATGGTGCCATCAGAAATATTGCTGATTCTTGGGATGACGCGAAACAGTCAAATATGAAAGGAGTGGGGGGGAAATTGTGCCCCCGATTTGCGCATGCTTCTCAGGAGTTTACAGCTGACGACACTGCGACATTGCGGAAGCCAGGCAAGCTGTTATTGATCTTAGTAATCAACTGCAGTTAGAGATCGGTGAAAATGATGTCATACAGTAACTCGACTCCCATGCCGAAGAACTGAGCAGTGAAGACCTTATGGAACTAGGTCAGCAGATGGTAGCATTTGAGGAAGAAGACGGGGACCTACAAACTCCAGAACTGGAAAAGTTTGTGACAAAAGACTTAGCTGAAGCCTTTCGTCTCACTGAAGCAGGGATGGCAAAGTTAGAGGAGCAAGATCCTAATATAGAGAGGTTCACCGAAGTTTACCGCACAGTTACCGAGGGCCTCAGCTGCTACAGGCTATTTATGATGAGAAAGAGAAAAATTGTGTACAAACCTCCCTCGATGCCTACTTCAAGAAGTTGACTCCAGTAGTAAACCCCCCCTCTCCAGCACCAGAATCGAACCCTGACTCTCCAGCACCAGGCCCATCCTCTGCAACACCAGGCCCACCATCTTGAGCAGTAGCCATGTATTGTTAACCTTTAATCATGGTCTTTTTTCTCTATCTAAACTGTTTTAGCAACTGTTTCTTTTAATATTACTATATTATTATAACTATTATTATTATTATGTCCTGTGTGGTTATGTTTAAGGTGTTGTAGTGTATTTGGAAGTGTTTCTCAAGATTCTGAAATGTTTCTGAAGTGTTTTATATGCATACAAAAGTAAAATAAATACTACGTACTAAGACAAACATTTGACTAAATAACCAGTTCCAGCTTACATACAAATTCAACTTAAGGACAGACCTTGGGAATGGACCTCGTTCTTAACCCAGGGACTGTATACTGAATGCTGTTGAAATAAACTAGATTTAGCTATATTTCCTTCCTTGTTTAAAATTTCATGCCTTTAATTTCTTACACCTTTTCTATGCTTTGTATAACACTGCTTAGCCTGAAAGGGAATACTGTGGTGGCTATATATGTATGTGTGTATGTTATAAGTATTTGTGAGGGATCTTAAATAAATGTATATTTCCAGAGTGAATTTCTTTCAAGAAAATATGAAGGGCTTTCTTTCTGGATGCAACATATCTGTCCTTGTCTGGTCATAACTACTTGGTAATTAAGTTGGCAGGTTCTGAGTTAATGCTGCATGTTGCATCTGTCCAGAGCAGGGCTTTCCAAAGTGCCGCCGCTGGTGACACGCCAGCGGCGGCGCGACGGCAGCGGCGCGCGCGGGGCGGCAACACAAGAGGACATGTGGCGGCGCGCACGGCGGTGGCACGGGAGGGCGTGTGGCGGCGTGCGTGCGCACAGCGGCGCGCGCGGGGGGCATGCGGTGGCAGCGCGGGGGTGTGTGGCGGCGCGCGCGCGGCGGCGACACAGAAGAACATGCAGCGGCGCGCGTGTGCATGGTGGTGGCAGCGGCAGCCGCTGCCACCGTGCACGTGTGCGCCGCCGCTTCCGGGTGGTATGGCAACACACCACACTGTGTGTGGCGACACACTTTTGTGTCGCCACACACAGTTTGGAAAGCTCTGGTCCAGAGCAATAGAACATATTTATTTGCTCAAAGACATAAACCCAGCTCATACAAGCAAGCATCATGGGCTAGAGTGATCTCCATTTATACGACTGGGAAGTATTCTGTTCTTCAGATCCTTGTATTCTATTTTGATGTATTGTCAGAAATCACACTGATAACAAGCTGCTTTATTTAGGATAGAAAAATATGGGGAGATATCATGAATGGTGTTGGTTAATAAATAATATTGCTTATCCCAAAAGGTATAAGTATGATGGGCTCATATGTATACAAACCAAATAAAATATAATAAGAATAGCATGTTTTGTGGAGTCTATGAAACTTATACCAGTGTGTTATAATGATCAAGGTGTTGGACTGTCACCTTCTGCCACTGAAACTCACTAGCTGCCTTTGGGCCAGCCACTCTCTCTGAGCCCAACCTACCTCACAGAGTTGTTGTGAGGATAAAATTAAGGGAGATGACCATGTATGTTGCCTTGAGCTCCTGGAAAAAAGGCAGGGCATAAATCTACAGATGATGATGAACTGTTAATCTTTAGGCAATTTTATAGAAGAAAAAATGATGGCTTCTATTCATGTTTGTTTATTTATTCTATTATATTCATGTTAGCAACATGCTTCTTAAGATCAGACGCTGGGGAACACAAGCAAGAAGCTGTTTCTGAATTCATGTCCTGCTTATGGCTTTCCTTTGACCTCTGGCGAGCTCTGTGGGAAAGGAATGCTGGACTAGGCAGGCCTTTGGCTTGATCCAGCAACGCTGTTCCTACATTCTGATGCTCTCAATTGATGCTGTTTGTGTTTTGTGCAAAATCCTCAAGAAAGTGTTCAATAACTGACCAAACTCTGCCTTCCCACCAATGAGTAATAGGGAGGGAAAACTATATAGGGAATCATAGCCAAGTCATCTCTGTTTATTTATGGTAATGAGAAACAAGGTAGATAGCTTGGGGGTTGGGGAATCAAGCAAGTTATTGAACTTCAGCTGTATCAGAAAACGACTTCTCCTGTAAGAATAATTAATAAGACCACGTCCAGATGGTCAAATTAAGTATGTTTGTGACCTGGAGAGTGGATCAACCTGTGAGTTTATTAAAATAATAAAAAGAAAAGTTGGATTTTTCATGCCACCCTCCCTCTTCCCCCAACTTTAGGTCATCAAGGAATGGAAAAATAAGGTTGGGAAAGGAGTTTCCGTAGAATGCCACGGGGTTGTCTGAGGGCCTCTAATATTACTGGCATTAAAAGATAAAGTGATCTGTCAAATCCAGAGTCAGAATTAGTCTTGGGACATTTTTAATGGCTAAAAGAGTTATTATATTTTTTCATGGCCTAGAGTTGACTTTAGCACATGCAGGACATATACTTATTTGGGTGCAAGAAAAAAGAATGGATGTCAGATTGAAAGGTTTACCACTTGCCTGGAAATCATCTCAGGAAGTGGAAAAACACCAAAGCAAATGGGAAGACTGGGGAGAAGAGGATAAAGCTTCAGTTGTTGCTTAAGAAATAGAACGCAAGGAGTAGGTTCTGTTCTGTTCTACTTGACTCATCTAGTGCTTGAAATCAGAAAAAGTGCAGTTGTGCTGCTGGTGAAATCCACAAGCCTCACCTCCTGACTAAGATAAAGACTCCTTTGGGCCGAGTTCAACTCATGGTGGCTTCATGGATACCTTTGTGCAGTTTTCTTGACAACACTATGGAAGTGACTTGGCATTTCCTTCACCTGGGATGTTTCTTGGGCTTCCCTATCCTGTCTACAGTCTCAGGATCCCCTGGTAGCTTCCCATTCAGCGACTACCCAAGCCCCATCCTGCTTAACTTCCAAACTCAGACAAGTTCTGCCAGATGATACCACAAATTTAACCCCTCCCACCATTTCTAAGAAGCCATTATCCCTCTTTATAGTAGCCTATTTAACTATTACACAAAAATAGAAAAGTTAATGACATTTTTTCATAGTTGTAATTTTTTTGTACCTATCGTAACAATAATCCACACAATTATTTTTTTATTTGTTAAATTTCTATGACTCCCCCTCAGGGAGGGACTCTGGGTGGTTCACACTCTGCCCGGTTCACAGTCAGCACCCCCTGCCCCTCTGGCCTCAATATACAGCAATGGTCGTCTTCCCTTTAATTCTCCATGCATTTATGCCCTGCAAGGACTTTACAGTGCTAGGCTAAGAGAAGCCCCTGGAAAGAGAAGACTGAATTATAGGATTATGGTACAAGAGGGCAGAGATAGATGTCCCATTTAGTGTAATGAACTTTCCATAGCCACTTGAATGTCTACAGCTGTCTGATTCCATGCTATGCCTTTTCTATTATTACTGTAATCACTGTATTTATATGGTCAATTGCATATACATATACAGCTCATAGAGGCCAAAAGTGAAATCCAGCATTAAAAATTAAAAATGCTACAACTAGAATTCAGCATAAAAACTAGAGGAGCATAAAATAAAAAAATGAGCAGCTCAGAATATAAAATAACATCAGTTGCTGAGAACCCCAATTTTCTTCTTCTCTTTAAATGCAAGCCACTTGAAGTTCTGGGTGGCCAAACAAGTTTTGTGTGTGTGCGTGCCTTCGAGTCAGTGTTGACTCCTGGTGACTGTCTGGACAAGTCCCTGCAGTTTTCTTGGCAAGATTTTGGAAGTAGTTTGCCATTGCCTGCTTCCTAGGGCTGAGAGATAGTGACTGGCCCAAGGTCACCCAGCTGGCTTTGTGCCTAAGGTGGGACTGGAACTCACATTCTCCTGGTTTCTAGCCTGGTGATACCAAAAAATTATAATAAAGATGGAATTAAAGAAGCCTTTTGGGGGAGATTGTCTTTGGGATGTTATCACTAAGTAAAATAATATTACAGAGATTAATCTTATTCTGGTTTACTGGAATTTATTATCTTACCCTCTTCTTAATTCCAGAAATAAGTGTGGTCTGTACTTTCATGGCCCTTCACGAAGCAAAGAGGACAGTCAAGTATAGAAACTCCACATGTGTCTAAGTGAGGCTTCTAAATTCCTAATCAGGTTTTCCTTTTCAGGATGGTTCCTGATGTCCACTTGAATTGGGCTCCCTTACCTTGGCTGCTCATTTCATTGATGAAATCTAGGAATCACTTTGAGACCAACCAGGATCCTTTCACATCCTGAAGAATCAAGATTTAAGACAAGTTTGGAAGCAGTGAGTGACAGATGGGGCAGGAAGTATTGATGGACCTGGATGGGAGCATTTGATCCAAGTGATATGTGCAGTGGAAGGGAAGAAGAAGGAAGTTACTGAGTGATTCTTCTAAAGGATCTAAACAAGGATGAATCTGAAGAATTAAATGATATTAAATTGGACTTGACTCCTGATTACTGTTTGTGTAAATGGTTGCCACCTTGATCTGTATCCAGCAATAATTTCTAGATTTTCCAAGGACATTCTAGAAAACTCTTTGATGCCCTCCACTGACTTTATCTTCCATTTCTTCCAATTGTATCTCTCTCAGCTTTACCAAGCATATTTTTCTAGTGCCAGTTATCTGCTGGCACCACGTGTCCAAAGTATGTGAATTTCTCCTTGCTGATAATTACCTCAACCCCCCCTCTCAGCCTTTATTTGATCCAGGTCTGACTGATTGGTTCTTTTTGCAGTCCATTAGAGACCTAGCAACCATCTCCAGATCCATAATTCAAGTGTTTATCCTCTTTCTCTCACTCTTTCTCAATGTCCAGTCTTCATACCATGTACTGCAACTGAAAATATAAAATTGTTTTAACTATTCTTCGTTGTCACTGAAATCTCCTTATTCTTCATAATCTTGTCTACGTTTGTCATCGCTGTCCTCTCTAGGATTATTCTCATGGATCACTTCCATAAACAAAAAGCTGGGGGATTTTTCACACAGAAAAGCAGAGTGGAGAGAGATTTATTGAAGAAAGGCATTTAGGATCTTGGAACATAACTGTAGGGAAATAATTATATTCCTTTTTGGCTTCTAAAACTTTAGCTAAGCAAGCCATCGCAACTCCCCTTTCTCACAAAACGTATCTTTACTGAATTGAAGAATCCACATTGAGAAGATTATAATCTAGGACAGTATTTTTTCAAAGTTGAGCTCATGTTTCTCTGAACAAACTACTTTCTTCATTAGTCTCAGGAAGGATCAGTTTCAAATTAACTTCCTTGTAATTGAAATCTGGCTAATTTCAGGTTTTCTCTCCTCCATCCCTTTCTCAAATCTCTTCTGGATCAGGTTGCTTCTCCAAACAATTCTCTCTGCCCCTGTGACACTGAGCTCAGTGACTCTTTCTCTCAATAGCATTGGATCTAAGTACTGGAATGGTGACAGATTTTGGTGGTATCCCAAATGTGATTCATGTATATCCTTAGTGTATCCCTCAATTTAAGGCAAGGGCACAGGGTCAACACAGATTTAAGTGTTGAATCTGATCCACACGGCATGGCTAAAAATTGGGGATATCTAGGGGAAGCGTATTGTCCCTCTGAACATGTGCAAAGTGATTTGAGCCTCTGAGCATGCACACAGTGGCCTCTGACATGAGAGTTCAGATTCTGAGAAGGCTGGAGAGCAGTTAAACTTCCTGTCCAGCATCTCATGCCACACTGTGACTTTACAGAATGACTATACAAAGGTTGTGGTCCTCAGATCAAAGCTTTATTTTTATAGAGTCCCCTATTCGGGGAGATGGGCGGGGGATAAATTTAAATAATAAATAAATAAATAAATTTACGAACTGAATAAGGCTTTCTAAGACACTACAAAATGTCAAGCATGTTCAGATATTTTTTTTTAAAAAAAGTTGGGCAGGAAACTAGGCAATTGTTACTAAGATCTTGGATGGATACTGTCAGCTCTGTAGCAGAGTTTGCTCCATCTAAGCTGTACCATATACCCATTTAATTTAATCTATAAATCAAGAGAGCCAGTTTGGTGTGGTGGTTAAGGCACCAGGCTAGAAACTGTGAAACCCTGATTTCTAGTCCCACCTTAGGCACAAAGCCAGCTGGGTAACCTTGGGCCAGTCACTCTCTCTCAGCCCTAGGAAGGAGGCAATGGCAAACCACTCCTGAAATCTTGCCAAGAAAACTGCAGGGACTTGCCCAGGCAGTTGCCAGGAGTCAACATTGACTTGAGGGCACAAAAATCCAACCAACCAACCAACCAACCCCCCACCCCCCACATATATTTGGGACAATTCTGTGTAAATGGGCTCTGTTGGTCTGTTAAACCATAAGCATATCTTATCATGGAAGGTGGAGGAAGAAAAAGGAAAGAAAAGGGAAAACATCTTACAGAGAGCCCTTTCCTCACTCCAAACAATTTTGTTTGGTTCTGCTAATCTTGGGGCTGGTAACTCCTTCTGGAATGAGGATGATACCCTTGGTTTGCTACCCAAACACTATGTACTGGGATGATTTCACTATTTGCATATATCCATAAGAACACAGTATGTTGCCCTATACTATGTAAGACATGGACGTCAAAATGAAAGAAAAAGAAATAATGGAGAGAATTCTCTTTGAAAGTAAAAAAAGAAAGGCAGGTGCTGTTGCACTCTCCCTGATGTGCGAATTTCCTGCTTCCCTCCTGCAGAGGTACAGTCCGAGTAACTGGTGCCGCAGGAGGCCTGTATCTCCCTTTTCCTTTGCGGAGCGGGGAGGATGAGAGGCAGTCCAGACCCCCCTCCCTCCAGCCAGGGTCGGTGCTGATTGAAAAGCTTCCCCCCCACCCAAATCAGCTATGTCCAAATCCGACGCTGCATTTGTTTGGGAGAAGCTGAGAAAGGGAGGGAAGCGCGCCATCTCGCCCGGCGGGGCCTCTTTGCCCCGGCCCTGCGGAGACCTCAGCGCCGTGATGGATGGCGGGCCAAGGGGGCGGCTTCGCGCGGCCCGGCCCCGCCTCTCCTTCCAGTCAGTCCGCGGAGGAATGCGGGCGGCCCGGCCGTCGGGGCGCGGGGCAGCGCGCGGCCAGAATTTATCATCTGTGTATCTTTGCTGGCTCCAGATGATCTCGGCGCAGTAATGTATGGGCCTCCTCGGCGAAGGCGGGTCGTAGCTCGCCCGGCCAGCCGGCCTTGTATGGTGTTGGAGGATTCCCGTCCGCCCTAATCCGCCCTGTAGGCCGTAAACGTCCCTGCTCGCGAGGGACCTGGCAGTTCTTGCAGAAGCCGACGAGAGCGGGCAGGAGAAGCTCCCGCTTTTCCCTCAGCAGCAGCCATTAAGGCGTTAGGGTGATTGTCGTGAATTTGTTGGGCCCAAAACTCGACGAGGTGAACCACAGAATAAAACAAGTAGTAGTAGTAGTAGTAGTAGTAGTAGTAGTAGTAATAGTAGTAATAGTAATAATTCCTTCGAGACGATCGGGAAGGGAGAGAGCCAGCTTGCCTTCCCTTCTGGAAAAACTCCGATGGCATTCTTGACTGAACCCAAGCGGTCCACACAGTACCCTGAGCCCTAACGGGGCTCGCTTGGCTTTGGCTTAGCGGGTTGGGCGAAGTAGTCCTGGGGCTAAGTCAGAAGGCCAGGGCGTGGCGCGAAGGGTCTTGCTTCCGAGAACGGGCGACGCGGCTCGAGTCCCATCCCCGCAGCCCGACCGAGCCTCCTGGACGCGGGGGACGATTTTAGCCCCTGCTCTCGCTTTCAGAGGTCCTGTGTACGGAGGGGCGGCCTTGAGGAAAGACGGCGCACCCCTCTTCCCTCAGGGGAGCTTAAAGGCATGTCCTCACCGAGCCTTGGCCGGGTTCCCTTCTCCTTTCCTCCAGCCGCAGCCCAGATTAATGTCACAACCGGTGTTTGCCAGGCATGGTCAAAAAAGTGAAGATGGCGTTCGCGGCCGCGCGATCGAAGCTCTGCCCGTTTGTTATGTGGGTCGGACGCGTGGCGGCCATAAAAAAAGTGGAGGACGTCGATCGCACCATCAGAGGCACCATCTTGACTTTTTTGACCATGCCTCGCAGACACCCCTCAGTCCCGCCCCTAAAGGCGCGGACTTGGGTCTGAGGTGTATGACTCGGGCAGAGTCTGTTGCCCAGCTAAGTTGCGAAACGGTTTAAAACGAGTCCCCCGACCTTGCTGGCCTGCATTCGGGTAGATGGAGCCGCGGAATGTCTGAATTCCTTGACCTGCATAAATCCAGGCTGTGAGCCGCATTTCTGAAGACACTATCCACACGCTGCCCGTGTATTAAGTTCTTTTTGGATTTTCCTATCGGGCAGCAATTTTCAACTTCTTTTGGTTTAGCCAAAGCTGCCCCGGCTGCTCTATTCTCTCTCCCCCTCCCCCCCGCAATGCTACATCTTAAAGGAGGAAAAACTTAAGAATGTCTTGCGCAGGCATTTGGATGAGTCTCGAGCCTGATTATTATTATTAGCGTTTGGACGATGAATTTTCATAGTGCATTTCCAGCCGCCAATGTGGCGGGTTGACCGGCCAGAAGCATTTTATTTGAAAGTAAGCCCTCTCGATGTATTTATTTACTCAAGTCAGTCGTTTCTTTTCCAATCTGAGTATTTCCCCTTGAGAAATAGAAATCGAATCAATTAAAACCAAATCGGCAAGATAAAGCTCATCGGTACAGGGACATTAATAACAAAAGGTGGAACGGTGAGTGGTTTATGGGTTGAGAATGGAAATCTTACAACTTTAGAAAAGAGCTGGAAGACTAACTCAAGGCTGGGGTAGAATCACTTGCGGTCGATGATTGCTTCCTTGTTCGGTAGACGTGGAAGAGCCGAGTTAATCCATGGCAGCCCCATATCAGGAAGGGATATCGTTTCGAAAGCTTATGCCTTTTAATGAAATTGGTTAGTCGGCAAAAGTCCTACGGGACTCCTGGTTTTCCCTTTTTGGGCTACACAGAAATCCCGGGCACGGAAAAGGTGGCATAACTCAGAGAATACGGGACGTATAACGGAAGGCTTTAGATTTAATCGAGGCGCTAGATGTTGACATAAAACTGCCCAGGATAGGTTTCAGAGTGCGTGCGATTTTTGTCATTTGAAATATGAGGGTTCAAAGAGGGGAAAAACCTCCTCGGATTGAAAAACAGCCACCTTTGCCAAGCATAAAAACTTGATTTAATTTTGATGTAAGTCACTGGATATCAGCGTCACGAAGGATGAATACATTCGAGATTAAAGAAACTGTAAACCTACATCCTCCCTTTATCACCTTTTCCCAGCCTAGCGCTCTGCAGATGGGCTGGCAGGGGATTATGGGAGAAGGACTGAATCGTCTATGGGGAGCACCAGGTCGGAAAAGGTTGGTTCTCCCTGAAAGTGTCGTCCCTTCCCCTTCTTTCTGTAAAATAGCGGAGAATGGCTTTGCCCACAGGAAAGTGAGACGGAGCAGCCGCCGCGCCCAGTAAGATTCAGCCCCTCTCGCCGAGGCCCGCTTCACTGCAGGAGCCGTAAGACTCGCCAGGGGCGGCTGAGTTCAGGTCGTGGCCGATCGCAAATAAAGCTCCGCTGGCCAAATAGCTAAAAGTTGCAGTGAGTTCAGTAACTGGTGGTTTTCAAAGATGCACTGCTTCTGAACATGGAAGTTCTTTTGAGATATCCTGGCTAATAGCCTCGCATGGACCTCACTCTATGGATTTGTCTTTCGACTCCATCGGGCTGAGTGGCCAGAACCACATTCCACAGCAATGAACACCCCCCCCCCCCAATTCAGTAGGCATTGTGTCACTTCTTGTGGTCTGCACGGAACATATACCAGATGATTCCCTCCACCCACCCCGCTCCATGCCCAATTTTCTGTTGTTTTGATTTTACATTCTCCAGGGTTCTTCTAATAATATCTGTCCTTTATCATTTCATTTACTGTATGCCAACCCCAACACATTAACTTTTCATTTGTTGTTTATTCGTTCAGTCGCTTCCGACTCTTCGTGACTCCATGGACCAGCCCACGGCAGAGCTTCCTGTCCGCCGTCGCCACCCGCAGCTCCCCCAAGGTCGAGTCCGTCATATCTGGGCTGCAAAATTCCAGGCAACCAGTAGATGGCAGCCAAGAGTTTTAATTGTTGCCATCTAGTAGTCTGGAGTTTTGCAGCCCAGATCTGGTAACCCTAGCTTTTCACTTTCAACCTCTTAATTGCTTTAACAGATGGGGAAAATGTTACTAGTGTTTAATTTTTTTTGAAGTGTTAATTCAAACATGATAGTTTTTTAAATCCCTAATAATTTTTCGCTATCCTTGTGTGCAGAGGGATACACAGAAAGTTTAGTCTGAAACTAAAGTATTTTGTTTATTTTTAGCATAATTTTGCATCTAGGCTTCCAGGTAAATATGAAGTCTACCATCCTATGCTTTCACAACCCCCAGAATCCATCCCACTAACAGGATCAGACTACCCAATAGTGGTTCCAATTCTAGGTCCATTTAGAATTTAGTAAAATGGTAAAGGTCCCCCCCGCACATTTGTGCAGTCGTGTCCGACTCTAGGGGCCGGTGCTCATCTCCGTTTGTTAGTCGAAGAGCCAGCATTGTCCGAAGACGCTTCCATGGTCATGTGGCCGCATGACGCGCGAAACACTGTTACCTACCCACCAAAGTGGTACCTATTCATCTACTTGCATTTGCATGCTTTCAAATTGCTGGGTTGGCAAGAGCTGGGGCTAGTGTGGGAGATCACTCTGTCACGCGGGGCTAGGGATTCGAACCTCTGAACTTGCGATCGACAAGCCTGGCATCTTACCCGCTGAGCCACCACGCCCCTTTATAATTTAGAATTTACCTGGGAGTAATTACCATCAACCTCAGATATGCAGACGATACCACCCTAATGGCAGAAAGTGAAGAGGAACTAAAGAGCCTCTTGATGAGGGTGAAAGAGGAGAGTGCAAAAGCTGGCTTGAAACTCAACATTAAAAAAACCCAGATCATGGCATCTGGTCCCATCACCTCCTGGCAAATAGAAGGGGAAGAAATGGAAGCAGTGACAGATTTTATTTTCTTGGGCTCCAAGATCACCGCAGACGGTGACTGCAGCCATGAAATTAAAAGACGCTTGCTCCTTGGGAGGAAAGCTATGGCAAACCTAGACAGCATATTAAGAAGCAGGGACATCACCTTGCCGACAAAGGTCCGTATAGTTAAAGCTATGGTTTTCCCAGTAGTAATGTATGGCTGTGAGAGTTGGACCATAAGGAAGGCTGAGTGCCGAAGAATTGATGCTTTCGAGTTGTGGTGCTGGAGAAGACTCTCATTCATTCATTCATTCATTCATTCATTCATTCATTCATTCATTCATTCATTCTTTGAATTTATCCCCGCCCATCTCTACCATGGTAGACTCTGGGTGGTTTACAATCACAATATATAAAAAGTTAAAAAACTATACATTTAAAAACTACTATAAGAATTAAAAAAAAATCAGAATCCAAAAGATGGTATGTACTTAAAAGGACTCTTGAGAGTCCCTTGGACTGCAAGGAGGTCAAATCAGTCAATCCTAAAGGAAATCAACCCTGACTGCTCATTGGAAGGACAGATACTGAAGCTGAAGCTCAAATACTTTGGCCATCTAATGCGAAGAGAGGACTCACTGGAAAAGACCCTGATGCTGGGAAAGACTGAAGGCAAAAGGAGAAGGGGACGGCAGAGGATGAGATGGTTAGATAGCATCACCGATGTAATGAACATGAATTTGAGTAAACTCCAGGAGACAGTGGAGGACAAAAAGGCCTGTCGTGCTATGGTCCATGAGGTCACAAAGAGTCGGACACGACTAAACGACTGAACAACAACAAAAATTACCATCAAACACAACACAACTCACTCATTCTGTCAATTATACAATGGTCTGAAAAGCTTCCCTTTTTACTTAGGAGAGTGATGTAGGGTTGATTTGGAACTTGACCTACATAAATTAATATATGTTATTTTCCAATTTTTCCCATTGTTAAATAGATTAATGTTAATACTGTAATTGTATAGCATAGCATTAATTTACTATAAATGTACTTTGATAAGTTGGGAGAAGCAGCACAAGGCAGAGATGATTATGTTGTAAGACTTCAATCCTGTATATTTATTTATTTATTATTTCTAACTTATATCACCGTATATCACAAGATAAGTATATACTTATCTTGGACTTGAACTTAATAGGACTCACTTCTAAGTTGAAATTTAGAAAACCCCACTGTTAAAGTTCCTTTAACTTCAGATCCTAAAAACACTGGACTTACTCCCAGATAAGCACACTCCTGTTCTCTCCCACTGAAAGGAGCAAGATTGCTAAGTATTTCTCATTTGACAAGTTGTGGCAGCTATTTTAATGCTGGAAAGTTCTGCTTCACCTTCCTAGAATACAGTAGCTTGACATTTACTAGACATTTTCTAGGGGAAAAAAAAACTTTGGCACCATATGGCCAGTCCTGCAGACATAGTTCTGTTAGTGCAGAGCTTTCCAAACTTTTCATGTTGGTGACACACTTTTTAGACATGCATCATTTCGCGACACACTCTTACAGCAGGGCATCATTTCGCAACACACTCTTACAGCAGGGCACAAGGCAGGCACTAGGACCTGTGCGGAATCACAGCAGGTTTGGAGGCAGCCAGGCACAAGGCAGGCACTAGGACCTGCATGGAATCCTGGCAGGGCTTGGAGGCAGCAGCAGCCGCGACACACCCATACACTGCAGCCGACACACCAACGTGTCCCGACACACAGTTTGGAAAGCTCTGTGTTAGTGGCTGAATTGGACACAACATCTCAGTTGCAACCTTCTACTGATTTCAATTGAGTTGGTTCATAGGTAAGTATAGGAGCCTTAATTACTTATTCCTTTCAGGAGGAAGGTTATAATTTTATCTGATGTCCATTACCAAGTACTGATTGATTGATTAAATGCTATCAAGTTGGTGTTGACTCTTTAGAAACCACATGGATAGGCCTTCTCCAGGATGATCTGTCCCCAGCCTGGCCCTTCAGGTCTTCCAGCACTGTATCCATCACCACTGTAATCAAGCCCATCTGCCTTGCTGCTAGTTGTCCTCTTCTTCTTTCCATCTTTTCCAGCATTAAGGACTTCTCAAGGGAGCTTGAGCATAATGTGAAGTCGCTCCTGCCGCTTTTTCTCTTGTCTGCAGCACCTGCCCACCTGCCGCGCTCTGTAGTACCTGCTTGCGGCACCCACCCACCCATCCACCTGTGCTCCATAGCACCCGCCCGCAGCACCTGTGCACCCACCCGCACTCTGTAGCACCCCCGTGGCACCCATGGCACCTGTGCACCCTCCTGCGCTGCATAGCACCTGCCCACAGCACCTGTCCACCACCCATAGCTCTCATCCGCAGCTCTCACCCACCGGCCTGCTTGCATGGAACCTCTGTCTCTTCCTGCTTAACGACCCTTGCAGTCCTGGGGTTACGACAGCAACTGGGACTGCCAGGATTGCCATTGCTAAGTGGTATGGTCATGTGATGTTGCGCTTTACGTACAACCACATCGCTTAGCGATGGAAATTCTGGTCCCAATTGCCATCGTAACCAGAGAACTGCCTGTATAGGGATGAGGATCTTGCAGATATTCTTGGATTGCAACTCCCAGTATCCCTCACTATTAGGTCATACTGCCTAAGGCTACTAGGAGTTGGAATTCAGCAGTGCAGTAAAAGGAAGTCCAGCATTGGCCTGGCATGCTTTAGGCCAGAGCTTTCCAAACTGTGTGTCGGGACACGTTAGTGTGTCGGCTGCAGTGTCTGGGTGTGTCGCGGCTGCTGCTGCCTCTGAGCCCTGCCAAGATTCCGCGCAGGTCCTAGTGCCTGCCTTGTGCCTTGCTGCCTCCAAACCTGCTGTGATTCCGCGCAGGTCCTAGTGCCTGCCTTGTGCCTTGCTGCCTCCAAACCTGCCGTGCCAGGATTCCACGCAGGTCCTAGTGCCTGCCTTGTGCCTTGCTGCCTCCAAACCTGCCGTGCCAGGATTCCACGCAGGTCCTAGTGCCTGCCTTGTGCCTTGCTGCCTCCAAACCTGCAGTGCCAGGATTCCACGCAGGTCCTAGTGCCTGCCTTGTGCCTTGCTGCCTCCAAACCTGCCGTGCCAGGATTCCACGCAGGTCCTAGTGCCTGCCTTGTGCCTGGCTGCCTCCAAACCTGCTGTGATTCCGCACAGGTCCTAGTGCCTGCCTTGTGCCCTGCTGTAAGAGTGTGTCGTGAAATGATGCCCTGCTGTAAGAGTGTGTCACGAAATGATGCATGTCTAAAAAGTGTGTCACCAACATGAAAAGTTTGGAAAGCTCTGCTTTAGGCTAATATTCCCCAGGCTGCCCTTCATGAGTTGGACAGCTCCTATCATCCTTATTTAGATGGGAGTTGAAATCAAGGGCTTATTGAGGGCATCACATTTGGGGAAAGAGTGGTTGAGTCTATAGGTGGTCTATAGGTCCAGTATGACATTGCACTGAATTCAGTGCTATGGATGCATAGATAAATTTTAAATTTCAAAAGTGTCCCAACAGATTCAGGTAAACTTGCTCTCTAATAAATAAAAATAGAGTTGCAACAGCACTTGTTAACATCTTTTGGGTCATGTCAGTTCTAATTCACTTTTTTGTTGTTGTTCAGTAAATCCTGTTAATTTCAATGGGACTTAAACAAGATTTGCAGTCTTCTATATTCTTTTAGACTTAAATATTAGAAGGGCTGCAACAACTGTATCCCTCATTAATTTGGGGAGAGCCAACTTTTTTTTTTAATGTTTCTTACTTGTGCTCAATTCCTATTCAGAAAACACATTAGGAACTATTATATAGTCACTCCAGGCTATAAATTAATCAAAGATTTATGCCTCAATCAGGGAGAAAAAATCCCATGGCTATTAAAGTTTGCTATGCCCTGGTCTGTGGGAAAAATAATTTCTTTGATTGATTTTCCCCTAAAGACTCAGGGAAGTTCTCTCTCCTCTGTTATGAATAGTCTGATCTTTCCTGTCTTCCGGATTTGGGGGAGGGGACGGGAAGAAGAAGATCTCTCGAGAAATGCATTTTCCATCTTGAATCTCACTTTGCATCCTTCCTTTAGTAATCCTTGAAAAACCCTTCAAGAAAAGCAAATCTAGGAATGATGGGACTACCTCTGTGTCTCCAATATTATATTTTTGAAAGAAAATTGAGAAGAAAACTTTATATGTTATGGAAACAAATTGAATGTAAAGAATGATTAACCAAAGAACTGATGGCTTTTACCACATATATTTTTGGTAGGTCAATAGCAGGTTATAAACACAGCATCATGATGTCCCTATTTCAAATGGACCATATGATTACATCCATATTCTTGGATATCTTCCAAACTTCTGAATAATCATGAGTTTGGTTAATATTTTATTTTATAGCCTGCCTTTCCTCCTGGAGCTCAAGAGCTCATACACTGTGCTCCCTTCCTCCAATTTTATCTTTATAACAATAACGTTGGATGACAACAAATATTTCTAAGATACCCAGTATTTTTCCATAGCTGAATGTAGACTTGAACCTGGATCTCCCTTGTTTTATTCCAGGACTCTAATTATTACATTACATTGGTTTACTAAGGAAAACAAGTTTTTCCAGCAGGTACTTATATTACTTTTAAAGATTCCTCTGAGGAATCCTGGGAAATGGTTTGGGTGCTGAGCATGCTCCTACCTCCACTTCACCTCATTTGAAAGTTTTAGTGCTACATGCAAATGACCTCTTGAAATTCCTCAGTCTGTTTGTGGGCAGAGAAATTAGCTGGGGGAGGAATAGCACTTCATCACATTTCTCCAAGGGGAGGAGGAATTCTTCAATTCCCCCCCCCTGGAGATTGGGTTCTCTGTTAAGCAATGTTACAAGTGGCAGCAGCAAAAACTGTGTTGGCAGCTGGGTCATCAATTACATGTCCCACAACAGTCAAGAAATAATGTTGTTCCAGGGAATTGTGGGAGTGGGATATACATATACATATACATATACATATACATATACATATACATATACATATACATATACATATACATATACATATACATATACATATACATATACATATACATATACATATACATATTTTGTTGTTCAGTCGTTTAGTCGTGTCCGACTCTTCGTGACCTCATGGACCATAGCACGCCAGGCCTTCCTGTCCTCCACTGTCACCCGGAGTTTACTCAAATTCATGTTCATTACATCGGTGATGCTATCTAACCATCTCATCCTCTGCCGTCCCCTTCTCCTTTTGCCTTCAGTCTTTCCCAGCATCAAGGTCTTTTCCAGTGAGTCCTCTCTTCGCATTAGGTGGCCAAAGTATTTGAGCTTCAGCTTCAGTATCTGTCCTTCCAATGAGCAGTCAGGGTTGATTTCCTTTAGGATTGACTGATTTGACCTCCTTGCAGTCCAAGGGACTCTCAAGAGTCTTCTCCAGCACCACAGTTCGAAAGCATCAATTCTTCGGCGCTCAGCCTTCCTTATGGTCCAACTCTCACAGCCATACATTACTACTGGGAAAAACATAGCTTTAATTATACGGACTTTTGTCGGCAAGGTGATGTCTCTGCTTTTTAATATGCTGTCTAGGTTTGCCATAGCTTTCCTCCCAAGGAGCAAGCGTCTTTTAATTTCATGGCTGCAGTCACCATCTGCGGTGATCTTGGAGCCCAAGAAAATAAAATCTGTCACTGCTTCCATTTCTTCCCCTTCTATTTGCCAGGAAGAGATGGGACCAGATGCCATGATCTGGGTTTTTTTAATGTTGAGTTTCAAGCCAGCTTTTGCACTCTCCTCTTTCACCCTCATCAAGAGGCTCTTTAGTTCCTCTTCGCTTTCTGCCATTAGGGTGGTATTGTCTGCATATCTGAGGTTGTTGATATTTCTCCCGGCAATCTTAACTCCGGCTTGTGATTCATCCAGCCCGGCATTTCTCATGATGTATTCTGCATATAAGTTAAATAAGCACGGTGATAATATACAGCCTTGTCGTACTCCTTTCCCAATTTTGAACCAGTCGGTTGTTCCATGTCTGGTTCTAACTGTTGCTTCTTGACCCGCATACAGGTTTCTCAGGAGACAGGTAAGGTGGTCTGGTACTCCCATCTCTTTAAGAATTTGCCACAGTTTGTTGTGATCCACACAATCAAAGGCTTTAGCGTAGTCAATGAAGCAGAAGTAGATTTTTTCTGGAACTCTCTTGCTTTTTCCATGATCCAGCGAATGTTGGCAATCTGATCTCTAGTTCCTCTGCCTCTTAAAAACCCAGCTTGCACTTCTGGTAGTTCTCGGTTCACATACTGCTGAAGCCTAGCTTGTAGGATTTTGAGCATAACCTTGCTAGCATGTGAAATGAGCGCAATTGTACGGTAGTTTGAACATTCTTTGGCATTGCCTTTCTTTGGAATTGGAACGTAAACTGACCTTTTCCAATCCTGTGGCCAGTGTTGAGTTTTCCAAATTTGTTGGCATATTGAGTGCAGCACTTTAACAGCATCATCTCTTAGGATTTTAAATAGCTCAGCTGGGATACTGTCTTCTCCGCTAGCTTTGTTGTTAGTAATGCTTCCTAAGGCCCACTTGACTTCACTCTCTAGAATGTCCGGCTCAAGGTCAGTGACCACACCATCGTATTTATCAGGGATATTAAGATCTTTCTTGTATAGTTCTTCTGTGTATTCTTGCCACCTCTTCTTAATCTCTTCTGCTTCTGTTAGGTCCCTGCCTTTTTTGTCCTTTATCATGCCCATCTTTGCACAAAACGTTCCCTTGATATCTCCGATTTTCTTGAAGAGATCTCTAGTCTTCCCCATTCTATTGTTTTCCTCGATTTCTTTGCATTGTTCATTTAAGAAGGCCTTCTTATCTCTCCTTGCCATTCTCTGGAAATCTGCATTCAGTTGGTTATATCTTTCCCTTTCTCTCTTGCCTTTTGCTTCCCTTCTTTCCTTAGCTATTTGTAAAGCCTCATCAGTCAGCCACTTTGCTTTCTTGCATTTCTTTTTCTTTGGGATGGTTTTAGTTGCTGCCTCCTGTACAATGTTACGAACCTCCATCCACAGTTCTTCAGGCACTCTGTCTGCCAGATCTAATCCTTTAAATCTATTCCTCACCTCCACTGTATATTCATAAGGGATATGATTTAGGTCATACCTGAGTGGTCTAGTGGTTTTCCCTACGTTCTTCAATTTAAGCCTAAATTTTGCGATAAGAAGCTCATGATCTGAGCCACAGTCAGCTCCAGGTCTTGTTTTTGCTGATTGTATAGAGCTTCTCCATCTTTGGCTGCAAAGTATATAATCAATCTGATTTCGGTATTGACCATCTGGTGATGTCCATGTGTAGAGTCGTCTCTTGTGTTGTTGGAAAAGAGTGTTTGCTATGACCAGCGTGTTCTCTTGACAAAACTCTATTAGCCTTTGCCCTGCTTCATTTTGTACTCCGAGGCCGAACTTGCCTGTTATTCCGGTTATTTTTTGACTTCCTACTTTAGCATTCCAGTCCCCTATGATGAAAAGGACATCTTTTTTTGGTGTTAGTTCTAGAAGGTGTTGTAGGTCTTCATAGAACCGGTCAACTTCAGCTTCTTCGGCATCAGTGGTTGGGGCATAGACTTGGATCACTGTGATGTTGAATGGTTTTCCTTGGATTCGAACTGAAAGCATTCTGTCGTTTTTCAGGTTGTACCCCAGTACTGCCTTTCCCACTCTTTTACTGACTATGAGAGCTACTCCATTTCTTCTAAGGGATTCTTGCCCACAGTAGTATATATAATGGTCTCCTGAATTAAATTCGCCCATTCCTGTCCATTTTAGTTCACTGATTCCCAAGATGTCGATGTTCAATCTTGTCATCTCATGTTTGACCACATCCAGCTTACCTTGATTCATAGATCTTACATTCCAGGTTCCTATGCAATATTGTTCTTTACAGCATCGGACTTTCCTTCCACTTCCAGACACATCCACAGCTGAGCGTCCTTTCGGCTTTGGCCCAGCCGCTTCACTCTTTCTGGAGCTACTCGGAATTGCCCTCCGCTCTTCCCCAGTAGCATTTTGGACACCTTCCGACCTGAGGGGCTCATCTTCCGGCGTCATATCTTTTAGCCTTTTGATACTGTCCATGGGTTTTCTTGGCAAGAATACTGGAGTGGTCTGCCATTCCCTCCTCCAGTGGACCACGTTTTGTCAGAACTCTCCATCATGACCTGTTCTTCTTGACCTGACTTCATTGAGTTACGCAAGCCCCTTCACCACGACAAGGCAGTGATCCATGAAGGGGACATACACATACACATACACATACACACATACACACATACATACACACATACACACATACACACACTGAATTATGTATATGTATATGTATATGTATATGTATATGTATATGTATATGTATATGTATATGTATATGTATATGTATATAGAGAGAAGATTATCCAAAGAAAATTCTGTAAATTATCCTTTTTCCCCCAGGGAATGGGAAAAATCTCAGAAATTTGCTCAGAAAAATGTCATCCAGAACATTTTGGTTATGCTTTTGAGGTTCACAGATGCATTTCTCTGGTGTTGTTGAGATAAGAATGGAGCAGTTTATTTCCTTTGCTCCCTGTATCATATACGGACCTGATGTATTCCTTCTTTTATATAAACAACACCAGGTCCATCCATTTTTCCCAGGCTGGGAGATGTGGAAGATGTACTACAATGTATAATCTAAACACAGCAGATGGCAGTACTTAGTTGACACTGAAAAGGCTAGCCATAGCCAGACTTGGTTAGTACTGGAATGGGAGACCACCAGGAGGCTCCAGGACTGTAGATATTACTGGGAAATTAAAAAAAAAGGAGGATAAAAGCAATGTCTTGCCCAGAGTCCCCCGTTGGGGGGAGATGGGTGGTAATAAAATCTGATAAATAAATGTCAAGCTACTACAGTATATTGTTGGGAAGAAAACAACACGAATGTGTCTTATATAGTCCCCAGAATTTAAGCTTGATTTTAGAGTCTTTACCCTTTTAGTCTGGATACATCTGGAAGGCACCAGGGTGGGGAAAACAGAGTTGGATTATCCTGACTAAGAAACAAAATGAAAACAAAAACTCCGGTTATAGAAACGGTAACTGGGGCTGAAGGAGCAGCGGCTGTCTCTTTCTTAAAATGGCAAGCGATTAGTTTTTCAGGCCTATCTCCAGCACTAATTGGAACCCACTAGCCCCTTTTAAGGTGGAGAGCAGAAGTTAGAAAAATGTTGCAGTCTCATTTTAGCTAACGGTGATTTTAGAAGCAAGTAATCTAGGGATTTATCTGCCTAAAGCTTATAGGGATGTTTGTGCATTATCCTTTATTTGTCTGCGGTCGGTCTGGGGGGGTGCAACACAAACCAGTTTGGCCTAGTGGTTAAGGTGCTGGGCTAGAAACCAGGAGACTGAGAGTTCTAGTCCCGCCTTAGGCATGAAAGCCGGCTGGGTGACCTTGGGCCAGTCACTCTCTCTCAGCCCAACTCACCTCACAGGGTTGTTGTGGGGAAAATAGGAGGAGGAAGGAGTATTAGGTATGTTCGCTGCCTTGAGTTATTTATAAAAATAATAAAGGCGGGATAAAAATTTAAAAAATAAAATAAATAAAAATAAATAAAAAGGGCTACACAACCAACCCAGTGATCTTTTAAAAGAAATATCATTTGACAGTTTCCAGTGATGGCCTCATGGCAGTCTGTGCAGAGTGGAGATTAATTTGGAATGGAAGGGGAATGTAAAGGGAGAGTGAATTTAGTCCTGGAAAATGGATTTTCACTTGCTCAACTGATTGTGTAACAGATAGTTAAAATCATTTTATCTCCATATCATTGTGTTGAATTATGCATAAGGTGATCTAACAGAGCACAGCAGGGAAAGATTCTTTCACCGATTCATTTCTTTAGCTTAGCCAGTGTGGTACAGTTACCAGAAGAACAGAGCAAATCAGCCCACAGAGCTGAGTCTCATAATGTAGGAAAGAAATGTTAAGTGACTGCTTTTCTTTGTTAGGAACTTTCCTGAAATATTTAGCTGCAATTTTAATACTGTTCCTTGTGTTCATTTGCTCGATAATTTATTTTAAACCAACCCTTCTATACTGGTTTGCAGCATTCTCCCTCTGCCTCCACAACTGAGGCTCTAGTGTATTCTCCCCAAAAGTGGCTAGAACAATGTTTATTGGATATTCAGCATCCCTTTGAGTGCCCTCACCACTAAAATGCAGAATACAATCTATGGGTCTGTATGATTAAGGTTTAGGCTGATTTCTGTATAAGCTGTATAGAACGTAAGCATATTAGTAAAACCATTTGCTTCAACCCATTGCATAAGATTTTGCTCAGGATATCCCTTACTGTTCCAAACAGGCTTGTAATCTTGAGGTTAACCTAGATGGACATAGTTATCTAAACATTTTTGATGCTTCATAACCTCCCTGCTCTTTTTGCAGAACCACAAAATCTGGGAACTTTATTGACCCATGATGGATACTGAGATAGTATATTATGTTGACTTGATGAATCACAAGCTATTCAGATTTGATGTAAAGAACCCATGAAAAACATTTGGGAAAAATATGAAGCATCCCTCATACAGATGGTCATGGCTTCAGTAATTGGAAAGTGTAGATCTCAAGAACAAGTAAAGCAGTGTTTTGCTGCCACTCATCCAGCTGATCCAGAGAACCAATTAATTATTTGTAGGAGACTGGGAATGGGGATGACTGGGCTGAGTTAAGATAAATGGGTGGTTAATACTATCAGTAAATAGCACTGACAGGTTCCCTTACCATGCAAGCAGAGAGTTTCAGGAATGGGGATTTTGGTTGGCATCTTAACAGGATGGTAAAGGATGATCTTAGGCTTTCAATTCTCTCTCATAGGGAATGTATCTTAAAGTTGTAATCCTTCTTCCATTATCTGGACATAATCTCCAAGAAATATAATGGGATATAGTTGTAAGTAGACTTTATGGGACTGCACTGAAGTCCAAGGCATGCTTATTTGAGAGGAAAGTTTAATAAATTCAGCCAATTTCCCTATGGAGTAAAACACACACACAGAGGATTACACGGCACTTTCATTCACTTTCCAGTTTAGGACTTTACAAGAGCATAGATATTTCAACAATGGAACCTTTCTGTCTGCAAGTTTATACGGACATGGGAGGTTCACTTTTTTCTGGCTCTCAGCCAAACCTTGATCCGGACAGATCCATATACTGTACGTGCATCTTCCCTTACATGCAACTCAGGCACTTTGCGTGTGGGCCTCTGCTCTTGCCTGGCTCCCCATCGCCTCTGCTCCTGTGATAAGTCTCACCAAGAGAACGATGAGAAGGCTTCCATTAAGTCAGCCAGGCAACACGTGGAGACTCCAGCCCTGGATTCTGCTTTCTCTCTTTGTCCTCCAAGGATATGTTAAATTCTATGTCTGGGAAAAGCTGGAATTTGACAACCTAGCATTTGAAATGTAACCCTTGGGGTGGACAATTTGTAGCCTCCTTGGCCATAGCTCCTACGCTTCTCCTAAAACTTCTCACCATTCTCTATGCTGGCTAAGGGTGATGGGACTTGAATTTGATGCCCGCTTCTGGTTTATTTATTGATTTATTGGATTTATATTACCGCCCATTTTCTACACAAGGAGAACTCTGGGCGGTTCACAACAAAACCAACATTAAAATACAAAACGGTCCTAAAACAAATATACAAAAAATATAAAATATAAAATATCATTAAAATTCTTAAACAATATGAATAGAATAATATGAAATAAAATCAAGATGGCTACAGTTCTCAAATTCTAAGCATAAGGGCCACTCTCTATCCATGCTAGGGTGCTAGCCATCCCCAAGAATGACTATTTCCCCTCCCATCCCAGGCTTGGTGGCAAAACCAGGTTTTCAGTTTTTTTCTGAAGTCCAGGAGTGCGGGGGCCTGTCTCACCTCTGGGGGAAGGATGTTCCAGAGCACGGGAGCAACTGCAGAGAAGGCACGCTTCCGAGACCCTGCTAGATGGAATTCTTTTACGGAAGGGATCCGTAACAGGCCCTCTCTGCATGATCAGGTGGGGCGGGTCGATGTAATAGGGACGAGACGGTCCCTCAGGTAACCTGGCCCTATGCCATGTAGGGCTTTAAAGGTCATAACCAACACCTTGAATTGAGCCCTGAAGCAAACTGGAACCCAGTGCAGCTTGCGGAGCAAAGGTGTTACATGAGCTGATCTTGGTGCATCTAAGATTGCCCGCGTGGCCGCATTCCGGATCGGTTGTACCTTCCGGATGTTCTTCAAGGGTAGCCCCATGTAGAGTGCATTACAGTAGTACAGTGCTTTCCAAACTCCCGCTGTTGGCAGCGCGGGGGAGTGCGCGGGGGCGTGTGCGGCGGTGGCGTGCACGGCAGCAGTGTGGGGGTGCGTGCGGTGGTGTGCATGGCGGCGGCAGCGGCGGTGGCCTTGTGTTTTGCGGTAAAACCTGGAAGTGCTGATGGCGTGCCGCTGCCAACACCGCCATGCACACCGCCGCTGGTGGTGGTGACGCGCCATCGCCACTTCCAGTTTGTGTCGTGACACACTAATGTGTCGCGACACACAGTTTGGAAAGCACTGCAGTAGTCTATATGTGAGATAACTAGGGCATGAGTGACTGTTCGAAGGGCCTCTCGGTCTAGGAAAGGACGTAACTGGCGCACAACACGAAGTTGGCTAAAGGCTCTCCTGGCCACGACTGCCACCTGCTCTTCGAGCAGGAGTCGTGAGTCCAAGAGGACCCCAAGTTACGTACTGGGACTGTCTGGGGTAGTGCAGCCCCATCCAGCTTAGTTTAGATTCTGGAACTTTTAGAAAGGATTATCTTATTCAGTGTTTCTCAGCCTTATCAACTTTAAGATGTGTGGTGGCTGGGGAATTCTGGGAATTCTGGGAGTTGAAGTCCACGCATCTTCTTACTAGGAACATGCATAAAGTCATATTCATTGACTGCTTACAGGCCATTGCTTTTTACAATAATGAATCCAGCTTAGCACAAGGGAATTTCTTTGTAGAAGGAAAATATTTCTGCTTATTTCACAGTATTCTCCTGCACAAAACTCCTCCTCCTCCTCCTCCTCCTCCTCCTCCTCCTCCTCCTCCTCCTCCTCCTCCTCCTCCTCCTCCTCCTCCTCCTCCTCCTAATTTGCCTTTGCTTGCACTATTGTTGCACTCTGGATTGATGGTTTCCACATTTTTTTCCACAATGACTCCCAAATGCTTTTCCTGACCAGCATGCTTACTGGCTGTTCTATTTAACACATTATACTTAGGTCAATTTTGTCCCAGACAAATTATTTTACATTTGCCTACATCAAAGCAAGTTTACCATATGTGGAACCACTCATGTTAATGATGTAGATCTTTTTGAACTGGCTTGTTTTAACCCCTTTCTGCATCTAATTTTAATGTTGGACCACAAATATTGGTATTTTTGATGTTTGTACTCAATGGGCTTACCAGATGTTAGGGACAGACACCTCTGCCCATTGCATGCATATTTAGTATTGCTCATTGGGCATCCTGGGAGGTTAAATTAAGTCAGTCAAAAAAGTTGAAAAGTCAGTCAAGAGTTGAAGATAACCTAATTATTTGAAAAAATCAGCCAAGTGACAGACCATCCAGAGGTTTGTGCTTTGGGCACTGAATAGGGGAATTCTACACTTTTAAAGTAAGGGGCGTGGTGGCTCAGCGGGTAAGATGCCAGATCGCAAGTTTGGAGGTTCGAATCCCTAGCCCTGCGTGCAGAGTGAGCTCCCGCACTCACCCCAGCTCTTGCCAACCTAGCAATTTGAAAGCATGCAAATGCAAGTAGATGAATAGGTACCACTTTGGTGGGTAGGTAACAGCGTTCCGTGCGCGTCATGCGGCCACATGACCGTGGAAGCGTCTTCGGACAACGCTGGCTCTTTGGCTAACAAACGGAGATGAGCACCGCCCCCTAGAGTCGGACAAGACTGCACAAATGTGCGGGGGGAACCTTTACCTTTACCTTTTTACACTTTTAAAAAAATAACTAAGCTAATCTGGAGTTAACTTCTTTATTCTTCACTTCTGTCAATTTCTGTGTTTTTATGTAGAAGTAAATCCCATTGAAGAGCCAGTTTGGTGTAGTGGTTAAAGCATCAGGCTAGAAACAGGGAGACTGTGAGTTCTAGTCCCGCCTTAGGCACATAGCCAGCTGGGTGGCCTTGGGCCAGTCACTTTCTCTCAGCCCTAGAAAGGAGGCAATGGCAAACCACTTCTGAAAAACCTTGCCAAGAAAACTGCAGGGACTTGTCCAGGCAGTCTCCGAGAATCGGACAAGATTGAACAGATAAAAAAAAATACTGTTGAGTTCAATGTGGCTAACTCCAAGATAATTGGATATAGGATTGTGGACTAAGAATGTATGAAGAATCTGGATATTATTGACAGTATCCTCCTCCTCCTTTTCTTCCTTGTTACAGAATAAAGAAAGAGATAGAAGGGTATTTGGATATACAACTGCAAAAAACAAAAACAAAAACCCTTAAAAACCCTTTCCTAGATCCAATCAAATACTCATAGTCTACTATTCTCTTCTCAGCAAGGTACCTATAGGAGATGTACAAATAGCACACATGCACAGTAATATTCTTGGCTTGTTTTCCCCAGTTCTTTCTCCTCTGTTGGTAATTGAGAATCTGTTGAATTGTTGCTATCCAAGTAATGAGCATGCTTGCTGGGAATGATGCAGCTTGTAGTTCAACATATCTGGAGGGAAGTAGACTGGGAAAGTCTGATGTTAGACAACTATGGATAAGGTCTACCTTCATTTATTAGCAAAATAAGGATAATAGGCATTCCTGGGGATGGCTAGCTCCCTAGAATGGCCTGTTTTACTTGCAGATTGATAGAGACTTTTAACCATCTGGACTTCATTATATTTGTATTTTATCATGTATTTATATTTGTTGTATTTTACTTGTATTATATTGCTATTAATTGTGCTTTTATTGTAAACTGCCCAGAGTCCCTCCCAGTGGGGAGATGGGCGGTGATAAATTTGATAGATCAGGGCTTTCCAGACTTTTCCCGCAGTGACACACCAATGGCGGCGCGCGAGAAAACTCGGAAGTGCCACCGCTGCAGCGGTGCGCAAAAAACCAAAGTCACCGCAGCGGCGGTGGTGGGCAAAAATCCAGTTTTTTGCATGCTGCCACTGCAGCGCTTTTGGGTTTTTGCGCACTGCGGCGGTGGCGGCGGCGCTTCTGGGTTTTTGCGTGCCGCTGCGGCACTTTCGGATTTTCGCACGCCGCAGTGGTGGCAGCAGCGGTGTCCTAGTGTGCCATGCGAAAACCCGGAAGCGATGATGGCCTGCCGCTGCTGCCACTGTGTGTGTGGCTGCGCGCGGCAGAGGCGCGCCATCAGCGTTTCCGGGTTTTGATGCGACACACCTGGGCCCCGCAGGTGACACAGTATTGTGTCGCAACACACAGTTTGGAAAGCTATGTGATGATTGATGATAGATAGATAGATAGATAGATAGATAGATAGATAGATAGATAGATAGAATACTTTTCTGTGATTTGGTCCACAGCAGCAAATGGAATATCTTTTTCCATTTGATGGAAGCTAGTGTTCAGTTTCGCCTGATTTGGCAAGCTACATTCTCCTGTCTGTCTCATGGAAGCTGTTAGGAAGAAAATAGGACCTTCCAACTTGTTTTGCGTAGGTGAGCTCAAGTAAATCAAGTATATTTTGCTGTGTGATCCTTATTACTTCTATTTCCTCTTGATCCTCCATTTGCGCTTGGTCCCTGAAGATTTTAGGACTGGAGGGCTTGCAAATGGAGGAGTGTGATTTCTCACAAGCTTTGCCACTTGGCTATGCTGGAGACCTGTAGAACAAAGTAAATGGTTTCACAACTCTTCTTAATTTTGGGAAGAGAAGATTAAGGGGAAACATGATAGCTAACTCTGAATGCTTTGAAGGGGTCTCATGCAGAAGATGAAGCAAACTTGTTCCAGAAGGATTCAACTTTCAGTTTCCAGATTTTAATTAAATATTAGGAGAATGTTCCTAATGATAAGACCCGTTTGATACTGGAGCAGTCTATCTTGGAAAATGGTGGTTTCTCTTTCACAGGAGTTATTTAACCCCTCCCCATTTTTTCACTGTTCCCTAAGTCAGTGTAATGTTTTACTCCATTGAAGTCAGAATCTCAGTAACTGGAAGTGTAGGGGGAAACTGAAATACTGAAATAACTCCTGCCATTATATTTTAACTATTTTTGCTATTTTTACTATTTTTTTGAATGAGAAATATCGAGTCCTCTGATAGTTTCAAATCTAAAATTATACTTCCATGTGTAAGGACTGGGACAACTACTCTCCATTCACTCCCTTTTAAAAGCTGTCCCCATTTTAAAAAAGTATCTGTCCATTTAAACATGTTGTTCAGTCGTTTAGTCGTGTCCGACTCTTCGTGACCTCATGGACCATAGCACACCAGGCCTTCTTGTCCTCCACTGTCTCCCGGAGTTGACTCAAATTCATGTTCATTACATCAGTGATGCTATCTAACCATCTCATCCTCTGCCGTCCCCTTCTCCTTTTGCCTTCAGTCTTTCCCAGCATCAGGGTCTTTTCCAGTGAGTCCTCTCTTTGCATTAGGTGGCCAAGTATTTGAGCTTTAGCTTCAGTATCTGTCCTTCCAACATACTGATGACAGATTATGTGAATAAACTTTTTAAGTAAAAAGAAGGGGTAATTGGAATCAGATTCTCCCTTCCCTTCCCTTCCCTTCCCTTCCCTTCCCTTCCCTTCCCTTCCCTTCCCTTCCCTTCCCTTCCCTTCCCTTCCCTTCCCTTCCCTTCCCTTCCCTTCCCTTCCCTTCTACTAGGGGTAGTGCCCAAATAAAAGATAATCTGGAAGTTGTTTTCCACTCAAGCTTGTAATAAAAAGTTCAACATGCAGTTCTTAAAACAGCTCAAATTGTTAGGATTACATTGTTTGACAGTCGTCCATTAATCTGAAGAGTACAGTAATTTCAGCAAGAGGCCTTATCATATTTTTCAAAGGTCAAATGGATCACCTCTAAGCTCATGATTAAGTTAAACAACCTGATTCCGATGTGTAAGTTTGGGGAGTTTATGAGAGGCTCTGGTGCTCCAAAGACACCCATAAATCCTACTTTCACACAAGATGTCAAGCTCCTTTGAGAATTATACTCCCATTCAGGGCAATTCTCCTAGAAGTATTATAAGAAATATTAAATTAAATCAAAATTATATGAGATTGTTTTCTTCTAAAAAAACAGGGCCGTGTTTATTGGGGAGGGAGGGATCCGCAGAGCTATCGTGCTTGCTTGATACCACATGAACCAAATTTATATGTAATGCATGTGAACAACTAATTCCTTAAAGTTAAAACCTACGTATGTTATCCACAGTCTTTTTAGGTTTGGTATGTTACTGCTTTGGCAGTTGCTTACAGGCATCTGAAGAACCCACTCAGTGCTGTCTTAAACTGTATATTCTTATAAATGGCTAAACTGTGAAGATATATAAATGTCCTTTAAAGAGCTTTTCGGCAAAGTGCTTAAATTATAGGCTATTATTCTCGCGTCTATGACATAATGACTCTATTGGGTGTAAATAGAAACACCTTTACAACAGCAGTTGCAGCTACTCTGAGCAGTGTTCCAGAGAAACAGTTTTACAAAGTAAAAGTCTTCACACGCCAAAAGGATATCTGTATTTTTGCTGGCACAACATTATTCTAAGGCGTGCCCTTTCTCACTGATGTATTTCAGTCCTCCCTGTGGGACGATTCAGGGTTAATTATTTTTACTTCTGGGCACTTCTCCAGAGCAGTTTGGTTCAACTCCAGCTAGGATGAGCAGACATGTGACCTGATACTTGGCTGGAAGTGATCTGAATTCTTCAGACATCCCAAGTGAGAGCTGACCTTTGTCTAAGGCCATGTCTAGAAGGCCCTAATGGTACGAGATTTTCAGCTCTTTTCCAGCTAAGGACAAAAATATATAAGAACTATCTGGCTAGATCAGCTCAAACACTCTGTATTGCTTTTGTGAGAAAAACACACATTGCTGAGGATGATTCATGTAGAACACTGCCTTAAACCTAATCCTTTATTGGGATTTATTAGCTGTCTTAGGGGACAAAAAGCTAAAATATAATTTTTTAAAAACAAAAGCAACAAAACCCGTGAAGCAGCATGATTGTGATGAAATATGGATGCATGGAAAGATGTAGTACTTTTAACTGAAGCATGCAATGAGAAATAACCAAAGGAATAATAATGGAAAGAGAAATGAAAATTCCCTCTTTGGATGTATTGGCAATGGTTATAATGGATAATTACGAATCTGAAAGTGTGATGTGAAATTGCTATTATACAATATCTGCATCACAGTTCATTGCCTGATCACATCTATTTCTAAATATATTCCTAAATCTACAGCAAAGTTGTTTATTTCTGAACTTCAAATAACCCTGTCTTCTCAATATCTGGCTGCTATAATTGTGAGAGACCTACAGCTTGTACTTTTATCTGCTAGGCCAACTGTAGCTCCTAAGATTGTTATGGACTGGATGATGTATTAGTTCCTTTGAAGAAGAAGTAGGATTTTATGTCCAGTACACAGACATCCGTACAAATGCTTTGATTTCTGACATTCAGACTGAAAATATTGTTGCCTATATAGCCAAGATAGTGCCAGACATGAGCCACAGGCCAAAGAGAAGCATCGGTGAATATGGGACAACTCCAAGGTCTATGAAAATAGAACATGAAATCTTTAAAATCCTAAGAAAAGAGAATTGCTCCACAATGACCATAGTTAGTAGCTGTTTGAGAGCAACAATGGAAGAGAGCTGAGTCCAAGCTTATAAGGTTCCTGACTGCATCTTTTTGGCCATGATGGACACAGAGTGAGTCAGCCGGGCTTTTCTAACTTATATCCCTTAAATCCACCTGCCCTGAGTCCATGGAACACCTAAACATAAAGGAAGAGAAGTAGAAATGTGTGTGTGTGTGTGTCTTTATGTACTGTATATGTTTCTGTATGTGTGTGGAAGAAAGAGTGGAGCAGTTGGCAGACACAGCAAGAAACCATACTGCAACATCTCTTGCAGGACCCACTTCTTCCTATAAAACATCCTTTCAAGAAATCATATGGCTTTGTTCTAACTCCTTTCCCAACCCATTTTTCTTTTTTGGGTGGTGGTGGTGGTGGTGGTTACATGTTTCTTTTACTTTTAGGCCTGGGATTTGTCCAAAATGGACTGGGAAGACCACCAAGTAGTCTCATCAGCAGAGCCTTAATTGTAGTCATTTATTATAGTCACTTATCTGATAACAGTCCTGTTATCTGTGATGGTTTTACAGGGCTCAAATCCACCAGGCTTTTGCACCAATGTATAAACATGGTACCTTGGGGGCAAAGTGTCTGTTACTTACTGTCAACACTTGGCTGTTGGAGAAAGGCCGATCACAGCTTATATGAAGTAACTATGAGTTTAATAAGCTCCAGTGAAAGCCGCAGCATAAACAAGGCATCAGGAGTGTTTGCCTTGTTAGGTCTCTTCAGCAAATTCAGGTAACTGAGAAGTACAAACAACATTGGATTAGAGCTTACAACGGGACGGACATCAAGCAACAGCAGGGCCTGGCAAATCTTTCACAGAGCAGTGAGAGTTTGGTGAGTTATAATGGCTGGGAGGGAAGCTCAGCTGAAGCTTCAGAAGAAAATTAAATGAGCCAATATTTCTGCACAGGAAAGCCTGTTACCAACGTTAATGTCACAGTTACACAAGGGGAGGCAATCTTTTGGCAATCAAGGTTATATTTAACATCTTTGAGGAAATTATGATGCAGAGTGGGCAAGGCTGGGTCACACAGACACGGCCCCAGCCTGCATTTTCTGTTCTTCTTCTGAATTTTTAGGGGGATTTTTCCCTGTTGGTTTTTTACCAAATTGAGCCTACAGTTGATAACTGTGATTAGAGGGGACTCAAAAGAGCCATTAAGAAAAGCTTGTAGCATTCATTCAGTACCAACACCTGAGGTGTCCACCCCTTGCTCTGATACCGCCAACAGATGGGAAACACCGTTGATGATGGACCTGAATCCTTTGGGACAGAAGGTGAGTGGTTTGGCTGAAAGGTAGCATAGAAATCAACTCACTTGCTTAGTCCCATCCCTTTGTAGGCCAACATCATACATAGCAGGCTCCAAACTCTGTTTTGACAATAATGGCATATTTTCCCAACTCTCATATTTTGGAAATACAAGGAATGTGATTTCATTGCAGAAGAAATGCTTTCTTATGGGAAGACCATAGGATTGTCAGCAACAATAATTAACTGCACATTTATGGGGGAGGAACCCTAATCTTAAAAGGCAAGCCTTCCAATTCGAATGAAGCTGCTTGAGTAAGGATCCACCCTTTATTGACATAATCATGCTCACAAATGACAAAATTCATTTGCCAGTCTACATTAAGAGATCAATATTATAAAGAGTAGATTTAAATGCGTATTGCAAATTACATTATACTTCCCTTCTGCTGCTCTGAAACTTACTTTTCTAGAAGTTCATAATTTTGCAAATTAAGTTCAAGAGCAATCCTATTTCCATCTGGAGCCATTTTACAAACAATGTAGATTTGCTGCACTTGTTTTACAGCTGCAGATGGAAAGGGAAAAAATACAACATTCAGTTTAAAGCTCAGGAAGTAATTTGGTTCAGAAATATTGTCATGAAAAGTGACAATATTTTGAAAAGTTCCAGCCAAACTATGAAAAGTGCAAATATTACTCATAGTTTAATGAATGAAATCTGATTATCTTCTTTGTTATGAGATGTAGATCTAACTAATCCAGTCATCCCCACCATTGGTTTTTGGACTCATCTCCTTGCAGTAGCAATATGTGATCTGTGATAAATAGATCAATTGAAGAGATCAGTTTGAACTGATCAGTAAATGGATCAGTTACGACATAACCGATCGTTCATTTTTTTTCCAGGGAGGATGTTATTTCCTGTTTTTTAACAAAATAAAAAGAATCAAAGGAAACATCTGAAAGATTGAAATTGGGATTGGTGTTACTGCAGAAAAAGCCTGGAGAGGGCTTACCTCCACCTCATTTTTGAAGATCATTCAGTGGCCTGTTAGAACCAGTGAATGGAGCAGAGCTTAACGTTGTGTAAACTCGTGGGCAGAAAAAGGAATATTGTTTAAAAACACAGCCTGTGAGCATGTTAGAGAGATTCAGGTTCTTATTCTTACACTTTTAGCCCACCCAAGCATAAAGAAACACATGCTTAGACATTGCAGGTACAAAAAGTAAGTACAAAAGAGTTCTTACATTTATTTTGTCCAGGTACAGCCATTTCAGTAGAAAATTAGTTTCAGTTCTTCTTTCTGTTCCCTAAACTGTATACCTCTGGCCCTGTTTGCTGCCAGAGGCTGCGTGGAGAAAGGGGGAAAAGCCTCTGGAGTTGAGGCCTAGCACATGGCCTCTCCATGGAGAGGAGCAGCCACATGCTGCTTCTCTCCTTGATGGAAGAATCAGAGAGAGAGAGGAAGTGGGAGGGGCAACAAGCAGCTTCCTCTAGTAGCACAGAGGTTGCCTCCTAGAGCAATCACCCATATGTTAATGAGGCATGGTTGATTTGCTGAATTCCAACAATTTTGTCCCTTTTCCTTCTCCTCATGACCACAGGAGAGGGAATCTAAAGAGTTCCCAAGAAACCCCATTTTTGTAGGACATCTCTATATCTTCATTTTTATCTCAGGGCAGATCTGCATTTCCAGTTCACCTCAGTGCAGGAATTTTCAGATAGCAGGAATAGATGATGTCATCCATCTGACACCCACCCAGCAGAGAATGCAATCTCTAGCCATGTTTTCTGAGTTCTTCTCAAAAGTAGTATTTCCTGTCTTGATCTGGCTTGAGTTGTGCTGTCTGGTTTACATGCTGTGCTTCAATTCCTTGTAAGCAAACCTCCATTCAGTTGTCTACTGTGTGATGTAGTGGGAACACCCCCTCCCTTCCGGCCACTGGTCTGCCCTCCATTGCCTTTGGTGTTTTTTTTAAAGTTCATTGATGTAACAGTGCAACTATGGACCTGTCTTTTTTTTTGACCAGGTGAAATTGACAAGGAATTTCCCTTTCTGGCCTTAGTGACAGGAACAATGAAAGCGTCCTTCATTCTTCCCTCCTTCTGTAGTCCAGGAAGGATAAAGAAGCAGGGAATCCACTAGTCATGGGCTGTGGTAAACATGGTCCAGACAGATCATCAAGTCATCACCCTGGCCAATGTGAAGAAAGGGGGTGAAATCTGGAAAGGAATTTCCAGCTGGTTTATGCTCAGGAGACACCCAGTTGAAGTGTGTAAAAGCACACAAGGCCAGGAAGGGACAGTTTAACTCTTGGGATAGTAGTTTGCACAATAGAGTTGATTGGGGAAGTTAATCCAGCCCCATACAGTCTTGGGGATATCTGGGGCTAAAGTGACCCCCCCCTTAGTTGCAGGGGTTCATTATTTGGGTTATGGTACCTAAGGGACCATCTCATCCCCATCACTTCATCCCGTCCCACCCGGGCATGCAGAGAGGGCATGCTGCGGACCCCTTCGGTTAAAGGGTTCCATCTAATGGGGTCACGTAAGCGTGCTTTCTCTGCTGTTGCCCCTGCCCTTTGGAACATTCTTCCCCCAGAGATTAGACAGTCCCCCTCGCTCCTGGACTTCTGGAAAAAACTCAAAACCTGGCTTTGTCAGTATGCTTGGGGCGGGAAGGAGAATGTGCATACCTGGAGATGGCTAGCACTTTAGATTATCCCTGGAGTGCCCTTTTTACGAACTTAAGAAGATTCTGCCATTGGATTTTATTATATTCTCTATATTCTAAATTGTTATTTGATATGTATTTTAATCTATTTATAATTGTATATTAATGATTATATTTTGTTGTAAACCGCCCAGAGTCTCCCTCGGGGGAGTTGGGCAGTGATAAATTTGATTAAATAAATAAAATAAAATAAATAGGGTATTTAAATAACATACTAAGCCCCTCTATTGTGCAAAGATTAGCAAGTTGCTTTAAAACAGTATATAGTCTGTGACACATATGCTTTTCTGAGGTCCTTTAGATGTTTTAAGAATTTCTTGCTCTTTAGTGAAGTAAATGTTAAGAAAGTGTCTTCACAATTTCATGGTTACTTCAGAATGAAAAGAAGCATCATGAATTACTATAGGTTTTCTGCAAATACCATATTCTTAAAGCTTGGAAGGCTCCTCTGTTAATTTTGGGGAGTGAAACTGATGTGAAGCAGATATAGCTCTTTGAAACTCCTATTGACAAATGTAGCACCTTAATAAAAAACATTATCTTGAAGAGCCCTGAAATGTTTTCACACACTGTCGTGTTAACGGCTGATACACTACATTAATTGGCTTGTTAGCTGTTAGCCTATCAGGGCCCCATTACTTTATTAATCTAATTGTCAATTGCACTGTATGTTCAGTCTAGGTGACTTGAGAGCTGGAAATTTATAGTCTGTAAATATAATGGGTACAGATTCCTAAGAAGGAAAATACGTACTTTCATAATTTTTGAGTCATTATATTCCTTGGTTCTAAAGAGTAAGACATTCACTGTTTAAACAAGGGTTCCTACATGTAATAGCAGCTGTACAAATCTGTTTAGATTAGAACCATTAAAAATGTCACTGTATAAATAAGATTGTTTTATGCAATCTTTCTCAGGTTTGCTTTTAATTTTATATGAAAAATAAGATATTGTAAAATGAGTGATACTGTAATATTTGTTCATATAGTACTAATATGCTGTCAGAATATTAAATATTACAGTGATTACTATTATTATTATTATTATTATTATTAGCAGCTAGTTTGGTGTAATGGTTAAGGCACCAAGCTAGAAACTGGGAGACTATGAGTTCTAGTTCCACCTTGGGTACAAAGCCAGCTTGGTGACCATGGGCCAGTCACTTTCTCTCAGCCCTAGGAAGAAGACAATGGCAAACCACTTCTGAAAATCCTTGCCAAGAAAAGTGCAGGGACTTGTCCAGGCAGTCTCTGAGAATCAGACATGATTGAATGGATTTAAAAAAAACACATTATAGCATGGATGAATGCAGAAACTTCACAGAGCAAAAAAAGAAGCCCAAGTAGCTTAAAAGCAAAAAATTGACATGTTGAAACCATGGTGAATGCAAGGCAGGGTTGAAAAAAAAAGTTATACATGCTTCAGCTGTATGTGTTCAGGATTAGTTACAGGGTCAGTTAAGTAAGGAATCCTTCTATAACCTAATACTGTCAAGATGTGTTGGGGCCTGAGTTTCTAGCCAGCATGGAGTAAGTAAAATGGCATAAATTATTCTGGGAGGTGTGCTTGTTTATACCCTCTCCTGCCAGTTGTATTCTTATTTTCTCTGAATTATTTATTTAGATAATATTAAAAACCCACAAAATAACAACACAGTTTACAAAAATAAATGTCCAGAAACAATAATACAACCCATACTCAGGGTGAAAAAAACCATTCCGCTACTAGTCAATAAGACAATAGCAAAACTGACCAACCAACTGGGCTTGCGGGTCGAGGCCATCTGGATCTCCATGGGATGCTGTTCCACAAGGCTGGTGCAGTGACAGAGAAGGCAGGGCCCCTAGGTCCCACACTGACTAACAGAAAGGACCAACGTCACCCCTGATGGTTCCGGCGAGGTGAGTAGAGACAATTGGAGATAGGCAGTCCCTAAAGTAAACTGGCCCTGTGTTATGTAGGGCTTTATAGATGATAACCAGCACTTTGAGTTGCACCTGGAAGCCTACTGGGAGCCAGTGCAGCTGGCAGAACAGAAATATCACATGGGCATATCATGGAACGCCCCAAACGGCCCTTGCTGCTGCATTCTGGACCAGTTGCAGCTTCCAAATGCTCTTCAAGGGCAGCCCCATGTAAAGTGCATTATAGTAATCCAATCAAGAGGTGGCTAAGGCATCAGTTACTGTGAATAGGGCCTCCCAATCCTGAAATGGGAGCATTTACAAGGTAAAGTGGTGCAAAGCCCCTCTTTTGCATGTCTATAGACCTATATCTCTTTTTGGTGTGGATCAGTAGATTTCTTGCATGAAGAACTATCTACTTTCTGTTTCTTCCCATGTACATTCTCCTATAAATGTGTACTTAAGGTAATATTTCCAAAAAGAAAGTGTTATGTCACTCAAACAAAACCAAAGCTGAGTAATGTCACTTCTAGAATTTCCAATCCTTCAGAAATTTCTAAAATGAAAAGGTTCAGTTCCATGCAGCAAAAATGCTTTTCTTCAAGAGCCTAGGGGCACCTAATCTAATGCAGAAAACTACCTTAGGATGGACTAACTTTCAATCCAAGTCCCTTGGAACTTGAACAAGATCAGGTAGTTATCTATTACAAGCACCACAATAGTATGACCAGCCCTAGGCAAATTATAAGATTTTGCTGCCCATCAACATGCACTTTTCCTGTGCAGAAGCAGTTTATGATAGGGCACTGAGACTTGAGAGGGACAGGCTAACTACAGGTGAGTAAAGTAAACTTCTGCATGGCACATACAGTTCTGCCTCCCCATAGCTCCAAAAGTGCTGATGATGGGATGTAACAGATGTAGAGTATATATTAATGATTGGTGTGAAAAATGTTGAACTGGGAGAAGTTTCCCTGCTTCTCATAATAACAGAACCTGGGTCATCCAATAATGGTGCTGGGTTCAGAACAGAGAAAAAGCAGATCTACTTTACACAGTTGTCCACAGTTGAGCTGAATTTGCTTCCACAAAGTTGTAGTAAAGTCCATCACTTGGAAAGTTTTAAAATTCATAGGGTGGCAACAAATAAATGGCTATTAGTTATGATGGCTATATGCTGCTTCTACTATCAGAGGCAATATGCTGAGAATATGATTAGGGATTGCTATGGTATTCATGTTCTGCCTGTGGGGTCTCCAGAGGCATCTGATGGGTAACTGTATGAAGGAGTGTTGAACTCTAAAATCTTCTGTCCGAACCAGCACCATTCTTATTATGGCTTTATTTCCCGTTACTTGTTCCCTTTTCTGTCCAGCATCTATTTGCTTGCTGTCCATTCATGGAAACACCGCAGTGTAGTGGTACTACTACAATGTGACTACAAGAGAAGAACAATGTCTAAACCACATTCCCATACTGATGGAAATCGGAGTCCTCTTTGTTCACTCAGGCAACTTTCCCAATAACACTGTCTAGGTTATGTGAAGGTGATTAAGTAAGTCAGTTCATCACAGCAACAAGAATGCTCTGATGTTGACCTGCTGGCTTGGAAGGATAAGAATTGATGGTGATATTGATACAGGGAGAATGGTCACCATCTGTAGTAGTAACTTCATCTTACCTAATGGTAGAACTTGCATATATAATGTACACAGGGTGACACACACACACAGGTTTTGTTTTCCCTCTTCTTAGGAAGATTTGCAGTCCCCTTTTTGAACAAGATACTTATCTCTTTTTCTGAGAGAGCATGAAGAACTTTCATGGAGGCAGGTAAACAATGCCTATCTTTTTATTATGGACATTTTAGAAAATGATTAAGAGATAAACATTACATATAAAGAGCAAAAGAAAGCCTTGAGGGCCAGACTAAAATTAATTAAAAATGCTCTAGGAAAGTTCCAATTTAATTCCATGAACTTTGATGAGATCTTGATATACTAAGTGATGCCTTGTATACTTATTATTCACTCTGGCCTATTCATAAATCATTGGTTTACAATAACATTGTTGGACAAATAGGACTAAATATTTGAAAGTGTCCTTTTTGCCTCTTCAGTAGCAAATCTCTAGGAAGTAGTGTGAACATCTCAAAATCATGGTTATTTATTACCTTAAGAAGCAACTGAGCTGATTGTTCTGAGAGGTCTACAGAGGTCTTCACTGGGGCAGCTAATGGTGGTGCCATTCAATGGCAGCAAATAGAAGTTTTATTTATTATTAGATCATGCTACCTAGGATGAGGAGAAGAACTCACAGGCGTATCTACATTATTTGCCAAAATAATGTGAGATGGGCGGCCATATAAATTGAATAAATAAATAAATAAATAAATAAAAATGTACTATTTCGTTATAATATTTTTATCTTGTTTTTACTCATTGTTAGCTGCCCAGAGTCATGCATTTGAGATTGGTGGCCATCTAAATGGAATAAATAAATAAATAAATCCAGCTGCTCCTGGATGTTATGTATCTTGACAGGGGAAAAAGGATAATTGCTATTTTATTTCAGGCAATAAAATACATTGATCCACCTGTTTCTTGCATTCATTATCTTTGCAACCTTTGCCAAATTCATTTTGTTTTGTCTTCCTTTAAAATCACAGTTAACATACTGCTCTTTATTTTAAAACATGCCACATTGTCCATCATTTTGCTTAACCCTCTATTTCAATGCTTGTTTCTCTTCACTTGTGATTTCAGTTCCACCAGCAATCCTGAAGGACTCTCTTCCTTAAGCAGCTCCACTTATTTTGCTTTGCTGCCCTGCATTTTGAGCCCAATTTCTGACTGTGTGTGGAATACTAGAAGCTGTTTTATGCCAGGCCAGATTATTTGTCCTTCTAATTCAGTGTCTCCAGAGTTCCAGACAGATAGCTTCTCTATCCTTGCTATCTCAACCTTTTAATTTGGAGCTGTCAAAGCCAAACTTCAGGCCTTCATTAGGCAAAGTGCCTGCTCTATCAATGAATGACATGTGGGGTCACTTTTCTCCCCATACATGCCAAACTCCTCCAAATCCACATTTTCCATGTGGTCTTCTCTATATCCCCTTAAAACCCTTTCTTTGTAATAAAAATATTTCTATATATATAATTCAAAGTATATAACAAAGAGGAAACCAAACCACAATATGTAAGGAGCAGCACATTAGCAAAATGCTCAAGAGTAGATTCTGCCATTTTCTGGCATGGTAAGGCATAATGACTAATAAAACACTAATATAGTCTCCCTATTTGCTAGTATCCCCCCCTCTCTATTTTTTTACCATTCCCTGTGAGGTAGGTTAGGCTGAGAGAGAGAGAAGAATTGGCCCCAATGGGTCTCCATGGCTGAGAGCCAACACCTTAACACTGATTGATTAATGATTGATAACAAACTTTTCTCCTTATTATAATCTATTAATTAAAATCAAGTCAGGCCCTGCAAATAAATGGAAGTACTTTGTACAACAATTGAAGACTGAATTCATTGCTATAAGAACTCGTACTATCTATTGCCTTTAAAGGAGCTTAAATACATATTTTGAAATGCCACCCATTTTTAATTTGAAGGCAAGACTAGGGCAATCTGAAAACTCAAGTACTGTTCATACACATGTGAGCACCCACTGACCCACCCACAGCACCTTGAAATAATCTTAGCATCTCCTCTGAATAAAAGGCCTTTAAGCAAAGGCTGTTTAAATAGTGTCAAAGGGGAACACACCCAGAACTCTCTGGGAGATCATGATAAACACTTCTGATATTTTGCAGATGGACTCATCATCTGTGAATTGTACAATAAAATTTTATGAAGCTTTTAGACATCCAGCTGGTTGTATTCATTGGGAGCTGGGTTCATTACACCCCCCTCCTCAACAATCTGTTACATGGCTTCATATCCCTCTCTTAAGCCCCCTATTCTATTTTTTCTTATGACAGGCTACCTATCTCCAAATATAACATTTCACTTCCTAGAACACTATCAGGTGTTTCAGAGAGTGCCTCCCAAAGATATTCTTATCGGTTTTCTGATGTTAAAGGCCATAACACTATAAGCTAATTCTGAAATAATGCCAACTAATATTTATTCTAAAGAAACATCACTATAAGTCTTCTCAAGTCTTCTCACAAATTTCAACAAGGCTTGTTTATTATGTAGATACACTGGTTGAAATGGACACTTTTTAAATAAATCCAGCAGGCCTAGCACGGTGGAGTATTTTATAAAAATGGCACATTACTTAAAAAATAAAAATGGATTTTGCACATGTTGGATTTGATTCTGAAACTTGATGAGACTCAAAAATTTGATTGCGTCATCTTTGAGTCAAACCTCCAGACCGAATCTTTCTATAATCCTAATAAGAACATAACTTTTTAAAAGTATGTTTTAAGCTCCATTTTAAACTGTAACAGGGAGGAATCCAATCTCAACTTCAACAGCAAATTAATGACTTGATTATTGCTACATTAAACTTCAAGTCAAATAAAAACATTTAGCATCAACACAAATGTTTGGCAGGCTTCAATGAGGACAGAGTGCCAAAGATGAGAATCTCCAGCCAGACTAAAACATTTTGCTTGGTGATTTATTGAGCATGGATTTTGTATAGTTCTCAAAACTAAATTTGTGTTTTCTTAAATATTGAATTGAAGGTCTATTTGTAGAGGATTTCCCCCCACCCAGCTTTAAAATTTCCCGCATGTTACTTTTATTTTGCTTGGCATTTGTTGTACTTACGCTACTTCTAGTGTTTTAATGTTCTTGTTTTGATGATCTAACTTTATATTCTTGATATTGTCATTCTTAGGCTCCATTCTCCTAAGAGAATGCGGAAAAATAAATAAAAAATAAATTCATAACTAGATGAGTGAAGATCTCTTTTAAAATCCTTTCTTGGACCCTAAAGAGGATTTGAAGTACCTCATCTCTTGCTGAGAGCATCTCTCTCATTTTAAATTATGATCCAACGTTCTCCCCAAGTATGAAAGCTGACTGATTGATTATTGGAGGAGGAGAGAAGGGAAAACAGATGATGGAGATGTGGAGAGGGCATTGGAATGAATGGAGTGGCAGTAGGTGTATTTCATCTGAGCCACATTGTAAACATGTCTATGAAGGTTCTCAGTCATCCAGGTGGAATTGTCTGTAGCTTGAATCATGTCAACTGGATTTCTATTTTCTCAGTGGAAACGTTTCGCTCCTTATCCAAGGAGCTTCTTCAGTCTGAGCAAAGTTAGTAAGGGAATCCTTAAATATGTTTCTAGGTGGTTGTGTGACCTTGCACCTGGGGCTATCTCAAAATAACCATGACCTAGCCCCAGGTGCAAGGTCACACAGCCACCTAGAAACATATTTAAGGATTCCCTTACTAACTTTGCTCAGACTGAAGAAGCTCCTTGGATAAGGAGCGAAACGTTTCCACTGAGAAAATAGAAATCCAGTTGACATGATTCAAGCTACAGACACATTGTAAACAGTTTGCATTGTAAGTAATTTCGTATAGCCATCCTAAATGACAACATTGTTCTTACAACCAAATTGTGAAACAATCAGAATATCATATATTGCACAATTAGCTTATTAAATGAAGCCAAGGGAAAAGCAAATCAGACCAGAGAGAAATTAGACATGCATTTGGAGGAGGAAGCTAACAACTTCCACAAGTTTTGAGGCACACAAGGTTTTGAGGCACACAAATGAATGAAAGATGTAAATAATCTTTATTAGAATAATCTTCAACTATTTTGTGAAAACAGTATTTGCTACTAGATTGAAGTCTTGCTATATTATAAGAGGAGTACAGCATAGCTGAAACAGTACAGAAATGCTAGCTCAGCAGCTTTTTGGCTGCATATTAATCTGGCTGGTCAAATCACTATTTTCAAATTGGCTGTGGCTGACCGTCATTGTGTTTATGTTGGGATTATATTGCTTCCTATGGGCTTGATATGTTATACAGATCACCTGAAGGAACTTGAAATACCCAACTGCTTTACCTAGGGATTTTGGTGTTTTGCCTAAGGATGGAGACAGGTTTCAAATAAGAGTAGGATTGTATACCTTCAAAAATGGGGACCAGGCATTATTCATTTCTTTATTATAGCAGTTGGGGGTTACTTGCTCCAGGCCCAGAGCTAAATGCAAACTCCTTCTTCATCCATTTCCCGCCCCCCAACTTTGTTTGTTTGTTTACTACCATGCACGACAAAGAATTCCAAAAAGCTCAAAGTTTGCATACAATTTTTTAACCTTAGTTTTGCTTAATATTTAACAAGCTTAATATGGATTTTGCATATGTTTTTCTTACTGTCAAAATGGCTAAGTTTCCTTTTTCTGTTTTAATGCTTCTGTCTTTCACTCTTGGCAAACATGTCTGAGTCCAAAGTTGTAGAACCACTGCAAAACGATTTCTCATTGATCAGTTCTTTTTCAGAAATGGAAAAGGAACTTTAGTTTAAGACAAATTGTCTGCATTGGCCAAATTCTTCTCACTTGTGAATCTCCTTCTGTTAAAGAAATTTAGCACATTAATGCAAGTGAGAAGTCTAATGACATGTATCAAATGGGAAATGGATTCTGGTTTCTAACCTCTTCTGAATATGGGAACTGCCAATAATAAAAGATTGCAGGGCAAAGTTGACTGAATGTAGCAATAAAGGTGGAGCATTACTGTCTGCTGGCAAAGAGAATTCTGTTATCCCAGTATCTCATTGATAAAAATCATCATCTTCTGTGGTGAGACTAAATGAGCCAAATAACACTGTTTGTGTTTTGAATATAGTTTTCCCCCCTGCAGACAAAATTTTAAATGTTATAGCAGAGTTGAAGGACAGAAGGATTCAGATGCATTTCCCATGGCATTTAACAGGCAGGGGAAGTAGGAAGCAACCATGGGACCCAACCTTTCCAGTGGATTATGACATTGCTCTCTCCAGTCATAAGTGTCTGGAGCAAAATGATGACAGGTGTGCGCTGATCTCATGATGCAAGTATGTAAGTTGCAGTTTTTGTATGGTGACACACTTTTCATCACTTCCCCCCCCAAACCAGGCCCATGGACACCTGTGTCCCCATTGAGAAACGATGAACAAATCCTGTATTCATTATTTCAAAGAACCAATGCCACCACTAACAAGGCCTTATTTTAGTGTGAAAATATTAGTTTTATTTATTTATTTAGATTATGTATTGCATATATATCCTACCTTTCCGCTAAGAAGCTCAAGAAGGCTTAAATGGGTAACCCTTCATCTGTACAACAACAATCCTGCAAGGTAGGTTGAGCCAAGAGACTAACCCAAAGTTAGTTAACTAATCCAAAGTTAACCAGTAAACTCTATGGCCTTTTTGTTCCCAATCCACCCCTCTAACCACTATATCACCTCAGCTCCGCTTGAAGACTGACAACTTGGAATCTCCAATCTTCATAAAGAGATGGCTTTTGAAAATATGGAATATATTGGAAAAAAATCAAGCTTAGGAATATGATCTTCTCCAGTACTTAGTATTTCACTCAAGGCCCTGCTTGGACGTTCTCCAAAGCTGAAGTCTGAGAATTTGGCAGGGATGATGGCTAGGCACACAGCCAATTCTTTTAAAGCTCAGAGGTGTCTATGGGGGACTTTTAGTTCTGTTGTTACAATCTTACTTTATTTGTTTTAACTGTAAACTATGTTAAATGATGAGCTGCTTAGAGGGTCCTTCTGAGGACAGAGAGTAGGCATAAATTTGTTGTTGTTTGCTTACAGTGCACATTTCTGGGCAAGGATAAATAAAGAATTCAGTAGTATCCTTTCCAGCTAATTTTAAATACTGCACACAGTTTTATTAGCATAACAACTTGCAAAGATGGAATAGCTGCCTGCATGTAGTATGAGACAAGACCCCAAAGCTTACAACGATCTTCACTTCTTAGAAAAGAAGCAGTATTGTGAATTAGGAAAAGGTAATTAATTCAGATTAACTCAACCATGGAATGGGACCAATCAATATCTTGCAAGCTAATCTATCTCAGGATGCTGTTGTGAGAATAATAATGAGAGGAGAAGAATCAGGATTACGTACCTCCTTCAGGACCTTGAAAATAATTACTTAATGATAATTGTGAACAATGATTTGTAAAAGGGAAGAACCAAATGTCTCCATTTAAGTTCTACTTTCGGATAAATTTCTATTCTGTTACCTCACTCTTCATATGCTTACCCCAGTGGTGTCTGCAAGGGGTATCCATTAATCTGATGAAAGCATTGTCATGCCATTGACATGCATTATCCACATTATGGAGAAAATCTATGAGGTTGCTAAGAGTTGACATGGACTTGATGGCACATAATCAAAAATCAATTCTGTGCACATGTCCAAAAGGAACAAAATTTGCAATGCAATGGTGTGATGCGGCGTTTATAATTTTCATGCTAGCAGATAGAGCTGCAGAGTCCATGAAACATCAGAATATAAGAAGAAATACAGTAAGTTGCTTTTTTGTTGCTGTTGTTCAGTCATTTAGTCGTGTCCGACTCTTCGTGATCCCATGGACCATAGCACGCCAGGCCTTCCTGTCCTCCACTGCCTCCTGGAGTTTACTCAAGTTCATGTTCATCACACTGGTGATGCTATCTAACCATCTCATCCTCTGCCGTCCCCTTCTCCTTTTGCCTTCAGTCTTTCCCAGCATCAGGGTCTTTTCCAGTGAGTCCTCTCTTCGCATTAGGTGGCCAAAGTATTTGAGCTTCAGCTTCAGTATCTGTCCTTCCAATGAGCAGTCAGGGTTGATTTCCTTTAGGATTGACTGATTTGACCTCCTTGCAGTCCAAGGGACTCTCAAGAGTCTTCTCCAGCACCACAGTTCGAAAGCATCAATTCTTCGGCGTTCAGCCTTCCTTATGGTCCAACTCTCACAGCTGTACATTACTACTGGGAAAACCATAGCTTTAACTATACGGACCTTTGTAAGTTGCTTAATACTGGTCAAACCACTGATCTTTCTAAACTAGTCAAAACTGACCACAGTGGATCTCTGGGGTTTTGTATTGGAGTTCCCCACTCCCAACACTACCTTGAGATGGTATTGGATTTGAATCCAATTGAAATTTGGATTTCTTTTAGGTAAAACAGGTATTCTACCATTCACCTGTTATTTTCTTGAAATCATTATCTTAGTTCATAATTACCTGTTGGTCCAAAGTAGACATTTGATGGATATATTTAAAAGCATTTGATTTTTTTCCAGTGATTTTTGGATCACTGAAACATTTATAACCCTAACTAGACGAGTATAAATATGTGCCCCCCTGGCATTTAAAGCATACCTGTGATAGAGGATGTATCTGCATCCAGATACATCCATTACCTAGTTGCCTTATTGACAGAATGGGACAGCAACCATTTTTTAAGGCCAGAAATGGATGACATCAGCCTTCACCTCTCTCCCATTGTAAATTTGATCTCTGGGGTGTCTCCTTTTCCCTTTATGTTGCATGAATGCTCTGGTCTATCTAGGCTGGAATGGCTAACCTCAGCAGTTCATTGGCTGCTTTGTGGAGGAAGGAACGCCCCTCATCTCAGGCAGTAATTGCTCTGATATCTAAGACTTTCCCAGTGCTAAAAGCTTTGCCTTTCCTTCAGCTAGCTAGTTAAAGGCTTTTTTTAAAAAAAGTATAAGGTGCCATTATTTCATATTTTTTTCTCATCAGGTAAGGGTTTTACCTCAGCATCTGGAGGATGCTGAGGTAAAAGGGTTTCAGCTAGCTAAGAAAAGGTACGTAGCTGAAGAAAAGAAAATATTAATTAAAAAAGCCCACAGCTTTCTGTGGCTCAGCGGGTAAGATGCCAGGCTTGTTAATCGGAAGATCGTAAGTTCGGAGGTTCGAATCCCTAGCCCCGCATGACGCAGTGAGCTCCCACACTCGCCCCAGCTCTTGCCAACCTAGCAATTTGAAAGCATGCAGATGCAAGTAGATGAATAGGTACCACTTCAGTGGGTAGGTAACAGCGTTCCGCGTGCGTCATGCCGGCTACATGACCGTGGAAGCATCTTCGGACAATGCTGGCTCTTTGGCTAACAAACGGAGATGAGCACCGGCCCCTAGAGTCGGACATGACTGCACAAATGTGCGGGGGGAACCTTTTTCCTGGATTTCAAACCAGCTACCTCTTACATACTAGATAAAGTTCTTATTTTAGCGCAGATAATAAAGGGAAGGTCTAGAAGTTGTTAGGGTGCACAAGGGCTGGCAAGAATGGAAGCTCTATTTTAAAGGTGGCTGTGTATACTTGCGTATACTTGCATGTTCACGTTTAACTTTGTATTTGCCAATGTAACTTTACTTTCTATAGATATAATTGTGTGTGGTGTGTGTGTATGTATGTATACACACACACACACACACACACACACACAAACATACAGTACATAGTGCATACACACACACACTTCAGGAAGAAGGAGTATGAGAAACTGGAGAAGTACCAGGACCTGAAGGAGGAATGTGGAAAGTGAAGGCCAAAGTGGTCCCAGTGGTGGTAGGAGCACTCGGGGCTGTGACTCCCAAGCTGGGAGAGTGGCTCGATCCCAGGAACAACATCAGAGCTCTCTGTCCAAAAGAGTGCAATGCTAGGAACAGCTAAGATACTGTGCAGAACCCTCAAACTCCCAGGCCTCTGGGAGAGGACCCGAGGCTGAGGAAGAGGCCTCACCCCCGTTACATCGACCCGTCCCACCCGCTCAGGCAGAGAAGGCATGTTACGGATCTTGTCCATGAAGGATTGCCGATTGGCAGGATCCAGGAGGAGGGCCTTCTCTGCCGTGGCAGCCACCCTTTGGAACAGCTTACCCCCGGAAGTAAGACAAGCCCCCACTCTCCCGGCCTTCCGGAAGGGGGTGAAGACAAGGTTATGCCACCTCGCTTGGGATGGGAGGGGGGATAGTCATTCATGGGGGTGGCTGGCACTGTGATTGTGCCAATAATAACATCTTATGCCCATCTTGGATTTTTATATTTTATATTTTTAGACTTGTAGCTGTTTTTATGTGTATTTATATATATATTGAGTATATATTGTAGTGTTTTTAAGGATTGCTATTTTATTGTTTGTAAGTCGCCCAGAGTCGTTGTGTACGAGATGGGCAGCAGAGAAATTTGATAGATAAATAAATAAATAAATAAAGACACATACCACCCATAGGGGTGAGAAGGGAATTTTATACACATCTAAAAGTATCTGTATGCATTAAAGACCTGCTCACAGGAAGGAAAGCTATTGGCTGTTGCTTTCCTAGAGCAGAAAGATAGGAGGAGAGAGCCACAGGGGAATTGTCCAATGGAAGAATGTTGTAGACTGCAGTGTGGACTGAATATCTTGCAAGCTATGGCTAAAAGATTTCAGTCTGGGCATGTTTTTCTTAAGCCAGTTTAGACTTAAAGTGTCATGAGCACAGAAGAGGAGCAACTTAAATGGTAAAATTTTAATTTTTAAAATAAAATAATTGTCTTTTTAACTTTGTATATTTTTTGTCAGATTTTTTAATTCTCTTTTTTACTTGTAAGCCTCCTAGAGTCACTTGTACAGTGAGATGGGTGGTGTATAAATTTAATAAATAAAATAAAATAAATGCAGATATGACCAAAACCTTGATGTTTGTTTATTTGTGGGTTACATCATGAATATGGATAAGGGAAAAAGGAGCTCATTTTATATTTTAATTTAAATTTAGAACTCTTATATTAACCAAAATGCAATTATTTTCCTTTTGTACGGCAATTCTTCAATACAAAAAAACAAAAGAAAAAAAAGTACAAAAATGTGCATGTTAAGGTAAATTTACACCAAATGTACATATGAATGAAGCAATATCCAAAATGGTATTGAATTATGGAAGGTTGTTTATATATATGGAGAATTTTGCACAGCAATGTACATGGATTTTCATACAAATTCAAAGAACTCTCAGATTGAACTGATAACGGGATAAACTGAATTTAAGACTGATAATATAAGGTATATAGAGAAAGTAAAATTATTTTCATTCTTACAGAAATGAATTTTCCATTGTGTTCCATTCTCACAGAAAAGTTCAAATTTTTAATAACAAAATCGTACAAAATGCAATAAAATTCATCCATTAAAAATGAAACAGCAATATATGATTATTTGAAACCACTTGTGACAGCTGACTATGCTGATAGTCTGAAAAATTCCTGGGCAAAGAAATGTCAAGAGAAACTCTCCATATTGAAAGCACACCTGATCTCAATGGAGAGATTATTCTATGAAATTGGAATCACAATGGAAAATATCTTCCTCAACACCATTTCTATGTAAACATTAGTTGACCATTGACATGTTCTGCAGAATGTAAAAAGAGAGGAAGCCTGTAAGGGATAAGGCAGTTTCTCAGATAATCTGATCCTGATCTGTTTAGGGCCTTATACCCCTACAGTAACAGGAACATCCTCAGTTATTTCTAACACAGGCATTTTATGTGCACGGGAAGAACCAGTTGCTCAAGGACAGCCTTACATAAAACATATTCCCATAATCCACTCCACACATTTGTCATTTCCTAGCACAATTCCTAACACAAAGCTGACAGATTCTTCAGTGGAATGGGCAACCTGTTTAGCCTCAATTTTCCACACAAAGAGCAATCAAACTGAGCCTTTTAAATGTTGAGAAGAGCCTTGGCTTACAAAAGAAGGCACAGGCCATAACTGGCACTTTTGACAGCAGAGATGAATTGCTTCATTATTTCAGCAGAAGCAACAATATACTGATTGATCCCCAAAAGAAATGACAGTCTTCTCCTTCTTAAAGCGATAAAGCTGTAGGGTTCATCAGAGACAAAGAAACTGGGATGTGATCTGGACAGGACTAGGAAGAGCATTTAGTTTGGTTGTGTCTGATTCATTTCAAGATTTAAATCCATCTCTCTCTCTCTCTCTCTCTCTCCCAACCACTCCCATTCCCCATTTGCTCTGAGGAATTTGAATGGTTTATCTCCTGTCTGAGCAGCATCACAGAAAACACTCTGTGAACAGCCTCTGCTTATCACCACTTTTACATGGCTTCTCTAAGCAAATGTTTAGCCCTACTTGACTCGGGATGAGTGCTGTATTGATTATTAGCTTGAGGGAAACATCTGGTTCTCATTATAAATAGTAGCAGATCAGAAAGGGGGTGTAATCCTGGGCAGTGCAGTCACTTAATAGCCATGAGGGCTAGCTATAAAGAAAATTTAACATACCCTGTAATTATAGAATGCAGAGCATAAAGGGATCTGCAGATCTGATTCCAGAAAGAAGAAGAAACTATTTATTGTATCTGCTTCATATTTTCATTCATTCATTCATTCATTCATTCATTCATTCATTCATTCATTCATTCTTCAGCTTTTATTACCGCACCATCTCCCCCAGAGGGGACTCTGGGCGATATTCATATACTTATTTACTCAGTAGTAACTGGGCTCCTGAAATATTGCTTGTCAGAGAGCTTAGAGTTTCTTTGGATTATGGCAAGAACTTTCTTCTAGAAATCTCAGAAAACTTGAGTAAAGCTTGTGGTCAGGATGGCCTCCTTAATGTTATTTTTTTCTTTTTAAGCAACAAAGTTGCAAGAGAACCAGTGACTCTGGATCAGTTTTTCCCACCTGATGTCCTCCTCTTCATAATCCATGGGAGTTAAGTCCAGACACATCTGGAGGATGCTGAGGTGTGGAAGATTTCCATGAAGAATGAACTTCACATTTTGTCTTTGGCCATCCATAAAGTCTTGGCTGCATAATTATGCACAAGCCTAGCACTATAGCAGGAGTAGCTAATGTGAAGTTCATAGGTAACAGTGCGTCACTGAGTATCTCCCTTGGTACCCACCAAATTCTCTATCTCACCTGACATTTTTTAAAAAGATTATTTAAATAGGAAGCTAGAACACTGCAGTCCAAAGCCTGTCCCCAGACTATGGAATAGTTCTTACATTAGCCAGTATCTGAATATCTTTATCTACATTTCTAGAATGCTCATGTTCTCCAAAGAACACATTCCAGATGGTTCTCCAGTTTGACCAGTTCTTAGGAACCTGCTTTACAGAAAGGGATGCTCATGTAATGAGTGGGCACTTGGACTACATGGTTGGTTCTGTCCCCAGTTTTAGATATGCTGTTTCTTGCACTCCTAAACATCTATGCATGGAGCAAGTCCACAAGCAGTTGCATACATGTAGTTTACAATGCAAATAAGTTCCCAGCATGAGCAGGACTCCTAATCATGTTGAAATTGAGCAGCTACCCTTCAGATATCCACATGCCAAAACACGGATGCTGGGGTTTAAGTCAGAGACATGGCTTTGCTTGTCACTCCTTGTGTGATTAGTCCTTCAGGTATATAATCCATGAAGACAGCTAAGATGAGAGAAATATCATGTGTAACATAGGCAGTTGCCAGGAGAAAATATATGATCTTTATGACTCATACTTGAAGGCAATGATATGACTATAAGCTGCCAAAGCTGCCACAACCAGTTCTCATCTTATCAAAAACTAGTAGGCCAAACAAGTGTACAATATACAGAAAAGACTTGCTTGTTAGGAGAGCTGGAATTTGAAGCAGATACCCCTGTTTTAGATGTTAAACATGAAATACAGGCACTTCCACACATGGGTTTCCACAGCTTTGGGATGGGATCTATAATCCCATGGCATTGTCCCTGTTCAACAGCTAAACTGATTTATTTCCAGCCTAACTGCAGTGGAACCAAAAATTTTAAGTCCCATTTTCCAACTGAAACACTAGAGCTCTGTGGAATTTGGAGATGGACATCTTCCCATTGGCAGGGACTCTTACCATCGGGTTCTCCCTCCTTCCCACAGAAGTTCAGTTGTCATGCCATCATGCCAAAGCCCTCCCATTTCAACATTCTTTTAACATGTGAGCACATGAGTGGTGCTGTGATAAATCTAATAAATAAATAAAAAAATAATAAAATCTCCCTTTTATAGTGACTAGTAATTTTTAGAAAGCAACCACAGTATGGGTGTGAGGGTGCCATTTTTATGCTTTTCCACTGGTCAGGTGGAAGCACTGATTGGCTCACATGGGGTTTGCAGCATTTCAGGGCTACCTTTGTTGGGTCTGTCTGAAAATATTTATGGGAGTTTGGAGAGTGAAAATGATGATGATACAGAAGAGACTTTATTCTCCAATTTGAGTAGAGCTTTAAGGACCTTGTGGAGATATTTCACTGAGCTTAAGGAAATTCTGTATGTATGTCTGTGGGTATTTTGTGTCCCACAAAAGTTTTGGAGGTGGGAATTTCCAACATGCCTTGAAATTTGTCAAGCTTAAAGTCTTATCAGCTTAGATGACAGAGGAGAGTAGTTATTCACCACCCCAAGACTTCCATCAGAACATCTAGTACTGATAAGAAATCAGTATTAAAGCACAACTCCTAGTTGTGATCCAGGTTTTCGAGGGATTTGGGAGTGGAGGCGACCGGATCAGGAAACTCTGGGGACTACAATGTGGGCATTCCGATCGAGGTGGTGATGGGCAGGAGATATTGTGACGGGAACCGGAGGACAGGCCATCTTCGGGGAAGGCGCCCCCGGTGTTTAGTACTGGTGGTGCGTTCTGGTCCTCCGAGTTCAACCCCAGGTTCTGGTCAGCGGATCCTTGAGGGCCCCGGCTTCCGGCTGCTGCTACTCAACGCCAGGTCAGTAAATAACAAAGCCCCTCTCATAAGTGAATTAATCACAGAGAGGGGGGCGGACCTGGCGTGTATTACCAAAACCTGGCTGGGCCCAGAGGGAGGAGTAGCCCTCTCGGAGATGTGCCCGGCCGGATTTCGGGTGTGGCACCAGCCGAGAGACCGGGGTAGGGGAGGGGGGGTGGCAGTTGTTATCAGAGAATCCTTGGTGGTTTTCAGGGGCCTTGCTCCACAAGTATCCGGATGTGAGACCCTGTTTTTCAAGTTGGGTACCCGTGAACAGTTGGGAGTGTTGCTATTGTACCAGCCTCCCTGCTGCGTAGCAACCTCCTTGCCTGAGCTGCTAGAGGCCGTCTCGGGGTTGGCAGTGGAGTTCCCCAGGCTTATGGTCCTGGGGGATTTTAACTTGCCGTCCTTGGGGCGTGCCTCGGAAGCGGCTCGGGAGTTCATGGCTACCATGGCAGCCATGGGCCTGTCCCAGATTATTCGGGACCCGACTCGAGACAGTGGACTCACTCCGGATTTGGTTTTCTTGTCAGAGCAATGGCAAAGTAACCTGAGGGGAAAGTTAGAACTATCCCCGTTGTCATGGTCAGATCACGTCCTGGTATCCCTAGGATTCTCTTATGCCACCCCACTCCGCAGGAAGGCTGGACCTATTCGATTGGTCCACCCCCGGCGACTTATGGACCCAATGAGGTTTCAGAGGGAGCTGGGGGTAATACCTGAGGATCTGCTGCACGGTCCAGCGGTGGTACTGGCTGCAACCTGGAATAGGGAGGCGGACGGTGCCTTGGACAGGATCGCGCCGATGCGACCTCTCAAGCCCCATTCGACCCGTCACTCCCCGTGGTTTACGGAGGAGTTGAGGGTCTTGAAGAGGGTGAAGAGACGTCTAGAGCGCTGCTGGAGAAAGACGAAGACGGAATTCGACCGAACACAATATAGAGCCGCTATTAAGGCCTACGTTGTGGCGGTAAGAGCGGCGAAACGTGAATATTTCTCCGCTCTTATTGCAACCGCAGAATGCTGCCTGACGGCCCTGTTTAAGATTACTCAATCTCTCTTGGGTAGGGTGGTTTCGACCACCCACTTGCAGGGCCGTGCGGAGGAATTTTCTGAGCATCTGCAGGATAAAATCGCTCGGATTCAGTCTAAGTTGGACTCCATGCCTGGATTGCAGTCTGGGGAGATGCCGGGAGAGCGGTCTTACCCTATTATCTGGGAACAATTTGATCCTGTTGGACCTGAGGAAGTGGACAGGATCCTTCGAATTGTTAATCCCATCACATGTCACTTAGATCCCTGCCCTTCCTGGCTGGTGAAATCGGCCGGGGAGGTGACAGGTGGATGGGTCCAGGCTATGATTAATACATCCTTGTTGGAGGGGGTGGTCCCAACTGCCTTTAAGGAGGCGTTGGTGCACCCCCTCCTCAAGAAGCCATCCCTGGACCCTACCATCCTGGACAACTTTCGTCCAGTCTCCCACCTTCCCTTCTTGGGAAAAGTGGTTGAGAAAGTGGTGGCGTTGCAACTTCAAAGGACCCTGGATGAAGCGGATTATCTTGACCCTTTTCAGTCAGGTTTTAGGCCAGGATATGGGATGGAGACTGCATTGGTCGCGCTTACGGATGACCTCTGGCAGGGGCGGGATGGAGGTAGTGCATCCATCCTGGCTCTCTTGGATCTCTCAGCGGCTTTCAATACCATCGACCATGGTATCCTTTTGGGGCGACTTAGGGAGTTGGGGGTGGGTGGCGTAGTTTTGTGCTGGTTCACCTCCTTCCTCCGGGGCTGCTCCCAGTCGGTGGTGATAGGGGAGGAGAGATCCAGCCCGCGTTCTCTCCCATGTGGGGTGCCTCTGGGTTCGGTTCTCTCTCCTCTCCTGTTCAACATCTACATGAAACCGCTGGGTGAGGTCATCCGACACCATGGGATGAGGTATCATCAGTATGCGGATGATACTCAATTGTATATCTCCATCCCTGGGGAAGTAAGTGATGCAGTGTCCACCCTGTCCCAGTGCCTGGGGGCTGTGAGGGCCTGGATGGGGAACAACAGGCTTCAGTTGAACCCTGGTAAGACCGAGTGGCTGTGGATTGATGGCTCAGCGTCTTCTGGGGAATTATCATCTTTGGTTCTCGATGGGGTAGCACTACCCCGTTCAGAACTGGTGCGTAATCTGGGGGTTCTTCTAGACTCACGACTCCTGCTCGAAGAGCAGGTGGCAGTAGTGGCTAGGAGGGCTTTTGCGCAACTTCGGTTGGTGCGCCAGTTACGCCCATTCCTGGAACGCGATGCCCTCCGTACAGTCACTCATGCTCTCGTCATCTCCCATGTAGATTATTGCAATGCGCTCTACATGGGGCTACCCTTGAAGACTATCCGGAAGCTTCAGCTGGTGCAGAATGCACCCGCGCGGGCAGTATTGGGTGCTCCAAGATCTGCACGTGTAACACCGTTGCTCCGCGAGCTGCATTGGGTGCCGGTTTGCTTCCGGGTACAATTCAAGGTGTTGGTTATCACCTTTAAAGCCCTACATGGCATGGGACCAGAATACCTGAGGGACCGTCTTATCCCCATGTTATCGACCCGCCCCACCCGGTCATCCAGAGAGGCCATGCTACATACCCCATCAATTAGAGAATGTCATTTGATGGGGTCTAGGAGGCGGGCCTTCTCTGTGACAGCGCCCACGCTATGGAACAGCTTGCCCCCAGAGTTAAGACAGATCTCCTCCCTCCCGACCTTTAGGAAAGAGCTGAAGACCTGGTTCTGCTGCCTGGCATGGGATGGAGGAAGGGATAGTTCATCATGGAGATGGCTAATCCCTTGATTTTATTGTCCTTCTTTAATAAATATCTTATACATCTGGATTCATAATTTATAATTATTTTATATGGTCTGTAATTTTTATGTATAGTTTTTTAACCATTTTATCCTGTAAACCGCCCAGAGTCCCTTATTCCAGGAGATGGGCGGGGATAAATTTAAATAATAAATAAATAAACTCAGCAAATAACACAGGAGGCTGTGTCATGGGAGGGTACCAAGTGGGAAAGGCACAACTAGCCTTTTTCATTTTTATAAATCTTGGATAGTTATCTATCTACTGAAAAACATTTTTGTTATCTTATGTAGTATAATGTTTCCAACTTCCCATAATTCTTTCTTTCTTTCTTTCTTTCTTTCTTTCTTTCTTTCTTTCTTTCTTTCTTTCTTTCTTTCTTTCTTTCTTTCTTTCTTTCATAATAAATCTTTATTTTTCAATATTTGCCAGCCATTTGTTTAATGTTTTTGTGGGTTAAAATAGAGTTGTGAAACAGTTTAAGCAATATTCTAGCAACACATTCATTCCACTTCAATACATACAATTTGCTGGGGCTTCTAAGTTGTGCGGTTACTTGGATAGTATATATCAGTGTTTCTCAAATTTTGCCACTTTCAGATGTGTGGACTTCAACTCCCAGAATTCCCCAGCCAGCAAGCTGACTGGGGAATTCTGGGAGTTGAAGTCCACACATCTGAAAGTGGCCAACGTTGAGAAACACTGGTATATATGTTCTACCAATGGACTATTTAAATCCTCTCTAGACTGTAATTTCTCTCAGAATTGCTATTGGAGTAATTGGGCTTATTCCTTTGTTCCCAATAATTATATTCTGCCTTTCGGTTGGAAGGTCCTCAAATGACTTATAACATGTACAGGTAAGGTGGTGCCTCTAGATACCTTCCTTGGTGCCCATCAGGCTTCCTGCACAATGTGACTTTCTAAAAAGATCTTTTTAATATTGATGTTGTTGTTGGTTATGATGATAATCCCGCCCCCACAAATAAGTTACTGCAAACCAGAGCACCATCCAATGGCATCACCTCTGAGCCATATGTGGGCCCCACAGGTAAAGTAAAGAGTATCCTGGGGACTGGTTTGACCTCTGCTAAATAGCTGTTTTATGACTGGCCATAGTTACCAGGGTAGCCATTTTGTGCCTTCCCTTCCCCGCACCTTTCTTGCCGATTAGCCTCCCCCCTGCGATATACAGTAGTTGACCCTGCTAGCCTTCCAGAAGGCCATGAAGACTTGGCTATTCCCCCAGGCAATGGAGCCAGGTTACTAATAGAGCTCTGATGTGGGTGCAGGCGTGTCTTTTGTGAGATTTCTTAAGGGCCTCGATTTGCTACTTTTTATGCTATGGATTGTGATTTTGTTTTCCTTTTATCGGTTCATCGCCCAGAGTGCCTTTGGTAGAGGGGCAGCAAAATAAATATACTAAATAAATAAATAAGCAAGCATTTCTCTGCAGCCATTTTGTGAGTATGCTACCTCCCAATTCCCAGTGTATCCTCAGTCCAAGAAGGTTGCCTACCCCTGGCTCCCTATAACCAGTAATAACCCTTATACAAATAAACTCCCCAAAGCCACATGGTCCGGTAGCCCTTACCACACTGACCAGTGACAGGAGCCAGGGCATGTCTGCCAGTTTCAGCAACATCTTTTGAACAAGGAGAAGCAGAATTGCTCCCTTTTGACTGATGGCCAGACCAGGCCAGATTCTACATTTCCATAATGATGTTGATTTTGTGGAATTTGTGTGTCTTTATCTTGACTTACAAAGGTTGGGATGTACACCAGTCTAAGTTGTTTGTGATTAGAGCAGTTTATAACTGCAGAAAAATAAATAAATAGATAACATTCTTCCTGGGAGGCAGGGGGTGTAACCTCCAAGTAGCTTTCCTACTACTCTGTGATGGTTTTCAGAAAGTGCTCCCTTCAGTTCTGCCTTCCCAGCCCAACTTCCAAAGATCTAGACTCTGAGTCATTGGTTATGTTTTCTTTGTTTTCCCCATGTTGAATCAAAAGTTCTCACTTTTTCAAAGCCTCCTCATGTATCTCTTGTTTTGGTGTGTTAACTATTTCCTTTATCACAATTATAGTTAACCCTAAAGTAGCTATCCTCTCTTAATGCTAAAAACAAGTGACATTTTAATAGACATGGCATCATATACCACCTTTTAAAAAAGAATAGGTTACCATGGGTCAGAAATTTTTGTTTCACTGTTCAGACATTTCAGTGACCAGGATAAATATACAAAGTGAAGCCATCTTCATTTGTTAGGAGGAGGGAGGGGGAAAACATTTAGAGATGCTGTTTAAAAGCATGGCACAATGTCCTATGTTTGGGATGGAACAAGTTCTTTGCATCACTCTTCCAAACAAGCGGATGGTATTAATAAATCGCTGCTGTCGCCGTGATCTACATCTGTAAAAGGGGCTTCATTCCACTGCTGCAGCGTCAGCTAGTCTGGGTCAACCAAGTGGTCCAACACCTACATGTTGTTTAGCCACAGGCTTGAGCCAACTAATGACAGTGCAGGACAGGCAGTTTGACCAAGCTGGACAAAGGCATTTATCTTCCTCCTCAAGAGCAACTGCCCTAGCTCTGTTCTTCAAGCCAATGCCTGCAAAATTGGGGGTGCAGTGCTGTCTATGGCTCTCGCTGTGTGCGGCCTGGATAGGCAAACAAGAACAGGCGAAGGCAATCCTCCTTGACAGGAGAAGTTGTGAACATTCCAGGCCTCCATTTTAACAGCATGAACCTTTGCTCTTGTCAACACAAGCAACCTAATAATGTTGGAGAGCTACACAGGGAATGATAGTTTGGTGGGGGGGTTGGTCCTGTATCTAAACGGTTGAAGGGGCTTATCTCTTAACAGCCTAAAACATACTGAGGTCTGTAGATAAAGAGCTGGAGTGACACTTGTAAAGGATAAATTCAGGAAAGACCAGTTGAAAAAAAATGGATAAATGAGGCTTGAAAACAGACTTCAGTTACTATATCAGTGCTTTAATTTCTCCAGTTTTCACACACAATCTGAAAAGAAAACGTTTTTCCAGCATCCATTTTCCAATGGTTCTTTTTCTTTCTTTCTTTACAAAATGAAACGGCTCTGAAGGATGGTGTCGATTAGGACTAAACAGCCTCATTTAGTTGGGGTAAAAATATACAACAAAATAATAGCACGAAGCAAAAGAAGGGAAAGACTCAAAATCAATCTGATTCTGCAGTCTGGAGTGAAGCCTCTTTAGCATCATATTTCATACATCCAGAGTACTATGCTGGACCAGCAGTATAGCATGGCCAGTGTTACCAAAAACTGTTGAGACTTTATGCAGAATGAGTAAGAAGATATTCTACAGTCTTTCTATTGTCAAATATTATTTATCAGGATGAGAGAGGACTGCTTTGGGCCCAAATCTTGGTTGCCCTCCATTTTCATTTTATTTATTTAATTGTAAAAACAGCAGTGACCCAGTCCAGATCAGGACCAGTGCCCATGCAATGGATGGAGCCTAATATTTTACATGGGACTTATATTAAAATAGTAGTAGTAGTAGTAGTAGTAGTAATAATAATAACAACAACAACAACAACAACAACAATCCCACTGCATTTGTGTGATTTTTCTTATTTGAAAAAAAAATATTTGGAGCCCATTTTTCAAAAAATCCTTGTCTGTTTGTGCCATTTACATCAAGGATTTGGAGAGAAAGTTTAGGTTTCCTAAATCTATGTGTGTAGGCACCAATCCAGACTGGTCTATTGTTTTCTTCAATGCAGGGAAGAGGTCCAAACAATATGGCTTTTAAATCTCTAGTTTTTATGGAGATATACTATGTGACGTGGCCACATGACTGTGGAAGCGTCTTCGGACAACGCTGGCTCTTGGGCTAAGAAACGGAGATGAGCACCGGCCCCTAGAGTCGGACACGACTGCACAAATGTGCGGGGGAACCTTTACTTTTACCTTTACTATGTGACAATTTCTATTTTGTATGTTTTAATTATAAAGGAATTTAATTCAACTGTGGCTTGTCCTGAAAATGCTAATTCTGTCAACCAGAATGCTGCTATAGCTGTTATCTAGGACTCAGAGACATGAAGGTACTGAAGAATCCCAGGAACTTGCTGATCTGAGCAAAAGGTCCCACTGGAACTTATTACAATTAGATTGTCAGTGACTTCCTGAATCAATCTGTTCACGTTCTCCAGGCTGACGGAGGTAGATTTGAAAATAAGTCACTAGCAATCAGGTCATAGCAAGGCAAAGGAAATTAACTTGCATGGTCCAGCTTGCCATGCCCACACATTTTACTTTACAAAATATTTTTATTAAAAGAATAGTTCAGGAGGATGAAGAGACCATTAAGTAAAGGCAAACTTGATTACTCTACTATTATTTAATAATTCAAGGATATGCCCAAAGAGCCCCAGTCAGAGAGTAGTGAAACTATCCATCATATTGTAAATATCTCTGAAATATTGGCTAATATATTGGATACACTGCTACTTAATAATGAATCCAGATGCCAGCAGAAAAAAATGCTTAAATTTATTATTATTTATCATATTTATATCCTGCCCATCTCCCCCACAAGGAGGGACCCTGGGCGGTTAAATTTAAATGTTTGAAACCTCAGGCCAACCAATCTGAGATGAGTTATGAAAATCTCTTTGCCAATAAGCAACGAGTGCTTTGATTCCATGAGATTGTACCATCCGACCACAAGAATGATATAAATCACAGCATTATCATCCTTTCAGAGTGACATCTGAGGAAAAAAAGAGGTTAAATTATTTTACAGTCACAGAGACTGCTGGAATTATGCTTACAGCCAATATAGTGAAGGAATAAGATGATATTTTCCAACACTGACATATCTCTTTGGCAGATATAGGAACCCATGTGGCCAAATAGTTTGAAAATTGACTCCGTTATTTAGTTATCCGGATTTTACTCCACTCCTTTCTGAAGATATAAGTAGAATATAACCAAAATTTGATATGCCTCACAGATGGGGGTTGGTGTTTGGAACAATTCCCCATGCATTTAAAATAAGGAAGGGCAGCCTACAGGCCACATGAAACTTCTAGCTCTCACTTTCCCTCTATTTTTGAAGCTCCTGGAGCCCTACAAGACAGTGATACTGAAAATGGTTGGTTTTTGATTACAGCACACACTTTACTCCAGTGGGCTTAGAGCATCTATTTTACTGTAGACTCCCCAACCTGATTCATAAGAGGCTGAAAATTCTGCAAAAGGGGGTCTGGGGGCTCATTTGGTCTGGGGCTTCAGATCACCAATTCCTGTCTTGGTCTTAGTGGGGGATATTGATACAGGCACTGGGTCTATCTGGTCAAAACAGCATATATTTTCCAAGCAGACTGAAGGAGTGGGCCTATTCTTCCAGGCTTTGGGGCTGTATCTCCATCTTTTCCTGCTCTCCTTCCCCTCAAAATAAATAAAAATTAGAGGATTAACAGAAAAAAAGTAAGGGAGAAAAAGAATATCTTTTAAATTTACTAGACATCAACCAAAGTACATTTACTGATTGTTCTTAAAACAAAACATTATTAATAAAATATTGTTCATAGAATAAAAATGTTCTGAAAAATAAAAAATACAGAGAAGAGTTTAGCCATTCTCATTTCCAGGAGCTTGGGGAAAGAGCCTTGCCTGGAAACTCAACTGGCAATAGTTAGTATCATAGGGAGCTTGGAAACAAGTCTGACTTTGTTCGGACAGCTGTCAAAGTTAACTTGGAACAGCATCTGTGGAGTCCTTGGTGCTCTCTGAGCCTTGTTGTTTTCTTGCAGACATTTCATTGCCAGGCTAGGCAACACCTTCAGTGCAAAAAGATGTTCGCACTTTTCGCACTGAAGATGTTGCCTAGCCTGGCAATGAAATGTCTGCAAGAAAACAACAAGGCTCAGAGAGCACCAAGGACTCCACAGTTCAACCCTGAGCTACAAATATTCTATTCGATTGGAACAGCATCTGTACAGATTTTCTTTCCCATACAGAATATCTAAACTGGTTTAATTGTCTGTTGTGAAATATGCATGCCAAACAAATTATGCCTCTTTTTCTTAGATTTCAGTGATTGGTAAATAATTCACTCAATTAATGCATATGAACAACCACCCACCCAACACTATAATCCTATGGAGCACTATTCTGTCCAAGGACACTTACTCTTACCCAAGTACATATAGTTTCTTTAACAGATATATTCATATGGAATATGGACCCCAGGTTGATATGCCACTGTGGTATAGGGGTTGGACTGGCAGCACAGGGTCCCAAGTTACAGTCCAGAAACTCACTGGGTGAAAATTTTCACTGGGTGAAAATCACTGTCACCCCAGCCTACCTTACAGAATAATGGGGGAAAGGACTTCTATATATGGTGCCTTCAGCTTCTGAATGAAAGGCAGGATATAAATCTTGAAAATATAATAAAATAATCAATATAATATAATAATAATATTATAATAGTATAGTATAGTATAGTATAGTATAGTATAGTATAGTATAGTATAATACAGAATATAATATCATATCATATCATATCATATCATATCATATCATATCATATCATATCAATATAATATAATTGACTACATTGACTACACTAAAGCCTTTGATTGTGTGGATCACAACAAACTGTGGCAAAGTCTTAAAGAGATGGGAGTACCAGACCACCTTACCTGTCTCCTGAGAAACCTGTATGTGGGTCAAGAAGCAACAGTTAGAACCGGACATGGAACAACCGACTGGTTCAAAATTGGGAAAGGAGTACGACAAGGCTGTATATTATCACCCTGCTTATTTAACTTATATGCAGAATACATCATGAGAAATGCCGGGCTGGATGAATCACAAGCCGGAGTTAAGATTGCCGGGAGAAATATCAACAACCTCAGATATGCGGACGATACCACCCTAATGGCAGAAAGTGAAGAGGAACTAAAGAGCCTCTTGATGAGGGTGAAAGAGGAGAGTGCAAAAGCTGGCTTGAAACTCAACATTAAAAAAACCCAGATCATGGCATCTGGTCCCATCACTTCCTGGCAAATAGAAGGGGAGGAAATGGAAGCAGTGACAGATTTTATTTTCTTGGGCTCCAAGATCACCGCAGACGGTGACTGCAGCCATGAAATTAAAAGACGCTTGCTCCTTGGGAGGAAAGCTATGGCAAACCTAGACAGCATATTAAAAAGCAGAGACATCATCTTGCCAACAAAGGTCCGTATAGTTAAAGCTATGGTTTTTCCAGTAGTAATGTATGGCTGTGAGAGTTGGACCATAAGGAAGGCTGAGCGCCGAAGAATTGATGCTTTTGAACTGTGGTGCTGGAGAAGACTCTTGAGAGTCCCTTGGACTGCAAGGAGGTCAAACCAGTCAATCCTAAAGGAAATCAACCCTGACTGCTCATTGGAAGGACAGATGCTGAAGCTGAAGCTCAAATACTTTGGCCACCTAATGCAAAGAGAGGAGTCACTGGAAAAGACCCTGATGCTGGGAAAGACTGAAGGCAAAAGGAGAAGGGGACAGCAGAGGATGAGATGGTTAGATAGCATCACCGATGTAATGAACATGAATTTGAGTAAACTCCAAGAGACAGTGGAGGACAGGAAGGCCTGGCGTGCTATGGTCCATGAGGTCACGAAGAGTCGGACACGACTAAACGACTGAACAACAACATAATATAATATAATATAATATAATATAATATAATATAATATAATATAATATAATATAATATAATATTATAATATAATATTATAATATAATATAATATAATATAATATAATATAATATAATATAATATAATATAATAATAACCTAGTTAAACTTCACAGGGGAAATGTTGATGCCTTGTGAGCACGGTTTTAATTGGCTCTATTAACAAATGAAGGCCAATTCTTTCTAGTCTTCATAATCTTGGTGCTGTTTATTTTTGCTGGTATGGTTAAGAAAGGAATTTGTCCTAACAGCAATTGGGTGACTGGGAAAAATAAAGATTGATGGTTGAGGAGTCAAAGCAACAGTCTGATAACTAGTGCAGTTTGTGTTCAAGCGCTGTTTCTGCCCAAAATACCCTTTCCCCCTTTTAATGGTTTAGTTCTGTTTTTCCAACTCAGACATGGTATACCATAATTCACATCCCCTTATGTACTAATGTTTCACAATCCAAAGAAAAATTCATACATAGAACAGAAACATTCAGTGTAATTATAGTTGTCATAGTCTGAAACCATTTATAGACAATATTAAAGGGGCTTGATGCATTTACATTCCTTAACTTCCATTTATTAGACAATCACATGTTCTTTGCTTAATCCAGATGGGTTATACAAAGAAACTTGTATTCGTCTGGATATCTTCCAGAGAATTAGTTAACTGTTAATCATAAACTATTACTTATTCAGAATGGCCAGGATAAGTTTTAGAGACTCACCACTTCTTAATTTGCTGATGATATTTTATGGGATAAAGTTTGTATCAGAACACAACCCACATGCAGAATTAATAATGTTCTTAACTACATCACTGAAATGAAGAGTTGAATCCCATGTGTTTTCACCCTCAGCAGTTGTTAGTAGAGGCTAAATTCTTCCATGTATTACTTAAAGAGATTTGGTAAATGTTGCTTCTGTTTAGCACCTCAATGTCAGCCAGCAGCACTGAAGCATCCAAAAGCTTAGATATATTCACAAAAGACTGAAAATGAACATGGGAGCTGCCTGTCTCTCCCCCTTCCTGTTATCTTGTATTTGTGGCAAATTTATGCTGCATGGAACTGCAGTTTAACACTTCCTAATATGAGGGTATCCCCAACCTTCCCCTTATTCTGCAACACAGGCAACTGCTCCCCAGCCCCAATATCTTGATTCTAATCTCAGTGTACTCTTATAGTAATTCTAGTCTCCTGCCAGGGAGAGAAAGAGAATTCTTGGTGAGGGATAGAAATGTAAGCCTTTTTAAATATCTCTGGACCTGCCTTCTCCATGTATGTGTGAAAAATGAAAGTAAACTATACAATCCCAAATTTATGCCTGCTGGATTATTGGAATGCACTTGACAGTCATGAGATGATGCTCCATGATGTCCCTAACATGAAAAACAAGGGATTCAAGAAAAGGGGAAGGATTTTGAATTTCTGTATAAGTGGAGTTAGGGTAGCTCAGTAGGAAGAGATAAGCAAGGTTAGAAGGTAGGTCCCACCCTGAAGAAGACAAAGTCACAGAGGCCTGCCCACCTTTCTCCTCCTTTTGTCCTATTGTAAGGTACTGCCATATCTGTGGAAGATTCTGGTAGATTCTCCTCTTTTGGGGCTACTTCCAGCACCCCTCAATTTCCCCAAACCTTTCCATCCCTCTTCTGCAGTTTGGCAGTATTGGACCTCTTTGAAACTGCTGTAAATTGTAGTCCTAGGCGTCTGGAGGGCAGCAGATTAGAAAAGATTGGCCAGGAAGCGGCCTTTGTCATGCAGGAGAGATTGCAGTAGGTGGGGACACCCTGAGAGAATAACGGAAAGTGCTCTCCTAAGCAGGCCCTAGGAACTAAAGGCCTTAGGAAATTAAAAGAAAAGATAGATTACTACATTGAGTCTAATGTAGTTTTCTCTATTCTACCTGTCATCCTCTGCCTTTTCTATCTTGGATCTTGGGGAGGTGGGGTAGGGGAAGTGGAGTATAAATAGGTAAATTGTGCATATTACACTGTGCATGATTCATTACATTACACAATTCTACAATATCATCTTTTTCAAAAGTTCAGGTAATAACAATCCTATTAAATGAGGGATGAAAAATGAACAGAAATATTTGCACTCTCCTTATCACACAAGGAAATAATGCCAAACGGAGCTTTTAAAATAATTGAGTTAGGATGTGTAAAATGTGCTTATAGGTAGATTTGTTTAATGGAGTCCTTGGTGTTCTCTGAGCCTTGTTGTTTTCTTGCAGACATAATCTTTGGGAAATTTACTCAGAAGTAAATCCTTCTGCGACAATGAAGCTTATTCTCTAATAAGGGGATTTAGCCTTAAAAGTTCAGGTAGATTAAAACTTTGGTTTGTACTAGCCACTATATTGAGCTATGTGCGTAAACTGTTCATGATTTTTCATTGCATTTTGTGTGCATTTGCAAATCCAAAATCTTTCTGAAGCTTGATGCCCACTGGATAGGTTGGACTTGAACCCTGAGAATTGCCAGCCAACCTGGACAATGGTCCTATACCTTCGGAGGAGACCTGGTTGGAAAAGTCTGTTCAAGGCAAGACCTCTCCTGACAGGGAATTTATTTTTCCACTTGCTTGACTAAATCAGAAGATCTGACATTATAACTTTTAGAAACATTTTTTCACTATATAAATTAACGTTTTGCTGTATAATAAAATATCCATTGTATACAATAGTTTCTCTATATGTGTATATACTGTATGTATGTATGTGTATATGTACACATATTTATAAAAAAAAACCCTAAAAAGCAATGGTTCCTTTGGTGAGGCCTAGGTGATGATCCATTTAAGCAGACGATATTGCTTACTGGAGTGGTGTCTAGGGAACATAGCTTGTTAGACAGCAATGCTTTATGGCCTCCTAATGAACTCCAACTTGTAGAGCAACTCCCTAAAATTGTCTCTTTTTAAGATTAATTTGCCTCTTTCTCCCCTCTAGGAAGACTGTTGTTGATAGGGAGTGTTCAGTGCTGAATGAGTAAAAAGTACTAATGCATGTTCTTTTGGGGAAAGAGATAACCCTTCTGTAAACACGTTGGGATACTTTAAGAAACAAAACAAAAAATAAAAGATGGTGTTCTCTGATGTAAATGTAATTTTCAAGGCATAGGAGTATGACACCCTTCCTATTTAAGCAGCTAGTTTATACTAGTTGTTTCTTTTCTGTCAATATATAAGACCATGGCCAAATAAAAACGTGATTGCAATAATAAAGTGAGAGTAGTAGGACCCAAATTTCTCATGTCCCAAGCTATTTTAATTTGCATGGAAAACTGGTGTTACTATAGATTATTTTTGCTAAAGGAGCAAGTAAGACCCAGAAGGACCCAGATCTGGATCTCGCTTAACCTAAATATTCAAAGAGTGATGTTATATTAGCTACCTCATCTCCCAAGAGGTCTGTTGCAATAAAATTTGCGAATGGCATTAACCTCTGAGCAATCAGGATTGGTAAGGTTAAAAAAAAATGACTTGATTCTACGAACAGATTTTTATACAAGTTTCTAATTATAGATCATATATATTTTTGCAATTATTTTGCACTAATCATTAAAGTACATAGTAACTGCAGACACTGGAAATCACTAATGACTGAAATTGTGGTTATGGCTGTTTTACTTTGGCGCAGGAGCAGCTATAGAGATATTAAACATGGAAATATTGCAGATATTTCAAACCTTTCTAGTTTTAAATTTTGGAGAAATATTATATAAACTGTCTACTCTTTGCTTCATAGAAGCAAGATGGATCCAGATGGCTAACTCACCACCTTGACTTTATTGAAAACCTGCGTGTATGATGGAGCCACTATGGATTATTCACAGCAAATACAACTGCCAAGATATTTCTGGTCATCTCAAGAATCATACATATGAATTGTGAACTCTGATTAAGATGTGTTGGTAGGGAGACCCTTTCTTGCCTATTGACACCTAAAAATATATAGACTATTGTAATGCACTCTACATGGGGCTACCCTTGAGGAGTATCCGGAAGCTTCAACTGGTCCAGAATGCGTCCGGGCGGACAGTTATTGGGGCCAGAAGATCGGCACATGTGACACCTCTGCTGTGCGAGCTGCACTGGGTACCAGTTTGCTTCCGGGTCCAATTCAAGGTGTTGGTCATCACCTTTAAAGCCCTACATGGCATAGGGCCAGGTTACCTGAGGGACCGTCTCATCCCCAGAACATCGACCCGTCCCACCCAATCAGTCAGAGAGGGCTTGCTGCGGACCCCATCAATTAAAGAGTTCCATCTAGCGGGGTCCAGGAGGCGGGCCTTCTCTGCAGTAGTGCCCGCCCTTTGGAACATCTTACCCCCAGAGCTGAGGCAGGTTCCTCACTCCCGACCTTTAGAAAAGACTTAAAAACCTGGTTCTGCCGGCTTGCCTGGGAGGGTAATGCCAACAGTTCCTCTTGGGGATGGCTGATCCCATGAAGCTCCCCAGTATTACCATCTTTTTAACATCTTTTATGCTTGGATTTTATATTATTTATTAATATTGTAAATTTTTATTTATGTTTTTACTGCTTTATTGTGAACCGCCTAGAGTCCCCCGACGGGGGGGATGGGCGGTAATATAAATTCAAATAAATAAATAAATAAATAAAACATTTGCATTACTGCAGGGAAAGACCCTTGTGTGTGTCTGTCCCTGTGTGTATTAAAATAGAGAGCATTATTAAAAAGTGTGGAATTGTTCAGATTTTCCAGCTCATTGCTAGCAAAACGGCAGAGGAGAAGAGCACATAAAGGGCGAATCCCAGCCTTGTAATTATATAAAACATTGTTATATTTTCTGTCTAATAAGTAGAAGTTCCGTAACTCCCCTGATTAAGCAGATTATCCTTCTTCACAAAGTCAGCTTGATTTATGCTGAAAGTGATTTGGACATACTTTCCTGCAGCTATAGAGATTTCATAATTCCTAGTGTATGTCTGGGAAATCTCCCGACGTCCTGCGTCTAAACCAAATTAATGTCTTCCAGAATGACCTAGGGAATTAATGAGGTTTTCCCTCTCAGTTCTGCCTATGCAGGTCAAGTAAATCATTTTCTGGCCCTTAGTCCATTTCCACCCCCCTCCACCGCCTCTGTCTTTCTGACTCCACGTACAACGATAACAAAGTTGCAGATGCCTTTGAAATACGGCATCACTGACGCTCTCCCTCCATCTGTTGGGACATATTTTAGGCTCTTCTCCTCTGCCTGCTGTAAACTCTGCCTTTAATGGAGTCAGTAATTGCTGATAAATGGGGTATCCATGAAGTCAGTGTACTGTAGCTTTTTTCCCCATTCTTTTCTGCTGATGTGTGCTTTTTAAATCTCCATGCCATTAGTTAAAATGAGATCCCCGCTTTCATTCCACCCCTAGCATTTTTTGGCTTTAACTTTGAATTTTTAGTACAGGGTAAAATGAGATACTGAAAGACCGTCATCTGCCAATAAACAAGTTATCTACAGTACAATTCCCTATCCGACACTTCCTGAACAAAGAAAATGTGAAGCATCTTGAAGGCATGCACACTCATTTCCTGTATTATTCATATACATACATTTTTAAAAATCCCATCATAAATATTTTATCACAACCATAACATTTTTGGGCGATTTCAGATGAGCAGTAAAAAAGCTATCCAAAAATACATTCTGCTTCCAATTTGGTGGAAGAGTAAAAATAGCCCACATTTTAGGGCCTTTGTTTTCTAATTTATGCAATTTGATTTCCTATGTTTTGATTAACGCTTCTCTACTCCCTATTGTACCTGGAGTAATATATATATATACATGCTCATGACCCTGAAAGAGCTCTCAAAGTCCCTTTTACGCAGTGACTTTCATACTGATTTACAAGGAATTGCTTAAGACAGGGGTTGGCACAGGAGCCAATTTCGGATTTTTGAATATTACTAAGCTTATGGATAAGTTTCCGTTGGCTTTCTTTGTGTAGGCAAAAGGGTTCTGTGCCATTACTGTATTCTTTAAATTATGATTGGTGTTATAGAATGCTATTTTGAAATGCGCTTTTTTAAAAATCACGTATCTAATTTTCAAAATGTTTACATTTACCTATCAAAATCCATTATTCTGACAAGAATGTTGATAAAGTTTTGTAACTTGCTTTGATTAAAGCATAAGGTATTTTGAACTGGGGTTTTTAGTGCAACCGAAGTAGATAAAACTCATTTTTGCAGCATGTAACAATTGACATCTACAGATCATGTGACAAATTTATTGAATATTGGAATCCATTGATACTGTCTGTTGATAGTTGGCTTCAGTTTCTTTTGGAAATAATTGTAAGCCTCTGCCATTCTGCTGATGTGGTGTGTAGTAATATATCTGTAATCTTTAGAGTGTCTGTAGAAGTGTACAGGGTACACTGTAGAAGTGTAAAGGGGCGTGGTGGCTCAGTGGGTAAGACGCCAGGCTTGTCGATCGGAAGATTGCAAGTTCGGAGGTTCGAATCCCTAGCCCTGCGTGCGGAGTGAGCTCCCGCACTAGCTCCAGCTCTTGCCAATTCAAAAGCATGCAAATGCAAGTCGATGAATAGGTACCACTTCGGTGGGTAGGTAACAGCGTTCTGTGTGGGTCATGCGGCCACATGACCGTGGAAGCGTCTTCGGACAGCGCTGGCTCTTCGGCTAACAAACGGAGATGAGCACCGCCCCCTAGAGTCAGACACGACTGCACAAATGTGCGGGGGGAACCTTTACCTTTACCTTTAGAACTGTACAACTTCTGATTCACTAATCTCCCCCTAGCACATTCAATTCCATCTTTTTCAATAGAACATCCAGTACCCTTGAACACAACAGTATATCCAGACTTTACCAGGGCTGGAACGCTGAGGAGGGAAAAATCAAGTGTAGGAACACACAACACATTTTGCACACAACACGGAGATGAGCACCGGCCCCTAGAGTCGGACACGACTGCACAAATGTGCGGGGGGAACCTTTACCTTTACCTTTAGAAGTATACAACTTAGTGAAGTTCAGTATTTTAGACATTATTTTCATTTATAGCCTTTCAAAATTGTAAAGGTTTTATTTGGTGCGGTAATAAGCAAAAAGTGGACAATCTACTGGTAGTGTTAATAACAGGGAGTTCTGTTATTGCAAAGTTTGGGAACCTCTGGTTTAAGAGAAAATTTGTTCTGACCAAGCCTTGCCTCCAGATACATCTGAGACTGAGAGGCTATTAAATAACTCCCTCAGTATCTTCGTGAATAGACCAGAATAATCAAAGGTGACTCATTCTTTTATCCTCCATTAGAATACTGAAAAAACAGATGAGTTACTCTGATGGTTTGGAAATGAGATTAAGGGATTTTCCCCACTACGGAGTTATAGTGCTATCCATACCTCCTTAAATTAGTGGAAGCAATATTGGCATGAAATGTCCTCATTGCTGATTCATATCCTGCCTTTTTTGTTTGTTTTCCCAGTTACTGGTAGTTTCTCTGCAGCCAGATGGCCATGTTATTCTGCAGTCCACCAGTCCTTGACAGTTGAGCCCTATTCTACCTCAGCAATGAGGCTAGTGAGTACTGCTGTTCTTACAGTTCTAGGGACTAGTTAAGAAAAGCAATTGGTGGATCCCTGGCTTCATTTCTCTTCCCCATAAGCATCACCTGTTAGTGGGAAAACAACCGGGATGAGGCTAGGACTGGGGAGGAAGCAAGTTTTGACAGATGGCTAGACCTATGGGTTCAGCCATCTATCTTTTTTTTAAATAAGAATTTTATTAAGTTTCAAGCAAAGATAAAAGCTACAGAAAAAGAAAAAACGACAAAGAAGAAAAAAAAACTAAAAATGTGTAGAAACACAAGATATGTAATTGTTTTTTCAAAGTTACAAAAAGAGGTGACTTCTGACTTTTAACAGCAAGGATATACAACAATTTCCCATAATCAATCCCTTACTCTATATTAAACCAAAATCACATTTTTTCTATAAATCATTCCATTGGCACATTGTAAAAATCACTAAATGCAGTTGCTCCCTCCCCTTATATTAAAAGAAAAAAAAAAAAGAAAAATTTATATAAACCTCTTAAACAACTCCCCCCCAAAGATCACATTTATTTAATTATTTCCTTCCTACTACTATTCTATACATTTCTGTCTACTATAATAAAAATCAAACTAAAAAACATATAAATTGTCTGCCTTTATACTTGATAATACAACAATTTTAATAATCTTAATCATATTAAACCTAAAACCATCCAAATAGACATTTATTTTTTATTATACCTTAATAATCTTAATCCAAATCGTTAAAGTGTAGGAAAATACCAATATCTTCAAATTTAGTACAAAAATAACAGGGAGAAAATTATTTACTCTCAATCCTCCTTAATATTTAGAGGGAAAACAAAGTCCAAAACTTAAAAATAATTTTTAAAAAGTAGCCCCCAAAATAATGATAAGCACCAAGAGAACCAACTTCTCCTTGCTGTAGAAAGCCTCTCTTAGGGTACGTGTACTTAAAAGAAATATAAATTGGGTGATTTAGAAATGGGGTGGCCGGTCTTAGTGTCCCTTTAAGGCTACAGCGTGGCTTGGAAAATGGTGACGTCCCAGCCTCCTGGCTAAGCTCTTACCAGTTGAACGTGAAACACTGTTTGCGATCTTCTGGCTACAAGCAGCCATCCGGAGGGCAGATGGGGTGATTCCTGGTGTTTTCCTTTTTCTGGAAAACACTCCTGGGCTTCAGGAAAACCTGCCTGAGCCCGAAACCTGCCGCGTTGTCAGCTCCGCCTGCTGAGCCCGTGGGCACAGTTGTTCCTCCACCATGTCCCCACCGGAAGTCCCCAGGTTCAGCCATCTATCAAAACTTGGAATTAAGACAGCTGATCTTGAGATGTAATGGTATGTGAGAAAGACCTTGGGAGACTGGGCAAAGAGACTCTGCCAAGGGAACAGTCAGGTAAGAGACAGCATAGTGTGCAGATTCTGTCAGTGTAGCTTTACAATAAAGTAGAATAGCTCATCTGGTTGTGATTCCTATCTGGTTTACCCGGCAAGGCCAACATCAATCTTGCAAGTCTGAAAGTACAATTCTCCCCCCCCCATCTCTTTTACAGTCCAAGAAACTAGGGAGGGTCTCTTCTGAGCCTCTTGCCCTGCCCACTATCCAGCTGCGGGCTATGCTGTCTCTTACCTGACCATTCCCTTGGCAGTGTATCTTTGCCAGTCTCCCAAGGTCTTTCTCACATACCATTACAAGAGAGTAGTTGGGGGCTGCTCAGTAAAACAGAAAAGGCTCTCTTGCTTTACTAAGCCACCCTCTCCTTGCCCTATGATCTAAAGCAGTGTTTTTCAAACTTGGGAACTTTAAGATGTGTGGACTTCAACTCCCAGAATTCCCCAGCCAACCTGAGTTGCAAAGTTTGAAAAACACTGATCTAAAGGATGGCAAAGCAGAGAGTGAACCTACTATTGCTTGTCATCTAGGTCGGAAAATTGCTGACAGGAGCTGGTGTGAATGTAAGCATGATGAAGAAAGAGAAATCTCATTTTGCCACATGCATCCCCACTGCTTATTAACTGTTTGGTGGGATACTTTCAAACACAGGAAAACTTGGGGGAATTTCTTTGCTTTTGCTTACTTCTCTCCCCCCCCCCCACATTTGTCCTTCTCTTGCAGTTTTGCAAACCACCACTCCAATGCACACAAATGTATCCACCATGTGGATGTGGGGGTGGGGTGCTAGAAATGTATGCTTTTTTCTAGGTGGAATGATAATGAGGTCCTTTTTGTCACTTTCTGATGATTGTAGTTCTAGTGGCGGGTCACTGGATAACATTCTTTGTTCTCTGTTGGTCAGCTGGAGGTTGAGCATGTTCTCTGTGTTTCGAGGTCAGCAGAAATAAAGATAATAAGTGGTTCAATGCAAACTGCTTTGTCACTGATTAGGTGGTGGAAACACTGATAAAGCTGGGACCGATGTTTTTAAACTTGTTCATCAATTATCTTAACATAGGGGTCATGTCTATAGACAATACTCAACTGTTCAGGGTGGGGAAAACCAAAGTGACTGTGAAGAGCTTCAGGAGGATCTCTTTAAATTTGGTGGATGGTCAACTAAATGGCAAATGGAATGCAATTTCAGTAAGCATAAAGTGATGTACAATGTGCCAAAGTAACATAAGTTCACATATACATTGATGCAATCTGAGGAAAAAAATATTGGAGCCATAGTGGAAAGCTTAGTGAAAATTTTGACTCAATGTACAGCAGCTGTGAAAAAGAAACATTCTCTACTTGGAAAGAGACTCAACAACAACAACAACAACAACAACAACAACAACAACAAAATACTAAAGTTGTAATGCCCTTCTAAAAGGCTATAATAAGAGCTAGAGAAAGTGCAGAAGAGGACAATCAAAATGTTTAGGTGACTCAAACACCTTCCTTATTAAAAAGGCTAGAACGCTTTAGATTCTTTAGCTTAGAAAAAAGGTGACTAACTAAGAACTGGACTTTGAAGAAACAGGATAGAAAGAATTGACACTTTTGAACTTTGGTGTTGGAGAAGACTCCTGAAAATACAATGGATAGCCCAGAAAACAAACAAATGGATCATTGAACAAATCAACCCTGAGTTCTCACTTGAGGCACAAATGATCAGGCTTAAATTATTCTATTTTGGACATATTATACAAAGATCTAGCTTTCTAGAGAAGGCTGTAATGCTGGGAAAGGTAGAAGGAAACAGAAAAAGAGGATGACCAGCAGGAACGTGGATGGACTCAATTACAGTGGTGATGGGTGCACTGTTGGAAGACCTGAAGGACTAGGTTAGTGACAGATCCTCCTGGAGAAAATCTATCTTTGTGGTCACTAAGAGTTGACAGCAATTTGGTGTCACATAATCAATTAATCAACAAGGACATGACTGAGATGTATAAAACCATGCATGGTATCAAGAAAGTGGATGGGGAGACTAATTTCTTCCTTTGTTATAATACTAGACCTGGGAAGAGCCAAGATGCAGACTGGGTGGATATTTGGAACATGCAAAAGAAAGTACTTCACACAGCACAAAATTAATTATTACCACAAAATGTGGTGATGGCAATAATCTTGAAGAGTATTCGGAAGCTTCAGCTGGTGCAGAATGTGGCTGCATGGGTAGTAAATGGAGTCGGATATTCGACGCACATAACACCGCTGCTACGTGAGCTGCATTGGTTGCCGGTGTGCTTCCGGGTGCAATTCAAGGTGCTGGTTGTCACCTTTAAAGCCCTTCATGGCTTGGGACCGGGTTACCTAAGGGACCGTCTTCTCCCAGTTGTTTCTACCCATCCAATTCGGTCTGGTAGGCTGGGTATGCTACGGGTCCCGTCAGCCAAGGAATGTCGGTTGGCGGGGACTAGAAGTCACGCCTTCTCTGCCGTAGCCCCTGCCCTCTGGAATATTCTCCCTTCAGGGATCAGGATGTCCCTGAACCTGTTGGCCTTTCGCAAGTCCGTGAAGACCTGATTATGTGCCGGGCCTGGGGCCCTGAACGTGGGAATGGTCCCATTTCTTGGCTATATTAACATCCATACATTGCTTACAGGGCAGTCATGTATATTTATTTTGTATTTTAATTGTTTTAATTGTAATTGCTTTAACTGTTTTATGGTTTTTATTGTTGTAAGCCACCCAGAGTCACTTGTTGAGATGGGCAGCTATAGAAATCGAATGAATGAATGAATAAATAAATAAATAAAGTGGGACAGTTTTAAAGTTTTAAAGGGACTGGATATATTAACAGAGAACAGTCTTGAGATTCATTGTAACTTCTAGGTTTAAATACTAATTGAAGAGGAACAGTGGTGGGAGAGGGACACTTGGCCTGATCCAGCAGTCTATTCTCTTCCTGCCCTTTGGAACACCATATCCCTTGAGATTCACTTGGCTCCTACCCTGCTGGCATTTTAGACCTGGGAGACTGAGAGTTCTAGTCCTGCCTTAGGCATGAAATCCGGCTGGGTGACCTTGGGCCAGTCCCTCTCTCTCAGCCCAACTCACCTCACAGGGTGGTGGTTGTGGGGAGAATAGGAGGAGGAAGGAGTATTAGGTATGGCTGTTGTGGGTCTTCCGGGCTGTGTGGCCGTGTTCTGGAAGTTGTGGTTCCTAACGTTTCGCCAGCATCTGTGGCCAGCATCTTCAGTATTAGGTATGTTCACCGCCTTGAGTTATTTATAAAATTTATAAAAATAATAAAGGCGGGATATAAAATAAATATAAATATAAATAAAATAAATATTCCCTTGGGCATGGAGTCTGGAGTTTGGATGAGCCCATCACTGTGAATTTTTAGTATGACTGTTGTATGGATTTGGTTACAATGTTCTCAGGTGCCTTTATGTTGTTATTATCCTGTCATTTTTTGTTGTTTTCTTTTGTTTCTGTTGGTTTTTAATCATATGATCATTGCCCAGAGTCCCATTAGGTGAGATGGACAACTATACAAACCAATATGATAGACAGGGATGGGGATTGCCTCATGATGTACGTTTTGTAATTTGCCCCCCTCCATGGATGCCTGTGTGTGATACTTAACAGTGAAGAATTCAATCCTGCAATGTTTTTCCAGCAATACACAGACCCAATGTAGGACCCAAATAGCCAGCCAGAACCTTGGACTGGAGTTAAAAAATAAATAAATAAAAAGGAACTGATATCTCACATTTCTGATCTTTTCCCCAGACTGTATCAGATCCCCCTAATTTTTTTACTATGCAGGAAGTCTGTAATGAAAAAAACACCAACAGAATAAGGCAGGATATATTCTTAATGAAAACATATGCAAAATAAAAAATATTACATTTCTATAAGGCCAAGTTACTGCAAGATTATTTATATAAATTAATAAGCAAATAAATAAATATTTGTTATTATTTTCCTCTGAGTTTCTTCAATGACAGGGGTGAGCAACTATAACCCATGGATCATATCCCCAGAGTGAGCAGAGCCAAATTTTTTGGCTGGGAATTTTGGGCTTGGGGGATGTTAAATGGTGAATTGTAAAACCTCAGTACATCCCCTTCACTTTTTAAAAAACCAGCACCTATAAAGTCCCCCAAAGTGTGACAGGAAGAGATAAGGAAGCAGGTGTTCTCTGTGGGGGCTCCCTTCCTGCGGAACAGCTGGACATCTGAGGCAAGGGTGGATCTCATGCTCTTGGCCTGCTGGGAAGCTCATAAAAGCTGGGCCACTCCAGAAGGCCTTTAGACATGAGCGCGGAAGTGCCTCAGCACCATGAATGCCATATTCATTGTAATCGATTAACCGTACTTTTATGTCGTATTGCTTTTATTTTATATTATTGCATTTTATTGTTATTATTGCATTGGCTATGTAGTGCTTAGAGTTACCTTGACTAAAACCTAAATAAATACATGCATAAATAATCTGCCAACTAACAAAATCCTATGAGATAGGTAGGGTGAAAGACAGTGACTGACCCAGAGGCACCCCAGTGAACTCTGTAGTCAAACACGGAAATAACCCTGGGATTGTCATCTGACAGGCTTTTGGGTCTTATTTACTCAAGCTTCCTTTTAACCAGCTTTATTTCGCCAATGAAACCTGGCTTCCCTATTAATTATTTTTTTATTGATACTGCTTTGGGCCTTCAATAACTTTGGAACTGGAATGGGGAGAAAGGAAATCTGGTGGTCCTAAGGGCTTAAAAAAACTTGTTAGACAACCTTTTGATGGTTAAGACCCACATTTACCACTTTGGGTAGGAGTAAAGTTTACAGTGGGTGGGATAACGATGCAAAATTATTGTGATCCTGTCTGATATATGATGAAGACTGGGATTTTCCATTTTCCAATTGCTTTGGATGGGTTTTCTTCTTTTTTGAGACTGTGGAAGGTGTATTTTAGGGATAATAATGTTTCTCATCTCAAAATGATGGAAAATTCAGCTTCTGATTTTCAGCTGTCACACTGTGGATCTTTAGATTCTTAAGTGGCCTCAGAAAAGGAGATTGGGGGCTACATGCAACCTTGTTGTCACATGTTGGCTATCACAAAGCAAAAATGAGCAACACATTCCTGTAACAAATTGTATAAACTCCAGTGCTCAACATATGTCACCCAAAGCATCTGAACTTAATGGAAATAGGATACAGATCATGGCTCTGTAATAATACATGTCTTGTATAGGAAGTGGTATAAAAATATAACATTGATCTGACATAGTATATTCCTCTTGCATCTCTAACATTCTTATGGAGTCCTCAAAATTCAGGCAGAATTCTCACAAGGATACACAAGGCAAGGCAGACCCACATATCCCAATATTATCTCCTGATTTCTCATCACAATTGCTCAACCCTAGTTCCAACACTTTAAAACTCTCTGTGCATTAAGAAACAGCCCTGTGAGGAAGTAACATATGACCAAGCATAGCAGTGCTGACAAGCAATGATATATGTGAACAGAATGTTCCATTTTTTACCTGCTGTGTTAGGAAATGGCATATGTCCAGGTGGACAAACTTGATCAGACATTTTTCCTCCAGCTGCATCCATGGGGAGACATCACGTGGAAGGGTTCAAAATATCCAAACCAGGCCATGATAACTGGCAGCTAAGTGTGTGAACAGATTTCTTGAATAACATTGTATTTGGAGTGTCATAGAAGCATACAAAAGAGGTGTAAGAACTATTTGCCCCATTCTGAGCGTGTTTACTAATTAGTCTAGCCCAGCATTTTCTACTCTAACTGGTAAAGGCTGTCTAAGATTCTTCCAATGAGGAAGGTTTTTATTACAATAGACTAGGGAATATCTCAAGATATCCATCCTTAAGTGTTCACTTATATAAGTCTTCATATAAACTGTTCTTAACTCTTTCCTTTTAATCAGTTAAGTTGGCTAAAATGAGAAATGACATTTCTTGTTGGAGTGCCTATTGCATCTGACATAAAATGCTATGAAATCTGGGGCTGTTTTGGTTGGTAATAAAGCATGGTGTGTAATGAGTGAGAGTTGTAAACCTGCTGCTCTCCTAGTGGGAGGGCCATGAACAAATAACTTCCCATTACTAAAAAGCCATGAGTAGTTGTTATGGGAGGTATAATTGCCTCTATTTCAGTCTGTTGCTTTTGTTTGGGTTAATTGGCCAAGGAGTGAGACCCACATGCATTTGTTATATTCATAGTCATGGTGAGAAGGACCATGAATCACATTACCCTTGTACAGTCCTTCATGTGATGATATACTTTGACCCAGAGAGGAAGAGTAATAAGAAGCTGGCCAGCAATGCAAAGAACTCGCAATCATCTCAATTGTGCCTACTGGGGAAAAAAGCAATTCTAATTAAGGTGAGTGCTGCCAACTCCCTGCACACACTACCCAGAGTTTCCAATGTTATGCTTTATTCATGGGTGTTAGGCCAGTCTTCCCCACTGATACCCTCCAGATAAACTAGACTTCAATCCCCATACAGGTGAGGATTATTAAAATCCAACGTATCTGGAAGGCTCCTTTGGGAAGGCTGAATTAGACAGTTATGAATGCACATGGCATTGCATACATACCCACTGGAGGGAAGAAGGCATCTGTTGCCACGTGTGTCCTGGAATTAGGGACAGAACGTTTAACGTAACAATAAATCATTGTTTCACATAGAGGTCTAAAATATCAGCCCCAGCATATATTGTTTTGAAAGCCAGACAAATGCAATATTATGTATACAGTGAATGAACATTTCAGTTCTGAATCACAGTGCTTCACTCTAACACTTCCATGTGCTTGAGTTATATTTACTCTCTCCACATTGGCAACTCAGAGCATCATTTCTCTTTTTGAAGCCATCTTGGCATACGCTTGACTGGCCTGCGAAAGCCACTGAAGTTGTACATGTGGAGACTTCATCTTCAGTTGCCTAATGGATTCAGAAGACAGCCTGAATATTCATCATTTCTCTTTTTATGAGTGCCTGGACAATTGGACTCCAATGTTAAACACTGCTGTAAATTAAGGAAAAGCACCAAGCAAAGACCAATTTATCTGCTTTTCAAGGCTCCCCCTCTTTCGCCCCTTTCTTGCAATACTGTAGTGCCTATAATCTTTGTGAATACGAGGCATTGTTTCAGCTCCACTGAGGTGGAATTGTTTGTGCATCCCTGAAGACTGTGATATGTCTGAACTGAGACTGCTCATTTTAAACAAATGTGCACTTACCGTACGTCTCCGGAACTCCCTTCCTGAAGAAGTTAGCACTGACCTTCTTGAAACTAATGCTAAACACATGCGGGATTCTGTGCTCTTTGATAGGGAATTATAATTATTAGCTCGACATTAGGAAACATAACGTTCTCCTCCCCATTTTCAGTTTTATATTGGCCACTCTGAAAGAGCCTTGTGGGCTCCACAGGTATTTCCTGACTTTTAAGGTAATGACATATTCTGTTCACACAAGAAATCCACAAATGTTCAGTTTTTATGATATTTCAATTTGTCTAGATTTGCCGACTTGCAGATTTATTAGCATAGCAGCCGATGACAAGAACTGGATTGGAAAGAGAAAAATATTGTTCTAAGTAATAATAAAATGTGACCATAATGCATTAAAATGTTTCAAATCTATATTTACACTGGAAATCATTACCATCCACTCCAAGGGCATACATGGAAATCTCCTTTTTGTTTGTTCATCACTGCAACAGTCCTATGAGGTATATACTATTTGGTATATTGTTGAGAATATACTTGTATTTGGGACATTAATTAATTATTTCTGTCCCATTTTCTGACCAGAAGATATTCAAACTGGCTTGCAGAATGACTGAGAAATACAGTATATCTAGAAGCACATCAGGAAAGAGCAAGAGGTAATAATAATAATAATAATAATAATAATAATAATAATAATAATATATTGATGGTGGTAGAACAAAAGGTTAAAAACAGATTGCATTGTACTCAGACAATAACAGCAATAATTTTAAATGAATGATAATTTTAACTTGAATGGAAAACAGGTCTTCAGTAAATGATTAAGAATAACAAATGACAGGGCGTGGTGGTTTCCATTAGCATGGAGTTCCATACCTCCAACAAGAGGCATCCATTACCTACTGGAGGCAGACTGTCCATAGATGACCAGACCTTCCTATTAGGAAGTTTCTTCTAATTTTAGTTGAAATCTACTTCTTTACAATTTTCATTTACTGCTTCTAGTTCAATGGTTCTTCCATCTAGCACAGGAGGTGAGTGTGTAGTGACGTAGTGACTGAATGTGGTCTAATAGCCCCTGGGAGCAGGGATGATGGTGCAAAGCCATTATAGGAAGGAGTTGGACTACTATAGAAAACAATTCCTTAATGTAGGGGAGGGGGAAACATGAGAAGGAGACTCAGAGTAACTCTGCCTTAATTATGCGAGGTATAAGATCTGGAGAATTGATTCAACAGGCTTTTAAGATTCTGTTACTTTACCCTACTAGTAATAAAGATCTTTCCTTTCCAGAAATCCAAGTGTTTCTTCTTCCTGAGTTTGCTAGCCTCTCAGGGTTTGACACTGAAGGTTGGAGCCCAGTGGTCACATGATTTTGTTTTTTCTGATTTATAATTGTTGATGCTCTTAGTTTTTGTTTATATTTTGTTTAGTATTCTTATGGAGGTTATTCCTTATGGTATGCTATGGCGTATGGTGTGATGATTTATTTTGATTTTTAGAGCCTTTGGGAATGGTGGCATACAAAACAATAATAAATAAGTCCTTCTTATATTGGGAATGTTATTTTCAGTCTATTTCCTAATGATTCCTACCAAATAATAATAATAATAATAATAATAATAATAATAATAATAAATACTTCTCCATAGGCTGACATTTTCAGTGACCTGGGATTCCAAAATCATTTTCCTGGTCAGTCACTCCCAGTGCCACCCTCATCAAGATATATATTAAGTTTGTTTGTTTGCTTTCGTATGCATTACTTTGCACTTACTGTATTTACACAAAAGTGCAGTTGCCACTTTAAAGTCTGTCCATTTACCCAAGCTGAAGAGTTCCTTTTGGAACACATTTCAATCTCTTTTTGATTTTACCACCCTGAATAATTTCAGAAAACTTACTCACCTCACAGTTCACCCCTGTATCATGTTATTCACCGGTGTGGTGCAGGGGTTAAGGTATTGGATTAGGAGGGGAAGATAAAAGTTCTAGTCTATTCTCAGGCACCAAAACTCACTTGGTGACTTCGGGCCAATCATTGTCTCTCACTCCAACCCATCTCAGAGGAATATTGTGGGGAAGGGGAAAATTAGGAGGGAGTGTTATGTATGCCACCCTGAACTCCTGACACAAACAAACAAATCTAAAAGCACCAGACCCAATAAAGGTTCTCATAGAAAACCCATTTTACACACTTCAACATTGTGGAAATCTTTCATTTATTCCTACTTTTTCTATTTTTAAAAAATCAGTTACTAGTCTATGGAAGTAGTTGTCCATGATTGAGTCTGCCCAGCAACCTATGGGGAGGAACTTTGACAAAAACTTTTTGAAAGTCCAAGTATTTCTGTATCTTCATGCCATCAACCTCAAAAAAGCCTAGAATGTTAGTGAGACAAGACTTACCTTATTTGTTGTTCTTTGTCAATTCTCATTCTTCTACATATTTGATTTTTTTAATAAAATGTTTTAGATTAATGTACACAAAAGATAAAAAGTTAGTTAAATACTCTAACATTTCCTGAATACCCCCTCTCCCCCTTTTTAAAATTCGAGTTACATTAAACCATTTTTCAGTCTTTGGGGACTTACATTGATTTGAGAGAGAAGTTGCATATTTTTGTTAAAAGTTCAAAAATTTCACCTTTGCTTTCTTTAAGAAGCTTTGGATAGATACTTTCTGGACAAGGTGATTTGTTTATTTTTAATGTGTCACTTAGGGCTATTATTTATTTTCATCAGAGAAAGATCCTAAACTCCCTGAGTTAAATTATTAATACAGAGTAGCTCTTGGAGACCCTGAGAGAAAACCAGGGATTCCTATTTCTTAGAACTGGTTTCCCAGGATGCTGAGAGCATCCACTCTGATTCTGAACTGCCAGTTGACCAATTACCTAGTCCTAGGGCATAGGAAGCAGGAGGTCAGTCAATGGAAGCTTTGCTGAAAACAAAAACTGAGTTCAATTGCCTACTTACAAGTAAGGCTGTCTTCATCAGTAGGAATGTTGTTGTTCAGTCGTTTAGTCATGTCCGACTCTTCATGACCTCATGGACCATAGCACGCCAGGCCTTCCTGTCCTCCACTGTCTCCCGGAGTTGACTCAAATTCATGTTCATTACATCGGTGATGCTATCTAACCATCTCATCCTCTGCCGTCCCCTTCTCCTTTTGCCTTCAGTCTTTCCCAGCATCAGGGTCTTTTCCAGTGAGTCCTCTCTTTGCATTAGGTGGCCAAAGTATTTGAGCTTCAGCTTCAGTAGGAATACTCCAAAGCAATCTCCAGTGGTAACTGAGTCCTGGGTGGGAATCCCAGAAATGAGGCTTAAAAGCAATTGGTTTGAAGATGGAATGGTTTGTTCACTGGTGCTATCTTTTGTTAGCTTCATTCAGTCAGCTGTTTTTTGTATTGTGTCTCTGTACTTGACTGCCATAAATACTACCCTCCCTCCCTCCCTCCCTCCCTCCCTCCCTCCCTTCCTTCCTTCCTTCCTTCCTTCCTTCCTTCCTTCCTTCCTTCCTTCCTTCCCAAATAATTGTTGTCATAAGAATAATTCTCATCTTGATTTTTCTCAGCCACACTGGTAATTCCTGGTTTTACAATTCTTAAAAAAATATTTTTTTAAAATCCAGTAATTTGGCATCCCCAAGGGAAATATTAATGCTTTTTATATGAAAACCTTTCATTTCTTGGTTAAAATAAGATTTTTAAAAAAATCCTCATTGGTTTTGAATTAAACATGGAAAACTTCTATAAAAGTCTTCTGTGCCCTTTAAATGAATTCCATGAAAATTAAGATTGCTGTGGATATTTTAGATATATTACTTCCTTACAAGAAATAGCTGAGACTTATTTCTGAATGTCCTGGTTAATATTTCTAGCAAGACACATGTTTCATTGCTAAATCTTAGTAATTTAGGTAATATTTATGATGAGAATGCTTGTTCCAAGAGCTTGGATTGAAGTATGTAGACAAAATCAACAGGGTTCTTAAAGGAACTTTAATTGGCTATCAAAAAAAAATCCACAATTTATTTAATGTCTCCTTTCCAAGAGAATATATTGTTGGTTCAGCTGCTGCTTCTTAAATCTCACCGTATTTTATATGCTTTGGCCATTACCTATTGCCAGAAAGTATACGATGCAGTGTGATTTAAAGTATGGTCTGATTAAGTACACAGAAATGGATTTGTTGGCTGGGTGAGGAATGAAGGAGACATCACTGTTTTAAATGTAAATTATGCAGCTGTACAGTGCCTATCCAGTTTAGACAGTTGAAAAAAAGATTATTAATACTGATAAATTACGTAGTATTCTTATTTAATAACACCACAATCCAGTGGAAAAGAGACAGTCCTGCACAGCAAATTCACAAGAGTTGCCCATTGGATTATGGCTTAAAGTAATACCTTAAACTTTGTGCTTTCTCTGCATTTTACCCTTTTTTCTACTTTTATTACAAGATTGGCTGGCTGATATTTCATCTCAGAGTTGGGGAATTGGTTATAACATTTTTAAAAAATGGTAGTAAAAAAACCACAGGACAGTTTTTTCCTCAGTAAATTAAGATGGTAAAAAATGGTCAGATCAGTAGGAAAGTTAAATGATTCTGCATTCTAATAAGAGTTAGTTCAGATAATTGCTTTTTCTTTCTGCCCCTACTAGGGATGGGCATGTGCAGGTGTCTGCAGGGTATGGTAAAAAACTCAAGATAGTGGCTGCCCATAAAAAAACAGGCGGAGCTTTGATTGTACCATCATGGTCACTATCTTGTCTTGTTTGACCCCACTCTATGGACACTCCTGGGCAGGCAAACAGGTTCTTGCTATCTGTTTTGTCTTTGAATACAACTGTGAGGTGTACCATTCAGAGATACAGGTGAGTGAATTCATGAATTTCAGTTTTTCACAATTCTTCATTAGTCTGTCTGTCTGTCTGTCTGTCTGTCTGTCTGTCTGTCTGTCTGTCATCTATCTCTTGTGTTTGCATGCCATCTGCATGAACAACTTCAGGCACCTTACCGCATACAATCAAAGGCAACTCTAAAATAATGCATAAATAAATAAATAAATAAAATAATGAATGCAGAAAACCACTGCTGTCTAATTCAACTTCTTGACAACACTGTTCAGAAGAGAACTGTCTGCCAGATTTCAAAGGGATGGGAGGTCCCAGCCTCCCATCTCGACCTTAAATTTATTTTGTTAGTTTCCCCACCAGTTTATTTTAAACAAAGGCCTGCCTAAAAATAATTTACATTTCTTCGAATATACTGTAAACTATATATACACTCTTGCTTAATCCATAGATTTTATGCAAAGAGATTCCCTGTGCGGCCATATCATGGTTCAAATCAATAAATATATACTCTGATGTTTGTGAACAACTCTTTCATTAACATATGCATTCTGTAAATACTTTTCTTGAATACACTTATTTTGTTTAGTATTTTTTTTAATCAGAGAACTGTATTTTTATTTGTCACAATTATTTGTATGCTGTCTATTCAAAGAATTCTTGGTGGCTTAAATATTACTACCTTTAAAATATTTTTTAAAAGAATTTTATTAGATTTAAAGCAAGGATAAAAACTACAAAAAAGAAAAAAAATACAAAAAGAAAAAGAACAAGAACTAAAAAAGTGTGAAAAAACAAGATTTTTTTAAAGATTACATAAAGAGGTGACTTCTGAGTTTTAACAGCAAGAATATACAGCAGTTTCCATAATCAATCTATATCAAATAATCAACTCTATATCAAATCAAACTCACATTATTTCTATAAATCATTCCATTAGCACATATGAAAATCACTAAATACAATAGCTCCCTCCCCTTATATTAAACGAAAAGAAAATATATAAACCTCCTAATCAACTTTCCCCCAAAAGACAACATTTATTTAATTATTTCCTTCCTACCACTGTTCTATACATTTCTGTCCACTATAATAAAGATCAAACTAAAAAGCATATAAATTATCTGCTCTTATAATTAATAATACTACAATTATAACGATCTTAATCATATTAAACCCAAAGCCAAGCATTTATTATTATACCTTATTAATCTTAATCCAAATCCTTAAAAAGAAATGAGGTCAAACAAGCCTTAAAAGCAATTCAGATAAACATTCTTAAATCCTTACCCCACTTCAAAGTAAACCAAAGCATTTCTATATCTCCACAGTACACACAAAGCATTTTTCTTAAAAAATTCAGACAGCCTAACTGCCCCCCTTAAAAACTCCAAGTTCTCATCAGAAAACCTCCCATAGATAACAAACTCTTCCTTCCCATAACATTCCATCAGAAAAACAATTTCATTTATGATTTGCAATTCGGTCTGTCCCTTTAATTTCTTCAATCCAACAATCCAGTCATCGTCTGGCATTTCGACAAAAGCCTCAATCTCGCTGTCAATAGAAACATTTCTATCGTTAAGCTCTTCAGTTTCTTCCATGACATCCCCAGCCAGATGACACATTTTAGAACTGATGTTTTCTACAATGTCCCAAATATCTTGCATAATAACCTGACAGGAATCGAAAAGAATCTGTTTAAACTCAGAACGGAAATTTGAGAATGTCTGCTTGAAGTCTTTCCTGTCTCCGGCAGTAGATTATGGCGCCCCCTAGGTACTTAACTAGCGAAAATAGGTGTTAATGGAAAATTTCCAAAAGCTATTTACACAAATGAAAGTAAGATAATGAGCAGCTCTCCAGAGAAAGTGGCAGCAGAAAGCTGAAGATTCAAAACAGCAGATTCAACATGTAGGAAAATATTAAAATCTTCAAATTCAGTACAGAAATAATAGCAGGGAGGCAATTATTTACTCTCAGTCCTCCTTAGTATTAGGATGTGAAACAAGCCAAAACTTAAAAAGATTTTTAAAAGTTAATCCCAAAAAATAACAATAAGCACCAAGAGAGATCACTTCTCCTTGCTGTAGAAAGCCTCTCTTAGGGTACATAAACTTAAAAAGATATAAATTTATTTATTTATTTATTAAATTTCTATCACCGCCCATCTTCCCCCAAAGGGGGAACTCTGGGCGGTTTACAATACATTGGGTGATTTAGAAATGGGGTGGCCGGTCCTAGTGTCCCTTTAAGTCTACAACGTGGCTTGGAAATGGTGACAACCCAGCCTCCCGACGTCTCTTACCAGATTAGTGCAAACGCTGTTTGCGATCCTCTGGCTGCAAGGTGCTGTTCTGGAGGACAAATGGGGTGATTCCAAGTATTTTCTTGTCCATGAAAACACTCCAGGGCATCAGGAAAAACCTGCCTGAGCCCTCAAAAAACTGCCGCATTGTCAGCTCTGTCCGTGGAGGCCACGAGCACAGCTGTTCAGTCCGCCATGTCCCCACCGGAAGTCACTACCTTTAAAAATATTGATAAAAGTGTAAAATTTTGAATCTTTAAAAACCTATTAGTATCTTCTAAAAATACTAATTAAATAAATTTACATGAAACTAAACCTATTCCTTCAGCATATCTAATAGAGATTAGGTTTAAATTAGCATGTATTTCTGTGAAAGTGGACTATTTGAATGTGTGCTTCATTGGCCAAACTATATCTGTATGTGTATGTGTGTGTGTGTATACAGTATACATATATACAAACCTATAACTGTACTTCAGGAACCAAAGTCTAAAAGTGTGGCATTCAGCATGGCATGGATCTCCACAATTTTAAACCCTAAATACCCAATGCATTTAATACAACCTTAGGTAGAGTTGATTGTGTTCAACTTTAAGAACAGTTTTGGACAATATAAACCTCCTCTGCATGTGGTGAAAGAACACAATGAAGTTGTGGGCCACATGGCTTATCCCTACTTCTGTCACTGTGAACATTAACCCCTCCTACCATTGGTTTATTTAGTGGGTTGTGAGGAGGTTCTGAGTTCCTACTGACATCGAACATAAATAGTTTTTCTACCTGGCAAAGAGACTCAGCTGCTATATGTGGTATTGGCAAAAATAAGGTTAGGGCAGAGCTTTCCAAACTTTTCATGTTGGTGACACACACAAGGCAGGCACTAGGACCTGCATGGAATCCTGGCAGGGCTCGGAGGCATCAGCAGCCGCGACACACCCAGACACTGCAGCCGACACACTAATGTGTCCCGACACACAGTTTGGAAAGCTCTGGGTTAGGGACTTGCATTGCAGAATCTTTCAGTGCTTAGTGGGAGCTTCTGAACTGTAACTGAGCTTTGATATCACATTGAAGTTTAAAGGTTCCTCCCTGCTTTTAATAAACAGAAATGGTTACAAATAGTTTTGCTGATTTATTAGCCCAAATTGCATAACTCTATCTGAGAAAAACTCGGTAGCTCAAAATGAGGGAGAATATCTACAGCTCCTGGCTGAAGTTTATTATTATTTTTAAATAATCATTTAAACTCAGGCTTTACTTATTGCAGCAGACAAATCATATTTTCAAATTCTTGTTAACAAGAAGCTCATTCTCTAAACAGAGGTGAGTGTTTTATAACTGAAATTTCTGGAGCAATGGTGCACGCTCTCTCTCTCTATTAATTTTCCCTTGTCTACTGTGACTATCATTACATTCCTGAGGCCCTTTTTAAAATAAACTCCCCTGTGATGAAATGCAAGGAGGGAAGCTGGGAAGCAGCAAGCAAGCTCTGCCTTAGTATCTCTTGTGGACCATCCTGATGACTGTAATTGCTGCCATGTTATGAAAACCGTTTTTTAAAAGGCGCCAGAGTTCCAAATAAAACATAACATGGCTTTGATACAATAAATATTACTATCATTGTTTAAAAATGTTGTGACCCGTCTGATTGTTTCTGAGAAAGAGGTTTTCCAGCATTGCTGCTTCTTTTTTCTTTTATCTGCAAAAATTCTATTACCACAGCTAAGGATGAAGGAAAATCCTCAAGGCAGATTTGATTTAAATGACTGCCAAATAGTCAACACCGTCTTCCTTGACAGTGAACTTCGAAGTGAAAATAGACCAAATCCTCGGCAGAGTTCTGAAAAAGTCTTTTTAGCAGACACCTTCCCCCGCCCTCCTTTGTTAGGAAATTTTAGTAATTCAGTTCTGGCAATTTAGAAATGTTAGAATAAAGGCCATGCAACTCTTTTCAATTAAGTCTGGTTTTACAAAATGCAATCACTCGGCTGCAAACTAACATAGAATGTGAAGCAAAGAGAGGACAAGGGACAGTTTCTCCATTTGCATATGGATGAACAAAGGCTTTAGTGGGCAGGATAATGACATGGAGTGCAGAGGGTAATGGTGCAAATGGGCGCAGCAGTGTTACATATGAAGGACACCCCCCCCCTAGTTTTTTGGGAGGTAGGATTATCAGATCTGGGTGTAAAACTTCATATGGCCACTATATGGTGGCAAAGGAATATTCTGCATCTCTTTGCCACCATCTGGTGTCATCTGGATTTTTGCACCCCAGATGGTAGTTCTAGGTTTTAAAGAAGAGTTTGTCTTTTTCCAACTAAAATGGCAAGAAACCATGTTACTAATTTTCAGCAACTGCATCATCAAATTGTGGCAGTACAGTCAGAGGAGGCTCCAAAGGCCATTTAAACAGGGTCAGGGATGATAAATCACCTGTCCTGCTTTAATTAAAGGTGCAAAAGATGATTTCTACAATGAGCTCCCAATATTGTACTATTGGCAAATAATAGGGAATTCATAGGTGAGATTTATGTAGCAGTTCAATAGCAAAGACACAAATAACAAAAGAGCATATTGCAATCCATACAGTAGCTTTAAATTAGTGTCATTTTCTTTGGAATAGTGAACTACCATGTGGAGTTCATGGTGCTCTCTGAGCTCAGAGAGCTGTTGGATAAATGCTGGCTAATAGGGAGGAAGCTAGAGAAGAGTAAACAGACACAGAGTGCAGCTTTTCAAAGCTATAAAATCTTTACTATAGATAAAAGCAAAGTTGTATATACAGTTACAGCATTGCAAAAGTAAAAAACAGCTTACAAGCAGATACACAATCTTCCGTGTTGCTTCCACTGATAGACGTGAAGGAGCACAAACTTTGGCAACTCTCTCATAGCCAGGTATAGCTACACACTTCTCAGTCCTCAGGAGCAGAACACATGAAGATGGCTACTAGACGAGCAGATGTCAAGAGCAAAGGAACCATTGTTCACAGCTAAGATATACACCTCTTACCAATTTTCTGATTGGTTGAAACTTAGGTGTGAAAAACACCAAGCACAAAGCATAGAACATTGCACATAGCAGAACCTGCCAAAGGGTGGCAGTGTTGCATCCAAGCAAGCATGCGTCACCCCCCTTTTCTCACTCTGCTCTCACAGAGCAGGCTTCCCACGAAGTTTCATGGCGTAGACATAATAATGCATCACGTGATACCTTCACTAGCCACCTGGCTTCATATCTATGAAAGATATGAAGAAAGCCATTCAAAGCTATGAGAAAGCTTTGTTTTATGCAGAAAGCAATTTGCCATTTCACATGAGAAATCTGACAAGAGCACCATGGACTCCACAGTTCAACCCTGAGCTACAAATATTCTCTTCGAGTGAACTACCAGTTCATCTGTACTGAAAATTAACCCTAGAATTATTATTTTCTTACTTATTGGTTGCATTCATACCCTGCTTGTCTTCCAGGAGCTAAAATGGGCTCTATCATAATGGAAACCTGTGATGTTGTTGAGGTTGAGAAATAGTGACTGGCACAAAGTAAGCTTCATGGCTGAGTAGGGCTTGGAATCTGGGTCTTCCTAGGTCAGTACTCTAGCTTCTTCACTTCACTAATACTCCCCAGTCATCAGTGGATTTAACTGATTTAGCATTCTCAGAAGGAACTCTGGGAATCAATGTTTGTAAAGCACTTGGGAATTTTAACCAGAACTCTCAGCATACTTCTGGAGCTAGTAGTCTGATCTAAATACTGTACACTTACAAGGGAGGACTAAGTCCCATTGGAACATGACACAATTGACTTCTGAGCAAAGATGTTAGAATCGTGCTGTAAAATCCCCCAAATCTACATAGCTAGAGCACATCAGTATGCAGTTAAACATGCCAAGGTTCCACTGAATTCAGTGGGATTTAAGCTGACATCTGCTGCATGGAACTGTATCTTATACCTGAAATGCAGATATGCATTGATAAGTGGCAGTGTCCAGATGGACAAAAATGGACACTCACATGATCTGTTCAGTTGTTTCTGTTAAATAATAATTTTAGTTTAAAACTGAACTTCATCCTTCTTCAAGGGCTGCTTTTGGTCTCCCAAGGCTATATTCCTGGAACTGTTGCAGTACAAAGCCTGAAAGAAGTTTACCCTAAGGGGAAAAAATCTTCTTGGACTGGAGGAATAGAAAGGCTGGGGAAAAAACCATCAGTATAAAAAGATATAGGGAGTATTCTGAAGCTACCATTAGAGGTCAGGGGATCCTCCTGGCTTTCACTTCCTAAAGGAGATGTTTGAAATGAAATGGAAATATTTAAAGGAGAATTTGAGAGCTGTGGTACCACACATATGGAGGCATTGGATTGTGGAAGTTTCTTTATTTGGCCACTATTTTGTATCCATTGGCTTATACAGAATAAATCTGTATATCATCCAGGAATACTTGTATTTTTCTAATCCTTGAAGAAACAGGGGAAAGGGGAAGCCTCCTCCCCAATTTTATTAGATAAAAAGAATATTTTGTGAATGGTCGGTGTATTTTCTTGAGTGGTCTTTAGGAATACTTTGTGAGTGGGAGAACTGACTATCATGATGAGCTTCAAGAGTTCTTTGGAATGAAAATTTCACTGGACAGAAGGAGCGGTACAGCAGCAGAGGCTGCATGACCTCCTGTGATACAGGTTACATGTCATAGCATCTGCAAATTCACCAGGTCAAATGGAGAGATGTTAGATCTTATTCAGTGTTGGAGAAGGATGTGTCAAGGAAGGGACACATCCCTTCCCTAGGTGATACTCAAAATGAAGCCCATTTTTTTCTTGAATGCAGCAAACAAATCTAATATCTAGATGGATGCTTTTCCCTTATTCTTTGAGAGAGGAATAGGTCACAGATACATATTACTTTCTATTGCTGTGATTATTATGTTTGGGAGGAAAAGATGAGATTTCAAGAGCATTCTCTTTCTTCATATCACGGACGTTTCAGGCTATTCTTAGTCATTCAAGTACCTTGGGTTAATATCTGACAAATGTCACTGTTCCACCTTGTATGGGAGCTCCATAAACATTATGGGAAACAGCTACATTCTTGATCTCAAGAGCTGACATACAAACGTTCAGTTTTCTGGAAATGTTAGTCTCCAAGATATCCTGGCACAGCTGTATAACAAATTTGGGTTCTCTGGGCTATCATGTGAAGTTTACTGAATTAGTTTGGGGTAAGGATTTGGCTCTATTTAGAGCAAGAAACATACAAATAGCATGCTTTGTTTAGTCATCAGGATGTCTCGGTTTCCTTGTAAATTTCATTCTTGATAATGGGCTAGTTTAATGGGCTGGATTCACACAACATGCTTAACCATGTTAGTTAAAGAATAGTAGCTCCGTTTGCACAAGTTGCAAAGTTTGGTTAACTTTCACATTGGGGGTTTGTTTGGCTAAGCATGTCTGACAAACTCAGCCTATTTCACAGGTGTTTGGTACAAGGCACAATGATGCCAGAGATGTCATGTGCCTTCCTTACCCCTGTCTATGGATACCCATGGTCTATTTGGTTAGTTTATGACAGTGCTTTCTAAAGTGCCGCCGTTGGTGACACACCAACGGTGGCAGCAGTGGCGGCGTGGCGCGTGCGCGGGGGTGTGCACGGCGGCGGGGCGCGCGGGGGGGCGTGGACGGCGGTGGTGGCAGCAGCGGCAGCCTCCGCTAAAACGCGGAAGCGCTGATGGCGTGCCGCTGCCGCCACACACACCTCCGCTGCCGCTTCCGGGTTGTGTGGCGACACACCAGACTGTGTGTTGCAACACACTAAAGTGTTGCGACACACAGTTTGGAAAGCTGTGGTTTATGATTTGCATGCATTTAGAAAACAGGTTAATTCTGTAAACAGATTAGGAGTGTTGTGCATATGCAATCTACATGTTGCAGAATTAGTTTAATTATTTGTGTCTACCTTGTTTTAGAGAAAGAGGTTCAGTTGCTATATTTTTAGATTTTCCAACCTTCTTGGGTTATAGGTAAGGTAAAGGTACCCCCCGCACATTTGTGCAGTCGTGTCCGACTCTAGTGGCCGGTGCTCATCTCCGTTTCTTAGCCGAAGAGCCAGCGTTGTCCGAAGAGGCTTCCACGGTCATGTGGCCGCATGACACACGTGGAACGCTGTTACCTACCCACTGAAGTGGTACCTATTAAACTACTTGCATTTGCATGCTTTCGAATTGCTAGGTTGGCAAGAGCTGGGGAGAGTGCGGGAGCTCACTCTGCACGCAGGGCTAGGGATTCGAACCTCCGAACTTGCAATCTTCCGATCAACAAGCCTGGCGTCTTACCTGCTGAGCCACCACGCCCCACGGATGTGGGTTATGGGTTATCTTGGGTTATGCTTGTGCCAATTGCCAACTTTATAAGTCATGTACAAATTTCCTAAAATTCTGAGGTGTCTATTTGTCAGTTTAACAATTAGTGAGGCCAATCATTAGAATGATAGATCTAATATTGGATTTCATTATTATTCATTCAACTATATTGGAGTTGTGTGCTTACACCCAAGTAACATAAAAGAATAATCTCATGCCCCCTAAAGGCCTAATACATATTTAGTGGATAAACTTTTAAGATTCACAACTTCATGCCCAAATAATAAGATATATGAAGTTGTTACTAAGTGGGCAGGTATATTCTATGAACAGAGAAGAGAAACAAAGAAAATACGTATGTACAAAATGAGAACGAAAGAGTAAGCAATGCAAGAAATAGCAGTAGTTGAGTACATAATTAAGCAGAAATTAGTGTAAGTTTAAATAAGATCTTGGAACACAAGATCTAATCAATGCAAGTGCATCAAATTACAGTACTGACTTATGGTAACTGACAATCCTGGGCAGACCTTGATGATGACTTCCAGTTCAGAAACAGCTCAGACTGGCTGGAATTACTGTATGCTTTGAAATCACTGTGTTGATGTTTCAGCCTACTACCAAATGTTCTAAGACATTTAAATATTTACCCAGTGATTTATGTGTATTATAATGTTAAATGCCTAATTAATTTTACACCTTGCTTGGCCAGTGTGAATGGCAGAAGATTATGTACCATGTTTGAACATATCCAGACCCTTAGATAGGTTGATGTTGCTCAGTCCCATGACAACACTGTTTGTGTAGAGATTGGGTAGATATGGAGAGTTATACGTTAACAAGGACATTCTGTTATTTTCTCAGCTATGCTTGTCCTGGCTACAAGACTCTTGGGAATGCATCTGGACATGTCGATTTGTTTCACATAGCTATTTTTAATGTGGAAATATCATTATGAAGGTCTTAATTTTGCACAGCGAGTAGTTAAATACCACATTTCTTTCTATACCAACTCCAGATATGGTAGGATTATAATCCTACCAGTTGGAAGGCTGGTCTAATGAATTTTTACCAGCCTAGCAGGAGATTCAGGTGATAGAATGAACCAAATATTAGAGCTGGACCTGAGAGACCTGAGCTGTAATAGTTGCTCATCTATAAAGCTCTGTAAATAGCGTGTCATCCTATACAAACATATAGAACGGCTTGCTACTGAGGCCAACAGTTCAACCATCTAGCTCAGGTAATCTTTTTGAAGACAGGGGATGCATACGTGTGCATGCGCGCGCACACACAGAGAGATATTTCTTGACAGCCAACAACTGCACAGTTAATAGCGTGATGACACTGGGGAGGGGTTATCTGGAATTTTTAGTCCCCCCACAGTTGAGTTATGCCCCCTTTCCTCTTTTACCTCTTCTTAGCTTGTCTTTGGAATGGTAATAAAAAAAATATTGAGAAAATCAAAATTATAGAGGGGTCTCATTGAAATTACAGGTGTGTTTGCCATGAAAATGAATGTAGTAATTGCTTTGGCCAGCAAAGTAGTTCTGTAGTTTTTGGAACTACAGCTCCTGATGTCTGAGCAACTTCTCCCAGGTAAGAAAAAGACTTCCAGACTTCCAGACTTACCAAGCCCACCCATACTTAATTTCCCTGTCCAAGAAAATCAGATTTGGGGGCTGATGTAGCCTGAAAAACAAAAACTTCCTATAATGAGGTTGTTTAATAAGTCAGAGCAGCCCAAATATGTGAACTCATTGGTGTTCCTCCCACAGACTTGTTGGGCTTGGCAAGAAGATTAGCTGGTCAAGCTTTTAAAAGGGCCAACATATTAAGTGCCAATTGGAGGTATCAAAAGTTATCAAAGCATATTTTCTAAGAAGGTATAATTCCTTGTGATTTGCCCTTACCTAACACCTACGAATCTTTACATTTTATTAAGTTGAATTTCTAGACTAAAACTATAAACAGCCACTTTTTATTCCACCAAACTTTAAGGATGAAAGGCTATTCAGAAAATACTTATATATGAATAGGAGTAAACACACCGAAGCACATACTGTTCTCCCAATTTCCTGTGAAGTCTGAAAATCAAATCTGAAAATAGGATTATATGATACATTATTTGTAAGATCATTGTGTTCATGCTGCCCAATTACTTTTCTACTTCTCTTAGCTAGGAATACCAGGAGCGCTGGATGGCATGAAAGAGATACAGGAAACTCTTAACTCTTGGCTACCATCTTATGGCCATACGGATTTTTGCACCCCAGATGTGATAAGGTAAAGGTAAAGGTTCCCCCCGCACATTTGTGCAGTCGTGTCCAACTCTAGGGGCCGGTGCTCATCTCCGTCTGTTAGCCGAAGAGCCAGCATTGTCCGAAGACGCTTCCGTGGTCATGTGGCCGGCATGATGCATGCGGAACGCTGTTACCTACCCACCGAAGTGGTAGCTATTCATCTACTTGCATTTGCATGCTTTCGAATTGCTAGGTTGGCAAGAACTGGGGTGAGTGCAGGAGCTCACTCCGTCATGCGGGGCTAGGGATTCGAACCTCTGAACTTGCGATCAACAAGCCTGGCATCTTACCTGCTGAGCCACCATGCCACCAGATGTGATACCCCAGATGTGATAGTTCTGTCCTTTTACCCAGACACAGAAATAATTGCTTGAGTAGCTGGGGGTGGGTGGGGGTGGGGGCAGGAATAATTCTGTTGCCTTTTTGGATTCTTTAAAATTAATGCTGAATGTAAACAATAGATTCCAGCAGACTATTTGACTAAATCCATTGCCAAAAATATAGTGGTGATAATGGGGCCTAAGGCAGGGGAAAGGAAGGAACTGTAAATCAAGCAAAACTCTAACTGCACATACATTAAAATTAATGAAGTATTTTAAAACTGAAAGTGCCAGCCACCCATGTGAGCTACTTAAAGCATTACACATCAGCCCTGTGGGTGCAGTTTTAAGCAAACTCTTCATTCCTGCATTGTGTGAAAGAAGTCTGAAAGCGGGCCGTACATGTTCAGCAGCACAACACCTTTAATTATCAAATGCTGGGGAACACACAGCAGAGTGAAGTGAAATGAACATTGCTTCATTTGCAAGCAAGCTCAGGATCAGAAAGCTCAGGATCTTCTCCAATGCAGAGTTTTTAGTATCTCAGCAGAACGTGTGTCATAGAGAATGTAAACTAGGTTGGTATGTTATAACAATTCAGCCTTTTTTGAGGATTGGGTGCCAGTTAAACACTCCTGCTCCAAAGTGGATTGATGGCAGCCTGAAGTGAATGTACAAAGAAGGGGAAAACGTTATCAGCTCATACCAGAAGAGACTATGTTCTTATTTATTAGTTGAATTCCTCAGCAAGTGTCAGAATTAATATCACAAAAATGATATATATCCAGCATGGAACAAAACCTCCACCATATAAAGTAACACATCAACCCTTATGTGCTGATGAGATATAAAGTGCCATAAAATACTTCATAAATGCCATTTAGTATTTATGTTGTGAGAGTGTTTGAATCTGACTCAGACTTAATTAAGGTTGTGAGATGTAGCCTGATCCTCCCATTAGGCTGCTTGAGTCAGATCCAGGAATAGCAAGATTGTCTGATGGTTAAAGAACTGTTCTAGGGACAGGCAGATTCCCTTTCCCACTCAGGAATTTTGGCAAGATTTCCCAACCTTATCAGCAAGCATTGCCATTTATTGATGGTAATGATATCGGACTGGCTCCAGGAGGTAGGATCAGTTGCTTTATAGTGGCTGCAACACTTTGCACTTTTACCTAGGTTGTTAGTGGGTGCTGCTTCTGAAAAAAAAAGTTGTATTGACTGGGGACTGCATATTGCAGATCCAAACTTGGAGCTTTCTAGCCTTGATGAACTGGGAATTCTGGGAACACCAGGGTAGGGGAGGGTGTCATGGAACTTAAACTAAAAGTTCCAGAAACTTTATTCCATGTCTAATTGGTCTGTGAAAAATATGAGTGCCCCAGCAAAGTAGAAGCAATCTGGGTAGACTGAGCAAAGAGACTAACTTTATTTTCTGCATCATAGTATTCTCAAACAGTTAAGACTGTATTCTTCATTCTGAATTTTTAATTCAGGCTGGCCACACAGATAAGGGCACACAGGCAATTTTGGGAGCAGGCATGTCTTCATCCTTACAATCAAGCGATGTATCTGAATAGCTGGATGCAGATCTAAGGCCTTTAGATGGCAATTATTTTAACTGGTTACTTTTCTTTTAGATATGCCTCCACAGCAGCTGCTTTTTCCCAACCGTGTTTTAGGAGCTGGGTGAGAAGCTGCAGAGGAAGAAAAGCAACAGAGAGAGGGGCAAGGGTGAGGAACTCCTGCCCACATGTAGCTCCTGACTGGTATTTTGCTGATCCTTGAATCCTTTGGCAGTTTGCCACTAAAATTGGATGGTGAATGAAATTTGTTAACAAAATTCAGTGCCATGTTTTGTCACAAAAATAAAAGCAGGGGCATTGCAGACCGCTGAAAATTGGAAATGAATTACCATTTAGAAATCAGTATTGTTTTGGTTTCTTTTGTTAGTTTTGAGCTTTAACCCTTTCTTTCTTTCTTTCTTTCTTTCTTTCTTTCTTTCTTTCTTTCTTTCTTTCTTTCTTTCTTTCTCTTCTTTCTTTCTTTCTTTCTTTCTTTCTTTCTTTCTTTCTTTCTTTCTTTCTTTCTTTCTTCTACATCACAACCAACAGAAGCTATGAAAAGGATAACACTGCCATACAACAGAAACATCTCAGAAACGACCAATGGATTGTTACAACCACATGGCATCACCGTAGCACATAAACCAACCCAAACCCTTCAGAACATCTTAAGTAACCCAAAAGACCCAGTAGCCCAAGAAGAAAAAACAGGAGTTATCTACAACATACAGTGTAAGGACTATAGCAGCCACTATGTAGGACAGACGGGCAGAAGACTAGCAGAGCGCATCCACGAACACCAACTAGCAATCAGAAGACACTATGAAAACTCCTTAATCTCACAACACATGGACAGACTCAACCATACTTTCAACTGGGAAACTGTGAGCATCTTAAACCAAGCCAAATCCAAAAATGCTAGAGAATTCCTGGAAGTTTGGCACTCAGACAAAGCAGCCATCAACAGACACATAGAGGTAAACAACATTTACATACCATTCATAAGAGACAATAGAAAAGCCAGAAGACCAGAACACCTCCTTGCCAGCAATCAATACCCAGATATGCATAGATTAACACCAAGATTAGCACCAGAGGAACAATCAAACAGCACAATATACCCTAATCAAGGAACTATTAACTCAATCAACCAAGTAGCACACAGCCCAATCAAGGAACTCCTAAGGGGAGAACAACACCTCCACCAACACAAGCAGGACAAGCCATGGTATATAAACAGGGAGCAAGTCCCACTCCCTTTTCGCACTGAAGTTGTTGCCTAGTCTGGCAATGAAACATCTGCAAGAAAACAACAAGGCTCAGAGAGCACCAACTTACTCCCTCCCTCCCTCCCTCCCTCCCTCCCTCCCTCCCTCCCTCCCTCCCTCCCTCCCTTTCTTTCTTTCTTTCTTTCTTTCTTTCTTTCTTTCTTTCTTTCTTTCTTTCTTTCTTTCTTTTTCCAGATTTCCCCAGGATTTATTTTCAACTTTTCATGGCCCCTGCTGCTGTTATGTTTTGGACCCATCTAGCATTTGAGAGGTGAAAAAAGGAACCAAGAATAGCTGTTCACCATTAAAAATATATCTATATCTGCAACAGTTCTAGAAATATTACAAGCTCTCTGCTTCCCTCAAAAAATTGTATGGGGATCCCAGGCATTTTTGTTATCATCCTATGGCTTCAGCACTTCTTCCACCTTTGGGAAGAAGAATGATATTGAATAGTACTACAATTAGTAGTAGTAATAGTGTTACTTTCCACAAAAATCTTTTAAGGAAGAAAAGAAATGAAAAATAACTGCACAGCATCTTTTGGCTGGTAACTTTCAGGAATATCCTCCATCTAGAACATCCCATGGGACATCGCAAGGTCTGCCTGAAAGGCTTCCCAAACCAGATAGATATACAGATATAAATGTGGAATCTCAGATAACTTGTCCATGTATCAGAGCTTGGACATCCATGTCAAGATGCACAGTAGCCCAAACCCAATGAGACTAAAATCTCACTTGTATTTCTATTAAGAAACACTGCTGTACCTATAGGATATCAACAATTCCCATGTTTAAATCTTGGATCCTTTTCTCTAGGTGAGGCAGGTACTGTATTGCTGTTATGTGCTCTTCTAAGGATGACTCCTCAGGAGAAGATGAAGGATCAGCCATTCTAGTAAGTCCTCCCCATCACTTCAGAATCACTAGCTCAGAATCAATCCCTACTAGCCCATGTTCTTCTGCCCAGGACTTTCATCAATGCAGCAACGTAGCCCATGTGAACAGTAGCACTGCTGGCTTGAGTATCAGAAGATAGATGCCACAGTGCTTGCTTGCAAGGGAGAGCATATTGGGAGTGAAGGTCCACCCAAGAGTAATCCAGCATGCCTGACTGAATTTGCACCCAAATCAGGTTTAACACAACAAGGTATAACACAATCGTGTGGACGGCCTTGTACCCAGATCAGGTTTAATGAGCATTAGCTGATAAGAACAGGATAGCTACAACCTCCATTATAAATATAAGCCACTCAACCTTCTGCTTGAGTAGCTCAGGAAATAATATGTATTTTTTGTCTGTAAGCCTGTACAGTCTGTTTTCTTGTGGCCTGGATGATATGACATATTGTTTGAATTCTGACTGTCATTCTCTCATTTTCATTATCTGGGATGAAGCCTAAGGCTTGGATCAGTTTGACTTTTTTCTTCTGGACTGATTTAGTGGCTACTTTTTGATGGTTGTGTATCTTTTCTTTTTGGCTGTGAGTACCCCTTTGGAAATTAGATCATGGACTGCCACTCCCACCCTCTAAAAAAATAGTACATTTTTAGACTTCCAACTGTATATGAATTGTGCATTGCCTAGCTATATCTCATGATCATGGTCTGAATAATTCAGACTGTTTTCAAAATTGATTTGTACCCATTTTGTTGAAGGACAATTATAAAGTCATCACAATAACAGAATCTGACAATACAAATTTCTAACATATCTACGGCAGCCTTTTCTGCAATTTTAATGTTTAATTGTGCACATACTCGCTGCATTTGCAAGGCAGAATTTTTCAGGCCTATAGCTTACTATAAACACAAATCCACTGTTTCCACTTAGCTACTCCTGCCAATGGGAACAGCTAAGTTTCTTCCATAAATTGTGTACTGTGTAGAAGTCCAATCCTGTTTCTCCCAAAATCAGAAGTCAAGAACAAGTTGTGGCTTCTGATTCTGCTTGTTACCAAATAAGCCAAAATTCCTTGTTCATTGGCTAAGGCAAACAAATTATTAAAAGCCTTCATCAAATGCATTTATTTAGTTCAGCTAACAAGAGGAGCTGGCAAAAATGTAAGAATTCTGTCTTGCTCATGATGTATGAATATTTACACTCATCCTTGAATAAGATTTCCCATTGAAGCAGATTAAGCTGCTTTGTTGACTAGTCCTCTAAAAACACATAATCATTGATTTATTTGTTTATTTATATATTTATATTTATTTAAAAATTTAAACTGCCTAATGGACAAGCTCTCTGGATGGTTTACAATAAAGCACACTAAAAATACAATTAGAATAAAACATATACAATAAAACAAAATCAATGCAAAATAAAAGCATCATATACAGTAAACTAGGCAACAGCAAGGCAGCCATTCAAAATCTAAAGCAATACAGTTAAAATATAATTAAGAGCCAATTAAAAAGCCTGGAAAAGTAGAAAGGTCTTTACTTGGTTCTGAACTGTTGCTAATGTGGGTGCCAGTCAAGCCTCTCTGGGGAGGGAATTGCATAAATAGGGTGCCACCACCTATCATCATCATCATCATCATCATCATCATCATCATCATCATCTGCTTTTCAGCTCTGTCTTGACACATGCCTCCTCTGATTCTTCCTTAGCTCTGTGTACTATTGATACTACAGTAACATCCTCAGATACAAAGAAGTAAAATAAATTGTATACCCAAAGACCCCATTTGGCTACTTCTTTAGATTTTCATCCCATACAAATCTTGATGTTTCAAGACAAGGGATAATGTCAGATGTTGAAATACTCACAGCTTTGAAACAATTTTGGGGTGTTTTTTTTTTAAATGTTTTTTTACATTGGGCAGATTCAGGATGGTGGTCTTGGCTAAGTCCACCTTTTTGAAAGTGTTCCAGGATGTGGTGAACCATGAATCTCAACATATGTTGGAGTATTCAAAAGATTCATTGGCCATGCCAAAATTCAATTGAAAACTCAACTTGCTGTAACTATGCAATGTAGAAACAAAAAAATAGCTATGTGAATTGGCCTTGAATCCAAGTAGTTTGGTTTGACTGCACTGTGGTTCATGGATGCAGAGGTTAACAATCATACTGATGAGTGAATGAGGAGTCCTAAGATTGTCACTCTTTGAATTGAAAATATGTATTAATTTGGCTTAGTTCGTGGTATGACAATCATATGCCAGTTATCCTATTGCAATTTTTGACAATTCCTGTTTAGGTGTCCTGAACTTTTGGAGCCTTAACCAGACTTTCCCCATTATTTCAGTGCTTTTTGGTTCATGGAATAAGCACCAAATGCTGATGGAAAAGATGACTAGAACTTTTTAGCCCTTACAACCTTCTATATTTACAGTTGTTTATAACAAAATCCTGGGGGATAGTATTATTATTTCATGCTTTATAGCAAGAATAACTCCATATAATGTGAATGTTCAGCAATGGGGAAATACTACTTGGTGATCTTGGGAATACACGCAAGTTATTTTGGTCCATAGATCTAATTTTTTGCCCAGAAAAATGCAAATATAAATAATAAAAAATAATTTCTCAAGTGTTTGCAGTATGCTGGTTTCTTATCTCCTCTTACAAAAACATAAGTGTTGGCCAATGAAGCCAGACTTTCTTAACTGAGTGCAAAATATTTAACAAGGGTTTATTAATATTAAGGGGGAAAGCAGTCTTACTAAAAGCAAAAGAACAAAAAAGAGAAGACATTATCTATTTTTTCCTTCTCTTTTAATAATCGTTTCAGTAGCACAATGCTTTAAAAACAAGGCATGTTGCCCTGCTGTAATATGGTCTTAAGACATGATTTAGATGGAAAATTTAAGTAAGATTAATGCAATTTATTATCCAACAGGATATTCCTACAAGCCATGCTGCTTGGCTGAATTTTTGAATTTCAATCTAATATTTCAAATGAGAATTCCAGATGGGTATCTTGTTCCCCTCACAAGGGTGATATAAAGTTTGTAAAACAGAAGAGGTGAAACTAGTTTTAGCACTTGATTAATCATTTAAATTACTTTGCTCCTCTTTGAACCTATTGCCTTTTGTTTATCAAGTCACTCCTGCAGACCCCCAGCTAACCAAAAATACAGGCAAGATGCCAAATTGTTAATGTATTCAGTGAATGATTCAAGACACCTTACAGTAGGAGGCACAAATGAATTTATAGTTGCATTGAAAGGGTAGAGTGATTTTAGTTCATTGCTCAATAAAAGCAACTTTAGTTAACATTGTTATTATTTTTAATATAGTCTGCTGGCCAGCTCCTAGACAACTTAACCTTCAAAGTAAATGAAGAGAATAATTAATACAGCTGGATATGTAGGCACACATGCAAATACTTCTTGGTTAAAATTAGCCTATTTAACAAACTGATTCTGGACCTACTCCATTTGCCCCAGAAATGAATAAATTAATTTTTTAAAAATGGTTGAGCATACCTGGAAATTGAAGTTGGAGGCATAACACTTTGTTTTTCAAATCTTTAGTTTAAAAAAATAATAATAGGTAATTGTTTCTCATGATATGCTCACACCTCTATTTTTGTTTGTCGGTTTGTTAGAGAAGGCTTTGCCATTTTTCCATCCCATCCACAAAATCCAGAAAATCTGACCCCCATCAGCAGCATATATTTTTGGGGGGCTCCCTTAGGATGAACGTAATTATTTATTTAATTTGTTGTTGCTTTTAAAAAAAAAATTAGGCAGAGTCCAATAGTCTGTTGGAATTTTTAGTCTAAATTCAGCACTAATTTTAAAGAATCGACAAAGGCAACAGAATTATTCCTGCTTCTTCACCCGAGCAATGAATTCTGTGCCTGGCTAAGAGAGCTGCCAGGTGTGGGCTGTAAAAACCTGAATAACCACTAGAAGGTAGCAGAGTTAGACCTGTATGTATCTCTTTACTAGCATCTGGATTTCTGCAGGCCAGATTGGGCAATCCCTTCTCTGCAAGATTTATGAAGTCGAAACTAATAATGTCTTCCTCAAATCATGTTCACGTTTGTTAAATAATATTGTATATTTCTAGCCATATTTATTTATTTATTTATTTATTATTCAAATTTATTCCCCGCCCATCTCCCATGCAAGGGACTCTTTATATACTCATATGGTATATAAATATTGTATATTTCCTGACAGCCAGTTTGGTCTGGTACCTTTCCCTGCACTTGCGGGAAAAACGCTAAGAAGAAAAAAAAAGTATATTTCTAGCTAGTATGGATTTTTGTCTTTTGAGTTAAGTGGGGATGCAATTATATTTTGATCTGGATACATGTAATTTAGTGATCAACCCATAATGTTGTCATATCAGAATTTGCTAGGGATTCAGATAGTAAATACACCTTGCCTGAACTATCTCACTGATATCTTGTAAGGAAGAGAATGAATGTGAGACAAAAACAAGTACACTGTCATGAACTCTTTAGAAGAAAACTGGGATATAAATGCAATGGAAATATTTTAGTTTGAATGAGGGTGATCGGCTCATAAGTCTCATGAGGTCTAGCATGGGCTATGTTGTAAAGAAGTTGATTCTAGAAGTACAAATATAAATATTTTCCCTGAAACAGCTAGGCAAACGTGATTAAAACCTTCCTTTCCTTACTTAGGGCCTACACATAGAGTATTTTTTTAAAAAAATGTAAAACAAAAATAAGTAACCAATCATGAAACCGTCTAGCTGTCTCTTCTGCATATTATGACTTCAGGAAATTGATTATGATTTCTTCTCAAAGTCTATCAGGATAAACTGTAAGTCTTTGACATAAATTTAAATTCCAGAGTTTCTAGCTAACCCCAAGCTCATAAATGAATTCCTAAAAGCCGACTTGTGCCAGAAGACCCAACTTTGCAAAAACCACTTGGCAGAAGCCATTCATTTCATCAGATGAGCTATTTAGCTCTCATTCAAAGCTTGAAAGAAAGGCCAGATTTCCATAAACAAGGGGTTCCTTGAAAGTCCAGGTCTTTGATTAATTGATGGATACAAATGGAGAGTTTATATGCAGAGTCTGGAGGAAGAAGGAGTGGAAAACCATCTCAAGGACTTTTCTTTCTAGCTACTAGAAAAATGGACTAAATATCCATGACTTTGGAACATGTTCCTAGTGATACAGTTAAGTTTATTCAGTATCGAATTTGATACAGTAAACCGTGGGTTTGGGATAGGAAAGAAATGTTCATCACAATGCCATATCATATTCAAATTCCAAAAGCTTAACTTAATTTAATTGTGAGCCACATTCCTAATTTCCAAATTCTGTGGTTTTAGTACTTCTTGGAAACTGAATTGCTCATCTTGCTCCTACAACAAAATCTTCTTAGCAAGGAGGAGAGAGCCATAGGAACTATGGCACACAGCAAAGTACTGAACTTCCCTGCACACTCCACCCACTTGAGTAAGATTTCACTATTATCTCGAAGTTTTATCTTACTGAGTTGGAATCAGATCCTAACAAATAGCACAGTTATCATAATGCTTTTCTTTTCTGGCAAGAATTGTTCATGGTTTTCTGGACCTCCAGACAGACAAAAGTTCTAAATTGTTCTAAAAAGTTGGATAATACATTATTGATATGATGGTGGGTTCCACCCCTGCAGTATGTGATTGTCATGTTATTTATTTATTTATTTATTTATTTATTTATTTATTTATTTATTCAATTTATCCCCACCCATCTCCCCGAACAGGGGACTCTGGGCGGGTTACAACAGATAAAAATTTAAAATCTATACAAAATTTCTAAAAACAACAACAAATACAAGAATAAATAAAATCCAAAGATGGTTAAAAGCCGTAGTATGGATCACAATACTACGGGGCCAGCCAGCCCCAAGAGGCACTACTACCTCTGTCGTCCCATGCCAGGCGGCAGAGCCAGGTCTTAAGAGCCTTCCGAAAGGTCAGGAGTGAGGGAGCCAGCCTCACCTCCGGGGGCAAGATGTTCCATAAAGTGGGCGCTATCGCAGAGAAGGCACGCCTCCTGGACCCCGCTAGATGGAATTCTCTTGTTGAAGGGGTCCGAAGCATGCCCTCTCTGCATGAATGGGTGGGGCAGGCCGATGTTATTGGGATGAGACGGTCCCTCAGATACCCTGGCCCTATGCCATGTAGGGCTTTAAAGGTAATCACCAACACCTTGAATTGGATCCGGAAGCAAACTGGAACCCAATGCAGCTCGCGCAACAGAGGTGTCACATGTACTGATCTCGTAGCACCCATAACTGCCCGCGCTGCTGCATTCTGCACCAGCTGAAGCTTCCGGATACTCTTCAAGGGTAGCCCCATGTAGAGCACGTTACAATAATCTATATGGGAGATGACAAGGGCATGAGTGACTGTTCGGAGGGCATCCCGATCCAGGAAAGGGCGTAGCTGGCACACAACTCGAAGCTGTGCAAAGGCCCTCCTGGCCATGACTGCCACCTGCTCTTCGAGCAGGAGTCGTGAGTCCAGGACCCCCAGATTCCGCACTGGGTCTGAGTGGGGTAGTGCAACCCCATCCAGAACCAAAGATGATAACTTCCCGGATACAGGGGGGGCATCAATCCACAGCCACTCCATCTTACCAGGGTTCAGTTGAAGCCTGTTGTTCCCCATCCAGACCCCCACAGCCTCCAGGCACTGAGATAAGGCATCGACTGCATCACTTACTTCACCCGGGATGGAGATGTATAACTGGGTATCATCAGCATATTGGTGATACCTCATCCCGTGGTGACGGATGATCTCGCCCAGCGGTTTCATGTAGATGTTGAACAGGAGAGGAGAGAGAACCGAACCCTGCGGCACCCCACAAGTCAGGGGTCAGGGGTCAGCTCTCTCCTCCCCTATCAACACCAACTGGGAACGGCCCTGGAGGGAGGAGGTGAACCAGTGTAAAACCACGCTGCCCACTCCCAACTCCCTGAGCCGCCCCAAAAGTATACCATGGTTGACGGTATCGAAAGCCGCTGAGAGCTCTAAGAGAGCCAGGATGGACGCACTCCCTCCATCCCGCTCCCGCCAGAGATCATCCATAATGATGGAGGATGGTATTCCTTGGTGTGATAGAGGTGAAGGTTATTGTTATTGATTATTATTATTTTGTTATTGCATTGTATTATTATCATTTTAACCTTTTTATTGTATTGGAGTATATACTGCTTAGAGTTGTTTCCCCAAAAGCTTAAATAAATAAATACTGTACATATTTAAAAAATGAAATTATTTATTGATGGCTGTTGTGGGTCTTCCGGGCTGTGTGGCCGTGTTCTGGAAGTTGTGATTCCTAACGTTTCGCCAGCATCTGTGGCCGGCACCTTCAGAGGGCAGGAGCACAGACAGAAGCGATCTCTCTGTGCCCAGGTAGAGTGGCAATGTTTGTTTTCTATTTATAGAGCTAAGTTATAGGAGATTAGGTGGGGTTTTTTGTTTTGTTGAAATGTTAACGAGTTTCTGCTGATCGTGATTAGCATGTTCATTGTGAGAAGTATTCCCATGTCCTGGTGGTTGAGCTGAGTTCGTTGACCTTTTGCAGGCTGTGTTTTTCAAGACTGGTAGCCAGGTTTTGCTAATTTTTAGACTTTCTTCTTTTTATTGTAACTGTGCTGGTGTTTGTGAATTTCAATGGCTTCCCTGTATAATCTGGTGTAGTGGCTTTTGGTGGTGTCCAATATTTCTGTGTTTTCAAATAGGATTTTGTGTCCCGTTTGCTTGAGAGCATGTTCAGCTACTGAAGATTTTTCTTGTTGCTGTAGTCTGCAGTGTCTTTCGTGTTCTTTTATCCTGGTGTGAATGCTTCGTTTTGTGGTTCCGATGTATACTTGTCCGCAGCTGCATGGTATACGGTATACTCCTGCAGCGGTGCGGGGGTCCCTTTTGTCTTTTGCTGATTTTAGCATTTGTTGTATTTTTCTGGTGGGTCTGAAGACTGTTTGAAAGTTGTGTTTTTCCATCAGTTTTCCCATGCGGTCAGTGACTCCTTTGATGTAGGGCTGGAATACTTTGTTTGTGGGGGGCTGTTTTTCTTCAGTTGGATGTTGTTTTCTTGGTTTGATGGCTCTTTTTATTTCATTCTTGGAATAGCCATTCGCCTGTAGGACCCAATTCAGATGGTTAAGTTCATTGTTGAGAAATTGGGTTTCACAGTTTCGATTAGCACGATCCACCAAGGTTTTGATCATGCCTCTCTTTTGTTGTGGGTGGTGATTGGAATTTTTGTGCAGATACCAGTCTGTACGGGTGGGTTTTCTGTATACTTTGTGTCCTAGTTTGAGGTCCATGGAAAAAGAAACTGATGGCAAACTTCCATTTTTAGATACGCTGGTCATACGCAAACCGGACCTTTTAAAATTTCTATGACCGCCCATCTCCCCCTCAAGGAGGGAATCTGGGCGGTTCACAACACAACATCATTAAAATACAATAAAAACAACAATAAAAATATAATACAATAAAATCCAAGTGGCGGGTGGTTCTTACAGTTATAAAAATATTTATAAAAATTATAAAAATATTTTAGAGCCCATCCAGATATCTACCTTTTGTTTTTGACTTCTTTGTATTTCATTTTATTGAAATCAACTGCAAAATGCCAGTTGATTTTAATAATTCAGGATTGAATAACATGTCTGTTCCAGATGGATGTAAGAGCAATCATGACCAAGCAGAGCTCACATTCTTGCTGATCTAAAAGTCTCTATTTAGCTGAAATCCTTATAGGTGAACCACCCTTCTGTTATAGTACAGTATTCACTGGAGAATCCCTGGCTGACCTACTTAATGGGACAAATGTGAGGAGACAACAGAACACCTTCCTCCAAGAAGCATAGCATAGGATGAAGAAATGGGGTTGTATCTCTCCGATAACAGACAGACTGTTCTGTGATGCAAGAAAAGGTTCTAACAGAACCAAAAGGAATGAGATTTTTGCCAATTTCCTATCCCCCTGCATGCTGGTTCCCAATCCTCTGGAGCAGATTAAATGAGTTCTGGGAAGTTTCCATCATCTTTCAGGGGAGGAATACAAAAGCCTTGCATTAGTGGCAACAACCAAGTTGAATAAAGGCATCTGTAATACAGGTTGATAGTAGAGCACCAAGTAGGAGAAGCTAATTTTGTGGTAATCCTCTGTTGCACTTTTGCAACTGTGTTGGTGGGCTGTCCTAATTGAGATTTGTAAGTCTCCCCCTGGCCCTTTGTCCAAAATCAATCTGGAAAAAAAATAGCACAAAAAGAGAATGCATTAAGAAAGAAAGCTTGAGGATGCTCTGATCGTTTCGTCGCATGTTTATGGTCCTGTGTAGTTAACAAGATCAAAAGTTCTTTGGGAGAAAGAATACAGATCTTGATATCAATACATTTCCTCTTCTTCTGATTGTATAGTTTGCTTGACATTTTAATGTGAAGTCATTCCCAGTGTAAATATGATGGTTCTGAAACATTGGTGAACATCTCACATTTTTTGCACTAGTAAATGTCCAAGAAATGAATAGCCTCTGTATTAGTAGAATGATCATCATCGTTACGGCCCAGTATCTCTCCTTCTTTGAGTTTATTAAGTTTAAAATCCCCTAAAATCTGTCAGCAGTTGAAAGAAGCCAAAACCACCACTGCGGTCAAAGATTATGTTTGCTGTTTAGTGTTGAATATGTTCCATTTTGACTAGCTGCTGCCTCAGTAATAGTTGTAGTCCAAATGAATTTTTTGAGAATGAAAAATACTGTTGAGACATGTTTTTTAATCTGATTCAGCATTTGGACAAAAATATACAAAATATCTGCGTGGGTGCATAACCACAGACAAAACTTGTGTGTGGCCCCATAGCTTGGCCTGACTGGGACTGAATCCTACCTCTACCGCTGGCCAAACCATGAGGGGGTTCAGCACTTATGAGAAAGGGACTAGAGCGAGGTCTGCCTTATATTCCCTGGCCTGCTCTCCTAACCTCTGCCCCTTATTTCCATGAAGTCCCTTACTTTCTGTGGAAGAGTATCCTTAGACATTCAAGGAGTGGGAAAAAGGACCCTGTGCATACCTTATTAAATTTATGAAGTGGTTGTGAAGCCTCTTTTACATGAAAAATGCCCAGGGCTCGCATGCAGCAGCCTTGGTCCCAGTTTTGTGAATTCCCAATCAGCAGCACTGTCTGGTCTGGCCAGGTGACCATGTGAGATCACAAAGTCACAGGATAATTCCAAGCACCGTTGCAGAGCCAGGAGGCTTGTGTGAAAATCCAAGCGGCATGGGACTGACCCTATAGTGCTAGAGAATCATTCCAGGAATTGCCAAGGTTGAGAAACACTGCTTTAGATCATAAGGTCTGCCCAATGCCCCACCCCATATGAATTTCTAAAGATTCCACCCACCCCCCATCTCTAGTGCTTATTTCACCTTCCTACGTGAACAGGGAAAAAAGGAGCAAAGGATTCAGATCAGCATTAAAGTTGCCAACTTTTTCTTTATTTCTCCTCTCTGCCAGGCCAGGAACCAGGTTTTCCACCCATGACAGGAAACAGATCTGAGACTTAATTGGTCTCCTTTTGTGTTTTCAGAACTGGGAGAGAGGCATGATTTCTTTGCCCCAGAATGTTCTGTATAATCTCATGTTTTGCAACACCTACAGCTGAAGAATATACTCAGCCTGCCATCTTATTGTTAAGAGACTGATTCTAAAATGCAAAGCTCATGGTTAAAAAATCTGACCTAATTTTGGACCTTTTATTTTTCTTCTTCCATCCCTTCTTTTTGTACTGTTCTTCTATTAAGACTTCTAGAGGACATGAAAAAGCATTCATTTTATGGATTCATCCTCACGTCCCACTAACTGAAACACAAAGATGCCCAAATAACTCTTTGTGATGCAGCCTTTATCTCTCATCCCTCAGCCTACTGTGGAGACAGCCTCAAATATCCTTAGTTGTTCCAGTTTTAAAATCTGTCTTCTCCCAACACAAGTCTTTGAGATTCAAATGATCTACAATGCCTCATTCATAACCTTGGTGATGATGCAGTTAGACGTGGCATCTGGCAAGCTCCTACTAGATCAGAGCTTTCCAAACTTTTCATGTTGGTGACACACTTTTTAGACATGCATCATTTCGCAACACACTCTTACAGCAGGGCACAAGGCAGGCACTAGGACCTGCGCAGAATCGCAGCAAGTTTGGAGGCAGCAAGGCAGGCACTGGGACCTGCACGGAATCCTGGCAGGGCAGGTTTTGAGGCAGCAAGGCAGGCACTGGGACCTGTGTGAAATCCTGGCAGGGCTCTGAGGCAGCAGCAGCCGCGACACACCCAGACACTGCAGCCGACACACTAATGTGTCCCGACACACAGTTTGGAAAGCTCTGTACTAGATGGTTGAGGCTACTGCTAACAACCCCCTCCCCTCCATCACTGTACATTACCCTCCATGGTTACTTTGGCCTTGGCAGCAGGAGAAACCAGACACTTGGTTTCTGCAAAGACATGTGCCTGTGAAATGCGTGACCCATGTTTTGCCAAGCACAATTCAGGCATTACATAGTCTCCTATATACATTGGTATACAGTACTAGCCTTCCCGAAGATGACTAGACCTGTTAATAAACACATATTCAGCAGTCTTTCCGAAGGCTGGCATACATGTCTGTAAATAAATTTTAAAAAAGGGCAGATGTTTAACTTATACTTGGAAGTAAATGTACTGATGGTTTTGTCTTCACGTGACAAAACTAAATCTGGGAAACTATCATTCTATATCTCCTTCAATACCCCAGAGTGCCGTTATGTCAGATGGTGTTCCAGGAAGTTTGGAAAATTGAAAATAGCATTTTTTTGGCTTTCATTAGGAGACCCCAGCAATAGAAGAGAGTGCCCTCCCAATGGCTCTTTGCTAAGGGCTCTTTCAATCCTGAAGCCAGATCAGAAGAAAATGAAACTAAAAAATTAAACTAAATTAAACTAAAATTAAAACATTGGCTGGGGAGGGGACGCCCATATCCCCCTAACCCATGGACTAGTCATGGCTTGTTGAATAAGCCACAATAGCTGTGTTCACAAATCAAGCTGGGTGACAAACTACACTATCCAGGAACACTATCCAGGTTCACCAAGTGTGCTGAACCCAAACTGACAGACCACATTACATCTTGGAACAGTGTGTGAACTTAGCCATAGGCCAACTAAAGTCTTGACACTGAGGACATTTTTTAAGACATTGGGAGGCCTGAAGGACTCATTGTTCACCTGATGACACTCCCTTTCTTCTTTTCTTCCTTAGAATGTAGAAGTCAGTTCCTGGTGACTTCATGGATGTGGATGTGACCATATAGTTTTCTTGGCAAAAATACAAACATGGTTTACCATTGTTTTCTTCCAGGATTTTTTTTTTTACTTTTCAGTCTCGCTGACAAACCTGGTATTTCTCCCATCCAAGTATGAACCAAGTCCAACTCTACTTAGGTTTTCAAGATTACTCAAGAAAGACTAATGTAGCTGTGCCACCAAGCTGGATTCTCTTCTAAATTAGAATTTGCTATACAGGAAGTCAACTTAACAACCATTTATTTAGCAACTGTTCAAAGTTACAATGGTGCTTAAAAAAGTGACTTACGACTGGTCCTTGCACTTAGGACCATTGCAGCATCCCTGCAGTCATAGGATCAAAATTCAGGTGCTTGGCAACTGGCATATATTTACAATGGTTGTCGAGGACTACTTGTATGCCAGTCCTCTTCCACGTTTGGGGTCCAGTACCATTTCTTTATTGCCTTCTCCTGCAAGGCCTGAAATATACTCTTGTATTTGAACTAGAAAACAAACCAAGTATCAAGCCATTGTGCACTTCTTCCTCATCTGACATATTATTCTGGTGTGATAACAGTGGGACCTTTGATTTGCATATGTGTCTTCATGCCTCCTGGGTGTAACATGCATGAGTGTAGGTGAACTTGGAGGTACCTTCACTGAGCCACACCAAGAGTCCTTGTGGGTCACCCATTCTTGTTGTAAATCAAGGGAGGGATACTAATGACAGCATTTGAGTGACAACTGCATCTACAAGTGTCATAATAGGAGAATGTGAAAACGCGTTAATGGAAAACAAATTCCTGCTTATTACAGGATGTTAATGACTTATTGTACCAAAACAGGGTCTTCTTGGTCTGAATAACTTGAATAATATTACTCTGTATACACTTATGCAAGCCAGGAATATTTGTTTTAGATAATATATTGGGGCGCGGATGGCTCAGCAGGTTAAACAGCTGAGCTGTAGGCTGCTGATCAGAAGGTCGGCAGTTCGAACCCCCGCGCGACAAAATGAGCTCTCGTTGGTAAAGTCCTAGCTCCTGTCAGTTCGAAAGCTTAGCAAGTAGATAAATGGGTACCACCTTAAAGTGGGAGAATTTGCTGGCGTCCTGTCAGGAGCCGGTTCCACCAGAGGGAAAATCGGAGGAAGATTGAATGGACGGTGAGGACAGACCCGGAAGTGACATCAACAGGACGTCAGCAGCCGGCTCAAGGCATCCTGGGAATTGTAGTCCAGAGCCTTAGAAGAGCCGGTTCCCTTACCCCCTCTCCTGGTGCGCAGGTTAAATTACACTCTATAGTTGGTGATTGTATAATGGTAAAAATGTATATATATATATGTATGTAAGCCGCCTAGAGTCCTCCGTTAGGGAGGGGATAGGCGGGGTATAAATAGCACTATAAATAAATAAATAAATAAAAATATATCCTCAAAACATATTATCCATGTTGATTCACGTCTAGTCTTCTGTTAAGCTGTTGTTTAGTTTGCATATGGAGCTTGCTTAAGACACACCTGTTTCTGTTCTAGAGCATAGACATGTCTGCTTCTCAGAGTTGTATGTGATAAAATTAGTTTGGGGATTTTTTTTCGAGGGGCAGATAAATGACAGCAAGTGCCTGTGGTTAGCTTAAAGGGATGTGAGAGGGAAAGCAGAAACAGTTTTATACTGTGCCTACAAGATAAATGATCACTCTAACGCTGAAAGCAATATATTGCAATGTGGGAGAAAGAACTAGAAGAGATGACAAGAACCCTATTGGTCTGGCCATCACTTTGGAATTCAGAACCTGTGAATGTCACAGCTCGTCCTATGAGTTGGATTAGAGTTCTGGGAGCTGTCATCCAGCACATCTAGGTGGCACCAATTTGCATACAGCTTATCTAGACCATTTGTAAATAATACTCAGAACATGGTGGCTATTTTCTGGCATTACTAAATTAATATAAAGAAACCTAAGATTAACTATAGACAAGCCTATCATTTGCTTGCATGGCGTTTAATATTCAGTCTTTTACAGGTGATATGGACTGATTTATCTATTATCCAAGGATAGTTCACTGTGAATTTCAAATAAGACTTCCTGCTCTTGATCACTTTTAAAAAGTACGAAACTCAGATACTCCAGAATAACATTGTGAATATTCAGTGTGACATGATGAGACATATGGGCACAACATAAGTTAGAAAATATGGAGAGGGCAATATAACAATTACTTAGTGGAAGTGTGGAGAATTTTTCCCCCCTAGGATCTGTGTGGGCTCAGGAATTAGGATACCGGCTGAACTTTTTGCATTCTCCTATTGGTCAGCTAGTGGGAACACTTATTGGCTCATAATGTTCTCTACATGTTCTCAGTATGTTGAGGTTGCAAGAAGTGAAGATTAATGCAAGTCAGCTTTGAACTGCTTTGGAGTTCAAAACCAAAGTAAAACAGAACAAAACCAACAAGAGCACATCACATGAATGTAATATTTACCTCCCAATGTGAAAGTAGGATGGCAGATTACTGTTGTATTGGTTGTATATTTTATGGAGTCCTTGGTGCTCTCTGAGCCTTGTTGTTTTCTTGCAGACGTTTCATTGCCAGCCTAGGCAACATCTTCAGTGCGAAAAGGGAGTGGAACTTGCTCTCTGTTTATATACCCTGGCTTGTCCTGCCTGTGTTGGTGGGGGTGTTGTACTCTCCTTAGAAGTACCTTGATTGGGTTGTTATGTGCTGCTTGGTTGATTGACTGAGTTAATAGTTCCTTGATTAGGGTCTATTGTGTTGTTTGATTGCTCCTCTGCTGCTAATCTTGCTGTTAATCTTTGCACATCTTGTTGTTGATTGCTGGCCAAGAGGTGTTCTGGTCTTCTGGCTTTTCTATTGTCTCTTATGAATGGTATGTAAATGTTGTTTATCTCTATGTGTCTGTTGATGGCTGCTTTGTCTGAGTGCCAAGCTTCCAGGAATTCTCTAGCATTTTTGGATTTGGCTTGGTTTAAGATGCTCACAGTTTCCCAGTTGAAAGTATGGTTAAGTCTGTCCATGTGTTGTGAGATTAAGGAGTTTTCATCATGTCTTCTGACTGCTAGTTGGTGTTCGTGGATGCGTTCTGCTAGTCTTCTGCCTGTCTGTCCTACATAGTGGCTGTTACAGTCCTTACACTGTATGTTGTAGATAACTCCTTTTTTTCTTCTTGGGCTACTGGGTCTTTTGGTTTACTTACGATGTTCTGAAGGGTTTTGGTTGGTTTGTGTGCTACCGTGATGCCGTGTGGTTGTAACAGTCTATTAGTAGTTTCTGAGATGTTTCTGATGTATGGCAGTGTAATCCTTTTCATAGCTTCTGTTGGTTTTGCTGTGTTGGGTTGAGTGGTCAGGCACTTTTTGATAAAGTTGCGTGGATATCCGTTTTGCTGGAAGATGCTATATAAGTGGTCTGTTTCCTTTTTCTGGTGTTCTGGGTTGCTGCAGTGCATGTGTGCTCGTCTGAATAGTGTTCTTTTACAGCTCCTCTTGTGTGAGGTAGGGTTATTGCTTTGGTAGTGGAGCACTTGGTTAGTGTGGGTAGATTTCCGGTAGACTTGTGTTTCTAGAATGCCATCATTTCCTCTACTGATGAGGATGTCCAAGAAGGGTAGGGTGTTGTTGTTTTCTTCTTCCCTTGTGAATTTTATTCCTTTGAAGATGTTGTTGATGGCTTCATGTGTTTCCTCCAGTTGATCCTTTTTTATTATGACGAAGGTGTCATCTACATACCGGATCCATACTTTGGGTTGTATGTGTGGGAGTGCTATCCTCTCTAGACGTTGCATTACTATCTCTGCTATGACTCCTGAGAGTGGTGATCCCATAGGTGTTCCTTTGATTTGTTGGTATATTTGTCCATCAAACTGAAAGTAGGTGGTGAGGCAGAGGTTGATGAGGTCCATGATTCTGGGTATTTTGATCTTGGTGTATCTAGTCAGGATACCCCTGGGCCAGCAATCAACAACAAGATATGCAAAGATTAACATCAAGATTAGCAGCAGAGGAGCAATCAAACAACACAATAGACCCTAATCAAGGAACTATTAACTCAGTCAATCAACCGAGCAGCACACAACAACCCAATCAAGGTACTACCAAAGAGAGTACAACACCCCCACCAACACAGGCAGGACAAGCCAGGGTATATAAACAGAGAGCAAGTTCCACTCCCTTTTCGCACTGAAGATGTTGCTTAGGCTGGCAATGAAACGTCTGCAAGAAAACAACAAGGTTCAGAGAGCACCAAGGACTCCACAGTTCAACCCTGAGCTACAAATATTCTCTTTGATTGTATATTTTATCTTATGAAACAGACATATTTTAAAAAAATTATTTACAAGTGTTTTTGTGGAACTTCAATCAAAAAATAAATCTCAAATGCCATGATGCAGCTTCAAGCTGCTGTTGTGACAACCCGCAGTGTCAGAATTCCCAATCAAGAAATCCCTCAGGCAATTACCCTAAAAGATTCATTTATTAAGGATCAGTACACTTCAGGCGAGGAGAAGCCATCCTGAAATATGGTCAGCCTACCCATAATACTTTGGTCTTCTAGAACTTCAGTGTAAAAAAAAGTTGCATGAACTTTCTCAGGCAAGGGGAAAGATGATGGAGCAGCTTCTTTTGAAAATGCCCAGGTACTATAGTACGGAGTACGGAGAGAACCTCTGATTTTCATGATACTTGATTTCTTCTGCTCATGTAAATGAATAACTGGAGATGTAACAGATTGGGGCAGTCTATAAATCTCATACATTTAAAATAAATAAAAAACCCCATCCTTTGTCTATTTGTGGGCTCATATGTTGTGGAAATATAAAATTGGAGTTGTAATATTTTGAAATGCTGGAATTCGAAAATTCCAGTATAATCTTTTTTTTTAACTGAAAAAAAAAAAAGTTATGAGCATGCAGCTGCAAAAAAAAAACCTGTTCCTAAACTTGTAATTATCCTTGTGTTTTGTGCAGTGAGCAAGGATGGAAGAGATATTGTGGCAGGTGTAGGCATGTAGAAACCCAAGAGCATCTCAACATGATCTTTCCATTAATATGAATGTGATACTGTGGGTTTCTTTGAGATAAAACACAGAACATGACAAGTTTCATAGACTGTTTCAGTTCCGCAAGCAACAAAAAATGGAAAAGCAACAATAAAAACCACAACCTGATTCTAAAATGAAGCCAAAATTAGATATTTCAGTTCTGGATCTTTTCCTATTTAAATTTCAGCTAAAATTTGAAGTATTCCAAGAGTTATCTCTTCCGAGTTACTTCTGTACCTTTTCACAAGTCCATGGGCTTTTCCTGAATATTAAGCCTTCCTTCCTTCCTTCCTTCCTTCCTTCCTTCCTTCCTTCCTTCCTTCCTTCCTTCCTTCCTTCCTTCCTTCCTTCCTTCCCAATAAGTAGAAGTGTATATATAAAAATTAAAGAGAATTTAGCAAATGTTTAAATCTTGTAAGGAACTTAGCTCAATAAAATGACAAAAAACCAAAACAGCAGCAATATCGAAATAAAAGCAGTGCTTGACTGCATTTAGTTTTATACAATATACTCAATGAGATCAGTGGGACCTATAACATATGTCTAATTTAAACCCCATTGATTTGAATGGGCTTTGATTTGAAGCATGATCGAAAGTGATCAAAATGATTCGAAGTCCAACTCTTCATTTGTTTTGCATGTTTGTGCCTCCATGAGGGGAAGGAAGTACTAGCGAAAATGTATGATTTTAGTTTCTTTGTGAAAAAATAATTGGAAGCCAGTGACATTTTTAGAACAGTTGCAGATATAGAATTTGGGAGATCAGGATAATCTGTATTGGATTGTCTTGGAACAGCATTAGGCCATCAAGACATCCTATTACAGTCCTAGTTTTGGCAAGCTCAAAAAATAAATGTTAAAAGATCTAAATCAATTTATTTATTTATTTTTCAAATTTTGCCACCACCCATCTCCCCCAAGAAGATGGACTCTGGGTGGTTTACAATAACAAACACAAATTGTCAAACCTTTTTTATTTCACCACAATCTTTCAAATATGAGATTTCAGACCTTTAAATTTTTTTTAAAAATAAGTATATTTAATTTGCTGCCATGATGCTGATCTTTTACATTTAGCAGTCTTTCAAGGAGAAGAAATGATAGGTGGATCGTAATAGTTTTATTTGTTGTCTAATTTTACCCTCAATTTTTCTCAAAGCCGAACATTTTACAATGCAATTCTGTACATCCCTACTTAGAAGAAAGCCCCATTGAGAAAGTAGAGATAGATTTGCATCTTTAGTTCCATAACACTGTGTTTCGACAAAGACATTGCACAATAATAAACAACTGCTTGGATTCTGTAAGCCATGTGAATTGACTAAAAAGAAAGTGTCCTTCCAGCATGTTTCTCAGTTTTCCCCCTCAAAATGTGTACAGGAAGGGTGTCTTCTTATTCTCTCAATATTAATGTCATATGTGGTAGCATTATTGGAACTAATAAAGTTTTTTTTTCCTCTCCATGATCTCAGGAGAACTGTCTATTCATGGTTCCTGTTTTAATTTATGTTCCTTTGAGAGAACATCTGCCACTTTTGGTTCTCTACTATTTAACTCTACACTTTCTTGTTATTTTTGCCACACATGTAATATCCATTGATGTTGCAGACAGAGTACATTTTGAATGGTTCTCTCCTTCTGTTCAACTGCCATTATTTTTCATTAGGTGCAGCAGTTTATTTTGACTAGAACCATCCTAGTGGGACAGTCCTATGCATGTCCACTCAGGGGCTTATGGGTCCACACTCAGATTTTGGACTGTTTTGAAGTAAAATCCATTGTACGTACTGGGATTTACTGGGATTACGTATAATCTACCAAATGTCTTTAACACATTCACAAAATGCAACCCAAGTGAAAGCACTTTTATAGACAGTTATAGAGAGTTGAACAAATGGCCAAAGTCAGGGATAACCACATATTATGCTCCTACAGCAAAATCCCACGCTCGCTCTTATTGTTGGACTATGTCCTGTGGATTTGTTATAGAGAGTTAATCAAAACAAACCAAAATACCTCCCACCCCACAGCATTTAAAGCTACAATCAGTTTTTAAAAATATAATATATTTAATATTTTGAGTCTCAATTATCCTCCAGGCCCTTTTCACTTGATTGATAAAAGTGTATTGGCTACTACCCATGGACTTCTCTATAACAAATCCATAAGACATAGTCCAACAATAAGAGTGACCGTGGGATTTTGCTGTAGGAGCATAGTATGTGGTTATTCCTGCCCTTTTCATCCCATGTATCCAATTGGGAACAAGTGTATTCCTTTTGGGACACTTCCAAACCACCCCTTCTTTCACTCCCGGTAGGCCGTGCAGCAACAAAAGCACCATATCAAAGAGAAGGCAAGATAGAAAGACAACAACAGAGTAACAATAGTCTGATGCTTTGCATGCTGGCTCCTACAGCACCAATGAGAAGGAGGAAACTGGCAAAACTCTTGCCAGTGTCAACCCCACTCACTTGCCTGTCCTACTGAATGGAAGCTGCAAAGCCAGCAAGCTAGCATTTCCCTTACAGGACCTGAAACTCTGAGCTGGAGGAGGGTTGAAACAAGAGATCCCTCTAATGGAGAAATGGAGCCACAGCATTTTTAACTCTAAAAAGGAGATAATCTATGTAGCAATTTCAACTGCATGCAGCTGTGCCAGAAATATATGAGCCCAACTCTATAATCCTGCTGATGCTGGAGGGACACGAATGCACATGTGGAAGTGCCAGGGGTTAATTCAGAAGTCTTCTGAGCTCCTCTATCTGCAGTACTTTGGCTTGCAATGTCAAGGGTTGAATGTGTGGATTTCTTGTCTATGCAAAACATACTGCACTATAGGACCGAAAATATGTTGAGCAAAATTAAATACTGTTAATTAAAGGCAACTTATCACAATAGAACTGATTTGGCACAGAGATCTTCTTGTATAAAAGCTCAAGTAAATTTTAATAGGCTTTTTCATGGGAAAGTATCAGCATTTTTATTCAGAGTACCCCTGTCAATTTACTGTCCCTGTATATAAAAAAGTATCATTTACAAAATTGCATAGGCCTGCCTTCAAAGGCCTGCCTTCAAATATGCAGTGTGAAATCAATATCTAAAGGCAGTTAACCATATTCCTTATTTATAAAATGTGTGTCTGGGCCCAAGATGGTTTTATGATCCTGCACAAACAATCAGAGACTTTTGGATAGACACCAAATCAAAACATCAGCAGAGAGAATGGGGAGATGTGGAAAACTGATTCATGCATTCAGATTCAAGCATGCAGTAGCTAAACTATAAATAATACCACATTGGAGATTTATAAGACATTAGAACTGGAAGACAGTTTGATCCTAGTGAAAAAGTGCGTTTCAAATGGAGGAAACCATAAGTAAGTGCATAATATGAGAGCTTTGATGAAAGATGAACTCAAGCCTTGAGTGAATTAAATTGCAAGACAACCAATTATTTAAAGAAATGGACACAATCCATTTAGCATGAATACTGTATCTTCTCTTTTTCTTTTAATAAATAGAGTTTAATCAGCAATAGGATATGGTGGGTTGTGATTTTTTAAAATTCACCTGCAAAGCATTTAGAGAAGAAAGAGTTTTGCTATACGAATATACCGGGCTTAGAACTTCCCTTTGCTCTGGGTTGCCATGTTTATAAATCAAAATTATGTGTCCAAAGGGGAAAAGGGAAGTAAAACTGTTTCCAACTGAAAAAAAAAGGCAAATGATTCATTTCAGTTCAAATGATAATTGAAAATACAGGGAGGAAGAAATGATTCCTGTTATTTTTTATTTGTAATATCTGCTTGGTTAAAAGCAAGCCTATCAAGATTCACTTTTTTAAAAGGTCATATTGCCACTATAAATCTTTCTTTTTTTGGCAAAGAATATACACTGAAGTTCTTTTGCCTCCCAGCTTTCATCATTTTTAGATGAAAATAATGACTGACTGACTAAAATACATCAGACTGCTCAAGTCAAATGGCAGAGAAAAAAACAGAGAGGCCAATTTCCAGAAAAACCAGCAACCTATGTCTTAATTAACTCTTAGGACTTCTGCAGCATTGCAGAGAAATCTGGAAATCTTATGACGGCCTCTTTCATATTGAGTGTGATCACATCTGAATACCTTAATTCCGTGAATGACAGAAAGAGGATCAGTTCTGACAACTTGAAAACCCCAAGGAGCCCCTATCTGTGAAACGCATCTCTCTCTCTACATTCCTTTCTGCTTCAGCCATCAGCTTTTCTTTCAGAGGAGAGTCCCTAGACAAGCCCTCTTATGGGCCAAATTATGGTACCATGGAATTTATTAGGGAGCTTTCCATTGAGATGAATAGCACAATCATTTGGTTCTGGATGTTAAAAAGCCATCATTCAGATACAAAGCGACAGCAAGTGAATCCATTTAGGATCAGAGCTCTCGGAGCATGGAAAAAAGCATCTATCTGGGAATGCTTATATGTATCACAACACGTCAGTTCTCTGCAATGCAGTATTGTTCTTTCAATGCATTCTAAGATTGTCTAAGGGGACAGCAAATGGTTTCTTAATTATGGAATCGATAAAGCAGATAAAATATTTCAAAACAAATGCAACTCTACACGTTATAGTTTTGGGTCTACACCACACATGTTTTAAGGCTGTACCTAAAAATGGGAAATGGGAATGCAGCAAATATATGCTTGTCAGGAACCTAAAATCACACCTGATGTCAATTCTGGGAATTTTTCTCCTGCAAAATAGCACCAGGCTATACAACTGAAAGGTGAATACATAGTCTTTCCCTTTATTTATATGGTGATTGGATATTTTTAGTTCAAGTAGTACAGAAGAGCATGCCTCTTTGTTTAGTTCTGGGAAAGACCTATGTTCAATTTTATGATGTAAATTATAGTCTTGTTTTCTTTGAATAATCCATTCATATCTTTTATGTGTAGTTTTAAACCTGCATTCCCAGTGGTTCCAAATGGAAAGCTCCAATGGCTCCCAATTGAAAGATGTTAAGTGACTGTTCCATTTTCTTTTTCCTCTTCTCATCTGGAACATTGTAAAATTCTGTGGACAAAGCAGAGCAATTAAATGCTTCACCTGAAAGCATTCTCATTCTGAGTGCAGAGAGAAAGAAAAGGGACTGCATTATTAACATTAACAGCATGGCTGTTAGCAGAAAAGAGAACAAGTTGCTATGATGATTGCATATTATCTTTTTAATATAAATAAGCAGTCTAGTTACGTTACCAGAATTGGAGGCAAATGCTGAAGGCACTTCAGTGGTAGCATGGCCCATATTAATTCTGATGGGTTCCAACGTTCATTACATTGATATTATAGCAGTGGATGCTGCATTGGGCCGGGGATTGGACTAGATGATGTCTAAAATCCTTTCTAACCCTTACATTCTATTACTCTCTGATATACTGTATAGCTGGAAATCATACAGAAAATCTATGTGGTTGCTAAGAGTTGACAATGACTTGATGGCACATAACCAACCAACCAACCAAACATATAGCTGGCAAATAACAAGTGATTTCATGGGTAAATAATGAAGGAAGGTTGCATTCATTCAGAATGTGGCACCAAAGATGTAGGTTCAGAATGAAAACAGCTCAGCTGTGTCCATTTACCAACAGTGGCAATCTTCATATTTCACACTGGTTGGGTTCTCATGCTATGCTAAGCTATCATTTGTTTAACCAGGGATTAAACCATTATAGATTAGTGAAACCAACCATAAGAAGGCACAAAAGAACGGGGTTCAAAATGTAAACACCTCAGTGTTTGCCAGTTTAATAGCAGTCTCTATGGATCTACAATATGTTAGGCCTTCCTTTTCCAAGACCTTCGCCACTTAGTTGCCTCTGTACCATCCCAGGTTGATTGCTTAGCAGGCTGCTAAAATTCTACCAGTAAATTTCATGGTCATTCTTCAGCAGCCCTTAAAAATCTGCTCCCAGGCTGCAGTGGTTCTTTCTTACATTCTCTCCTTTCTCCTAGAAATCATTCCTCCACTCTTACATGGGCATACCATATCTGGCCTGTAAAAATCCAGGTGACCACTCAAGGTTAGCAAAGAGATATGAAAGACTCCTCTTTTCTACCATCTGATGGTTGTGCGGATCCAGAATTGGCCTTTACAGCCACTTACGGATCCACCGTTAAAATTTTACCTTTGGAAGACAATCTTACTCGGCTACGAGTGATCGCCAATGATGATGGTTATCCAGATTTGTCTAGGCCAGGTATGGTGTGCCTACTCTTAGTCAAAGATGTAAGTCAAGAGTAGCCATTGGTAGGAAATACAGTGCCCAGCCTACATAGTGTATAAAAATTAACCCTCTAGTTCCCAGGGTCCCATACACTTTCTAACAAACAAACAAACAAACAAACAAACAAACAAAGGCTGCCTGCAAGCCACTGAATAGTTTGTTTAGTTTCCCCCAGAGAAGGATAAAGTTAAGCAGGAATAGTATGGAACTTTCTGCAGATGGGTAGGGAGCCTAGAAGGATGGAACATTTTGTACAGTATAATCAGTTTGGGAAAGAGAAGTTTAAATAAATAGGCTACCCGTTTTCAAACTGTGGTCCCGAGAAATCACCTCACTCAGTGATATGGCCAGCATTAAACTAAGCTCATACTTATCTATCATTCATATCAAAGACATGAAAACTTTTGGGAAGCTGTTTTGCCATAAGTGGATACAGCATCTATATATGAAAAACTCAGAAGCAGGAGGACTATGATATATGGCGCACCAAAAAAGAAAAACAGCCACATCCAAAACTTGGAAAATATTGATTTGATGAATTACAGGAAATAGGAGATTTGAAGAGAAGACGTTGTTCACTACTTTTCTTTCCAAATCCCCAGAAACTTTTGTAATGACTTGGTGATAGGATATTTCACTAGTAATGACACTGAACCAAAGTCTATTTAAAAGAAGAAGTAGGAGGTGGAATTTGGGCACACTCAATCTTTAGTGGGTGTATTCTGGGAGGAAAGAGAAGTCAAAAATATTGCTATTATTTTTATCATTGCATATCTTGGCATCTCCCCAAGCCTCCTGACATCTCCCTTTTGTGTGAGGATGGAGTTGTTTTGGCTGTACAAGAGTCAATCCTTGGATAAGAGACTTGGGTTTTTCATAAAATGTTCAAGATTTGCTGTTATAAAAAAGGATATTATTTTAAAAATGAAAGAAAACCCCCAACAGTGCATATTTAGCACGCAAGTAGTAAAATTGCCAACATGCAAAGCTTTCAGTGAAAAACCTGTTCAACCAAGCAAATAAATAAAAAAATAAATAAGTAAATCTATTTAGGAAGTGATAGCAATGTGCAATCACAATAACGGGAAGCAAAGGAGAAGCTGTGGTCATAACTCAGTTACTTAAAGCACATTGAAGATACAACGATCATTGTGGCTTTTTATTTGTTTCCCCTACTTGAGTCATTCTGAGAAATTCCACCAACACTTGTGCAAATCCCAAGTTAAATAGAAATACCCAAGCTGCTTGCCAATAGGAAAAAACTCTGACGACAGTTGCACACTGTGGCACTGTAATGTTATTGCTAACAGCAGCATTGAGATCAGGATGTGTAACACCAGCAAGATCTAACATGGAGGAGAATGAGATTTCTTCTCCCCCAAATACAATACAGAAATAAAAACAAAAGAAAACAAAAAAGGAAGTTGATGCTTTCAAGAAGCAAAGTTGTTTGTCCTGAAAATAAACTGCTGAAATGGCAAAAAATTGAGAGGTTTTTGTTTTTTTTTGCTTTGGTAGCTGAACAAAGAATTATTTTGACAGGAACCGTTTGAATATTTATTGCAAAATTATATCCTTCTGGTTTTTCCCCCCCTACAGTAAGAATGTTAGCAAACAGCTCAGCAAACAACTTAGCAGTCAGTGTGCAATACAGGAACTATTAGAAAGTTTCATACAATGTAGAAACAACCTAAGTGTAAACTTAATGACACTGTTTTTTGCAGCGAGAAACCAGATGCATATGGCTAAAAGTGAGCTGGCTTTGGGGGAGAGATCAGGATGATCAGAGCTGGTTTGTTATAATATTTGTCTAGGACCTTTACCAGTTGATTAGTATTGTGATGACTTCCTTAGTTTAGTTAGGGCTCTCACATCTGCACTTCAGAAATCTGATGACCACTAGATGGAAGAAACAGATCCAGAAAAGTCTAGCTCTGTGCTGCAGCCTAGTGGACATCTGGATTTTTGCAGCTCAGATATAGTATGCCCACTTCAGGTAACTTTTGGCCAGTCAGTAAAGAGATTTTAAACTTAAAATTAAATGGTAAAAGAAAACGTCATTCAACATAGGTAACACAATTCCTTATATTCTATTTAATAAAATGTGCTGATTCCTTGGCTAATACGTAGAGCAGAACAATTTCATCTCATGCTTCACAGAGCTCCAACATTAGACCTCTGATATACTCTCAGCCCAGTTTATAGAGATCAGTCAAGGCAGTGTGCTTTTTTTCTTCCTTTCCTGCCCTCAGCAATGTATTTTTAAATTTTTATTTCCCTGCTGAAGAAACTCCACCCCTGAAAATTAGACCTGCGATCCTTAGGAGAGTATCCTGGGATGGGGAGGTATCTACCCAGAATTCTAACTCAAGGCACAAATGACCAGGCTCAAATCATCCTACTTTGGACCCATAATGCAAAGACCTAGCTCTCTGAAGAAGTCTATAATGCTGGGAAAGATGAAAAGAAAGAGAAGAAGAGGACAACTAGCAGCAAGGTGGATGGACTCAATTACAGTAGTGATGAGTACACCATTTGAAGATCTGAAGGAGCAGATTGGGGATCCGTCCTCCTGAAAAAAATCTATGTGGTTGCTAAGAGTTGACATTGACTTGATGGCACATAATCAGTCAGTCAGTCGGTCAGTCAGTCGGTCAGTCAATTTATCAATCAATTTTCTCAGATAATTCAAGGCAGCATGAAGAAAGATGTGCAGAAGAAGGGTGACTGGCCCCAAAGTCACCTAGTGAGCACCATTGGTGAAATAAAAAGTGGAATCTAGGTCTCTCCCATCTAACACCTTAACTTCTAGGTTATGTTCTGTAAAGAAATAATTAATCCCAAATCTACTACTGTTCAGCTTCATTAGTTTTGAAAAATCATTTTGTAAAAATTGTATAATTAATGTATATATATGCTTGTAAGCCGCCTAGAGTCCTCCATTAGGGAGGGGATAGGCGGGGTATAAATACCACAATAAATAAATAAAAATTAGATGTCCCTGGCTTCTGGTACTATTTACATCACACCATGGATAATTTATACACCTTTATCACCTCCTCACTTATTAATTTTGCTTGCCTTCTTTCACATGAAACCATTGTGCTTATGTACATGCTTAACTTTCTGTAGGACTGTACAACAGAGGACCAGACTATTAGAAGAATATCCTAGTTCATTTCAACCAGGAAATCTTTGTCTAACTGCATTATCTTTTACTTTTGGATGTATTCCTTAAAGTAAAAAAAATCAAAGATCCTCAAGACCAATTTCTTATATTTAGAAAAAGCTGTTTGCCAGACAGTTGTTTCCATGTTCTTGCAGAAATCTCTGAGACGGATCTTTCCTTTTATGTAATTTCATTTTAGTTTACAAAGCAGACTTGCACTTCCTGACTATAAAATGATAATGCCCTTAGCCTTTTAGAATACCAGTGGAAAACTGCATGCAATCAACAAACATATGGTCACCATGCTTATGATGCCTTCATCTGAGGAAAGATCCCCCAGAGAGAGGCATTTGAGCATAGTGGTGGATACTCTGGAGATCTTACTTGGTCACTACCCTGCTCTGTTGCTCCAGTAGGACAGTGATCTGTGACATTCATTAGAGAGCTTACCACCATAAAACTTCATTTTAAGGAGTCCTCAGATTGAGAGGACATTTCAAATGCACTGACATCTACCATGACCTCTTTGAAACATTTGTGGGTTCTAATACATCCCTCTTCAGGTTAAGCAGGTACTCTGGTGGTACCAGCACATATGCTCAGTGGTTGTTTTGGGGCATCTATCCATCCCCCTGCTCCTCTCTGTGGATTCTTCAGAAGGATCTGAGGCAGTAAGAACAGGAAGATGACTGGTATGCTCTCCAGGTCTAGATGCACTGCTTCTTTTGATACATCATCTGAATCAAAGGCATCATTTTGCTCCATGTTAAGGCTGGAAGACTATAATCTGCACTTCCATAAAACTGTGATAGCCAATTTTAAACTTCAGAAGAAACAACCTAAAAGTTCAAAAGCTAGACAATGAAATGTTAAGTTTTGAAAATATTGTATATCAGACACAAAATGTTCACAAGGGACAAAGTAAAATGAAAGAAAGACTGTGATGGAACATTCAAGAGTTCTTGTATGAAAAAGAGAAGATGGAGCACCCATTCTCCCCCCCCAACCCTACACAGGTTCCCTTAGAATCAAGGAAATGGCAAAGTAAAAGAAGAGATAACCTTTTCATCCATGAATTGGTCTAACTCAGGGGTCGGCAAACAGCGGCTCGCGAGCCACATGCGGCTCTTTGGCCCCTTGAGTGTGGCTCTTCCCCAGGCAGGCATGGCGGGAGCAGGTGCAGCAGCGGCCGTGATGGGGGCAGGCGCGGCAGCGGCATGGTGTGTGTGGCGGCGGGCATGGCAGCAGCAGGCGCGGCAGCGACATGGTGTGCGTGGCGGCGGGCATGGCGGCAGCAGGCCCTAAGTGTGCGCGATTGGCTCCCGCCCGCAAACCCTGCCCCCTTCCACACGATTGGCCCCCGTCCGCAAACCCCACCCCCTTCCACGCGATTGGCCCCCACCCGCAAACCCCACCCCCTTCCACGCGATTGGCTCCCACCCTCAAACCCCGCCCCCTGACCCTCGAGTGATATTATAAATTTTATAAATGTCAAAATGGCTCCTGGCATAAAAAAGTTTGCCGACCCCTGGTCTAACTCCTTTAAAAACAATATGGTGTCCATCACTACCTCTTGGGTTAGCAGATTCCATAGTTTATGGAATTAGTTGGATCTTGGGCATCTAGCTAATTGTAGTTCAAGAGTTATATGTGTTATTGTTGTAACTTTCAGAAAGTGGTCCTGTTAGTTTGGTCCTGTCATCATCATCATCATCATCATCATCATCATCATCATCATCATGCTATAGGGATTATTGCTTATTATGCCATTTATGAATTGTTTAATTTTAAATAACTACATGAAACATCTTTGATAATACTGTACCAGTAAATAATTTTTATCTGAATACTTTGCACTGCTGCCTACAAGTTTCCTCATCAGATGGCAAATTCAGTTAATGGGGTAAATCTTCATCTTGACAGCCATTCCCACACAATTCAGGAAGGCTGTGGTAAACACACATATGGAAGGTCTCAATTTAATAATGTCTGAATAGGGCTTCTGTGATTATAAAATGCTGACAAAAAAGAAAAAATATTTGAATTGAAATGATGTTTATGCTCATTAGACTTGACAAGCTTAGATCTGATAAACTTTCCATAGTGTGTATGCTAAAGAAAATGGCATCTTTTCACACAATTTTTGTGTTCCTGTGAAAAGGACATCAGCAGCAATGGTCTTGCTTAACAGAATTTCCACTGTAAGGCTGAGGAAATTTCATAACTTATGAAGAAGTGCCAGAGAACCTCTCTCCTCATCATATTCGAAAGAGAGAGCTGACTCATTCATAATCATATGGGCCAAAATAACACAATCTGGTGAGCTTCTGCCTTTATTCTATGAAATATCGTTCCTAGAGGGAACAACCCAATTCTTCTGTGTGGCTGCTGAGGATACAAAATTGCCTACCACTGTTCTGCTTATTGTAGCAGAATTAAACTGGAAGAAATCTGAATCATGGATCCTAATTAGTTTACAGATCACAACTGCCATTGCATTTAAACTCCCTCAGAAAGATGGTGAAGAAGAATGAACCCTCATAGCTCTCTGAAGCAAGTTTTCCTTTTATGCCACAAGGGCCTCTAGTGGATCACTAGCAATTGACAGATCATTCCATCAGTTCCTCATCACTGCAGACTGCCAGCTCCAGCTGTCTTTGACATCAGGGCTAGAGCTTGATGGACATGGGCCTTGCCCTTGGACTCAGCACAGGAGGCCCACCAATTTTACTGAACTCTCTTTTTAGTGTGTTGATTTATTGTCCCTGTTGATCACTCATTGATCCATTTTCCCCTCTTGGTTTGCTCACAGGACACCCCAGAATCCATCTTTTTGTAATATATTTTGTTTATGATTTCCTTAGGAGTAAAGGAAGGAAAACAAACCCAATCTGTGCACCTGCTATATTTAATACACAGAAAGAACTTCAGAGGGAATGGAGGGGCCAAGAAAGAAAGCACAGCCTGTGCTCATGCACATCCCAGATGGAGTTAACATTAGCAGTTGACTATATCAACAGAGGACAATAAGTTCTTTTGGAAATACAATTGCTGTTTTATTTACAACTGCCTCCCACTGACCCATCTTACCCATTTCTACAAGAAACAAATACAAGTAAAAAACAGAGGCTTGGATACAATTGGAGGCAGTTGAATGACATTCAAGATGCTTCCCTCTGGTGATGTGTGTGCACATTGATCTTTTCAAAATCGGCATGTCAGATCTGCTGAAGGAATGGAATTCCAAAGAATTGCCAGGTGAACTTGTATTTCATAATGCAAAGTGGACATCTTTCATTTGCAGCCCCTGTCATCTGCCTGGAAGTAAGTAGAAGCAGAAAAGAACAATATGGCTAGAGTCCTGCAACTAGCTACACTGTGAAATAGACAGCAGTTAAGTGCATGTAGCCATATCAACAGGAAGCACTGATCTGCCTTTGAAAAAAGCTTTCCTTTGATCTGCATAACTCAGCACTACGTTATGGCCTACATCAGCGGGTGATATGATAAGAGCTACTCTGTTAGATTAGAGGAACTCTTCCTCAATGAGCCAGGGCCGAACCAGATGGGCTTCAGTGTTTCAGATCTATAATTTTGCTGTTAACAACCTGAGGGTAATGTTTCCTCCTGAGGCCGCAATCTCATGCATACTTACTGCTTAGAGTAATGCCCATGAAATTCAGGAGACTTTCCTACAAATAAATACGCTTATGCACAGGATGCACATGTATCTTATATTTGATGTTCTGGTCTTCAGAACAGCTGGTCTTCAGGACCTGGTTGGAAGGGCTTTTGAACATTGTGATGAATTTCTACCTCCTTTAAAAAAATAAATAAAACAGTGTGCCAAAATGCAATCCTTTGGAGAATAAACTGGGCCTCCTTCAGGCATATAGGAAGACACAGTTTTGTTATCTCCAACTTCATTTTTTCCCTCCAACTTTACAGGAGCTTTAGAAGAGATGTCAACCCATTTCCTTTTATTTCAACTTCCATGTCTTTATATGAAGAGAACCATAAAACAGTAAGGTTTACCCGGCCAGTTTACTGAAACAAGGTACAGAAGACTATCTCTGCTGTAGAAAAAACAAAGAGTATGTGTTTTCTCTAGAGATAATTGGACTTTCAACTCCATCCTTTCTATCCAGTATTGTCAGAAGAGTATGTTCAGCAACATATGGAAATCTATTAGGGTGAGCTTATTACACTGCCCTATTCTCTAATAGTTCCATAGCTTTGCTCTGGGTCTCAATTTAATTCATTTCCAAAATTGGTTCTAGAATTGGACTACACTATATTTTCTGCAGGTTTAAAATCTATCATCTTACTTTTTTTTCTTTTTCTCAGCATTGCTCGTATAACTATGCACATTCATACACTACAAAAAGGCAGTCTTGATATAGTTTTCTGTATGATTGCACCATCATTTCTCATGTGTGGTACACAGATGTACTCCTGTGCATTAGTAACATATGGTATAAAAAGAGACTTGGAGCAGTCATTCATAAAATTGCCTTTTTCATAACCTGAAGATTAGGGATGCTTGAGAAATGTGATCTTTATAAATTCTGATGTGAATTGACCTGATTTGTACCACCAAGACAAATAAGACCTTTTAGATACATTCAGAAATACATATTTTGTGATTAAAGTTAATTTAAAACTTAGCTTTAATTTTTTTAAGTTGTCTCCAGGTTAATGCAAAATCAGGATGGAACGTATTTATGAAGTGTTTCATAACATATTTCATACAATATGTATGAAAGTGACAGACCTGGAATAATGCATCTGTCTATGTTCAATAAAAATGGAAAGCTGTTGCACATGTAGAAACTAGAACTGAGGACAATTTCAAATGCATCTATTCCATCTTTGAAGAACTGGAATGGAGTTGGCAGAGAAATTATACAGAAGTGTCAGGACTAATGTATGTCTTTTCAGTGCTGCTTTGCTCAGTTTTTATTTTTACCTTTTCTCCCACCTCCTGTTCCTTTAATTGTTTATTTCTGTGCCTGTTTTGCTGATTAACATTGGTTAACACTTGTATATAGATTTAGGCCTCTTATAACTTGGTTCAACTATCTTATTTCTCAAGTACTCATTTTGTTGTATTTTATTAAAATAAAAATACTTTAATCATTGCACACCAGTGTTGGGCTTATGCTATTGCCATCCATTGGAGCCATTTATTTAAAAGCATACCCTTAGGGAAAGAATCTCCTATTTTGTGTCATCCAGGTTCAAAGAATGAAGGACATCTCTGTATTCAGTAACAAAGGGTGATACCTTAACTTCCTCCCCAGTTAGAACTCTTTCAACTGGGGGAATGGTTATATCCAGGCATGCAGGAACCCAGGTAAACAACAACAACAACAACAACAACAACAACAATAATAATAATAATAATAATTTATTAAAATTGTATAGAGATGGGAAGATAGAGATTCCAGGAAGGGATCTGACAGGTATGTGATATGTATTTTTGACCAACACCCTCTTACAAATAAAAGTTTCTGATGTATTGTCGAAGGCTTAACGATAGGAACCACAACTTCCAGAACACGGCCACACAGCCCGGAAAACCCACAACAGCCAAAAGTGTCTGAAATTATTTAATCATGCAATTTGAACTGTTTATAATTTCTGAATAAACACGAAAGGCACAATGAAACTGTTGCCTTATGTACTAGCATAGGGGCATATATGATTCCTTAGATCAGAGCTTTCCAAACTGTGTGTCGGGACACGTTAGTGTGTCGGCTGCAGGGTTTGGGTGTGTCGCGGCTGCTGCTGCCTCCAAGCCCTGCCAGGATTCCACGCAGGTCCTAGTGCCTGTCTTGTGCCCTGCTGTAAGAGTGTGTTGTGAAAGGATGCTCTGCTGTAAGAGTGTGTCGCGAAATGATGCCCTGCTGTAAGAGCGTGTCGCGAAATGATGCATGTCTAAAAAGCGTGTCACCAACATGAAAAGTTTGGAAAGCTCTGCCTTAGATCATCTGCCTCTAAGTTCAGCACTATTAACTATCATCTTTAGATTCAAAAGAAAAAAACCAAGTAGATAACAGAAAATATATTCTACTAGGGGTGTAAGCCTAGTAATTATTATTATTAATTTTTTATCCCGCCTTTATTATTTTTATAAATAACTCAAGGCGGCGAACACACCAAATACTCCTTCCTCCTCCTATTTTCCCCACGACAACCACCCTGTGAGGTGAGTTGGGCTGAGAGAGAGGGACTGGCCCAAGGTCACCCAGCCGGCTTTCATGCCTAAGGCGGGACTAGAACTCTCTGTCTCCTGGTTTCTAGCCCAGAGCCTTAACCACTAAACCAAACTGGCTCTAATGCAGTGAAAATAAGTTCAGTGCAAAAATAAAATAAAACGAAACAAAATAAAAGGCACAAAAAGAAGACTGATATAACTAAACGGTTCAAGGCACCATTTCAAAAATTCAACAGGTTTTAAAATAAAACTATTGTTGTGATTTTGACTAGGTTTCTCAGGACCTCAGACCACAGTCTGTTTCACAATATCTCCATGTGGTAACTTCTGTAAGTCAGAAGAAATGAGGAAACTTTCTCATAAAAATAAAAGAAAAAAAACAGGAAATAGTTGCAAAATTATTAGAAAACGTTGTGTGAAAAGAATTAGCTTGATTAGGTCTATTAAAATTGGGCTGCAAAAGTCTGGATGATCACAAGATGGCAGCCAAGAGACATAGAAACCTCTAATTCTTTGCTATCATGTAGTGGTCATCTGGACTTTTGCAGCCCAGATCTGGTAGCCTTGTATTTGATAGACAACTTGTCCAAAATAAAAAACCCCAGCTCTTTGATTTTGTTTAATTCCTTAAAATCTGTTAATTGAGTACCTTGTACTCAATAGAACTGCATTGGGCTGGTAATGAGACTTGAGCCAACCTTTAGGACAGGGCTTTCCAAAGTTTTTCCCGCGGTGACACACCAACCGGCGTTGGTGTGTCGCCGCGGGAAAACCTGGAAGTGTGGCAGCGTGCAAAAACCCGGAAGCGCTGCTGCTGCTTTCGGGTTTTGCGTGCTGCAGTTGGTGTGTCTCCATGGGAAAACCCGGAAGCGCTGATGATGATGATGATCAGCGCTTCCGGGTTGTGTGGTGACACACCAGACTGTGTGTGGCGACACACTTTTGTGTCGCGACTAACAGTTTGGAAAGATCTGCTTTAGGAAATGCTTTTCAATTAAGCTTCAAACTTATTTTCAGTAGGCCCCGAGATGCCATTGAAGTCCTGTCCCAGTGCCTGGAGACTTTACGGGTCTAGATGGGAGAGAACAGGCTGAAACGAAACCCTCACGATATGGAGCTACTGTTTATACAGCAGGGTTACCCTATGCTTCCTGTTTTGTTTCTGGGTGGGATTGCACCATCCCTGAAGGAGCAGGTCCATGATTTGTCGGTCCTCCTGGACACGCAGCTCCTGCTAGATCAACAGGTGGAGGCCATGGCCAGGGTAGCCTTTGCTCACCTTTGGCTGGTGGAACAGTAGCGGCCTTACTTGGGATGAGAGGACCTGACTACAGTGGCTCACGCCCTCTTCACCACCCAACTAGACTACTGCAATGCACTTTACATGGGGCTTCCTTTAAAGACCACTTGGAAGCTTCAGTTGGTCCAAAATCAATGGCCCGGGTGCCATAATGATTTCCCAAGGGTTTAATGGATTATGTGTAGAGACTGGGATGGGTACAGAGGCCCAAGATAGCTTTAAACAAGAACCTAAATCTGAAGCCCAATACTCTGTACCCAAATTTAAAACCATCATAGTAGGTTTCAGAGGTATATGTTATGGCAAAGTTACATTATTATGCTTCCTCAGAGCAGCTAAAGAGTGAAACAAAGGAGGTCTTTCTTCATAGTACAGTTCATGAAATTAAATTAGGGGAAACAAGAACAACACTAAGGCATATCTGTCAGTGACTGAAAGCAGAAAGTGCTACGTTGCTTAGGCCAGTTATAAAAAAAAACCCCCACATAATTTAAGGATTTACAGGCTCGAAGTACTGGAAGGATGTCAAATTCTTTTATTGGGCTCTGGAGAAAGTTTCTCTTAATATTCTGTTTCATTCCGAGCTAGTCAAAGATTAGTCGTTTTTGAAGAAACAGGTCAATAGTCATCCACAGGAAGCGTGGTGAGAGTTTAGCTCTGATAGGATGGAGCTGGAAAAAAATACCACAGGCTAGCTCTTCATCTAGTTACTTTCTGAGTTCAGTTTTGTTTTTAGACATATTTCTTTGTCCCTCAAATGCACTGATTTCCAGGCTTCTGAAAAGAACTAACATTTGAAAGATATATTAGCTGTACTAAAAATAGAGAAATGTAATACGGCAAGCATTCACTGTGAAAAGCCAGCATTTAAATTACACTTTGCATGGATTTGTTTTTTTTTATTTATTTTTTTAATAGTAAATTTTATTAGGTTTCAAGAGAAGAATAAAAACTACAAAAAACAAAAAAACTACAAACAAAGAAAAAAAACTAAAAAAGTATGGAAACACAAGAGAATTTTTTTTCAAATTAACAAAAAGATGTGCCTTCCGACTTTTAACAGCAAGGATATACAAAAATTTCCATAATCAATCTCTTACTCTATATTAAACCAAAACACCACATTATTTCTATAAGTCATTCCACTTTAACACATAATAAAAATCACTAAGTACAATTACTCCTACCCCTTATATTAAAATAAAGGAAAAAAAGTTCATATAAACCTCCTAAACATCTTTCTCCCCTCCAAAAGATAAAACAGATTTAATTCCCTTCCTACCACTATTCTATACATTTCTGTCTACTATAATAAGCACATAAGTTGTCTGCTATTATACTTAATAGTACAACAATTTTAATAATCCCAATCTTAATAAACCCAAATAACAAAGACAATTCAAAACAGTAATTCCATATGTTTAAAAGGGAATAACATCAATCAAATCCTTAAAGCAAACCAGATAAACATTCTTTAACCCTAATGCAACAGTTTTAATAATTTTAATCTTAATAAACCCAAAAAGCAAATCCAAATCTTTAAAGGCAAATAGCATCAATCAAATCGTTAAAGCAAATCAGATGAACATTATTCAACCCTTATCCCACTTCAAAATAAACCAAAGCAGTTACATATCCCCACAATGTGCACAGAGCTTTCCTCTTGAAAGAATCAAACAGTCCAACTGCCCCCCTCAAAGATTCCAGATTCTTTTCATGGCATTCCACCAGGAGATCGATTTTACTTATGGCTTGCAGATCACTCTCTCCCTTAGATTTCTCCAACTCCATTATCCAATCTTCATCCAGCATCTCGATAAAAATCCCAATCTCAGTCTTAAAAAAAACCTTTCTATCACTCTTAAATTCCTCAGTTTCATCTGCCACATCCCCAACCTGATGGCACATTTTAGATCTTATATTTTCCACAATGTCCTGGATATCTTGCATAAAAGTTTGATAGAAGTCAGAAGAAATCTGTTTAGAATCCTGGTGAAAGTCAGAAAGAATCTGTTTGAAATCCTCCATGTCTCACACAGTAGATTATGGCGCCCCCTAGGAGTTTAACCAATGAAAGTTGAAGATATGGAAGCGTTCTGAAGTGTGTTTACATAAAGTGAGAGTGAGATAGCAGACAGTTCTCAAGGGAAAGTGAAAACAGAAAACTGAAGGTTCAAATCAGCTGATTCAATGTGTAGGAAAATGCTAATATCTTCAAATTTAATACAAAAATAATAACAGGAAGACAATTGTTTGCTCCCAATCTTTGGAATTTCCTTTGGAAGGAAAACAAAATCCAAAACTTAAAAGAATTTTTTTTAAAAAGTAACCCCAAAAATAACATTAAGCAACAAGAGAACCAGCTTCTCCTCAATGTAGAAAGCCTCTCTTGGGGTACTTCATATACTTAAAAAAAATTCAAATTGGTGATTTAGAAATGGGGTGGCCGGTCTTAGTGTCCCTTTAAGGCTACAGCATGGCTTGGAAAGTGATGAAGTCCCTGCCTCCCAGCTGGCTCTTACCAGTCAAACGCGAAACACTGTTTGAGATCTTCAGGCTGCAAGCAGCCATCCAGAGGACAGATGGGATGATTCCAGGTATTTTCCTTGATCCGGAGAACGTTTCTGGGCTTCAGGAAAACTTGCCTGAGCCCAAAAAAAGTTACCGCATTGTCAGCTCCGCCCGCTGAACAAGCAGGCACAGCCGTTCAGTCCGCCATTCTCACCGGAAGTCCACTTTGCATGGATTTGAATGACATCTTTCTAATATGTTGTCAAAGAAGACAAAATGAAGCAAAATCTGTATACTTCTTTTCATTCATGTATCCTTAATATTTGTAAATAAGCAAAAGATCCCATCTTTTTGTTATTCATATACAGTCTAAGTTGTTAGGATCATCTTATGCTAATAGTGTATCTTCCTCCCTGGATCCCAATTCAAAGTGCTAGCGTTAACCAATAAAACTTGAGTGGACAATCTGGAATCAGTCTGGAGGCCACACTCAGAAGTGAGATATTATGAATGGGGTTAAGACACAGAGATATCTGTTCTTCTTTCTTCCAAAGATGCCAACAGGAAATAGGTAATTTGTTGTGATTATTATTATTATTATCGATATTGTTATGATTGTTGGGATTAGAAATACCTTCATTTACTAATGGGATAGTTTTACAGTTTACTATTATAGTTTTATCAATCATTATGATTGCCAATCAGTGCAGTTGTTATTATTAACATTAGTCCCATAATTAAGCAAGATAGGAAGATTATTGATGCCTCTGAATACCGTGGACAGCAAAGAAAACAAACTGGTGGATCATCGAACAAATCAACCCAGAGTTCTTACTCCAGGCACAAATGACCAGGTTCAAATTGTCCTACTTTGGACACATTATGTGGAGACCCAGCAAGTGATCATTTCCAGTGCAAAGATTAGACTGAGAGATGTCAGATTTCTTATTGGGTTATATGAAATTGGAAATTGGGTTTCTCTACAAGGCAAAAGTGTCTTGGCAAATTGCATCTTTTACAAAGCAAAAGCATTCTCATGGTGACGTGAATGCCAGGTGGCTGGATAACAGAGAAGCCTTGGCTTTGTTTACATCCTCATGAGATAAGGAGCGAGAAGGTACCATTGTTATGGCTAGCAATGGATCTTCCCATGAAGGTGAAGCCTCCTGATTTCCTTCTGTGGGAAGCCTTGCTCAGGCCCCCCTGAGCAAGGAAGGGGGGAACTCAATGCTGTGTGCTTTGAGGCCTAGTGTGTGTAACAGCTAACATCCAGCCAATCAGAAAGCTAGAAGAACTGAATATACAACCATGCAAAATGGTGTTCTATGTCTTCTTGATTTCTAGTGTCTTTTAGTCATGTAGTTCTTCACGTGTTCACTTCCCGTGGACTGGGCAGAGTGAGCTATGCCTGGCTTTGGGTATAGGCCATGGCAGGAACTCTGGCCCTGGGATCAATACACGGAACTCTGCTTATAAGTTTGTTTTGTTTTTCCTTTTACAATGATGTATCCTGTATATTCATCTTATTCATTGTTGCGATAATGTGATTGTATCTGCATTATTGCCTTATGCTAAACAGTAAACACTGTTAGCCCTAACAAGCTGCATTCTTGTCTGTTTATTCTCAAGCCTCGGTTTTTCCCCTTTAAGCCAGCATATACCCCATCAAGAGACAATCCATGCCAAATGGTATTTACATCTTTTGCCTTGTACTAGCCCCCCCATTGGGGAAGCCACTCCGTGACAGCCCCTCCCTACACTTTCACAGTTCCATACTTCCCAGTCATGTATCCTTCACTTAACAGGCTGACAGCGCCATTCGGGCTGACTTTGGTGTCAGACTGTTTGACTAAGCAACCCCAATCAACATTCCCAACAACCCTGCAGGCATGCCAAACAACACGTGCAAAGCATTCCTAACAAACCTGCAGGAATGCCAGTCTACCCCTACCCCCATAACTACAATGGCAGGATGCTCCATCCTGACATACCGCCCCTCTTAAAACAATTCTCCCAAATCCAAAGATTTTATTGGGAGGGTACATACACATTTGAAACACACATTACATCTCACATTTTAGATGACCCATGCCTTCCTTCCCATTCTTCTGGAGCTCCCATACTTTGGTTTTGCTGGGAACCTATCATGAAATTTTTTCACTAATTGGGTGCTTGTACATGGTGGCTATTTACCCATTCACTATGAGTTTTAGGAAAATGTTTCCACTGTATCAAATATTGAAATATTTCAGGGGCCTTGCTCCACAAGTATCCGGATGTGAGACCCTGTTTTTCAAGTTGGGTGCCCGAGAACAGTTGGGAGTGTTGCTATTGTACCAGCCTCCCTGCTGCGTAGCAACCTCTCTGCCTGAGCTGCTGGAGGCCATCTCGGGATTGGCGGTGGAGTTCCCTAGGCTTATGGTCCTGGGGGATTTTAACTTGCCATCCCTGGGATGTGCCTCGGAAGCGGCTCAGGAGTTCATGGCTACCATGGCAGCCATGGGCCTGTCCCAGATTATTCGGGACCCGACTCGAGACAGTGGACTCACTCCGGATTTGGTTTTCTTGTCAGAGCAATGGCAAAGTGACCTGAGGGGAAAGTTAGATCTATCCCCGTTGTCATGGTCAGATCACGTCCTGATATCTCTAGGATTCTCTTATGCCGCCCCACTCCGCAGGGAGGCAGGACCTATTCGATTGGTCCGCCCCCGGCGACTTATGGACCCATTGAGGTTTCAGAGGGAGCTGGGGGTAATACCCGAGGATCTGCTGCATGGTCCAGTGGAGGTACTGGCCGCAACCTGGAATAGGGAGGCGGCCGGTGCCTTGGACAGGATCGTGCCGATGCGACCTCTCCAGCCCCATTCGACCCGTCACTCCCCGTGGTTTACGGAGGAGTTGAGGGTCTTGAAGAGGGTGAAGAGACGTCTAGAGCGCCGCTGGAGAAAGACAAAGACGGAATCGGACCGAACACAATCTAGAGCTGCTATTAAGGCCTACCTTGTGGTGGTAAGAGCGGCGAAACGTGAATATTTCTCTGCTCTTATTGCATCTGCAGAATGCCATCCGACGGCCCTGTTCAAGATTACTCAATCTCTCTTGGGTAGGGTGGTATCGACCACCCACCTGCAGGGCCATGCGGAAGAATTTGCTGAGCATTTGCAGGATAAAATCGCTCGGATTCGGTCTAAGTTGGACTCCATGCGTGGAATGCAGTCTGGGGAGATGCCGAGAGAGCGGTCTTGCCCTATTATCTGGGAATGATTTGATCCTGTTGGACCTGAGGAAGTGGACAGGATCCTTCGAATTGTTAATTCCACCACATGTTATTTAGATCCCTGCCCTTCCCGGCTGGTGAAATCGGCTAGGGAGGTGACAGGTAGATGGGTCCAGGCTATGATTAATACATCCTTGTTGGAGGGGGTGGTTCCAACTGCCTTCAAGGAGGCATTGGTACACCCCCTCCTCAAGAAGCCATCCCTGGACCCTTCCATCCTGGACAACTTTCGTCCAGTCTCCCACCTTCCCTTTTTGGGAAAAGTGGTTGAGAAAGTGGTGGCGTTGCAACTTCAAAGGACCTTGGATGAAGCGGATTATCTTGACCCTTTCCAGTCAGGTTTCAGGCCGGGATATGGGGCGGAGACTGCATTGGTCGCGCTTACGGATGATCTCTGGCAGGAGCGGGATGGAGGTAGTGCATCCATCCTGGCTCTCTTGGATCTCTCAGCAGCTTTCGATACCATCGACCATGGTATCCTTTTGGGGCGGCTTAGGGAGTTGGGGGTGGGCGGCGTAGTTTTGTGCTGGTTCACCTCCTTCCTCTGGGGCCGCTCCCAGTCGGTGGTGATAGGGGAGGAGAGATCCAGCCCGTGTCCGCTCCTGTGTGGGGTGCCACAGGGTTCGGTTCTCTCTCCTCTCCTATTCAACATCTACATGAAACCGCTGGGCAAGGTCACCCGACACCATGGGATGAGGTATCATCAGTATGCGGATGATACTCAATTGTATATCTCCATCCCTGGTGAAGTAAGTGATGCAGTGTCCACCCTGTCCCAGTGCCTGGGGGCTGTGAGGGCCTGGATGGGGAACAACAGGCTTCAGTTGAACCCTGGTAAGACCGAGTGGCTGTGGATTGATGGCTTAGCGTCTTCTGGGAAATTATCATCTTTGGTTCTCGATGGGGTAGCACTACCCCGTTCGGAACCGGTGTGTAATCTGGGGGTTCTTCTAGACTCATGATTCCTGCTCGAAGAGCAGGTGGCAGTCGTGGCTATGAGGGCTTTTGCACAACTACGGTTAGTGCGCCAGTTACGCCCATTCCTGGAGCGCGACGCCCTCCATACAGTCACTCATGCTCTCGTCATCTCCCATGTAGATTATTGCAATGCGCTCTACATGGTGCTACCCTTGAAGACTATCCGGAAGCTTCAGCTGGTGCAGAATGCGGCCGCGCGGGCAGTTTTGGGTGCGCCAAGATCTGCACATGTAACACCGTTGCTCCGCGAGCTGCATTGGGTGCCGGTTTGCTTCCGGGTACAATTCAAGGTGTTGGTTATCACCTTTAAAGCCCTACATGGCATGGGACCAGAATATCTGAGGGACCGTCTTATCCCCATGTTATCGACCCGCCCCACCCGGTCATTCAGAGAGGGCCTGCTATGAACCCCATCAATTAGAGAATGCCATCTGATGGGGTCTAGGAGGCGGGCCTTCTCTGTGACAGCGCCCACTCTATGGAACACCTTGCCCCCAGAGTTGAGACAGATTTCCTCCCTCCCGACCTTTAGGAATGAACTGAAGACCTGGTTCTGCCGCCTGGCATGGGAAGGAGGAAGGGATAGTTCCTCATGGGGGTGGCTAATCCCCTAATTTTAATGTCCTTCTTTAAATGAATGCCTTCGTCCATCTGGATTTTATAATTACTTATTGTATTGCACTATTGTGGTTTTTATATATTTTTAGATTCTATTTTAATTTATTTATTGTGAACCGCCCAGAGTTCCCCATGAGGGGAGATGGGCAGTCATATAAATTAAATAAATAAATAAATAAATAAATAAATAAATAAATAAATATTGCAGTATCCCACAATGATGTCTGGAATCCAGTATGTCTTGCACCTCAAAATGCTGTTCCCCATCAATCATCACTGCAACTGGTGTGGGTTGCTCTGGATGCCAACACTCTGAGTCCTTCATTGGTTTCAACAAGCTGCAATGAAAAACTGGATGGATTTTCGTTAGATTTTTTTGGTAACTGTAATTGTACCATTACATCATTGATTACTTTGGTGATAGGGAAAGGTCCCACATATTTTGGCCCCAGCTTTTTAAAGGGTTGCCGAGTCCTTAAGAATTTTGTGGACAAATAAACCTTTTCTCCCACCTTCAGTTGCCATTCTGGTGCCCTTTTCCGGTCAGCATACTTCTTATAGGATTCCTTAGCCTCTGCCAGTGCTTTCTCTATCACTGGCTAACTATCAGTTATGTGCTTTATCCATTCATCTAAAGGAACGATCTTAGTTTGGTTCCTGGGTAACTCTGGAAAGGCTACGAACTCTTGTCCATTCACTACCTGGAATGGAGAAAACCCAGTGCTCTGATGCACTGAGTTGTTATAAGCCACTTCTGCAAATGGTAGTAAGTCCACCCAATCATCCTGCTGATAGCTGATGTAGCACCTGAAGTACTGCTCTAACCCCTGGTTAACCCTTTCAGAAGCTCTGTCTGTCTCAGGGTGATGGGAGGAGCTTAATCCCTGTTCCACGCCAATCATCTTTAGGAATGCCCTCCAAAATTTGGATGTGAATTGCACCCCTCAATCACTTATAATTCATTCAGGGGTCCCATGCAGTCTATAGATGTGTTGGACAAACATTCTGGCCAATTGCCTAGCATTAGGTACAGTATACTAGCACAAGGAATGAAATGGGATTGTTTTGAAAACAGGTCAGTCACCACCCAAATCATTGTTTTCTTCTGACTTTCTGGTAAGTTCACTATAAAGTCCATGGCTATTTGTTTCCAAGGCTGGGTAGGACTTGCCACATTCTGCAACAGTCCTCTGGTTTTGCCCCCCCCCCCCTTGTCAGGGTGAGCGGATGGAGCGGCCTGCTTCTTTCCTTAGACACCAGTGATCCTTAGTCTGTATAGTAAATAGACACTCACACAGAGATTATATAAAATAGCCTATTTACTTTATATACATACTTATTTACAGATCACTTCCACACAGGTAACAAATGATACACCAACGATACAGCATACGAGAGGTAGAATGAGAAGAAGGAAATTACAGGATTTCTCTGTTTATATATACAAACTGACCAATCACAGTATAGGTCACTCTCATTATCCACCACACCCAACTTAACTCTAAGCACCTGCTTCTCTGTCAGCTTGGCCTTATTGGCCTGCAACCAAACATCATTCCTCAACTCAACAAGTAGTTCCTCCTGTAGACCCTCCTCCACTTTTAAAGTAGAGTCTACCGTGGTAGAGATGGGCGGTGATAAATTTGATAAATAAATAAATAAATAAATAAAATAAAGTATGTGTAAATTTTTGACTCCTCATGACTGCCACCATTCCTAATTGCTGCACTGGGATGATTGAGTCTATCACCTCTTCTCTCTGACTGTTGTGTTGGGGCAAGCGGGACAAAGCATTGCCAAAAAGTTCTTCCCTGATGCGTCTACTTGCACTGTTAGGGGCTTCATGGGATTGGGATGCTTTAACACAGGCTCGGAGGTAAACAACAATTTTAGCTGCTCAAAAGCCTCCTGGCACTCTGTGGTCCATTGTAGTTTCACACCCAGTCTTTTCACTTCTTTAGGATTCCCTTTATCCTTGGTTTTTAATAAGTCAGTAAGGGGTAGGGCCACTTGTTCAAAGTTGGGTATGAACTGCCTGTAAAAATTTGCGAACCCCAAAAAACTTTGTAATTGTCTCCTAGTTTTCAGGGGTTCCCAAGCCACCACATCCTGTACTTTTGCTGGGTCCATTTCTATCCCCTTAACTGATACTCGATACCCCAAGTAATCCCACTGCCCCTTATGAAATTCACATTTTGATAATTTGGCATACAATTGATTCTGCAATAAACGTTTCAATACTTCCCTCACCAAGCATACATGTTCTTCCATTGTTTCAGAGTAAATCAAAATATCATCAAGGTAAACCAACACCCCTCTGTATAGAAAGTCATGTAATACTTCATGTCTATGAAGGTTCTCAGTCATCCAGGTGGAATTGTCTGTAGCTTGAAACATGTCAACTGGATTTCTATTTTCTTAATGGAAACGTTTCGCTCCTTATCCAAGGGGCTTCTTCAGTCTGAGCAAAGTTGGTAAGGGAATCCTAAATATGTTCCTAGGTAGCTGTGTGACCTTACACCTGGGGCTAGGTCATGGTTATATTGAGATGTAATTTTTAAGTCCTTTTATCATCTAATGGAGGGTCGTTAAAAACACCATGCTGCTGTTGAGCTTCTGAAATGGTCTTAATCTTCCTAGGCACAGAAGATAAGGAGCGAAACGTTTCCATTAAGAAAATAGAAATCCAGTTGACATGTTTCAAGCTACAGACATGTAATACTTCATTTATCAAATGCATGAATACCCCAGGGGCCCCCTTTATTCCAAAAGGCATTACTAGATATTCAAAAGACCCCAATTGGCAATTAAACACTGTCTTCCATTCATCTCCTTCCTGGATTCGAACTCGGAAATACGCCTCCCTTAAATCCAATTTGGTGAAAATCTTCCCCTTCGATAAGTGGACCAGCATGTCCTTCATCAACGGTAACGGGTACTTGTTGGTTGTGCAAATGGCGTTAATCCCCCGATAGTCTGTGCACAGTTGCAGAGACCCATCATTTTTGGTTCGGAGTAGAACAGGTGCAGCCATCGATGAAGTGGCATGGCGAATGAAGCCTCAATACAAATTCTTTTTTTTTCTAGGAACTTGGTTCCTAGACAAATTCTTATTGATAAACTCCTGCAAAGCCTCCAATTCTTTGGGAGTCATAGAATACAACTTGGTCTTGGGCAGCTCTGCCCCTGGCTCCAGTTCTATAGCACATTCCAACTTCCTATGAGGGGGGAGTTGATTCCAGTCCACTTCTCCGAACACCTCTTTCAAGTCTTGGTACTGTGTAGGAATGGGAGCATCGTCTTCTGCTGTCTCTCCCCCCAACATCTCCATCACGAGAGCCCTATTGGTATCTTCTAGCATTTATTTATTTATTATTTAAATTTATATCACCACCCATCTCCCCCAACGGGGAACTATCTGATGGTACTTCTGATGGCATACTGTCTGATGGTACTTCTCCACTGAGCCTTGATAATCAGTCTCAAGGATTGACTGTAGCTCATTTATCCATGATCTTATGCCTCATATCAGCTGCTGTGGTCTGTAATGGAGGAGGTGGCAGTGACGTTCCAGCTTCAGGTGTTGGCTGCACATCCAGATGTTCTTCTGGGTCTTCTTGAGGATGTAATGTGTAGTTGGTGTATCTCTCTCTCTCACACACGTGTTTATGTGTGTGTATGTGGCTACATTCAAACATGTATGATAATCTGTTATGTAATTTTTGTTGCTATATTGTTTTCTTCTTCCCTCTCCTCTTGTTTTCTTTTTCTCTTTTGTTTTATTAGATATAGAAAGGACAAGAAAATGATACTAGTCATTATTTATTTTGTAATTGTGTTATAGATGGTAATAGTTAAGGAGCAAGTCAAGAACTCTAGTCAGTTTGCATATGAAGAACAGGCAATTGGAGGCTATCACTGATGTATAAGGTGCTTCATGTTGTAGCTGTAATATTTTCACTTATAGATGTCTGCTACCATTGTGTGTGGGAAGATACACCTGTCTTCCGGCTTATGTCCAGGAAGTTGCTTGAAGACACATAAGTATGGGCATCCATAGCTCTGGATGCTTTCGCCTCTATAGGTTGTTTTATAGATGGCATTAATGACTTTCCCCCAGATTTCCTCTCTTCTACTGCATATCCACAGAAAATACAAAACTATGCCCAGAAAAGTATCTCCTGCTTTCCACAGGACAAAATATAATAACTGAAAAGGGTTAAGTGGGAGGAAGAAATGAACTGAGATGCCTCATCTATTTATAGAAGTGATAATTTTTAACATTTCAGTTTCAAGGAAAATGGAAAGTCCTCTTTTCTAGGGACAGTTTCATCTTGTCAGTCTCAACAAGAGTTCCTCTAAAATTATATGTCATCATGGTTTAAATAATTATTATTTTAGACCTTGAGCTACACACACACACACACACACACACACAGACACACACACACACACAGTACTGTATATATCTTGTGTTTAAGCCATTTGATAGCATGAGAGCTGTGAAAAAAATCAGATTTGGTGCATTTTAATGTTTTGTTTTCTAAATAACTGGATTCTCTAAACACAATTTAGACACAGTTTGTGATGTCATTCCACAAGAACCATATGGAAAGGCTTCACCCCTAGCTCCCTCATTAGGTGAAACAGGTTACCATCCACAATTCAACAAGGTTTAATCCACAACCAAAGACAGGTGTCCTATTCTTTAAAGTACCTATCCTCAGAACCCATGTCTTTCAATGAGCTGACTCCCCCATAGCAAGGATCCACATCCCAGGCTGATCAAGCTGTGTAGGCAGCACGCTTGGAGGAAATTACCAGAAAGGAGGAAGAATATTAGGATCCAAGCCAGCAGCTGGTTCCTTGAAGGCCTTGCATGCCATGGAAAAGGCATCTTAGGAATAGCACTTTGACTCTGGAGATGCAAAAGCCTTCAGTCCATTCTTTACTTCATGTGGAGAAAATTGATGACTTGGAACTTTTCTTGATGCTATAATATTGTGTTGTGCTAGATAAAACCAACAAGCAGGACATGAGTGCAATGCTATATTATCCTTGTCCCATTGTGTCTTGTGAGTTATCTAGTCCAACCCACAGTTCAATGCAGGATCTGCTAGAACATCTCTGACAAATGACCACCCAACCTCCAGCAAAGGAGAACACCACATTTTATGTGGCAGCCTGTTCTACTATCTGACAGCTCAAACCATCAGGATGTTACTCCTGATATCTAGGCTGAACCTATTTCCTTACAGTTTTAACCTACTGAGTTTGGTCCTACCCTCTGGGGCAAGAGAATAAGTCCACTCTTCTGTGTGTAAACCCTTCAGTTATTTGAAGACTGCTATCATATCTCCTCTCTGTTTTGTAAGATAAACATGCCCAGATCTTTTAATTGTGCCCAGTAGAGCTTAGTTTCCAGAGCCCTTATGATGGTCTAGAAACTAAAGGCTTCAGGTCTTCTGAACTCACTTCAATTTGTCACTGTCCTTTTTGAACTGTGGTGCCCCAATTGGACATAGTATTCAAAATAGTCTGACTGGAGTAGAGCAAAGTGAAACACTTACTTCCTGTAATTTGGACTCTACATTCCATGCTCCCCAAGACAACATTTGCCTTTTTAACAGCTGCATCATGCAGCTGGCTCATGTTTAAATTGTGGTTGACAAGATCACCCAGATCCACTTGTACTACAGCCAAGTCAAGTCTCCTTCATCCTCTACTTGTGCCTTACATTTTTCCTACCCTGATTGCAGAACTTTACCTTTTCCCCGTTAAAGTCCATTCTATTTATCTCAGCCCACTATTCAAGCCTGACTACATTTTAAAAAAATCTCTCTCTCCTCCAAAGTAGTAGCCATGCTTCCTAGATTTGTGTCATCTGCAAATTTTAAAAGTGTCCCCTTAACATCCTCACCCAAGTCATTGATAAACAGCACAGGGCCCATGTCAGAGTCAGCAGTACTGGGGCGGCCCAATATCCAAGAAGCCTTAGAGCAATACGTTCTTCCAGTCCTGATAGGAGTAAAACAGACTCACATGAAATGAGGTTTAGGTAAAAAGTCTATTTACAATTATACATACACAGTCTTCATATACAGCAGTCCAAGTAATACAGATACGTTGTCCAATGGCACATCAAATGAAAGAGAGAATACAGCACCTTTACACAGTACTTTTATTCACATATCTGTCCAATCAGGACTCACATTACAGTAGCATTGCATCAGCCACATAATACATTTGCATACTCTTGCCAGTAGGTGTCATCATCTTTCACCTGATAGAATGACATAGCAGTTTCTATACCCTTTCACCTAAATACACTGAATACATTTCCAGTCTGTTCTATCTGTAAATTCCATGTTTTATTCACAAACCTTAACAGCCCAGGATAGACTACCATGGCACTCCAGTTGATACTTCTGTCCAAGCTGAAGTGAAGACATTAACAAGCATATTTTGGATGTGGTCGTTCAGCCAACTGTGAGTCCATCTAAGAGTAGTATCATCTACCTCATATTTTACCATTTTTTAAGGAGAATATTGTATTATTTCCTAGATTGTAATTGTCTTATTTTGAGATTATTTTGTACACTAGTTCAAGTGTTTTCAGCAGAAAAATGATTTTATTAAATAAATAAACCTATGCTAATATTTACTGAAATGTGGTAGCAGGTCTGGGAAAGAAAGTCATATGAATATGTCTATGAAGGTTCTCAGTCATCCAGGTGGAATTGTCTGTAGCTTGAATCATGTCAACTGGATTTCTATTTTCTCAGTGGAAACGTTTCGCTCCTTATCCAAGGAGCTTCTTCAGTCTGAGTAAAGTTAGTAAGGGAATCCTTAAATATGTTTCTAGGTGGCTGTGTGACCTTGCACCTGGGGCTAGGTCATGGTTATTTTGAGATGTTATTTCTAAGTCCCTTTATCATCTAAAGGAGGATTGTTAAAATCACCATGCTGCTGTTGAGCTTGCGAAATGGTCTTAATCTTCCTAGGCACAGAAGACAAAGCAGGGAGGAAAATAGGGGAAAGATTGTGCCTGAGGCCCCCACCTCTATTCAAGGAAGGATTTTCCAAGTTGGCATAAATGGATTCCTTGACCCCTCTCTCAAACCACCTATCTTCTCTGTCTAAAATGTGAACATTAATGTCCTCAAATGAGTGTCCTTTTTCCTTTAGATGAAGATAAACTGCTGACTCTGGTCCTGTGGTGTTACTTCTCCTGTGTTGGGCCATCCTCCTGTACAAAGGTTGTTTGGTTTCTCCAATGTAGAGTTCAGAGCACTCCTCACTGCACTGGATTGCATAAACTACATTGCTTTTCTTGTGTTTTGGAGTTTGATCTTTGGGGTGTACAAGCCTCTGTCTCAGTGTGTTGGTGGGTTTGAAATATACAGGTATGTGGTATTTGCCAAATATCCATTTTATCTTTTCAGACACGCCAGCCATGTAAGGAATGACCAGGTTCTTCCATTTACTCTGAGTCTCAGCCCTATCTGTCGCTGTTTTAGGTCTGGTAGACTTAGATTTAGTGAAGGCCCAATTTGGATATCCACAGGGCTTCAGGGCTGTTCTCAGGTGCTGATTTTCATTCTTTTTGGAATCCATGGAGGTGGGGATGCTTTCTGCTCTGTGTGACAATGTCCTGATGACTCCTAGTTTGTGCTGCAGTGGATGGTGGGAGTCAAACATCAGATATTGATCTGTGTGTGTGGGTTTCCTGTAGATCCCTATTTCTAGCTTGCCACCGGTCCCAATGAGGACTTCACAGTCTAGGAATGCCAGTCTGTTGTCCTTGGTGTCTTCTCTGGTGAAGCTAATGTTGGCATCTATAGTGTTTATATGGTCCGTGAAGGCCTGTACTTCCTGGGCCTTGATTTTGACCCAGGTGTCATCCACATACCTAAACCAGTGGGTGGGCACCGTTCCCTGGAATGTGTTGAGTGCTTTCTTCTCCACTTCTTCCATGTATAAATTGGCCACAATGGGTGACACAGGAGAACCCATGGCACAGCCGTGTTTTTGTCTGTAAAAGTCACCTCTGTATGAGAAATTATTACAGACAAAAAAAGTCATATGAAAGCAATAATGCCTCACTAGTACTGTACAGTGGAAGAAGATTCCAGAAAAGAATAGAGAAGTGAAGTGTTGGCATTACTAGTGGAAACAATACTTTATTCAAATTACAGACCCTCTTTCCAACTTACAGGTAGTCCTCACTCAACAATGCTAATTGGAACCGGAAACTCCGTTGTTAAGCGATGCAGTCGTAAGTTGAAAATCACATGACTGTGCTGCTTAGTGATGGCAGTTCCGGCAGTCCCTGTTGCTGTGGTTAAGCAAGGACTGCACAGGTCATTAAGTGAGGACCTCACATGACAGTGACTTCTGACTTCTTGCACTGACTTTGCTTGTGGGAAGCCAGCAGGGAAGGTAGCAAAATGTTCTTGCATAAATCATTCTTTGTATTTCTAAATCCTTATAATCCAAATAGCCACTCTAGATATTTCCTCATCAACGTAATTTTACTTCCAGGATGCACAGATGGTTTACATATCTCCCATTTCCACTATTCTGTATTCACTATAAGAAAGCCTTTTTTTTTGCTGTTCCATCCTGCAAATCAAATTGTAAAACTGTACTACATTTCTGCTCTTGAAAGTCCAAGAAACCTTACTCCATGTTGCTTCCCATTTTTCTTTAATGAAGGTGTTCAACTGAGAGATCTAGGCAAAAACTGTGAGTACATTTTCATAACAATACTACTGTATTCAAAATAAAAATTAGTTGGAGAATGTCAGCCAATTTTTTTCTGGAAGAAGAGCAAGAAAGAAGGGGATGCAATAGTTATTGGATACTTTCTTTGGAGTTACCCCAAAACATGTTCATTTCCAAGGAACACATAGTTCATGTTGGATTGGAGAAAAATGAAGCCAAATAATGTTTAACTGTACAGTTTCCCCCCCTACAAGTGATATTTATCATTAAGACAATATAAAACATTGACTATTAATTTAAACAGGTTTTTAATGTTTCAAACACAACTATAGAAAAACAGATTCTATAGAAATATCTCATGATTATAGCAGGGAGAGAAAACTAGAAGTATTATAATCAAAACTGGTAGCACAATAGGTAATCGATTCTAATAGTGAAACCTTAACGATTTTACTGAAACACCTAAATTCCAATATCATAAAATAATGTTTTAAAGCAGAATTTAAGGTTCTATTAATATTTTTAAACAGTTCCCTATTGCTAGATAAGCATGGTGTCTTACAATTGAGTTTCTAGTTTTCTCCATTTTCTGATGTTGTATTGCCCATGAAGTCCATTAAGTAGTTTCTTTCTCACAATATATTTAGTGATATGATAAGATAGAAAGGCTTTTATTTCAAACTGCAGTGGGTTAAGGTCTGGTGAGTGATTTGTACAAAGCTGATACATAGAAGAAGACATACTAGCCTAGTGATCCAGCCTTCATAATGTATATCCAATATCTATCTGACATCCGGCTGTTGGCGTTTGTCAGCTTTTCTTAACATACATTAGTAAAAATACAGTGAAACTTGAGTTTACGTGGTAAAGAATTCATAATTCATATATATATATATATATATATATATATATATATATATCATAGTGGTTAGAGTGCCACCTTTGGAGTGGGAGACCGGGGTTCAAATCCCAGCTGTACCTACCTTACCGGATGGATGGACAGAAGACCTGCATCCACACTAACTGAGAAACAGCTAGTTATCCAACGCTTCAACATAATGAAGAGGAAGCTGCTCTCACAACTTGAGATAGACCAACTACCATTATATCCCAGATTCAAGAAGACCCAGAAGAACAACTGGAGGTGCAGCCAACACCTGAAGCTGGAACGTCACTGCCACCCCCTCCATTACAGAGTACAGCAGCTGATATGAGGCAAAAGATCATGGATAAACTAGCTACAGTCAACTCTCAAGACCAATTACCAAAGCTCAGTGGAGAAGTACCATCAGATAGTATGCTAGAAGATGCCAACAGAGCCCTCACAACAATCCCTACTACCACTATAACTCAAACCAATGAACTGGTATATGCTACAGCCACTGTAATCCTGGAGATGCTTGGCTACATGATCAAGAAGCACTACATACCCCCCCCCCGGAAAATGAGGTTGGAGGCTAAGTTCAAGGCAACTCGGAGAGAAGTTAGTCAGCTGGTAGAACTACAGAAGGGTGTGGAGATTAAGGATAAGACTCGGCTACTGAAAAAATACAAGGGCCTGACTCCATCTGAAGCCCTAGAGACTGCTAAACAAAGGCTCACAGCACTGGCTACCAGGCTAAGGAGATACACTAGAGAAGCAGAGGCCAAGAACATAAATGCCCTGTTCACCAAAGAGCCATCCAAGGTGTACTCCCAGCTGCAGTGCAACAACACAGTAACAGCAGAGCCACCAACAGCAGAAATGGAACAGTACTGGAAGAACATATGGGAGAAAGAGAAGACACATAATGCCAGTGCAAAGTGGCTGCAGGACCTAAGAGCAGACCACAGAAATCTCCCAGAGCAGGGACCAGTCACCATCACAGTAGCAGATGTCCAACAGTGTGTCAAGAACATGAAGAGCTGGACAGCACCTGGCCCAGACATGATCCACACCTACTGGATAAAGAAACTAACAGCAGTGCATGAACGCCTAGCAGCACAGATGAACTAGCTGCTAGCAGCAGGCTCCCACCCAGACTGGCTAACACAAGGTAGGACAGTGCTGATCATGAAAGACCCCAACAAGGGAACAACACCGTCCAACTACCAGCCAATAACCTGCCTCCCCACAACATGGAAAGTCCTATCAGGCATCATAGCCACCAAGCTGCAGGACCATATGGGCCAGTACATGAGCACAGCTCAGAAGGGCATTGGGAACAACACCAGAGACTCCAAACACCAGTTGCTCATAGATAGAGCAGTCGCCTGAGACTCAAGGTCTAGACAGACCAATCTGAGCATAGCCTGGATTGACTACAGGAAAGCCAACGACTCAATGCCACACACATGGATCTGTGAATGCCTGGCACTATACAAAGTCAACAGGACACTAAGGACCTTCCTCAAGAACTCAGTGGGACTCTGGAAGACAACACTGGAAGTCAACTCAAGACAGCTCGCACAAGTGGCCATCAAGTGTGGCATATACCAAGGTGATGCACTGTCCCCACTGCTGTTCTGCATGGGCTTGAACCCCCTCAGCCAGATTATCACAAGAACTGGATACGGATACAAGTTCAAGAGTGGAACTACCATCAGCCACCTCCTCTACATGGATGACATCAAGCTTGATGTGATGTGAACAAGACATTGACTCACTGATCCACCTGACACGGATCTACAGTGAGGACATTGGGATGTCATTCAGACTAGAGAAGTGTGGCCAGATGGTAGTAAAGAGAGGGAAGGTAGTTAAGACTGATGAAGTGGAACTACCAGCAGGCCACATAGCAGACATACAGACCAGCTACAAGTAACTTGGTATCCCACAGTCACATGGGAACCATGATGAGGAGGCAAGGAAGACAGCAACATCCAAGTACCACCAAAGGATAAGACAGGTCCTGAAGAGCCAGCTCAATGGGAAGAACAAGATCCATGCCATTAACATGTATGCCCTGCCAGTCATCAGATACCCTGCTGGTATAGTGAGCTGGCCAAAGGAGGACATGGAGGCTGCTGATGTGAAGACCCGGAAGCTCCTCACAATGTATGGAGGCTTTCACCCCAAGTCCAACACCCAGAGACTGTACACCAGCCGGAAAGAGGGTGGGCAGGGTCTGGTGAGTGTCAAAGCCACTGTCCTGGATGAGACCCAGAGCATCCAGGAGTACATCAGTAAGATGGCACCTAAAGATGAGCTGCTGAGAGAATGCCTGAAGTAGCAGCAAACATGGGAGGAAGATCAAGCAGAGGAAGTGCCATGGCAAGACAAGACCCTGCATGGGATGTACCATTGACAGAGCTGAGGTGGCTGACCTTGGGAAATCCTACCAGTGGCTGGAAAGGGCTGGACTAAAAGACAGCACTGAGGCACTGATCATAGCAGCACAAGAACAGGCACTAAGCACCCGATCCATAGAAGCAGGGGTCTACCACACTAGGCAGGACTCAAGGTGCAGACTGTGCAGAGGCCTCAGAGACAGTCCAACACAAGGTGTAAGATGCAGGCAGGAACAGCATACACTGAACGGCACAACCAAGTAGCTGGCATTGTGTACAGGAACATCTGCACAGCGTATGGGCTAGAACCTCCAAAGTCCAGATGGGAGATTCCACAGAAGGTCATGGAGAATGACAGGGCTAAGATCCTGTGGGACTTCCAGATCCAGACAGACAGGCAAGTACTGGCCAATCAACCAGACATCATGGTAGTAGACAAGGACCAGAAGATGGCGGTGGTGATAGATATAGCGGTGCCAAGTGACAGCAACATCAGGAAGAAGGAGTATGAGAAGCTGGAGAAGTACCAGCACCTGAAGGAGGAACTAGAAAGGATGTGGAAAGTGAAGGCCAAAGTGGTCCCAGTGGTGGTAGAAGCGCTCGGGGCTGTGACTCCTAAGCTGGGAGAGTGGCTCCAACAGATCCCAGGAGCAACACCAGAGCTCTCTGTCCAGAAGAGTGCAATGCTAGGAACAGCTAAGATATTGAGCAGAACCCTCAAACTCCCAGGCCTCTGGTAAAGGACCCGAGATTGAGGAAGACACATACCACCCATAGGTGTGAGAAGGGAATTTTTTAAATATGTCATATAAGGAAATCACATTTTGTCTCTATGGAATTCTGATATTCATCTTGAAAGAAATATAGCGCATGATTCATGGTTTTTACTACCATAAATGGAAATCTCAGGCAGATGATTTGGGGCACAATGACAGAGGGACAAATGGCTCATTCATTCATGATTTCATTCATGTATTTTTGCCTCTGTAGTTTGTGGTGGTGATGGTATTATTGGATGTTCTTGAAGTAAAAGTTCAAGAGATCCAACAGCGAAACTCATGTATACACATCTTAAGAAAATAAACTCACATATTATTATGGCTGCTGACTCTGGCTGTGAGGATAATTGTTTTCTACTTATGATACACACAGATACACAGACACATCGACACACATATACAGAGAGTACAACTTAACCACATGTATTTCCCACCTCAAGAAGTCCCCAGCTACATTGGAATAGAGTCATAGAAGCATAGAAGCCATGACTTTGGTTGCAGAAGTAATTGTCTCATTCTCCTTCACTCTTTCCCAAATTTAAATCATGCCCAGCTCCCGAGGCAAGGGTATAATCTTCAGGTATCTAAGATCACTGTGGATTTTCCCAAATGGGGGGCTGCTGGGAAAGATTCATTCAATCTTGGGCCCCAGGCTACTAGTAACAGAATTGGCAAACTCATATGATGAGCTGATTCATTTTCTCTCATTTACGTCAACAACAATGGTAAAAAATATAATGAGGAGGCATCATCATGACTCATTAGTTCATTTCCAAATTTTTAGAATGTCTCTGGAAAACCCCGTGCTTTCTTCTCTGGGATTCCTGATCTGAATGGAGAGTGAGAATTTTTGAAGGAAGCCTTGCATGACTTTGAGTATCTCATCAATGAAAACAGGATTGCATATTTGTATCTTTTGTCATATTCTCACATTATGAGTAAAAGGACAGCAATAGAAAAAGTTCAGAAACACAAAATGAATATAATACTTGTATTATATAATGTATATTGCAATTCTGGTAAAAGATACACTTGTCAAAATACTAAATAAAGTGACTATGGAATGCTTATTGCATTTCCCATCCCATCCTATCCATCTTTCATGGTGGTAGAGTGAAAACAAACCACCAGCAAAAAAGAAGCATAATGGAACAAATTATCCAATGCCTTGATGATGGGGAGATTGGGTTGGATTTGCTTTTTAAGAGATTTTGGGTGACTGGAGAGTGTGTGAGGTACTCTGGAATCTATTGCCCATAGAAAACACCACTCCAGAAGGCAGCTGGAGACATTCACATGGGAATTCTAAGTCAGTGTTTCTCAACTTCAGCAACTTTATTTATTTATTTATTTATTTATTTATTTATTTATTTATTTATTTATTATTTGGATTTATCCCCACCCATCTCTACCGTGGTAGACTCTGGGCGGTTAAGTCCAGTTTAAGATCTGTGGCTTGAATCATGTCAACTGGATTTCTATTTTCTCAGTAGAAACGTTTCACTCCTTATCCAAGGAGCTTCTTCAGTCTGAGCAAAGTTAGTAAGGGAATCCTTAAATATGTTTTTAGGGTGGCTGTGTGACCTTGCACATGGGGCTAGGTCATGGTTATTTTGAGATGTTTATTTCTAAGTCCCTTTATCATCTAAAGGAGGATCGTTAAGATTACCCTGCTGCTGTTGAGCTTGCGAAATGGTCTTAAATGGCCACCCTAGAAACATATTTAAGGATTCCCTTACTAACTTTACTCAGACTGAAGAAGCTCCTTGGATAAGGAGTGAAACGTTTCTACTGAGAAAATAGAAATCCAGTTGACATGATTCAAGCCACAGACTGTTCCACCTGGATGACTGAGAACCTTCATTGACATACGTCCAGTGTAAGATGTGTGGACTTCTGAGGAATTCTGGGAGTTGGAATCCATGTATATTAAAGTTGTTGAGGTTTAGAAACACTGTTCTAAGTTGACTCCCCCAACAGAAAACATGATGTGGTGAAGAGGTTTAACATTCTTTAGGGTAGCTTCTTTGCAAGGTGAAAAGAATTGTGTGAAAAAGGTCCACGTAGCATTTTGTAATAAGGTACATGCAAGTGTTCTCCCATTAGAAAGTCTTGAAATTTCTTCTGCCCTCTTAAGGAAGCATCATTTTCTTTCCTTCTTTTTGCCACAGATGAAATTTGATTCATTCCAAGCTTGAATGCTGAATTTGGGGATACAGTATAGTGGAGATATATAGTAGCATGTCAAATATAGTTTGTATATAATGTATTTGTATATATTTTAGTCAGAATTAATCTATTGTCTTAATACACCTCAACACAATTCAAAGAACAAAGTGATGTCTCCAAAATTTAAATGTTACTAATCAAATAATTTAAAAAATATATATGCATCCCAGCTCTCTTAAATAGTTTGAGGAGGTTTGCAACAAAAATAAGATAAAAATTAGAGTATCAAGCCAAGTCATTACAACACTACAACAACTTTCAGAACATTACTATCAAATTCCTCAGCCTTTTGGCAAGTCAAATTGTTGTGTTCACTTACCCTAATGCATGGAACATCTTTAATCTGCTCCAGTCAGTTACTTTGCCATGTGAAAAATGCAATTTATGAAAAACAAACACATTTAAAACTAATTGAAGAGAACTTTTAAAGAAAGAGCATCCTGTCTCTTAAATGGCTTGTCTTGGAATTGATGGATTTGAACCACCAATGAATCTATGCTTGAAAACTGGTTTTGGTGATATAAAACTAACCTAAAATCTCTTAGGACTAAATTGTACATCATATAGGAGATCTGTGATACCATACAATAATGATCTTTTGATGGTTGTTGTGGGTTTTCCGGGCTGTGTGGCCATGTTCTGGCAGTTTTTGTTCCTAACGTTTCGCCAGTAGCTGTGGCTGGCATCTTCAGAGGACAGGAGCACAGCTAGAAGATTCTCTCTGTGCCCAAGTGGAGGGTGTGTGTTCCTGCTTTCTATTTTGCTTTCTGCCCTACATTAAAGGAGTCACAGACCACATGGAAAAACTTATGAAAAAACATAACCTCCAAACAGTCTTCAAACCCACCAGAAAAATACAACAAATGTTAAAATCAGCAAAAGACAAAAGGGACCCCCTCACCGCTTCAGGAGTGTACCGCATACCCTGCAGCTGTGGACAAATATATATTGGGACCGCAAAACGCAGCATCCACACCAGGATAAAAGAACATGAAAGGCACTGCAGACTACAGCAACCTGAAAAATCTGCAATAGCTGAACATGCTCTCAAACAAACTGGTCACCAAATCTTATTTGAAAACACAGAAATACTGGACAACACCAACAGCCACTATGTTAGACCATACAGAGAAGCCATTGAAATACATAAACACCAACACAGTTTCAATAAAAAAGAAGAAAGCCTAAAGATCAGCAAAACCTGGCTGCCAGTCCTGAAAAACACAGCTTGCAAAAGGTCAATGAACTCTACTCAACCACAGAAATATACAAACAACTCACACAATAGATGTGCTAATCCCACACATGACAGCACCACATCTCCTAATCACCACAAAAAACCCACTCCCAATCTCTTGCAAATGACCTCTCAGCAGCTATAAACTCCAGCAGGAACACACACTCTCCACTTGGGCACAGAGAGAATCTTCTAGCTGTGCTCCTGTCCTCTGAAGATGCCAGCCACAGCTACTGGCAAAATGTTAGGACCAAAAACTGCCAGAACACGGCCACACAGCCCGGAAAACCCACAACAACCATCGAATTCCCGCCATGAAAGCCTTCGATTATACAATGATATTTTCCTTAAAAAACCAGAGGAAGAGTCTATCATTTTGCTCCGGGCTACAACAGGCAGATGGTGGCATGGTCCTACCTGTTTCCCATGCCAGCATGCTCCTACCGTTTCCTATAATCCCACTCTCATCACGTTATTAGCCATAAAGGTGGGGAAATACAAATACTTAAGTCTGTGATTCAGGGAAGGGGCTACAAGGCTGCTTCTTTTTCCCATGGTTCCCTCAAAATCCAGGATCCCTGCGAGACTTCCAGTGGGAACATGGCCGACTGACCAGCTGTGTCTGCGAGCTCTGTGGACAGAACTGACAATGCGGCAGTTTTCTGGACTCAGGCAGGCTTTTTCCCGAAGCCTGGAGCATTTTCACGGACAGAAAACTCTCAGAATCATCCCATTTGCCCTCCATAACGGCGACTTGTAGCCAGAGAATTGCAAACAGTGTCTGCGCTAATCTGGTAAGAGCCGCTGGGAGGCCAGGACGTCACCATTTCCAAGCCACACTGTAGCCTTAAAGAGACACTAAGTCAAGCCACCCCATTTCTAAACACACACACACACACACACACACACACACACACACACACACATATATAAGCTGCTCAAAAAAATAAAGGGAACACTGAAACAACACAATGTAAGTCCAAGTCAATCACACTTCTGTGAAATCAAACTGTCCACTTAGGTAGCAACACTGATTGACAATCAATTTCACATGCTGTTGTGCACATGGAATAGACAACAGGCGGAAAGCATAGGCAGTTAGCAAGACATCCCCAATAAAGGAGTGGATCTGCAGGTGGTGACCACAGACCACTTCTCAGTTCCTATGCTTTCTGGCTGATGGTTTGGTCACTTTTGAATGCTGGCAGTGCTTCCACTCTAGTGGTAGCATGAGACGGAGTCTACAACCCACACAAGTGGCTCAGGTAGTGCAGCTCATCCAGGATGGCACATCAATGCGAGCTGTGGCAAGAGGGTTTGCTGTGTCTGTCAGCGTAGTGTCCAGAGCATGGAGGCGCTACCAGGAGACAGGTCAGTACATCAGGAGACGTGGAGGAGGCCGTAGGAGGGCAACAACCCAGCAGCAGGACCGCTACCTCCGCCTTTGTGCAAGGAGGGACAGGAGGAGCACTGCCAGAGCCCTGCAAAATGACCTCCAGTGGGCCACAAATGTGCGTGTGGCTGCTCAAACGGTCAGAAACAGACTCCATGAGGGTGGTATGAGGGCCCAACGTCCACAGGTGGGGGTTGTGCTTACAGCCCAACACCGTGCAGGACGTTTGGCATTTGCCAGAGAACACAAGATTGGCAACTTCACCACTGGCGCCCTGTGCTCTTCACAGATGAAAGCAGGTTCACACTGAGCACATGTGACAGACGTGACAGGGTCTGGAGACGCCGTGGAGAACGTTCTGCTGCCTGCAACATCCTCCAGCATGACCGGTTTGGCAGTGGGTCAGTAATGGTGTGGGGTGGCATTTCTTTAGGGGGCCGCACAGCCCTCCATGTGCTCGCCAGAGGTAGCCTGACTGCCATTAGGTACCGAGATGAGATCCTCAGACCCCTTGTGCTGGTGCGGTTGGCCCTGGGTTCCTCCTAATGCAAGACAATGCTAGACCTCATGTGGCTGAAGTGTGCCAGCAGTTCCTGCAAGATGAAGGCACTGATGCTATGGACTGGCCCGCCCGTTCCCCAGACCTGAATCCAATTGAGCACATCTGGGACATCATGTCTCGCTCCATCCACCAACGCCACGTTGCACCACAGACTGTCCAGGAGTTGGGGGATGCTTTAGTCCAGGTGTGGGAGGAGATCCCTCAGGAGACCATCCGCCACCTCATCAGGAGCATGCCCAGGCATTGTAGGGAGGTCATACAGGCACGTGAAGGCCACACACACTGCTGAGCCTCATTTTGACTTGTTTTAAGGACATTACATCAACGTTGGATCAGCCTGTAGTGTTCTTTTCCACTTTAATTTTGAGTGTAACTCCACATCCAGACCTCCAGGGGTTGCTTACATTTGATTTCCATTGCTTTTTGTGTGATTTTGTTGTCAGCACATTCAACTATGTAATGAACAAAGTAATTAATACGAATATTTCATTCATTCAGATCTAGGATGTCTTATTTCAGTGTTCCCTTTATTTTTTTGAGCAGTGTATATATAATGTACCCTAAGAGAGACTTTTTACAGTAAGGAAAAGCCTTCTCTCTTGGTGCTTATCGTAATTTCTGGGATTAATTTTTACCAAAAAAAATTTTTTTTAATTTTTTTGGTTTGTTTCCCTTTTAAATACTAAGGAGGATTGAGAATAAGTAATTACCTCCCTGCTATTATTTTTGTATTGAATTTGAAGAATTTAATATTTTCCTACACGTTGAATCTGCTCTTTTGGATTTTCAGCTTTCTGTTGCCACTTCCCCTGGGAGCTGCCTGTTAGCATACTTTCTCTTGTGTCAACAACTTTTGGAAATTTTCCATTAACTCATTAACTCCTATTCTTGCTAGTTAAGTATCTAGGGGACACCATAATCTACTGCCTGAAATATGGAGGATTTCAAGGAGACTTTCTCCCAGTTTCGTTGTGAACTTAAACAGTCCATTAAACAGATTTTTTTCTGACTACTGCCAAGCTATTTTGCAAATTTTTCGGGACATTGTAGAAAATAACAGCTTTAAAATGTGTATTTGGCTGGGGAAGTTGTGGAAGAAGTGGAGGATCTCAACAACGACGATAGAAATGTCTCTACTGATAGTGAGATCGAAGTTTCTGCTGATGATGACCAGAGTGTGGAACTGAGGGAATTAAATGGTCAGATCGAATTGCAAATTATAAACAGAATTGTTTTCTTGATGGAAAGTTATGGGGAAAAAGAGCTTCTTTTCAATGGGACGTTTTTTGCTGAGAAGTCTGATTTTTTAAGGGGGGCAGTTGGGCTCTTTGATCTCTCTGTGAAAAATGCCTTGTGTTTATTGTGGAGATATGTGAATGCTTTGGTCTATTTTGAAGCGGGATAAGGATTTGAGAAAGGGGCGTGGTGGCTCAGCGGGTAAGACGCCAGGCTTGTCGATTGGAAGATCGCAAGTTCGGAGGTTCGAATCCCTAGCCCTGCGTGCAGAGTGAGCTCCCGCACTAGCCCCAGCTCTTGCCAACTTAGCAATTCGAAAGCATGCAAATGCAAGTAGATGAATAGGTACCACTTCGGTGGGTAGGTAACAGCGTTCAACGTGGGTCATGTGGCCACATGACCATGGAAGCATCTTTGGACAACCTGGCTCTTCGGCTAACAAACGGAGATGACTACTGGCCCCTAGAGTCGGACACGACTGCACAAATGTGCGGGGGGAACCTTTACCTTTTTTTAAGGATTTGAGAATGTTTATATGGATTGCTTTTAAGGCTTGTTTGACTTCATATTCCTTTACAACGATTTAATTGTATTATTATTAACTTTAAGAGTAGACAATTTATATGTCTTTTAGTTTGATTTTTATTATAGTGGACAGAAATGTATAGAAGTAGTGGTAGGAAGGAAATAATTAAACAAATGTTTTTTTTGGGGGGGGAAGTTAAGAGGTTTATATATTTCTTTTTCTTTTAATACAAGGGGAAGGAGCAATTGTATTTAGTGATTTTTATAATGTGGTAATAAAACAATTTATAGAAATGTAATTTTGGTGTGATATAGAGTAAGTGATTGATTATGAAAATTGCTGTATATTCTTGTTAAAAGTTGGAAGTCACCTCTTTATGTAATCTTTAAAAATCATTTTTTCTTGTGTTCTTACACTTTTTATTTTTTAAATTTTTTAATTTTTGTAGTTTTTTTTCTTTTTGTAGTTTTTATCTTTGCTTTAAATCTAATAAAATTCTTATTAAAAAAAATCCAGGAATTCTGCAGCTGTTTTTACAGGAAGGAAATTGTATTGGGAGTTCCAGTTGTGTGTCCTTCGTTTCATGTCTAATTAGGCTTTTGGAAAAAGGAAGTAGTTCTTTTATCCAATCCTTTGGAATCAGTGATGCAGTGATCAGGTACTCTAGATCAGAGCTTTCCAAACTTTTCATGTTGGTGACACACTTTTTAGACATGCATCATTTCGCGACACACTCTTACAGCAGGGCACAAGGCAGGCACTAGGACCTGCGCAGAATCACAGCAGGTTTGGAGGCAGCAAGGCACAAGGCAGGCACTAGGACCTGCGCGGAATCCTGGCAGGGCTTGGAGGCAGCAGCAGCCGTGACACACCCAGACACTGCAGCCGACACACTAACGTGTCCCGACACACAGTTTGGAAAGCTCTGCTCTAGATGTACAAGAAGAGGAGGAAGAGGAGGAAGAGGGAAGGTTTTTGAATTAGCACTTTTCCTCTCTTTCGTTCACCTGAAACTCCGATACTAATTGCTTCTCTCAAATTGCAATTAAAAATAGTTTAGTTAAAAGTTATTTCATTAAGCACTCACTAAGCGGTACCAACGTGCTGATCATAAAGAAGGCAGATTTTCATGTTCTTAAATATTCACTGGGATTCTGAAGGCATCCTGAACATGAGGCTTACAGAGGGAAACAAGGCTTCATCCTGACCTGTGAATCCTGCAGACTCTTGCAGAATATTGTTAATGATCATTTGTTTATGTGGAAAATGTTAAATTCCTTACTGATGCAATAAATCATTATAAATCATGGCAGAACATCCTATGGCTAACAGATGCTTCTCTAGCCTTTTATATAAATCTCAAAGGAAGGGGATCTTTCAATATCCCCACACAGCTTTCCCCGTTTGCTGAACATTTTAAGAAACAACAACAATTTTCTCTTTTCCACAGCTGCTTGATAATGTCCATTGGACTATATTAGCCATATTTCAATGTTCATTAACATCCTCTTGAAGTAAAAGATGCTTAATTCCATGGTGACAAACAATGTGATCACTACAATGTGATTGTATACAACTGTTTATTATATAGCCATAGGAACTGTTACGGAAGAGATCAGACATGCTGGCTTTCTCTTCACACATAGCTGTGCTTAGTGTGTTTTGTTCACATTATTTTAACTCTTTGGTTTAAGAGCCTATTTTGTTCCAGAAGCAATAGCACAACCAGAGGTTCAGGCAGATGTTCAGAACACAAATAAAATCCTGGAAGACTGCAAGGGGTTATAGCCTTATTGCTTATGGTGTCTCTATCATTCAAGAAAGTGAGTTATGTACTTTCTCTGTTGATTAAAGGGAATTGCTCCTAAGAGTTGCTGATATTCACAAAGGCCTAGTTGATTGCCAGGTCATTCCCCAATCAGCTAATTCACAAAAATAACAGAGCCATTATAGTAAAGTAATCCAGGTGTTGGACAAGGACTAGGAAGACCCAAGTTCATGTCCACCCTTAGCTATGGAAGCTCACTGGGTGACTGAGCTAATTGTTCTCTCTCGGCCCAACCTATCTCACAGGGTTCTTGTGGGAGAAAATTGGAGGAAGGAACACTGTATATGCTGTCTTGAGCTCCTGGAGGAAAAGTAGATTATAAAGCTACCCTAATATAAATAAATAACCAAGCAAACAGGCCAAGCTAGAGTTGTCACATCAGGTGTGGCCCAATCCTGTAACATTCTGATTGACCCGTGTAAGTTGGATGAAATCAATTTAGTTTGGAAAATCAATTCACTTCTATTCAGAAAAGGTCATTTCTGGGAATTCAGAAGTGCCTGAATAGTTTAAATCAACTTGGAGGCATCTAATTCAATTCAACCATTCAAATCAAGTTTGATTCAGAGATTTGACCAGAGCCTTTGAATCGCATCTTCTAGTCATCTGTAGCTTGAATCATGTCAACTGGATTTCTATTTTCTCAGTGGAAACGTTTCGCTCCTTATCCAAGGAGCTTCTTCAGTCTGAGCAAAGTTAGTAAGGGAATCCTTAAATATGTTTCTAGGTGGCTGTGTGACATTACACCTGGGGCTAGGTCATGGTTATTTTGAGATGTTATTTCTAAGTCCCTTTATCATCTAAAGGAGGATTGTTAAGATCACCATGCTGCTGGCATCTTCTAGTCATTTTTTTTTTGTAGCCCTCACTGCTTCTTCTAAGACAGATCAGATGTTCAAAGTGCTATCCTAGCCCCTTTTTAAATAGGCAAGCAGGCTTGAGTCAGGGAAGTAGCAGACACTGTTTTGTGGTTGCCTTTTATTTCACTAGATCTAAATTTGATCCCATTGCCCTTTGGATTTTTTTTTTGAAGCCTACAACTGTCCTTGAATCTGGATACTAATCTAGGTACCACTTTTTCCTCTTTTTTCTTGGTTTTTATTTGCTACCTTGGCATCTAGCACCTATATTAATATTGGCTCAACTCTAACTCAAGCTATGCCTGGTTTCTAAGACTATTATTTATGATACTTCCCTTCCCCATCGTGATGCCTGGTGCTTGATTCCAGAGCCACATTCCCTTGTTTCTTTCTTGAACCACTTTGCTGTCCCATTTGCCCAGAGAGATTTGTTTGTCTTGTACATCCAAAGAGGAAGCTTAAGTTCTTGCTAAAGCACCTACTGCAGGGTTTCTCAACCTTGGCAACTTTAAGATGTGTGGACTTCAACTCCTAGAATTGGAGAATTGCTGGCTGGAGAATTCTGGGAGTTGAAGTCCACACATCTTAAAGTTGCCAAGGTTGAGAAACATTGACCTACTGAGTCCAAAGCCTGTTTCTATTTAGGATGTGGCATAACTTATGAGTTTTAGTTTAGACAACCTGCAAGGAGCTGCATTGTACTTTTGAGGTCCATGATAGAAGAAAGATCAAGGAGGGTATATACTGTAGATATTTTGGTAAGCTGCTCCCTAAGGTCTCTCACCGAGCCCAAATACATTCAGGCAAACTTACTGAATTTCAACTTTTCAGGCTAACGAGATTATTACAGCATTAGAGCATAGTTGTCTGTTGGACCAAATATACAAATGTGTATATTGGGAAAAGATGGCTACAAAATGCACCTTACGGTAGGTAAAAAAACCCGACATATTGGGAAAAGGTGAAAATAAATGCACAACTAGTTTGGGCTTGGCATGTACTGATTTGAATACTTTTGTTGTTCCTGGAACACATGGTTTTGTTAGACTACTGTCTTTTTTTAAGTCACATAGAACTGCTTGGAGTCATAGTATAACTCATTTAATATAAGAGAAGAAAGTTTACACTTTGCATTCAATATTCTTGCAGTGAAAAAAACAAGCTTCCTTTACAGATAACAAGCTGGTATTAACATTAATGTTATTTGCGAAGATATGTCAGTGCATTAGGACATTCTGTGGAATACATGGCTTAGCCTTACATCTAACTTCCTGTCATTTATAACAATTGCCCCTTCTGATCTTTTCCTCCTGGGTAGAATGAGGACTTGTTGTTTCCCTCCTGCACCCCCTGCGCCGCTCCAGGATTCCTGTTAATATTTGAAAACTGTCAGCAAAGGCATTTTTCCTCTTAATGGGCCTGCTTAACATTGTGTGTGCATCTGCCTATGGATGAGTAGCTCCACATGTTCATCCAGTTATAGAAGGGAGAATGATTCCTTAACAAAACAAGCACAGAAAAGGTTATCACTCATTTAAGACAATCACTGCAACTTCCTCAGCTTTTTCCACTCCATTGCTGCTTATATGAGTAAAAACAACACCCCAAATGGAGACCCCCTTGTCTCCTGGGCCCAGTTAAGGCCATGTGACTTCCTCCCAGGCTTCCACGAAAATGACTATATTAGAAAGGTCTACAATATTGATATTGGCTTTGGGAAACTCAAGCAGCAGCTCCGCAGGGAAGGAAGTGGCATGAGCAAGTTCTGTGGAATGTACAGAATCTGAAAGGAGAGAAACGGTGTGTCCTTTTTATAAGTTGCATGTTACTGCTCTGGTTTTGTGCTTTCACCCTGCTGAACAGAAAGTCCTCTTGCAACTGATTGGTCAGCTTTCATTGCAGAAAATGCTGATCCCAGCACAAAAGCCCATTCCATCCAGTTGCAATGGAGTGCCACAGTATTTCAGAACTGACATCTTCCAGGATCGCATGAGCCTGTGGTGGCAGCAGGGGTTTCCCCAGGCAAATGTTCAGCTTGAGTTTGTCACATGACTGACAGCCTGTGCTCTGTGCTGAACTCGGCAGCTGGACTGTTGTGCTAGACGGACTTCCCAGGACTGAATTCAGGGGCCTACATAGAGCTTCTCTTGGACACCTTTGGACGGTGCCTCAATTAATTTGATCTCAGTTCTGTGCAGGCTCAGTTCAAAACACCAGTCCAAGCTCACCATCACGACCATCAGCAAACCAACCAAACATTGTTCTGATGAGGAACACAATGAGTTTTTCCCCCAATGCCTTGTGAGTTCCCTGCTGACTCTTCTCTTTCTTAGACGATCTAAGCAACTGTGGTAAACACTTTTGCATACCCGTCCCATAAGTGTTGCCTTTCCCCAAAAAGAAGAAATACAACATGCATATTTATGTGTTCAAATGCAAAAGTAGAAATAATCAGTACAATTTAATAGATGCATAACAGATCTCATCAGAATGGCATATTTTCCAGGTGTTTAATGGCAATGGGCAACATCAAGGCTTCTCTCTTCCTTTTTATAATTCTTTATCTCTAAACTGGACATGCCCTGAGCGGTTTTTGGAGAAATAAGAATTTCCCATAGCACTCCTTTCCTATCATTATGCTTGAACCCCTTCTCTGAGATTTTAACACTCCAATCATCTTCAACCAATTGTCACCCTTACTGGGAATTGCATAGCTAAAAGGCACATGGTTAGGAAGAGCTGTGGGATGTGGTATATCTATATCTAAATAACATCTATGGTATACCCAGCTCCAGAAATATTCTTTTTTTGAGTTTGTGTCTTCAAGTCAGTCTTGACTCCCGAAGACTGCTTGGACAAGTCCATGTAGTTTCCTTGGCAACATTTTTGGAAGTGGTTTGTCATTGCCTTCTTCTTAGGGTTGAGAGAGAGTGACTGGCCAAAGTCATCCATGGCTTCATGCCTAAGGCAGGACTAGAGCTCATGGTCCGTCAGTTTCTAGCCCAGTGAATTTAAGCACTACACCAAACTGGCTCTTATGGTACAGAGTATATACCGTGCTTTGTATTCTTTATCAGTGCGAAGACTACAAAGAACCCCAAAGAATGAGGATTTTGCATGCCAACACTTGAAACTAGTTTGTTTATTTATTTATTTTTATAGATTTAAAGAACACCCAACTCCCAACAATTCTGGACATTTTACATTGCAAAAATCCAGAATAATTAAATAAAAGAACAAATGAAATGCATCAAAAATGAGAAAAACCATCCACAACAGGACAAAATCTTACAGGGGCTTATCAACATTCTGGTTGTGAAATAGTTTTTGAATTTCCAGGCAACATTTGGTCTATTTGGATCAGGAAATGCCAAAAAAAAGAAAAAGGCAAAAATACACATTTTTCCACCGAGTGACTCAAATACTGTATAATCACATTTGCCTAGAGCCTTCAGAAAGTATATGACAATAGTTATCACAAAACCCCTGGCATATCTAAAAGAAATATAATACAGTGGCACCTTGTTTGCAACAGTATACAATGGTAATAAGTAGGGTGGCATAATGAGGTTACCTTTGGATCCAACATTTCTACATTCTTTGGCAGGACAGTCCGATGCCTGATTAATTGGCAGCAGGTCCAGTATTGGCAGCTGGAACATGGAAGCATTTGCTGAGGTCCATGTGCCCTGGCAAGAACCACCTAACTTAATGCCTGGCATGTTCTGCTGACTGCCATCACTTCTTCCTCTCCTAAAAAAGGTAAAGGTTCCCCCCGCACATTTGTGCAGCCGTGTCCGACTCTAGGGGCCGGTGCTCATCTCCGTTTGTTAGCCAAAGAGCCGGCGTTGTCCGAAGACGCTTCCACAGTCATGAGGCCGGCATGACACATGCAGAACGCTGTTACCATCCCACCGAAGTGGTACCTATTCATCTACTTGCATTTGCATGCTTTCGAATGCTTTCTTCCTCTCCTAGTTACCAGCATTATCCTTTCCCTTCAGCTGACCAAAACAAGAGGCTTATCTAATGGCTACTTTCCTTTTCCTCTTGTGCTTGCTCACAGGTGGGCTTCCCGGGCATCAGTGGTGCTCTAAAGTCTGGGAGCCAAGCAACTCATCTTGTGGCCAACTACAGTAGTATTGCCAGGTAAACCCACTTATGAACATATACAGGAAGGAGAGGGCAAGGTGAGTGGCAGTAGAAATGCTCCTGAATGGGGGGACATGGGAGCAGATCTTAGGCGGATTGGCCAGCAACCATCTGTTTCCCTCCCCAAGATCTGCAAGAACAGTGAATGTCCACAGATGATTATGCATAAGATTTTATGCTACTTTACAATGAAGTGACTATTCCTGAGATTAATTTAATACCATGCAGTGCAGTAGTAATTAAAATGGAAGCAGCATTGTATGATAAATGCCAATCAACCACACTTCTTGAGTTCTCCTAAATCTATCCTTAGAACCCATTCCTATGCATAATATACAGTATAACTTTTCCTGGGTGATAAAAGGACAGCCTTTATCCTGGAATCCTAACTTGAACAAAACCCTTCCTTTATTTAAATGTGCTGGGAAGAATGGAAAATGTGCTGTTATGCTGTGGAAACTAACAATATTGTAAATGTATCAGGAATACTATTTTTGAAATAATTTAGTATTGTAGCTTTGACTATTTCTTCAGATAGTGAAAGCAGACTGAAAAACTGACTTTCGAATGAAAGATCATCAAGAAGAACTGAGCATAAAAGCATCTGGAGTTTTAATTTAGACATCTGTAGAGGTTTGATGTTCTACCAGCTTTATTGTGTAGGTGTTTTTCTATCCTATAATTTGGCAACTTTTTCAACCCTCCAGTTGAGAATATAGAAATTAGAAATTCTTGGTGGTTTCTTTAGATTTATTAGGGGTGCTCCTGTATATGGGTGTGTGGGGAAATAGTTCAAGTGCAGAGTTTTGGCAGGATCAGCAGAAAGAAATGATGTGCTGGAATAGTTTCATGATGCAGATAACCCTAAGAGTGAACTATAGAAGGAAAAATAATAGGTCTCTGTTGAATAAGAACATATATATGCCTGAATCAGTTACAGTTAGAAATACATAATAGGCACATTATAGCATTACAGATGTTGAGGTATGGCTCATTGATCCAGGAGCTATTTCTATTTTCCACTTGGATATCATGTAGCAATGCATTCATCCCTCACCATACATTTTGCCAAAAATGAGGAAAAGGAGTGGCTTAATTTGCACATAAATTCAATCCACTCAGAAATATAGATAAAGATCAAACTGGGTGGTATTATAAGAATAGTCCTGTTGGATGAGGCCAAACCATGGTGCTATGATTCACACAGTGAATAATTTTCAGGAAGCTTAGGAAAATGGACAGGGGGGAATAGTTGTCTTCCATCGTTGTTCATATGTCAATTGCTATTTGAGGTATGGTGCCTATAATCATGGAGGGGTCAAGAAATGTTATCTCTGTAGTATTCTACTATCTCTCTATTTCTTACTCTCCTATTGATGTGGGGAGAGAAGAAAACTGAAGTGGTGAGTCCCTTAGGACAGAGCTTTCCAAACTGTGTGTCGCAACACATTAGTGTGTCAGCTGCAGTGTCTGGGTGTGTCGCGGCTGCTGCTGCCTCCGAGCCCTGCCAGGATTCCGCGCAGGTCCTGGTGCCTGCCTTGTGCCTTGCTGCCTCCAAACCTGCTGTGATTCCATGCAGGTCCTAGTGCCTGCCTTGTGCCCTGCTGTAAGAGTGTGTCGTGAAATGATGCCCTGCTGTAAGAGTGTGTCGTGAAATGATGCCCTGCTGTAAGAGTGTGTCGCGAAATTATGCATGTCTAAAAAGCGTGTCACCAACATGAAAAGTTTGGAAAGCTCTGCCTTAGGATATAAAGAGTGCTGTGTAAGTCTAGCAACGTTACTTTAGGGAGTTTCAGAACTCTGAAGGATACTGCATTTTACATCAAATGTATAGAGCTTGATTGATACATTTTGGCCTCTTTTCAAAATCAATTGAGAGGGGAGGGGAAAGAAGTTAAGTGTGGGAATAGGAACAATTTCCTTCTCAATTATTTTGTCACTAAATGTTAGCTGTGTGATTTGGGCCCACCTTTCATGGTTTGGGGGGAAGGGAGGGTTAAAGGTGAGAATGGGAGCAGTTCATGTTCTGGAAGCCATCTATTCCCATTCCCATATTTGTTTTGAAAAAAGAATGCATTGCCAAAATCCAACACTTTTGCAAAGGAATATTAGCAACACAGTTTTGGGTTTCTGGGATGCTGCAGATTGGGTGCTGGGGAGATACATGTGGTCTTCAGGGCATGGGTGGTCTGCCTCTACTCAAGGACATTATGGAAAACTTAAATGGTGGCCCATGTAAACCTACTCATAGAAGAAGGATCAGAAGGCATTTCGACCATAGTATTTACTGCTGGCCATCAGTATACTGTAGCTTGCAAAACATTTTCTTAAGTAGCCTTCCTGAACCCTCCAGATTTTTCAGAAGACAGATCCCTTAATCCTTGATGACTGAACTTTCTGGCTGAGACTGGTGGAATCTCAAATTAATCAAGAATGCTACCAGTTTACAGAAAGCTGATTTAAACTGCCCCTTTTTGAAATGCATTAATATAAATGTGCTCTGATGATATTGTGGGATCAAGAATGTGCTCAGCACATGTCATCTCCAGCTACAGGAAACGTCCTGCTTACCAAAGGGATCCTTGAGCCATTTCCTCATAAGGTAAAGGTAAAGGTTCCCCCCGCACATTTGTGCAGTCGTGTCCGACTCTAGGGGCCGGTGCTCATCTCCGTTTGTTAGCCGAAGAGCCAGCGTTGTCCGAAGACGCTTCCACGGTCATGTGGCCAGCATGACGTGCACGGAACGCTGTTACCTACCCACTGAAGTGGTACCTACTGTATTAATCTACTTGCATTTGCATGCTTTCGAATTGCTAGGTTGGCAAGAGCTGGAGCTAGTGTGGGAGCTCACTCCGTCACGCAGGGCTAGGGATTTGAACCTCCGAACTTGCAATCTTATGATCGACAAGCCTGGCGTCTTACCCGCTGAGCCACCAAGCCCCTATAACCACCATTTCCTCATACGTGCCCTCAAATTTGAATGGTGTTTTGGTAATTCTTCCCCCACTTTTGTATGATTTGCATGGTTTCTTTTCCCAAACCAGTTTCCTCTCTTCTCTTTGGGATCTGTGCCCTGTACTTTTATGGAGAGGCTGAACAATGTATTTAAAAAATGGAAATTTATTTATTTATTTTCTATCCCACCTTTATTATTTTTATAAATAACTCAAGGCGGCAAACATACCTAATATACCCCCCCAAAACCCCTACAAATTATAGTCCTACTTGTGATTGCTATACAAGTAAGCCATTGCAAAATCTTTCAAGTCTATAACTCGTTTTACAGCAACACATGATTTTTACAGCACTGTTTCAAAGTTTATGGCCTCTTTTCTTTAGATGCTTGTTCCAGTTGCATCTTCTATTTCATCAAATATGGTAAAGAAACTATGAAAATAAATGGATGCTCCATATGAACTGCTTTCTATAAATGGACCATGCTAAATGAGTATAAAATGGTTTTCCTTTGGAGCTCCACTGAACTACTAGCACATTGATGAGGCAAAATCTACAGGGAATCATTATTTCCATTTAAGGTATCCTAACTTTCATGCTTCAGTTTAAATTGCCTGAGGGGAAGGATTTCAAATGGATGAAGTGGAGAAATTTGCACTTCCTTAAGAAAACAGGGGGTATTTCCTTCCTTGTGTCAGAAATGAAAACAGAAAATACAAACTAATTCATCATGAGATTTTCATTTTATGGTTTTCTCTCTAGCCTCCCCCTCCCCCCCCATTAGTCATTTTTTCTTTTTCTTTTTTCTTTTTCCCCCCTGTCAGCTTCATGGCTTATAACTGTGATGGATGATCTTTTCTTCTATACATCATGTAAAAGAATTTAGTATAAAAATCTACTTGTATTCACAGCTTGCTTTCTGTCACCCCACCAAGCTGCTCCATAACACATGGAGCTAAATATCATAGAGGGACATCAGTGCAGCAAAAGGATGGTATTTTATTGTCCAGATTTAATTGGACACTGGTGTAAAATGAGGAAGCTGTCATGCTTAAGAGTTAATGTGAGTTAGTGATATATTGGGATTCATTACTTGACGCACCAACATTCCAAATGTGAACCTTCTTTTGAGTGCCTTTTCACAGATTTTTTCCAAGTGCAATTTCCTCTCTCCTCTCCTTAGTCACTGCATAAATTTCAAGTGATCCATAGCTCTGATTGCAATTCAAAAACACATACTTTCATTTGGGTAACGTGGAGTGAACACTGAGAATACCGAACTCCAGACAAATTGCCACTTGTAAGAGCAGATTTGTCTTGCTGCTGCTGCTGCTGTAGAACCTTTCAAAACAGCAGTAGTAACACCCAGAAGCGTAAGGGCTGTTGCATGGACTTTTCATACCAGGAATTTGGAAATGCTTTCAGCTTAAGGGCCACATTTCCTCCTTCATACATTGATTGATTGGATTTATACCCGCCTTTTCTTCTTCAGCGGGTACATCAGACCATCAGTTAAGTTTAAAATTTAAATGAAAAAGTTAAAAGTGGGGAAATACTCATTAGCAATTAGAAAGCTGGTCAAAGAGATGTATATTTACAGATTTTTCTAAATGCTGAGAGAAGGGTCCAAACACAGCTTCCAAGGGAATGCACTCCATTGCTTTGGAACAGTGTAGAAGAAGGCTTTCTTCTGTGTGCCAGATATAAAAAGGTAAAGGTTCCCCCTGCACATTTGTGCAGTCGTGTCCGACTCTAGGGGCCGGTGCTCATCTCCGTTTGTTAGCCGAAGAGCCAGCGTTGTCCAAAGACGCTTCCACGGTCATGTGGCCGCATGACACGCGTGGAACGCTGTTACCTACCCACCGAAGTGGTACCTACTGTATTAATCTACTTGCATTTGCATGCTTTCGAATTGCTAGGTTGGCAAGAGCTGGATACAAGGCTCCAATAGTGGAGGTATTTTCAAAAAAGCCTCTCCTACTGATGTAATGAACTGAAGAGGTTCCTAGGAGGGCCATCCATTGAGATAGTCAGGTCCCAAGCTGTTTCAGTCTTTTAAGATTAATATCAGCACCTTAAATCAGTTTTTCTCAGCTTTGGCAACTTTAAGACATGTGGACTTCAACTCCCAGAATTCCCCAGCCAGCCATGCAGTGCAGAACTTTCCATTCAAGTATCATTGATTCTGTTACCACTTACTTGCTGCATTTTGTACCAGCTGTATCTCCTGGAGTCTTTTCAAAGGTAGCCCCATGTAGTGCACTTTGCAGTAGTCAATACAGGATACAAATCAAGTGTGGAACACTGCCTTTAAATATGACCAGATCAGGAAGGTTGCAGCTAGTGCATTAGATATAATTTGCAATAATACTGTTTATCGGAGTCACAATTTGTGGACCAGTGACAGGTAAGGATCAAGGAACATTCGTGGGCTGCATGCTTGCACTTTTGGGGAAGTACAATAGCTAGAAAACATGTTGAACTTTGATCCCCAACTCCAGTTTCCTATTGACCAACGTGACCTCTAGCATCACCTTCTGGACATGACCAGGTAGTAAGGATGGAACCATTTGAAAATACTCTCCCATTGTGCAGAATAGTTGTTGATGATGAAACTACTGAGCAATACAGGACAACTAGCAGATTCTACTGCAGGTCATTTGCCAAAGTGACCAAAGAAATGCTGAATCTGGTTGAAAGACTGATTGAAATGGGTCAAGGCATTAATGTTGATTTTGTTGGTTATATTATCCCATCCACCAAATAGTTTCTTCCATGGTGTAGTATGGAGGAGGAATGACATGGTGTCCTGTTTTCCATCTCTATTGTGCTGCTATTATGTACATAAAAGCTTAAGGTTGACCATCCATGCTAATTATCCACAGAATTGTTTCAAGTAGCTCTGAACGTTCTATGTCCTTTTTGTTGGAGGTCCCAGAAAATCAGCATGCCTCATTAGCATGTAGATGAGCACTCTAGGATGACTCTCTATATGCTTCAGGAGGAAGCTGTTTGTTGCTCCTCCCACTTCCTCTTTCTCTCTCTCTGCCTTTTGCCACCATCGAAGGAGCATGAGGCTGCTGGTCCTTCCATCTAGAGGCCATGAGGCCTAAACTCCAGAAGCTTTCCCCTTTCTCTGCACGCAGCCCCTGGCAGCAAAGAGGGCCAGGGGTCTACAGACAGTTTAGGGAAATACAGAAGAACAAGAATCATTCCTAACAGAATGGATGTAACTGATCTGGACCAAATAAACAGTAAGAACTGCTTTGTATTTAGTTTTGAAACTACTTTGTCTAAGCATGTAATTCTTTATGCCTGGGTGGGCTAAGTGTGTTAAGATCAATAACCTATATCTCTCTAGTGTGCTCATTAATGCTATTGTTGATAATATTCCTTTCTGTGCGCTTATTGTCTCGCTGCATTAAGCTCTGCTCCATTAAGTGGTCCTAGCAGTCCACTAATGGTCATCACTTTTGATATAGATAATGCAAGAATCCTTGCCCATTGTTCATGTTTCTGTCTCCTTGCTTTTCCTGCCTTCCCCCCCATATTTACCAGTTAAATGTTTTGATATTTGCTGATGTTTAATAAATAAACGGCGAGTTGTATTTTGCTATCTGAACTGAGTGGCGTATGTGCTCGCTCTGATCTGGATATAGGTATTTACTGGGAGTGTGCTTGGTGCAGACTTAACTGGAAATTATTCACAGTATTCCAACAGGTTGCAAGCACATACTGTCAAATCTAGGGAAGATGTGGTGAAAGCAAACATGGTTGGTGCAAAATCCCTTTTTCTTTATATTTTTCTCCTTACAGTATATATTCTCTTTTCTCTGTTCTATTGTTGAACTGATTTGGGGAAGTAATTGAGAATTTTCTCATTTTTTTTCTTCCCATCGTTTCTGATTCTTCCCACTCCATCCCATTTTCATTTCCTTTTCCCCAATGGAACAGGTTTCTAAGCTTTCCATCTTAGTTATTATTGGAAAATGCCTTTGTATACTCAAAAATTCAGTCTAATTTAATCAACTACTAGCTGAGGTTAACAGAATAAACTCCATATGTTCCTTTAAATCATAATATACACTGTACACCTTTGTTATGAAATTTACATGCAGTATTTTATAAATTATTAGTACTGTGCCGGTAATGAATTTTCACTTTTATTTGGTAAGCCTGAAAGATAGTTTCTCCAGCTGCTGATCCAGAAGAAGGTTTTGTTTCTGTCTCAAACCATATTGGAAAACATGGAAGGCAAACTGTATTTAAGTACAGATTTAGCAATCGTGCTGGCGGCATCTTCTGGAAACCAAGTCTGTAAATTTTATTACTATTAAATGTTTCTAATGGGAGTTGACAAATAGTTGAATGGATCTGCTTTTTCTTTCCACTTGGCAAAGAAAGGAAAGGAAAATATTTCCTTATTACACAATGAGAACTACATTAATACAGAAATCCATTCATCTCAATACTGTAGAAGTATCATTTAAGCAAGAGGGTTTTTTGGGGTTCTCTTTTAAAAGAAATGATGAAATTACAGCGTGCTGCAGGGAAGTTGCAAAAAATTTATGAGAGTCATAAAATTGTCATTGTAATACCATTATGGGGGACAGGGACAATATAGATATTTTTGAATTATTCATTGTCCATATGCCACATTGGAAAAAAATCCATAGAGAGGAATTATGGCTTTTAATAGAGACATTGCTGAAAGAAGTAAAAAAAAAAAAACAACCCTCAGGGGAAAAGGCTAAATAAATGTTTGGCTCAATTTATGTTACCATTTGTATGAACAACTGTACCTTTTATATAAACTGGCTGCTTCTCATCAATGTAAATGCCAGCCAAAAGACACGCTTATTAACTAAACATTAATTGCACAACGTAGCATTGCAGTTGATAAATACTATAATTTTACAAACATGTCTCCTTTTAGAACTCTCAAATCAGGCTCATGATTATCATATGAGTTTGTCATGGTGGTTCACAGAACATGGAGTCATATAGAAGTTTCAAGTTATAGTACTAACTTTAACTATAGTTACCTAGACGTTAAAATACCTCCTGTGATACTTGTTCTTACTAATCCAGAGGAACAGGGCTCATAGAAATAAATACTGGTTTATAAGTTTTATTGTTCACTTTCTGAACTAAGTGCTTCACTCATTCAGACAGCTCTACATACAAATCCATAACAAAGTCTAGCTTCCAGAAGAACTGAGATAGGAATCCCACAATGCATGGTACTTCATTCTATGTGATGACTCCAAAGTAGGACACTTCACATCTAGTTTTATGACTCCTATTAAGGCCTGGCCAATCCCAGCCATTCTTTCCATGCTTCGGTACTTCGGTACCATCACTTCATTGAGTGGAGTTCACATAGGAGCCATTTCTCTTTCTGCTGTTTCCTCTTTTGAGAGCTGTCCCTTGATGAATCTTCTTAGAAATCTTCATTATATTTTTCACATTTTGGATAAGCTGAAACATTCCAGAATCCTTATAACTCTATTGTCTGCTTCAAGAATTGACATTTTATATACAGTATGTCCATTCATACTTTCACAAAAACACATAGTACAGAATTATCTATCTATCCTGAGCTATAAAACAATATGTATTATAACTACATAGTAATAATGGCAGTAATATAGTTGCAACACTGAAGGAAATTCTAATGTATTTTTCTTGCTGAAACAAAATAAGTGGAAATCATAACCTCCTAAGAAATGTTTTACTAGCTAGATTTAGTAAAGCAATAAAATAATGAAATAGATCAAACATCTGCCCTTGAAATATAGAGGTAATTATATGCAGAATATTGCTCCCTCCCACTCAAATAGTTGTCTTTGATTCTCATCTTATCTTCTTTCATAAAATGAAAAACTCTGATGAAACTATTTTATATTGATTTAAAAACATATGAAGAATGTATCATCTTGTTAAAAAAAAAGCATTTGGAAAAATCAGTGGAAATCAAAGGAATGTAGGAGAGCGAGTCATGGGATGAGCTGTAAAATTTGCAATTTGACCTCATATCCCTGAATGAATATCCAGATCCAGCTGTTTGGAAGAAGCCTTTCTCCTAAGTTTATTTCCTAAAGTCATTAAGTTAATTTTCTCTAGTTACTAATATGTTACACTGCTATGCTATAATAGATTTTTTCTCCCACTCCCACAAATCAATCCTAGAGAAAAACTGACTATGGCTGCATATTCTCTTTTTGTTTCATATGTTACAAAAGGACTACAGTCCACTTCAAGAATTCATCAAACTTATACATGGAGTGGAGACTGGGAATTGTGTTTCCACTCTGCTACTCTGCCTTTGATTCTCTTCGTCCAATGGGAAAGGACAACAACAAGGCTGTAATAAAGTTCAGTTGAATGCAGTTAATGTCCACCATTGGATCAGGAGCTATGCATGGGACTGAACTGTAACCATGTTCAGCTAAACATAGTTACAACTTACTATTGACATTCCCAACCAATGTGATTCAAGACTGTATCACCCTCCACTTACATTTTACAGATTGGATGTTGATTAGCAGACAAACCGCCCAGGGTCCCTCCTTGTGGGGGAGATGGGCGGGATATAAATGTAATAAATAAATAAATTAATTAATAAACTATGATTTGAAACCAAGTCAACAACTTGAGAATGCACAAGCCTTTCTTCCCAAAGATAGGGAAGTTGTATATGAGAAGTGCCTATTTCTGCTGAGCCAGGTTTTCACAGACAAAGGGTCTTAGTTTTTCTCTTTTCCTCCTGAAATGAATAAAAAGACACTGTTCTTTGAGATGCACAAGTGAAACCTGCTGCACCAAAATTGTCTGGGACTAGAATTCTTGCTCAGTTGTTCAACCATTTTTATTCCCCATCCTTTTCCATGGGAATTGTCGTCTTTTTCCACATTTTTGCTAGCATTTCTGCCTTCAGGATATGCTTAGTTATTGTTGGGCTGTTCTGGGCCTCCCCTCCTTTAAATTCTTTCCAAATAATTTTGGTTTTGGACTTGTATAAACCTTGGAAGCCTCCTAAGCCTATTGGACTGCTTTTTAACATGAACACCTTGATTTAATGGACCACCATTTAACAGAATTTGAATGCAATAGGCAAAATTTTTACCCGGATATCTCTCTGAAATAACAGACATGTCTGTGGCATCCAAAGTAGTTCAGACAAGGCATTCACTATCTTAATTTTATCACATCTGCCATGATTTACATCATTTGTGTAATGACATCATTACACAAATGAATTAACACAAATTACATCACTTGCATAATGATGATAATATCTGTAATCTAAACTACTTCAAAGAGTTGTGAGCATAAATGATGCGATCCCATTCAACCTGCACTCTGCAGCTCTTTGGAAGAAATATAAGATAGTAAAATGACACTTTTGATCAGTAAGTAATTAGTGGCCCATGGGAGCCATGGGTGAGAAAATAAAATGCTCCTCTGGTATTAATATTAACAATGATGTTAATTATACTTACTAATAAGATTTAATCACCTGGTTTCATATACCATTCTCTTCCACCTAACCCACCAAAAGCATTGGAATGCCTTTCATAAATGGGAAGTTAATATAACAAAACATAGTAAAAACCTTCTTGACAAACTTGATAGCAACATGCCCACAGCATCTGCTGAAATACATTGTCTAGAATGATTCGACCATTCTGGATGTCAAATAACAATGACTGGATTTCTGGATTTCCAGGCTGTTCAAACAGTTTCATATTTACTTTATTTAACATCACTTTATTCACAATATGCATATCCAACCTTTCCAATTTCAAGGGCAGCGTTCAGGTTAAAGGAACATTCACTCAGTAACAGCTAAATGAGTTCATCTAAAAACTTGCACAAATGAAAGCACAGAGAAAATGTATGAGTACCTAGCACACAGCTAAGAGAAATCACAAAAGAGATCAAGTTATCTTTTACAAAAGGTGGGTAAAAATACAACTACCCTACTTGGTATATAAGACAGTAGGCAATAGAATGATCAATTATGTAAAGTAAGATGAATGTTTCAAGTCCTACAGATTTCATGCACATGTCCATATGTAGTTTTCTTGGCAATGATATAGAAGTAGCTTGTCCAGGATGTTCTTGGACTTCCCCATCTGATCTATAGCCCTGGTATTCCCTGGTAGTCTTCCATCCAAGTACTAATCAGGCCTAATGCTGCTTAGCTTCCAGGAAAGGTCAGCCAGTTGCTGCCACCTGCTAAGGCACACCCCAATTGATTATTACCAATTACCATAATCCTATACATATTTATCAAGAAGTAATCTTTCTGCATTCAGTGATGCTGATTCCCAGATTAGTACATATAAGATTGCAGCTTTAAGACTTATCAAACTCATTGGCATTTGCTTCTGAAGAGCTGCTGCATCGTCACCTAGAGTCCCTGCTGCTAAGCCCCATTTTTTGACTGTACTGTATTTGTCCCTATTCCACGGATTGGCAGGACTGATTTCTATGTCACAAAAAGAAACCTGCCAGCTAATTAGCATCGGTCAGCAGCCACTAATCATGGCATGGCTTCTGTGCCAAGGGACAAAGTCAACAAGGCTCAGAGAGCACCAAGGACTCAAAGGGTCAAAGGGTCATGGCTTTCAAAGCAAGATATTCAGTGACAGATGCAAACCACTGTCTCGCCTTTCTATCGGCCCTTCCTGTTCAACAATGACAGGTCTTTGGTTGGCCTTCCAGATGCAGAGCAAAATATCATCTATTGTCAAGGTGTTGATAAATCATTTTATTTATACTCCCCTCACTGTGGCTAATCTGCATTCTTGGCAATCACAGGGCAGGAATTAGATTTCATTCAGCATGACCAGTGTACTTAATTAATATTACTCATGCTGTCTTGTTAATGTCCCTCTACATAGAGACCTCCACTTTTCCTTGCCCAGCTTCACAGTTATTCTATGGAATGATAATAATACATCAACATTGCTGGCTACAAAGGGGGAAAAAATCCGTAATAGGATCTTTCTGTGCTCACACCTGTTTTAAGATTTGTTATGGTTAAAAAAGAAAGCTGTAGGGATTCACTCTGCTTCTTCCTTGTAGACCCCAGTGGAATATACCATTAAACGGCAGGGAGGAGAGAAAGCCATCAGCGCACTTAAATATACTTATGTCAAATCCATCCCATTTTTCCTGGCTTCTTTCCTCCATCTAGCCACCATTCCCAAGGGCTGGAGAACATTACAACCCATTCACTTTATATGAATGGGCACAAACAGACTTTTTCACCATTTCAATCTGTCTACATTTGCAGGCATATCCTGTAGGCAACTGAAACAGCCTTAATTTCAATTTACTGTCTCCCTCAGGACATGCCATTCCCTTGAATGTGGAAAAAAGAAACTCTCCTTAGCCACCCCCTCTTCCCATCTCAGGTTAAAGTTCTGATCAGGAAGTAAAATTTTGCTCAAGATTAATGGACAGAAGTTTTGATGCTTATAACAGGGGCACATGATATTTATTAAACAAGCAAAGAACACATTGGGGAGGTATTCCAAAGGACTGGGCAACAAGTCAGCCGGAACATAAATATAACTGTTTTATTTGATCATCCCCCTTCCCAAAATATGTGGCTTGCTTTTCATTTGGGCTGAAAGCTAGAGTAAATAACACTTTAGTTTTTAGAAAAGGTAGAATATCCATTCTGTAAACATTTATATTTCTGAGATTTTTGACCTACAACCCACTCTGTCATTAAACTGGAGATAGCTAATAGAATTTAGTTACTTTTGCCATCCTCATGTACCAATTGCACCAAACCATGTGAGCATTATGTCTTTAGTCTGTTAGACAGTTGTCTGTAATAAGTCTAATTTATGTTATATTCCTTGGCTGTATCTCTGTCTGCAGGGTCCTTACGGTTCTATGTCTCCTGATTGCTATGTGTGCTTGGCTGTCTTCCGGTGAATTAAAAAACTTGTTTGCTCTCTGAAGGGATTCACCTGTGGACCTGGAGCTGAGGTAGGGCCACAGGGCAGTGCTGAGCTAGCAAATAAACCAAACCATGAGAAAAGATCTGGATTTTAAATCAGCAAAGATTCTGAACCCCAGTACAGCTTTCTGCAGGGTTTTGCTTTCCAGAATATATAAAAACATGTTTTCGAGCATGTTTGGTGAAAATACCCACAAATAGGATCCCTCATTTATCAAAGTTCCTGATTTTGGATGGGAGGGGAAACACTTTCCCCTGAACCTAGATAAAACCCTCTTTCAGGTCTCTTCTAGTACCATGCATGTGGGGATGCTGGAACAGTAAAATCTGGAGGTCACAAAGTTCAAAGTTATTTTAGCTGAAGAGAAAAAAAGGAGAGATGATATTGATTGACAGGTAATATTTTATCCATGAAAACTAAATATGAGAATCACTTTAATTCATTACCTGGAACATTTGATACTTCAGATTAAGCCCTGGTATCAAGATCGTTCTCAATTATCTATACCAAGGGTCGGAAATGGCGGCTCGCGAGCCAGATGCGGCTCTTTGGCCCCTTGAGTGTGGCTCTTCCGCAGCTGAACTCACCCCCGCCCCTTCCACGTGATAGGCCCCCGCCCGCAAACCCCGCCCCCTGGCTCTCGCACTGAGCGAGGCCTGGCGCGGCAGGGAGGCAGCGCCATCTCCAGCCGCAGCAGCCCCTGCGCGGAGAGAGGCAAGCAGGCAGATAAGCGGGCAGGCCTCGTTTCCCGCCCCATCATCATCTTCGCTCAACGCGGGCGGGCGGAAGCAGCCGAGGGGGGCGGGCCCGGCGGCGGAGGCCAGGGCTGCCCGCTTACCTGCCTGCCTGCTTCTCTCCGCGAGGCCCCCGATCCGGCTTGGACCCTGGGAAGGCAGCGGGGGGCCTCGCGGAGGGAGGCAAGCAGGCAGGTAAGCGGGCAGGCCTCGTTTCCCACCCTCCATCGTCTTCTTTGTTCAACGCGGGCGGGCGGAAGTGGCCGAGGGGGGCGGGCCCGGCGACGGAGGCCAGGGCTGCCCGCTTACCTGCCTGCCTGCTTCTCTCCGCGAGGCCCCCGATCCAGCTTGCAGGGTCGGAAGGCAGCGGGGGGCCTCGCGGAGGGAGGCAAGCAGGCAGGTAAGCGGGCAGGCCTCGTTTCCCACCCTCCATCGTCTTCTTTCTTCCACGCGGGCGGGCGGAAGCGGCCGAGGGGGGCGGGCCCGGCGACGGAGGCCAGGGCTGCCCGCTTACCTGCCTGCCTGCTTCTCTCCGCGAGGCCCCCGATCCGGCTTGGACCCTGGGAAGGCAGCGGAGGGCCTCGCGGAGGGAGGCAAGCAGGCAGGTAAGTGGGCAGGCCTCGTTTCCCACCCTCCATCGTCTTCTTTGTTCAACGCGTGCGGGCGAAGAGCGGCCGTGGGGGGGGGCAGGCGGCGACGACAAGCGGCGCGCTTCAGGCTTTCAGCGCTGGAAGGTGGCCTCCTTCCAGCGCTGAAAGCCTGAAGCGTGTCGTTTGTCGTCGCCGCCCCCCCCCACGGCCGCTCTTCGCCACAGATCCCGCCGGAGCTGATCTCCCTGGACCCCGGGCAGCTGGGCCGGGTGGACGCCCTCTCCCGCCCTCAAACCCCGCCCCCTTCCACGTGATTGGCCCCCGCCCGCAAACCTCGCCCCCTTCCATGCGAATGGCCCCCGCCCGCAAACCCCGCCCCCTTCCACGTGATTGGCCCCCGCCCGCAAACCCCGCCCCCTGGCTCTCTAGCATTTCAAAATGTGCACGAGCATGTCAAAATGGCTCCCGGCATAAAAAGTTTGCCGACCCCTGATCTATACTGACTACATAAAAAAGTTATAGACGTGTTATAGAAGTGTTCAAAGGTCATTCTTGGGAAGGGGAAAACATAGAGAGCTTATTTTCTCCCCTCCAAGGAACTTTGTCTCGGTGGGCACAATCACCACAGAAGGCAACAATACACAGTACAACAATTATAAAGGTTTATTGAATCAAAACTTGAACACAGTTGTCCTGTTAATACATTTCTCAAGTCTAGCACAACTAATTAGATGAACACATCACTCATTAATATGATTTTCCAACTAATGAGCAGAAGTTAGCTAAATTAGTAATTAAGTTGTCTTGTAATTCCTGATATCAGAAAGATTTCCCAGTGTGGAAAAGATAGCATGAGAAGTAACAAGCAAAAAAGGTAAAGGTAAAGGTTCCCCCCGCACATTTGTGCAGTCGTGTCCGACTCTAGGGGCCGGTGCTCATCTCCGTTTGTTTTCTGAAGAGCCAGCGTTGTCCGAAGACGCTTCCACGGTCATGTGGCCACATGACACACGCGGAACGCTGTTACCTACCCACTGAAGTGGTACCTATTAATCTACTTGCATTTGCATGCTTTCGAATTGCTAGGTTGGCAAGAGCTGGAGCTAGTGCGGGAGCTCACTCCATCACGCGGGGCTAGGGATTCGAACCTCCGAACTTGCGATCTTCCGATCGACAAGCCTGGCGTCTTACCCGCTGAGCCACCATGCCCCAACAGGCAAAAAACAGCAAACAAAATAGCAAGTTATAGAATAGAAAAGCTCTGACACTCTACATGTACACCCGTACATACTTCACAGACTTTTCCCAGCTTACACACAGAGCTCCTCTTTGTCTCCTATTTTATAACCTATAATTGTTGCACTCTGACTAACTGGCTTTCATCAGTCACTTGTGTCATGGAATACTGTTAAACTTTTAGAAGACAATTTGGGGAGAGGTCTAGTTGCTCTTGAGCAGTTCTTGATCATGGAAGTTCATGTCCTGATTTGAGGTACTTTTATGGGTCAGTTCTACTTTGATGTTCTCCTTGTCTTGGGCACATCACTGTTTTAGTCCACCCTAGCATGCTGTTGCATTTGCATGCACCTGTGTATTCAGATGGACTGGATGGACTGTACTTCATTAGATTGAGTACTCATCATATACTTCATTAAGCTCATTCCATTATGAACACTACAAAAGGTCCTTTGCTGGTCAAGTTTGCAAAGAGGTTATGTTCTCTGGTGCAGCTAGCCCTTGGTTTCTGCATATTTAAAGCACCCTTCAAACAGCCATATCATAATAACAAAGGAATTAGAATCACTCAGTCCCAAACTGGTTGGGTCTAGAAATCAAAATTAGCAGTTTGTATTGGGCCTGGTAATAGGGATTATTGATTGATTAATTAATTATCAATGCAGGTGATAAAGTACTGGTAAAGTATGTTTAAATTCTCCTCTTCCTGTGGATAATCCCAATTTCTTATTTTAGTCCATCTGAAGTCTAACACATAACCCAAATGGTAGGTTACCTGGGGTAGAAGTGGGGGGTTTACACTTTATATGTGAACTGAACTTGATATTATGAACTTCTGAAGCCACTTGAGAGGTTCTATTGACAAAGCTAGAAAATCAACAGTCATATATTTTGAACCTGTTCCTTTAGAAAAGTGTGGCACCCTTAGGATTGGATTGGACCCTATTCAGTATTCAGATGAATTGCCAACTAATACCTCATTCAGTTTATTATGTCTCATCTAGTCTACTCTGATTAAACATACCCAATGCCTCACTTATATTTGACAGAACAGAAAAATAAAGCAAGGTGTTATCTGCATATTCATAACATCTTAGATTAAACCTTCAGACTGTCTCTCTCAACAGTTTTCATATAAACATTAAACTGTAAAAAACAAAGAACAGGTCCTGCAGGAATCTTTGGCATAACCAACAGAAAAATGAGAAATGGCCCCCTTGGAATTACCCTTCTAAAACGAAATGGAGATACTGCAGCACTTTCACACAGCCCTGTTAATAAGGATACTGCGACTGACATCACACAGCCCAAGGAAACAAACAAAAGCCATTTCTACTGCAAGCCCAACTCAACAGCTGGATTAAAATGGATCCTGAAAATTATTCATCTAAGAACATCTGCAGTTAATGGGGAATCTTGCTTACTCATGATATCAATCAAAATAACCATTCTGATTTCAACATGAACAATTTACAGAGGTCTACTTTTCTCTAAATTTCATCTGTGGATATGTGATGCTGATTGTCTACCCCAGCAGGTAGAACAGACCAAGAATCAACCCTACAGAAAAGCTAAAACTACTTTTACTGAGATTGGCTATAATAACAGAATCTTGCAAGTCCGATTGTGCTGTACCTTCTCCCCTTCTTATACTCATGTGAATTAGAAAGGTGTCTGTCTGAGCCACTTCTGCATATTTTCTGCTTGTTTGGGACTTAAGTTTCCCCCCTCACTGCTTTGGTAATGGATCTTATCTATCTCCATCAAAATCATCTTCCTTATTCTCTACACCAATCCATCAAGGGAGATCTGCATTCATGAGTGTGATTGCTGGATTCAGAAACTGCACAGCACATTAGATTGCAGAAAAGAATCCATCCACATTGTAGATGAACATCCTCTTTTCTTTTATTCTGAAAATGAGGATTCTTAGGGTGGCTCTTGTTCCTTTTTTGCCCACCAAAAAGTTTTTGCCTGCCAGTGAGTTTCACACAGCAATTGATTACATCTACTTACAGTATTTCAGCTGTCTCACATTCCCCCCCACCCGAAATTGGTTAGGGTTATCCATCAATGGTTGACAGTTGCCTCTGCGAATTTATGAACCTATGCCATAATCATGACAAGGATATCATACCAATTGATTATATCCAAACTTCTTGGAAATGAGATTTTAACATTAGTGGTGGGCCAAAAAGGAAAAATAGCTCTTTGGGCATTTCCCATACCCAAGCACAGCATGAGAATGTCTTGGTAATCTCTTTTTCCTACTATGTCCTTATAGTGTTGCTTCTACCTTATCCCAGTCTATAACTGAAATGGTTTAAATGCATCCTTAGCTTTTCCAGTATTAAAGTCATGTTTTCCCCCTTTAAAAAGGCAACAAGCCATGGCATTTTGCCATGGGTTCAATCTGAAGTGTTTCACTGACCATTCATTTGGTGTAATAGTGAGGCGACCCTTTGAAGATAGGATCGTCCTGGCACATCTTAGCTGCTTTGGGCTGGTGTGGACATAACCTTCCCCTACAGTATCTGTACAGTGTCTTCCAGGTCCCCTTTATTTTGGTCAGTGGGAGAGTCAGAATCTTTCAAAATGGTCTCTCCTCCAGGACTTGCTAGATCTCTGAGTCAATTGCTAGCTCCATAGCACAGTGAAGTGGGAGAATGAGAGCTGGCCATTCACTGCTGCTTCATGGTGCAAACTTTCCTTGAACCCGTCAGCTGTTCCTTGGGCTGCTTTAGAATACAAGTTTAGTGCTGCTCTGGAGTAGCACTAAACCCATGTTCAAAGAGGTTCATTTTCAGCTGGTATCTAGAACTGCTCCAAACCTGCACTAAAAAAGAACCCATAGTCAGGCTTCCTTTGAATGTACCTGTGCAAAACACTTGCCAACACTCAGAACAAATGTTGACATACAGTTAAACCTGCTGGTGTAGACATCTGTCAAAACTCACCTTCTTTCCAGGTCTAGCTCTATCTCATTTTAAGGGGAGAGATTAGTAGATGTTTCCCTGCCAGCTGATGCTGCTTGATGAGAAGGGATGGAAACAAAGCCAGGGTGCTCCATGAATCTTTGTCCCTATCTTGTCTTATAGACCATAAACAAGAACAGAATTATTTACCAGCATCATGTCTGTGGCAGGATAGGCATCACCAATGGAAGCAGCAAATTTTATGCTGGTACAGTTTTCTGCTGGCTCAAGGACTGACAAATTGCACTTTAACTCAGCCATGAGAAAAAACATTCAGTACACAGAGCATCTTGCTTTCTGAATTCTATTTAGATCAGGGGATAATTTTCCTCTAGAAGAATGGAAGGAGTAGATTCTATGCTAAATTCAATAAAAATACATAGTACAACAAAATGTGAGCAATATTACGCAGCCAGATGTTTTCCTAATTGGAGATCTACTCTGCAAAAAGGGGGGCAAAAGCTGTTAAACCTCAATTAGAAGACAACCGGGAAAGGTGTAGATGGGTAAGAGTAATTACTGTCCCTTTTGTCTGACAAGCAAGTTCCTGAATGCTCAGCCAGAGCAGGTGATTCTGAAATGTGATATCATAACAGCTGCAAGCAGGGCAACATGTTTACCAAATGGAGCCTGCAGAGGGTGATCTACCAACTGTAGAAAAAACTCTGCATTTGCCAGCAAATTTGGAAAACACAAGAATGGCCATCAAATTGGAAAAAATCAACTTATATCCCCATACCAAAAAAAGGGAAACACTAAAGAATGTTCAAACTATAGAACAGTAGCACTTATTTCACATGCCAGTAAGGTAATGCTCAAGATCTTGCAAGGTAGACTCCAGCAATTCATGGAGCGAGAATTGCCAGATGTACAAGCTGGGTTTAGAAAAGGCAGAAGAACTAGAGACCAAATTGCCAATATCCACTGGATAATGGAGAAAGCCAGGGAGTTTCAGAAAAACATCTATTTCTGTTTTATTGACTATTCTAAAGCCTTTGACAGTGTGGTTCATAACAAATTGTGGCAAGTTCTTGGTGGTATGGGGATACCAAGTCATCTTGTCTGCCTCCTGAGGAATCTGTATAACGATCAAGTAGCAACGGTAAGAACAGACCATGGAACAACGGACTGTTTTAAGATTGGGAAAGGAGTACGGCAGGGTTGTATACTCTCACCCTACCTATTCAACATGTACACAGAACACATCATGCGACAAGCTGGGCTTGATGAATCCAAGGCTGGAGTTAAAATTCCTGGAAGAAACATTAACAATCACAGATATGCAGATGATACCACTTTGATGGCTGAAAGCGAGGAGGAGTTGAGGAGCCTTATGACAAAGGTGAAAGAAGAAAGTGCAAAAGCTGGGTTGGAGTTAAATCTCAAAAAAACCAAGATGATGGCAACCAGCTTGATTGATAACTGGCAAATAGAGGAAGAAAACGTGGAGGCAGTGACAGACTTTATATTTCTAGGTGCAAAAGTTCTAGGTTTACTGCAGACGCTGACTGCAGCCAGGAAATCAGAAGATGTCTACTTCTTGGGAGGAGAGCAATGACAAATCTCAATAAAATAGTTAAGAGCAGAGACATCACACTGACAACAAAGGTCCGCATAGTTAAAGCAATGGTATTCCCCATAGTAACCTATGGCTGCGAGCGCTGGGCCATAAGGAAGGCTGAGTGAAGGAAGATTGATGCTTTTGAACTGGAGGAAAATTCTGAGAGTGCCTTGGACTGCAACAAGATCAAATCAGTCCATACTCCAGGAAATAAAGCTAGACTGCTCACTTGAGGGAATGATATTAAAGGCAAAACTGAAGTACTTTGACCACATAATGAGAAAACAGGATACCCTGGAGAAGATGCTGATGATGTATGTATGTATTCTGTTCTTTTTCTTTTTTCTATCTTCTTTTCTCTCTAGTTTCTTTTCTTTTCTTTTTTTTACATTTACTATATCTTTTTTTCTTTCTTTGAATGTATTTCTTATTATCTATGTAAAATCTTTTAATAAAAACAGTCACTTTTCTGCAGTGCTGGCCTAGTACCCACATGGTTTTATTCCTAATTTAAAACTCTATCCCCCTCCTCATCCACAAGTCTGGGCAGCATGCAAAACTGAAAACAGGAAAACAATACATTTCCACTATCATGGGCCCATCTCGTCTTTGGTTGCTCCTCTCACTTGAAAGAGGCATATGTATCTGAATACACAAAGTAAATACTTGGCTGGGACAAGATTGAAATATATGAACATGTGTTTTATTTGTCTCAAATCCCATTAACTGCATAACTCCAGTTCAAGAAATTCCAGCTATATAAGGTAACATTTCAAATTCAGAAGAAACATATCAAAAGGTTAAAAATCCTCCCTCTCCCAATAACTCAGTTTGAAATGGAACTTTGTATAAATGATGACCATGTTATTACTAAAATGTATAAGATGTTGTTACAGACGAATATGGAAGATGAACATGTTAAGGATTGATGGCTGTTGTGGGTCTTCCGGGCTGTGTGGCCGTGTTCTGGAAGTTGTGGTTCCTAACGTTTCGCCAGCATCTGCGGCCAGCATCTTCAGAGGGCAGGAGCACAGACAGAAGTGAAATCTGTGTGCCCAGGTAGAGTGGCAATGTTTTGTTTGTTTTCTATTTATAGAGCTAAGTTATAGGAGATTAGGTGGAGTTTTTTGTTGTGTTGAAATGTTAACGAGTGGCTGATGAGCGTGATTAGCATGTTCATTGTGAGAAATATTCCCATGTCCTGGTGGTTGGACTGAGTTTGTTGACCTTTTGCAGGCTGTGTTTTTCAGGACTGGTAGCCAGGTTTTGCTAATTTTTAGACTTTCTTCTTTTTTATTGTAACTGTGCTGGTGTTTGTGAATTTCAATGGCTTCTCTGTATAATCTGGTGTAGTGGCTTTTGGTGTTGTCCAGTATTTCTGTGTTTTCAAATAGGATTTTGTGTCCCATTTGCTTGAGAGCATGTTCAGCTACTGAAGATTTTTCCGGTTGCTGTAGTCTGCAGAAGAAGAAAAACAGCCCCCCACAAACAAAGTATTCCTGCCCTACATCAAAGGAGTCACTGACCGCATGGGAAAACTGATGGAAAAACACAACTTTCAAACAGTCTTCAGACCCACCAGAAAAATACAACAAATGCTAAAATCAGCAAAAGACAAAAGGGACCCCCGCACCACTGCAGGAGTATACCGTATACCATGCAGCTGCGGACAAGTATACATCGGAACCACAAAATGAAGCATTCACACCAGGATAAAAGAACACGAAAGACACTGCAGACTACAGCAACCGGAAAAATCTTCAGTAGCTGAACATGCTCTCAAGCAAACGGGACAACTAGAGAAACAGCATGGAGTTTTGTTACTATATATGATCACGGCTGCAAGATTGTTATATGCGCAACGATGGAAAGATCCACAAATACCTACAGTTGAAGATTGGATTGTTAAATTAATGGATTTGGCTCAGATGGCTAAATTAACAGCTTTAATAAGAGAGCATTCTATTTCTACATTTATATCAAATTGGCAACCACTTTTGGAATATTTGCTTGTAATTGAAAAAAATGATATTTTGATTCTGGGTTTTAGAGATTTAATGATTTGTTGTAATAGAAATAATGTTATGATAGGTTAATTAATTGTAAGAGATTAGATTTGTATTTAATCTTATATCTGTATCGGAAATAGTCGGAAGTCGCCTTTTCTTTTCTCTCTTTCTATTCACATCTTTATAGTTTGTTCTTTTTTCTTTAGTTCTGTTTTCTATCTGTTCTATAGTTTTTTCTTTTTTGTATTTTAAATATATATTGAAAATAAAATATAAAAAAAAGAAAAAAAAGAAAGAGGCATATGTATCTGAATTGTTGTTGCTGTTGTTCAGTCGTTTAGTCGTGTCCGACTCTTCGTGACCTCATGGACCATAGCACGCCAGGCCTTCCTGTCCTCCACTGTATCTCGGAGTTTACTCAAATTCATGTTCATTACATCAATGATGCTATCTAACCATCTCATCCTCTGCCGTCCCCTTCTCCTTTTGCCTTCAGTCTTTCCCAGCATCAGGGTCTTTTCCAGTGAGTCCTCTCTTCGCATTAGGTGGCCAAAGTATTTGAGCTTCAGCTTCAGCATCTGTCCTTCCAATGAGCAGTCAGGGTTGATTTCCTTTAGGATTGACTGGTTTGACCTCCTTGCAGTCCAAGGGACTCTCAAGAGTCTTCTCCAGCACCACAGTTCGAAAGCATAAATTCTTCGGCGCTCAGCCTTCCTTATGGTCCAACTCTCACAGCCATACATTACTACTACTGGAAAAACCATAGCTTTAACTATACGGACCTTTGTCGGCAAGGTGATGTCTCTGCTTTTTAATATGCTGTCTAGGTTTGCCATAGCTTTCCTCCCAAGGAGCAAGCATCTTTTAATTTCATGGCTGCAGTCACCGTCTGCGGTGATCTTGGAGCCCAAGAAAATAAAATCTGTCACTGCTTCCATTTCTTCCCCTTCTATTTGCCAGGAAGTGATGGGACCAGATGCCATGATCTGGGTCTTTTTAATGTTGAGTTTCAAGCCAGCTTTTGCACTCTCCTCTTTCACCCTCATCAAGAGGCTCTTTAGTTCCTCTTCACTTTCTGCCATTAGGGTGGTATCGTCTGCATATCTGAGGTTGTTGATATTTCTCCCGGCAATCTTAACTCCGGCTTGTGATTCATCCAGCCCGACATTTCTCATGATGTACTCTGCATATAAGTTAAATAAGCAGGGTGGTAATATACAGCCTTGTCATACTCCTTTCCCAATTTTGAACCAATCGGTTGTTTCATGTCCGGTTGCTTCTTGACCCGCATACAGGTTTCTCAGGAGACAGGTAAGGTGGTCTGGTACTCCCATCTCTTTAAGACTTTGCCACAGTTTGTTGTGATCCACACAATCAAAGGCTTTAGCGTAGTCAATGAAGCAGAAGTAGATGTTTTTCTGGAACTCTCTTGCTTTTTCCATGATCCAGCGAATGTTGGCAATCTGATCTCTAGTTCCTCTACCGCTTCGAAACCCAGCTTGCACTTCTGGTAGTTCTCGGTTCACATACTGCTGAAGCCTAGCTTGTAGGATTTTGAGCATAACCTTGCTAGCATGTGAAATGAGTGCAATTGTACGGTAGTTTGAACATTCTTTGGCATTGCCCTTCTTTGGAATTGGAACGTAAACTGACCTTTTCCAATCCTGTGGCCACTGTTGAGTTTTCCAAATTTGTTGGCATATTGAGTGCAGCACTTTAACAGCATCATCTTTTAGGATTTTAAATAGCTCAGCTGGGATACTGTCTTCTCCGCTAGCTTTGTTGTTAGTAATGCTTCCTAAGGCCCACTTGACTTCACTCTCTAGGATGTCCGGCTCAAGGTCAGTGACCTTGTGTATCTGAATACACTAACTGCAGTTAACTGCATAACTCCAGTTCAAGAAATTCCAGCTATATAAGGTAACATTTCAAATTCAGAAGAAACATATCAAAAGGTTAAAAATCCTCCCTCTCCCAGTCACCTACCTATAATTACTATAATTTAATATTGTTAAGATACTGACTAGATTATTTTAATGGTAAATGCATCTATTGATTGGGAAACATAATTGTCTGCAAGTGCTAAGTAGTGCCCTCAGTACCATCAGGGAAGAATTGCAGCCAACAATGACATATTATTAGAGAGAAGCATGAGGGGGTTTGAATTCAAGTGCAAGCAGGATCAAGGAGCATCTGTTTAACGCAAACTGTTCTTTCTGACAGACAACATTACATAACCAGCTGAGTTTCAGTAAATCATGGGTAGGCAATAAGGCATATTAAATGAACTGGAGGGATCACATGCCATAGATGCATGCTACAATATATCAGATATATAGAACAGCAAACTCTGAAACTGACAACATTCCTACAATTCCTATTCATCTGATCCAATGAGCCTGAATCTCCCAAGGAATTCGAAATATATTAATCTGTGTGCTCTGTTGGGATGAGCTCTTATTCTCATTAGCATGTGAAAATGGTCAGAACAGCTGCACTCTCTGTATTTGCTTGGGTTCAGCCACAATGAAAAAGTTGATGTATCTTGATGGATTTCTCATAATACCATACTGGAACTCTAAATTTATTTGGAATATTTAAGGAATTCAACCTTACCTGTATACTGTAAGTTCTGATATGGATAGATCTGGTCTGCCCTTGTTTGAACAGCATGCAAACTGGGAGGTATCTAACCAGTTTCATACTTCCTGAATGTTAAAATACTGTTGGCTCCAAAAGTATCAAAAGATATGTTTCAACACTAAAAAAATATCCTTTAAATTGTGCACTTTGATGAGGAAGTTAACAACAGGTTGATCCATCCATTCCTAAAGACTAGTTCAGCTTTCCTCAACATGAGGCCCTCCAGGTGTTTTAATCCAATTCTCATCATGCACTGCCTACCTGGGGTGATGGGACTCAAATCCAATACAGGACAGCACCTGTTTGGGGAGGCTGACTCAGTTGATGAATTTGGGTGAAATATTATTTTACTTCTATTTTGTGTCTGCTGATTCTTTCTTACCCATATGCACCACTGATGTTTCCTGAAAGATTCTAAATATGTTTAGCATCTAGATTATAGCAGAAAGGCAGTCAATGCCCTCTAAAAGCATATAACATTTCCACTATGATTGGAGTTGAAGAATCAAAGTTTACTTTGGGTCATAAGAAATACACTGTTTGACCTTCACGTTTTGCTTGCTAGAGCAGGCATAGAAAGGAAAGGAGGCGGGGACATTACAAATAGCAAAGCCAGATTTCTTAAAGTATAAAAGCAAACAGAAAGTATTAAAAAAGAGCAAGAACTAAGGAAACAGCTGTTATAGCTGAAGAAACTACACTTGTACTTTGAGAAAGTGAATGAGACCAATTACCTGCAGGAGTCTTCAAGTTGTATCTGGTTAATGTTTTCTCAGAACACATGTTCCTTCCAAACCACAGGACTATTCCAATTCAGTGATAGGATTCCTGAAGAAAACCGCTTTTTTCTCTAGGAAAGGTCCTTCAGAAGTATTTAGGTATGTTCCATGTAGATTGCACACTCTGTCTCGGTGGGCTAAGAGCTATTTGTTCCATCTCAGATCAGTGCAGTCTGGAAACTGTTAAGCATTTCTCAAAGCCCAATTCAGGGTCAAGCCACAAAACCATTTCATATACTGTATGCAATGAAGCACCTTGCAGTAGCAATATGAAAGAAAGACAACTACCAGTGAAGGCTTGTTTTTGTTGCAGATCACTTAAGCCTGGTTAACTGTAGTGGCAATGCGGAAGACCGTTGTATTTCGAGGAGTTTAAGTGACATCTTTTAGTTTCTCCTTCATATAAAGAAGATTAGAGTTCATTCTGAGCTATGTTTAACCTGCTTGTTTTTTACTCTTGCTTGAAAAGGGGGGAGGAATCTTCACACAGTTGTGGGAAGACCTCAAGATTGTTTAGGGTAGCACTGGCTTATCTGTATAGTTCCTGTTAGAGATCGGGTTTCAACCAAGCACGTCTCACACACAGGCTCGAAAGAGGAGACAGCCTCTGCTGTAACCTGATCTTACTTGCTTTCTGTGGGAGGGGCTGAATCCCGGTTTCCTGTTTCCTTTTCCCTTCTCTTTTTCTTTCTGCTTGGATCTCCTACCAAGGAGCATGGGCCAGCTATGGCTCCCACGTTTCTCTTACTTCCATGCAGCAGGGCCACATTAATGAAGACTGTGGGTTTGGTCAGAACCACTTGCTTGCACGCATGGGCCGTTTCTACTAAGGAACTGTGAGTTACAATAAAATTGTAAACTCTTTTTTATGTAACTTTACATTAACATGTGAAGTGTGTTTATTTTGTGTTTTGAACTGATTAAGCCTTGTGCAAGTTTATGGGAATGCTTCTACTCTGCTATATACTAATAAGAAGCTGCGTGGAGTTCTGGTACTACCATCCCAGAATTCCTACAGTTCCCAAAAATTCCAGGGTTTTGTTAGTTCACATGATGAGCAGGTACACCATCTAGTCAAGGTCAAGTCCTACAGTCTTGGTACCATGGAAACAGGGTCATGAGGTTTTAGTGCCAGACCTTGATAAAAACCTTAAGATTGCCTCTTGAGTTTTGAGCTTGGCCACAGACCTAGCGCTGAGTGCTGGGTGCAAAATTGGCTTGGGGACTCTCTGCTGTCATTCACTGGGGCTCCTGACAGCTGAAGTGAGATTTGTTATCATCTGGCTTGGTATGCTGTCTTGTGTTTCTGTTTAATCTGCCTGCCACAGTTAAACAATACAGCTTAAAGTCTCCTTACTTACTGGTGTGATCATTGTCTTTGGATCTAAAATAACTAATTGTCTGGGCAATTGACACTCGGCAAACCATTAACTTATTGTGCTGGGTATATAGCCCACACCATATCAAGGGCTCAGGATTGAAAAGACAATTTGCTAATTATGGTAAATGAGGTTCCATACCCTTTTTAAAAAAGAAAGTTGATTTAAAATGTCTTACATTGCTTTGGGAGGACATAAAGGCCAAGCAGACAACTCAAGAGTTTTTTTTATAAAGAACTTTATTGTTTTTCAAAGTATAGTTAAAATACAAAAATAGAAAGTATAGAAAAGATATAGAATTAAAGGGAAAAGAAAAAACTATAAAAACTGTCAATAGACAGAAAATAGAAACAGAAAGTGACTTCTGACTTTCTCCAATACAGATATAGATAAATTTACAAATATAATCTCTTACCATTAATTAAACCATAGTAGCATTATTTCTATTAAAACAAACAATTTAATCACTAAAACCCAAGAACAAATTTTCATTTTTTTCTACCACAAGCAAGTACTCCAAAAGTGGTTGCCAAATCCAGTAGATATAAATCCAGAAGTAGAATGTTCTCTTATTAGTGCTGTTAGTTTAGCCATTTGAGACAAATCCATTAATTTAACAATCCAATCCTCAACTGTAGGTATCTGTGGATCTTTCCATCATTGTGCATATAAAAGTCTTGCAGCTGTAATCATGTATAATAGCAAAACTCCATGTTGCTTCTCTAACTCCTTCTCCTTCAAGCCCAGAAGAAACAGTTCTGGTTTTTTTAATATATTAACTTTAAGAATCTTTTGAATAGTAATACATATTTGATCCCAGAACTTTTTAGCCTTCTCACAAGTCCACCAGAGATGATAAAAGGTTCCTTTACCCTGTAAATATTTTCAACAAACTTTAGTTACACCATTATTCATTTTTGACAACTTATCAGGGGTTAAATACCAACAATACATCATCTTGTAAAAATTTTCTTTCAGATTGTAATTCAGCGTGAATTTCAAACCTTTAGTCCACATATTTTCCCATTGGTCCAGCATAATATTGTATCCAAAATTCTTAGCCCATTTAATCATGCAATCCTTGACATATTCATCTTCCATATTCATCTGTAACAACATCTTATACATTTTAGTAATAACATGGTCATCATTTATACAAGGTTCCATTTCAAACTGAGTTACTTCATTAACAAATTTATAATTCTTTTTATCTACTTTAAAACCTTCTACCAATTGTACATATGTGAACCAGTGGCATATAAAACCTTCCGACTCTAACATCTCCCTTGTTTTAATTTTTGGTGCACCATCAAACAATTCAGGAGTTGAGGGGACTTCACTAAGAACCAATGTCTGTAAATCCTTAGGGTAGTGAACAGGCACAGAGGTGCTGCATTAGAGTTGCACATTTAAGCCATAGCTGGCCCAAGCCTGTTTGCTGCTTTTGGAGAGCAGTTGTGGCACCCATACCTGTTCAAGTCAAGCTGTTATTGTGGCCCACCAACACCTCTTCCCATCTCTCAAAACACAACAGTAAACTAAATTCTTGTTGCCCCAAATGAAGTCACCACCTCATTCTGCCTTACAGTAGGGCTGGTATTAGTTTCAATCCACCATCCCTTGGAATAAGCACATGACCAAGGGTGTCTACAGGAGGGGAGTCAAGATGGCAGCCATGACTATGTGATCAAAGCCCTACCCTATTTTTATGGGTGTGCATAACATCATATCACATGCAAGTGAAAAGAGGCAGAACTTTGACCACAGAGTTGTGGCTGCCATTTTGGCATTTTATCCCCTCTGCGGATGCTCTACACATAATGGAATGTATTTCTCAGTAAATGGGATTAGAACAACACTTTAAAAAGGTTTTTCCAATGGGCTGGAAAGATTATGAAAGAACGGACCAATGGAACAGATCTGTTTTGTTCCCAGGCCTTTTTGGGGGGAGGGTAAATATTGCATTTTGCATATTTTACAAAGCTGAGGCAAGTGGGCTACATTCGGATAATGTAAAACAGGGAAGTCTTGGAAGATGGTACACATCCTAATTAACAATTAAGTTGTTTTGTGAAAGCCAAAACAACTCAAAACACACACCCCCACTGCATTTATTGGCTTGGCTTGACTTTAAATGAAGTTAAAAGCATTTTATTCTTAGACATTTTCTAAGATTAATGGTTCTTTCTTTCAGTGAAAAGATTTCATAGTTATTTCTGCTCCAAACAAACCTAGACAGTCATCAGTCAGTGATGTTTTAATTTGGATTTCTGCACTGAACAGGGAACTAGACTTAATGCCTTAAACAACTTCTATGAGTCTATGGTTCTAAACATGGATCCAGGCAAAAGCATCACTGTAGAATCCAGAACCCTACAATCTGGAGGAACTAAGTTGGTTGCAGCCTCCAGCTTTCTTTCCTTGACTTGGAACAAATCAACAGCATGCTATTGGTGTGGGAAATGTCATAGAAAATGTGTACTCTTCAAAGAATCCAACACTGTTATAAGCACCCTGAACATACATACATACATTCGTTCATTCGTTCGTTCATTCAATTTATATGGGAAAGAAGGGTAAGACTCAGCCATCTTGCAGATGTTAAAAAGTACATACAACTCTGATCCAACCCCAACTGGTGAATTTTTTTTCTACATGTTTTAATATAAATTTGGTATGAAAATTTGTAGCACTGGAATTCTGCTCCTCAGGTGGAGAGTGTGGGTTTCAGTGGCAGAGGCATGGAGGGGTAAATGATATGTGCATGAGGATGTGACCCAAGGGCAGCATTTTATATACTAGCGCCAGAGGCAAATGACATTATCATAACCTTGTTATCAGGGTTTGTTATACATACCAGTGGTAGGAATTAAACAAAGCATAGTAGGTATATATGGGTATCAAATAATTCATTTTTTTTCCTGCTTTCAAATGAAGTTCTTTTAGTACCCACATCTTTTCTCTCCAAACTTCAACACTCCTGCCTTGAGTAGAAAGCTGGGGTATAAACTGAGTTTTAAAAAATGTTGAGGGGGACAATTACTAGTGACAAAAGTACATTTTCTTGTATTAAAATATTTGCAGCTGTATTTGGTCCAAGGAAGAAACTACATCTGACTGAGCATTGGATATCGTCCCCCAGCCAACTTTTCCATACAGTGTAAAATTTTAAAATCGAGCATTCTGCCCCCTTAAGTCTTATTTTTTAAATCTAAAAATAAATAAATAAAGAAAGAAATTCTGGCATGCTTTACACTTTTCTTGCAGAAACTGATCCATTTAATTTAGATTAGCACAGCCCACTAAACTCACCTTTGCACCAGAGAGATTGACCTGTTTTTCTCAAATGTCAGATCACGGTCCTCTCTTCAACTCCTTTGGCGAGGATGATTGAAGCCCCCTTTTTCTTTCTTCCCATCCAGTTTTGTCATTTCTGCCATCTTTATTTGTTGTTGTTTCCTTGTTTTTAAATATTAACAATTTGAAAACTGCCCTGAGTCACTGGGAGTCAGGCAGCAAACTTAAGGTAAAGAACAGCTCTGGGAGTGAGGGGGCAACGTTATTGGACCCACAGCACTATGGTGGGGAGTAAAAAGAAACAGGCTCTTTACTGTTTGGCCCTGAGTGACTCTCTGTGTCTGCTAACTCAGCAACAATGAGTCCCGTGAGTTGTGATCACACACTTCACATATTGTTTGGGTTGAGTCTGAACTGGCTGATCGTTGCCATTCCTCTTCCAACTTGAAGGTATGCTTATTTATTCAGTCCTGAAAAAAAGAATTGTTACGTAATACTGCCATCCACATGTATTGCAATGTTGGAAGCCAGTTTGGACTTTTGGCCAGCCCCCCCGCCCCAGCTAGTGCTCCTAGTAAAAAAGGTAAAGGTTCCCCCCACACATTTGTGCAGTCGTGTCCAACTCTAGGGGCCGGTGCTCATCTCCGTTTGTTGGCCGAAGAGCCAGTGCTGTCCGAAGACGCTTCCGTGGTCATGTGGCCGCATGACGCACGCGGAACGCTGTTACCTACCCACCGAAGTGGTACCTATTCATCTACTTGCATTTGCATGCTTTCGAATTGCTAGGTTGGCAAGAGCTGGGGCGAGTGAGTACTCCTAGTGCCCCACCCTTATTTGATAACTGGGGAGCATTCAGAGTCTCTGAGTGATGCAAAGGCTCATATCCCCTTTATTTATTTATCCAATATGTATAGCCACCCATCTCAACAAGTGACTCTGGGCAGCAAAAAAAAATTAAAGTAAAATAAAAACAATTACAACAATACAACAATTAAAATACAAAGCAGCCAAGAAATATCATACTCTATAATCATCAACACAACCAAGAAACAGGAACCTGCACACTATTCTTTCAACATAAATGTTTCCCTAATCTGTGAAATCATCCTCAAACTGTTCCAAAGGTTCTCATTCCCTCCTGCCAAAAGGCGCTCCATCCTCTTGAGATCTACTGCCCGCCCCCATAATGCCTCTCAGTGATTGACAACCATTAACTCTCCCTCCCTCTAATTAACCTGCAAGTAGCCACTTGAGACACTCAGGACAGGAAACTGTTCTTACATCACAAGATCACACAGGTGATGTGCAAGCTGGAATGACCTATTATTATCCTGGTCTCTTGTGCAGCACCTCCTCCGGGTTCCATTTCACATCCTGCACATCTCAGATGTCATCACTCAGCCAGATGTTGAAGTCACAGCCATGTAAATCCAATTGGTTTGTTGAAAACCACTTTGCATTCTAAGGTTCATAACCCATGATGCACAGATCACCAAGGTGAGGGACTATTATAACTAAATGGTGCTTTAAAAAAAAAAAGAATCCTCTCTATTAATGCCACAGATGTTGGTGGTAACTGTCCTTGGAAGCATTACATAATCCCCCTCTCTGCAAATCCCCATAATCTAGCTCTCATAAAACTTGTATGGATTATTGAATGAAGGGCCCTTGGGGATCCTTAAAATAAGGTTCAGCTTGGATGCCGGTGCAGGGCAGGGGGTGCACCACAGATTTATTCCCTGGAATGGCTGCCAGGTGTTTGCAGTCTGTCTCCAGAGGATGGTGGGAGGGGTGTCTATGTGCAGGATCATTCCCATCCAGGAGGACCGGGAATGTGGCAGAGCTACAGAGGTTGCAGGGCTGGCTTGACTTCGTTCTCTCTAAGGGATCATTTCCCAGGCAGCTGTAAAACAAAAATAATGGGGAAATAGAGTGATCTATCTCCCTGTCCTAATTATACCACAGGATGTGCTGTTATGCCCTCAGTACTTGTGAGGGGCCAAGGAGGCTTCCTGATGAAGCAGTCACAAAGAACAAATGCTTCTGAGTGGGAAAGAATGCAGGGCAGGGGGGGGGGGAGAGAGAGAGAGAGAGAGAGAGAGAACTGCAGAAATGCTCCCCCATATGAACTCCTATAGGATTCCTATGAACAAATACAAAAAGACAGTTTATGATTACAGCTGTTATGATGTGATGTTAATAGCAGGAGGAGGGAGAGATGGACTCCCATCATCTCTAATCTTTCTAAAGGTGAAAGGATCTCAGTGCTGCAATGGCCCCACGTAAAGAAAAGAGAAAAGAAAAGAAGCAAAATAGGAGAGGAAGGACAATTCCTTCAAAATGTAGCTGGGAAATACAACGTGTGATCTCCTGGGCAGAACATACAGTAAAACAAATACCTCTTTAGTTGGCATATCAGATTAATTTGACATGATATCTGTTCCTAATTAGTTGGTGGTTTGAAGCATTTTTCTCCCCTGAAGTAGGAACATTTTCTATGAGAGTTGAGCAAACTATTTGCGCTTTCCCTTCTGGAAGAGTCATGTTGTTTGTAATGTTCCCAAGAAGTCTGTATATAGTTTTTCAAAACCTAAATGGCACACATATATTTATGTACGGAGTACACCCAGTTCTTTTGGCTTGAAATTGCTCGTGATGAACAGCTTTTTAGTAACACATTGATCCAAATTCCTAGTTGCAATGCAGAGGTCAATGTTGCCCTTTAAGATCCGGATTGTAGTTTTTACTAGCTCTGAAATTCTACTCCCTGTGTTTAGAACTGACCAAGACTGTGATTTCTTAAAGAGCTTAGATGCACTGCATACAGACCTTAAGTACATGTTTAGAGTTAAAAGTTTACAAAAAGCACCAGTGCTGGATGTGGGGGAAAAAGAGTGGATAACATTTTATTTCTCTTTAACATCAACATTTTTTTAAAAAAGTATCAGCCTCTCCCCTATTTGAAAATGTCATAATCAGGTACGATATCATTTGGTGGTCCTTGTGGGTTACATGCCTAAGCAAGTGTGTAGAACCTTGCAGCTTTAAAATAATCCCATTGAGTGAAAGTGGTGTGGTATCCACTACATTTATTTCCTCTCATTACAAGCAGTAAAAAAAAACAAACCAAAAGATTTTCAAAGGCTGCATACGAAGAGATAGGGAGAAGCTGCTAAAAAGGAGGTGGTGAATACTGGAAATTTTAGAGCATGCTAGGATGAGTGCTGTTAGCTCTGTTACTAACTCTGTTACTATATCTTCTTCCTGGAATTAAACTGTGGGTATTTCGCATCAGAAATGGTAGAGGAAATAAGAATCCCATACCTGGTTTTTGCTGGCCAGAACAAAAAGTATGAAGTCAGTGGCTTTCTCGCTCACTTTTTTTCTTTTTCTACAGTATTTGCTATTATTTAATTATAATGATGATTATTCCTTCCTCTCTCACACTGGTTCATCTACCACTTTCAAGGATGGAGTATTTCCTCCTTTGTACAAATACACGCGGTATTAAGAAGGCCTGTGGGTCTCTTTCACTACATCTCCAGACCATCTATCGCTGGGGAATTTGGGATGTGATAATTAGATACTAATTTTATTATTTATTATTTTTTATTATTAAAATTTAATTTTAATACGAACCTAGCAATTTGAAAGCATGCAAATGCAAGTAGATTAATAGTTACCACTTTGGTGGGATGGTAACAGCGTTCCGCGCGCGTCATGCGGCCACATGACCGTGGAAGTGTCTTCGGACAACGCTGGCTCTTCGGCTAACAAACGGAGATGAGCACCGGCCCCTAGAGTCGGACACAACTGCACAAATGTGCGGGGGGAACCTTTACCTTTACCTTAATTAGATACTTAGGAGATGTATGGTGCCATTGTTTTTTATGATTTTATGAAATTAATTGAAATGAATGTTTAGGATTTTATACAATGTATTGTTTTTATTTTGCCATATGATATATGTTTTATTGTAAGCAGCTTAGATTTGCTTGGTCATTGTGGCAGCAAAGTACCTACAAATAATAAAATAAGCACAGGACCTAGATGCTGATAGAAACCACAGTGTGTAGGTGAGGGATTCTTTACAAAATCATTCACCATTTAGCAGAATACAAAACAAATAAATAGAAAAATGATAGTATTCTTTAGCATCACTGTTGATGCTAAACAGTGTTAAAGAAGAAAGACACCAGCTACAGATGTTCATCTCACTTACTGATACTATTTCAGAAGACTTGATATCCCTTCCCACATCCTCATTAATGGGATATCAGTGTCCTGTGGGAACAAGTCAGTTAATACACGTCATGCAGCACAACAGTTCTAAAGCCTTTGCCCTGAAAACAAAGGTAAAGTAGTGGATTCCCAAGGAAAGACTCAAATGTACCACTAATGAGCAAAATGTTCAACATGTTTGATTGGAGACCGGAAAGAGTTACAAAAAGAAGAAGTCAATGATCTTAAATCCCTAGGAAATTCCAGAATTATAGGCTTATTATCTAGTAAGGTTTCTGGTAACAATGAGAAAATCTTCCCCCCTTTTTTTTGTTGAAAGTATATATTTAAGTTAAAAGCAAAAGAATTTGCTACTCTTGAAGGACTTGGTCTTAATTTTCATGTTACATGCATTAAGGGGGGAAAAAAAGGAAATGAGCAGAAAGATGTTAGGAAAATAGTAATAATACTTTGAAAAAAATGCTACCTGCCTTTTGTGAAACCCATTATCATTCATCCCTGCTAGGGCTGTGCATGCTTGAGATCTTACACAAGATATCTTATCCTCGTTAAAGTAGCCTCTTGTTTCAAGCTTCTGCATGTGCCTAACAAAAAGGCCACTGCTTTAAGGAGTCAACTCAAACCATTATTGACCTGTGCACAGCCCTATATTTTCTACCTACATTTTGACCACAGGAAAGCGATGCCTCCTCTTGAAGATCTGCATAGGCTTTTCAATTTCAGATCCAGAAGTTTGGACAACCAGTGAGTTTGCAGGCTGTTGGAAAGCTACGCGAACACCTGCTACTGCTTTTCAAGTAGACAAAAAGCTAAAAAAATAATAATAATCAAAACAGGGGCCCCTTTTGTAATAGAAGAAATATTCATAGAGTCAGAAGGAACCATGTAAACCATCAACTTCAGTATCTTGCTTGATGCAAGCTCCAAGTGAAAATGTCCCTGGCAGATGGCTGTCCAACGTCTGCTTCAACATATCCAGCAAATTGAAGCACACTACCTCCCTAGGCGGCAGGTTTGGTTGCACTATCAACGTACATTTATTATCGATTTTCTGGTAACTTAAAGCTTTTATTCTGTATTTTGCACTCTGGGATGATGGAAAGCAGGGGCGTGGTGGCTCAGTGGGTAAGACGCCAGGCTTGTCGATCGGAAGATTGCAAGTTCGGAGGTTCGAATCCCTAGCCCTGCGTGCGGAGTGAGCTCCCGCACTAGCTCCAGCTCTTGCCAACCTAGCAATTCGAAAGCATGCAAATGCGAGTAGATTAATAGGTACCACTTCAGTGGGTAGGTAACAGCGTTCCGCGCGCGTCATGCGGCCACATGACCGTGGAAGTGTCTTCGGACAACGCTGGCTCTTCGGCTAACAAACGGAGATGAGCACCGGCCCCTAGAGTCGGACACAACTGCACAAATGGGAACCTTTACCTTTACCTATGATGGAAAGCAAATGTTGGTCTTCCCTTGTGTAACTCTCAGATGCTTGAACAATACTATCATACCCCCCTCAGCCATCTTTTCTCAAGGCAAAATAAACTCAGTTCCCTCAATCTCTCATAAGGCCTAATTTCCACTTCTTTTTATATCTGGCCAGCCAAGAATTGCACATATTGAATTTTAATGTCAAACAGCAGTTCCAGAATTCGAACCCTTTTGAGATCAAATCTTCATGCAAATGTCCAAACTTTGTATTTTTCACTTTTTGCTTCAGTTCCATTTTAAACCATATATTTTAAGATGCAAGTCAAAGATAGAAAGAACATATCTTAAACACCTTTTTTTCCCAGTAAGATATTTTGTATTCTTTATCTCACTTATTTTCATTTATTTGCCCATTGGAGTAGGTTGGGCTTACTAATCCTTATGATTAGTTCAGGGCCATAGTATCCTTCATGGCTGAGCTGAAGAGACTGCTGTTTGCAACCTCTGTTTGTAATGTTGCATTAGTCCAAAAAAGACTTCTGTTTGCCTCTCCTGACCCAGGTGCCTGGATTGGCTGGAGAAGTTACAGAAAAAGGCAGCTGTATTGGTCAAAGGACAGGAGTAACTCTATGAGGGAAAATCACAAATGTGGGATGTTTTAGCTTAAATACAGAGCACTAGAGCAGGGGTTGGCAAACTTTTTTGTAGAGGGCCAGACCCTGCCCCTCCTCTGTCTTTCAGCTGGCAGATCTGCAAGCCATGTAGTGCAGCAGACAATGGACAGCACTGGACCGCCAGCAAGTGCTGATAGACTGCTGCTGCACAGGAGGCAGTGCCCCTGGCCCTCGCCCCCTTTGCCCCAGGAGCTTGGCAGAGTCTTGGGCCTGGTGATCTGCCACCCTCTGGCCATTCTTAGCTGACAGGCCATATTAAAAAAGCAGGTGGCAGGTTGGATTTGGCCTGCAGGCCATAGTTTACCAACCCCTGCGTTATAAGATTAAGGTGCAGAAAAGTATGAGAGTGCAAAAAGAATATTGAACTCAAAGATATTCAGTGAAGCTGACTGGTAGGAGATTCAAGACAAGATAAAATAAGTATTTCATTGCACAGAAGATAATTTTGTCAGGGTTCATGTCTATGAAAAAAGTGCAGCTGCAGCAGCTACGCCAGGGAAACCGATCTGTTGCCGAATACGCAATGGAGTTTAAAAAACTCATAGGCATGGTCCCATCTTGTCCTGAGACTTTTCAGGTGGAATACTTCCAGATGGGGCTGAAACCCGAGATTTTAGAGATGGCAGCAGGACGGGGTGACCCTGACACCCTAGAAGAATGGATTCAATTAGCCGGCAAGGTTGAGAGCACCCAATTAAGACTGAGATCGTACAGGAAGCTACATAGCTCGGGGAAAAGCCCTTTGGGACAGCCCCCGGCGAAGAAGCTAGCTAGAGCCATTGCTTGGGAAGAGGAAAAGGAACGCAGAGCAAAGAGAGGCTTGTGTTTCAAATGTGGCAAAGAGGGACATCGCATTGGTAACTGCCCTCAGAACCTCTCTACAGTAAAAGCAAAGCCAGACAGCCAGCCTTCCAAACCATCTAAGCTACCACCACGCAAGGGAACAGCTCATGCTCTGGAGGACAGCAAGACTCGGGATCTGGTTGGGGGAGAGAACGACTCCTCTGACGAAGAGTTCATGCAGCCGGCGGAAAACGAGCGATGTCTGGCTTGAAGTGCGCCGTGGGCCAGGCATTTGCAGATCGGCGCTCCGATCCACTGGTGAGTGGAGATTGTCCTACCATGCAGGTTAAGATAAAGCTTGAAACTTTGGATGGGAGGGATCAGAACAATTTGATGGCAATGCTGGACTCGGGGTGCTCAAGATGTTTGATGCATCCTGCCATTGTTACAGGACTGAGACTTAAGTTGCATAAGTTAAAAGTTCCCATCATATTTTGCCAGCTGGACGGGTCAGATATGAAAGGGGGTCCAGTGGAATACTATACAGAAGCCCTAAAAATGACTATCGGGACTCATCAAGAGACTATTAGGTTTATTGTGGCTCCCATTTCCAATCAGCCCATAGTATTGGGGCTCAAATGGTTGAGGGAGCGTAACCCTCAGATTGACTGGGTTTCTGGAGAAATGGAATTTGCAGATGGCTCATATTTGGGAGTTGAGCGGGAAACTGCAGGACTCGGTGTGGTGCGGGAGCTAGCTCAAGCAGCGGTGGCACCGTCACTATATGAGGAGGAGGGGGAGATTTTTTTAGAGACGGAATCAGACCAGATGCCCCCTCATCGGAAAACAGACTGTTCTTTACAATTGGAGCCTGGGGCAGTGTTACCTAAACCCAAGTTGTATTCAATGACTCATAAGGAACTACAAGAGCTGAGGAATTTTATAGATAAGAACCTCAAGCGGGGGTTTATTGAGCCATCCACCTCACCCACGGCTGCTCCGGTTTTATTCCGGAAAAAGAAAGATGGCTCATTACGGCTTTGTACGGACTACAGGGGGTTGAATGCTGTTTGTATTTCTAACCAATATCCGCTCCCGTTGATGAAAGATATGCTGGCTCAACTGACCAAAGGGAAAATATTCACTAAGCTGGATTTGAGAGAAGCGTATTTTAGAGTACGCATAAAAGAAGGGGATGAGTGGAAGACCGCTTTTAATTGCCAATTAGGTTGTTTTCAATATAAAGTCATGCCGTTCGGATTAAGGGGCGGGCCTGGAGTCTTCATGAGCTTAATTAATGAGGTTCTGCATGAATTTCTGTACCAGGGGGTATTGGTATATCTGGATGACATCTTAATATACACAGAGACCATGGAACAACATGTAAAACTAGTAAAAGCAGTGCTCAGAAAGCTTTTAGAAAACAAACTGTATGTTAAGTTGTCTAAATGTGAATTTCACAAAGAAAAATTGGATTTTCTAGGCTACAGAATATCCCATCAGGGCATTGAAATGGATCCCGCCAAAGTTAAAGATGTATTGGCGTGGGAAACCCCCAGAACAAAAAAGCAATTACAATCTTTTCTCGGGTTCGCAAATTTCTATCGCCAGTTCATTCCCGGGTTCGCCAAGATTGCGTTACCATTAACCGATATGTTAAAAACCAAGAAATCGGCTGATGGCGTATTAGCAAATAAACCTCAACCGAAATTAAAATGGACGCCGGCGTGCCAAACGGCTTTTGAACAACTGAAGCAGTTGTTCACTGCAGAACCCGTTTTAAAACATCCTGATCCAGAACGTCCCTTTGTGATCCAGACAGACGCATCCAATTCTGCGGTTGGATGCGTATTATTGCAAAGAGACAATAATGATCAGTTAAGACCTTGTGCATATATTTCTCGTAAATTTACTGAGGCTGAACAACGTTGGTTGGTTTGGGAAAAAGAAGCTTTTGCAGTGCGACATGCTCTAGCTACATGGCGACACCTGCTGGAGGGTTCGCCTCATCCCTTTGAAGTCTTCACTGATCATAAGAACTTGGAAGCACTTAAAACGCCTTGGAAATTAAATCCTAAGCAAATCCGTTGGGCTGAATTTTTCAGTAGGTTTAATTTCACATTAAAGTATTTGCCAGCTGGAAAAAACTTTTTAGCAGATGCTTTATCTAGGCTGCCACAGCATGACACTCAACCAGAACTGATGGTATCCACAGTAATGTCTCCCCAACAATTGGGCTTATCCAACCAGGAGGAACCTGGTTCTGACAATGATGCAGCACCCATACCTGTACAATTGCAAGGGAAGGTGGCTATCACTAGAAGCAAGGCCAAACCACCGAAACCTCTATGTGAACCCTCCCTAGAGAAAGAACTTAAAACCGCTATAGAGGCTGATGATTGGTGGAAAGAGCACAAGCAAACATTAACTGAGGCGAATGGGGTGTGGTGGAATGGAGACAGATTATATGTTCCAGAGGCTGTGAGAAAGGCTATTTTACAACGTTGTCATGATAGCAAAATTGCCGGACATTTCGGATTTGTAAAAACTTTACATTTGGTCAGAAGGCAATTTTGGTGGCCAACTTTGAGGAAAGATGTTAAACAATATGTTTTGTCATGTCATGTGTGTGCATCCATGAAAAAAGCACCCGGGAAACCGGTGGGACTATTGCAAACAGTGGCTGAGCCAACAAGCCCATGGAAACAAATTTCAATGGATTTCATTGTAGACTTACCAGAGAGTAAAGGCAAGACCGTCATATGGGTAGTAACTGACTTATTTTCTAAACAAGCTCATTTCATCCCTTGTAAAGGACTGCCATCTGCTGGTCAACTGGCAAAGTTATTCATCTTGCACATTTACCGAGCGCACGGCGCCCCCTTGCGGATTATCAGCGATCACGGAAGTCAGTTTACCGCCAAATTTTGGAAATCATTTCTAAAATTGATTGGAACTGAACAGGGTCTTACCTCTGGGCATCATCCGGAGGGTAACGGAGCTTGTGAACGGCTTAACTCCGTGTTGGAACAGTATTTACGGTGTTACATTAGTCATCAGCAAGATAATTGGGTGGAGTTGTTACCCTTTGCTGAGGTAGCGTATAATAATGCTGTTCATCAGAGCACTGGATTTTCACCATTTAAAGTGGCTACTGGCCAGGATTTTGTACCTATTCCTGAACTACCTGACCCTGCCATGCTTCAACAAACTGATCCTGTACTAGCAGATGAATGGATTACAAAAATACGATCAAATTGGCCGATAATGTTGAATATATTACAAGAAGCAAAAAATTCATACAAAAATTTTGCTGATCGTAAACGGGCTCCAGAATGGCCTTTAGTGGTGGGAGAAAAGGTCTACCTGTCCACAAAACATTTGAAATCAACTCAGCCATGCAAGAAACTGGGGCCTAAATTTATTGGGCCATTTCCCATTGTGAAAGTGATCAACCCAGTAGCCGCTCAATTGGACTTGCCAAAGAACCTTCGTAGAGTACATCCTGTCTTCCACATCAGCTTATTGAAACCAGTTAAACCACCTGATCAATGGCATCCAGATCCAGTAGCGCCTCCACCTATCATGGTGGGAGATAACGAACATTTTGAAATTGTGAACATTTTGGACTCCAGATTGCACAGAGGAAAATTACAGTACTTGATGCAATGGAAACATTTGCCTGTGGGGTTTGAGGAGTGGGTCGATAAGATTCATGTTTCAGCGCCAAGGTTATTGAAGAAATTCCATGATCAATTCCCTTCTAAACCTGGTTAACTGCACAATTATTCTTATTTCTGTTTTTCAGATCTCAGTGCCTCCCATTGTCTGGCAGCCTGAAGAATTCTGGAATTTGTCCATGTGCCTTTATGTATACTTGTATTTCTTAACCTTTCTTGTTCTTGGCATACTATTCTTTCTTTTGGAGGGTCGGCATGTCAGGGTTCATGTCTATGAATCCTGCCATTAGAATCTATAATACCTTAGTGCTTGTATAGTAGTTGGGAGGGGGAAGGACAGTTGAGTGTTATGTCTGCTGCTGGAAGCTAGAGACAGCTAGGCCAAGGTCACGCACCTGCAACGGAGAGGAGATGGGACCGTTTGCTCCATGAGATCATCGCTGGTGAATTGGCGCGCAAAGGGAAGGGTTAAGAGAGCATAGTTTGGCGGGAATCAGTATTCAAGTCTTTAGGAGTGCTTCAATGAACATGTATCCTAAATAAAGCTTTATCTGCATTTCAATGAATTGCATGGAGAAGTGTTTATTGGGACATTGTTGTTGAGATCATCACAAATTTATGGAATTCATTATCAGATGGGACAATGGCCACCACCTGGGTGGACTAAAGATTAGACAAATTCAGGGAGGAGAGAAAGCACTGAGGGGCTACTAGTTTTGTTGGCTACGTATTATCTTTAGAATCACAAGGATGAAGCCTAACAGTATCACTTGCTGGATAACACAAGGAAGGGGAGTTATTATGCTCCAGCCCCACTTGTGCACATCTTATTGGCTCGCAGTGGAACAGACTGCTGGACTACAAAACTGTTGGGTTTGTCCATAGATTTTCTTAAGTTAACAGTGGGAAGATTCCCCTTGAGGACTGGGCCAGGATGTTATATGATCCATTAGTATGCTCTTGTGTTATGTGAGTTATTGATCCCATAGCTATATATGAGTTTATATATAGCTTTTTTATGGTTGATGTATTTTTTGTTTTTAATTTGTTAGCTGCCTAGGGTCACTTGGCAAGTAGGTGGCCATATAAACTGAGTAAATAAATAAATACAACTGGATGCTAGAAAAAATAATGCTTAGAGTAGTTTGGGAATGAAACCAACTTGTCCGGGGGTGGATGAGCCTTTCCATATTAAAAGTCTTCAAGTAAGAGTCAAACTCTCCCTGTTGGGATGTTTTTTCCTCTGGATTCTTAGCATTAAATGAGAAGCTGAACTGATAGTACAGAAGTTCCTTAGATGTTCTATGGTCTAAAACATAATTCAGCCAAAGTTCAGCCCTTCAACCTTAATTCCCATTGCTTTAGTAAGCAAGTTAAAGACATACCAAAATGAAAGCAGAATTCCACTTGCGGGATTTGTAATCACCTAACACCTGCATTTCCTCTGTTTACATTCATGGAATCTTGAAATCTGTTTTATCCATACAGTATATTGAAAATCAGTGATCTGAACACAAATGTTACTTTTAGATTAATGAAATCAGCTCTCATGTGGGTGTCTTAGTGAGGTGTGGTAGGAAAGAAACACTACTGTGAGGCTTCTGAGAAAAGACCCCACCATGAAAATAAGTTTCGATGTGAACCGAACAAGAATGTGAGGAAGCTTTCTTATTCATACTTGTCAAAAGTTTCATAAGATTGATTCAAAATATACTCCCCCTTTACCCACAAATATTGATGTCCTCTCTACAATCTGGATGTAAGATCTCACATCTAAATGAATTTGTTCTCCATCATCAGTGAATTAGAAGTAGCCCAGACTGGTCCCAGACGTCATTCCTGGTTTTGTTGTTGTAACTGTTACTCTGGGAACTGTAGCCTGCCGATCTGTAGTTGGCAATGTGTCGTTACCATTGAGTCCTAAAGAGGCCAGTTCCTATACATTGCCCCACATAAACCCCGTCCTGACCTTTGGCTCTTCCTCTGAAATATGATCGTTAAAATAATGAGCCTCTGAACTACTTTTGGCAATTATGCCATTCCTGGAATGAAAGGACACTGTCATTAACATGCAGCATATAGACACCAGCTTGCTGGGATTGGCATGCAGCCAACTGAAAAAGGGAGCTGGTCTTAAAACTGACTCAGGTTCAGTGGGATAATTAGGCAGGTTTTGTTTGAGTCTGTTGATATAAATGTACAGAAGATTAGCCTTTCCCCTTTCAGCTCTGGGTAATGATCACAGTTAACAGGTGGCAAACTAATGACAGAACATGAAATTAATACTTGGTTTCCTGGTACCTTCCTTTGTTGTTTTTCTGCAGAGGATTTCTTCAACATCCTCTAACTAACAGAGAGAATTTTACCTGCTCCTCCTCACTATCCTCTTTGCTTTCAGTTCATGTTGCCAAAAGTTGCTTGTCTAGGACAACAAATGTTCCATGTCATACCATTATCCAATGAGTCATCTGTAGGAACAACATAAACACTTGCAACCATCTGTGCATATCCACCTGCCAATTTGGTTGGATGAAGAGTGGAAGATAGCAAATTGTAGCCCATTCATCATACATGCTTCTCAAGCAAGGAAGTTGGTGTGACCTCCATTCTTTGCTCTGTCTGTCCCATTGCTGGCAACCTCAGAGGATTACAAAATAGGGAGCAAAGACTTTTTCCACTCTCCACTGTCGTCTTCTACTGCTTGAGGCCATTGCTGTGAAAGATACTCCCATTCTTCTTATCAGGAATTGATCATGGCTTTCAAAATACAGAATGAAGAAAGAGAAGGCAAAGGCAGGAAATCTGGTGCTCCTTGGCTGTGTTTTGGGACATAACCCCAGCAGAGCCAATTGCTGTTGCTTATGGGAGTTGCAGTCCCAAATTTATGTATTTGTTTATATTCAATAAATTATGTCCTGCCTTTCTGCTCAGATGGGCGCTCAAGGTAGCTAACAAAATAAAAACGAAAACAGAAATGAAAACGAAAAACTAAATATTCCCATGTGGTCATTCCCACATATACTAATACCAATATAAACATCAACCAACGGTTTAAAATGATACATCTTTACAGATATGCTAAGCAATGAGAGAGTGGGACTGGACCAAATGCAACTTCCAAAGAGTTCATTCCATAGGCAGGAAGCTATGCAAGAGACATGGTATATAGCCTGTGACAATGGGGGCATCTTTATAGCCTCTCCTGAGGGTCTTAATGACAAGCCAGGTTCATAATGAGAAACAGGCCTTCACATATGCAAGCCATAAGCTATAAGTCAGTGCCAGTCCTTTAAATTGGTGGGCATGCTACATGACCAATAGTGCACATCTTTGTGTTCAGATATGATGTAATAGGTGTGAGATTATCAATGCCTCTTATGAGAGGGGTAGCTCCCAGCTGCCTTGAAGGAGGCTGTGGTGTGCCCTTTGCTGAAGAAGCCATCTCTCAATCCTGTGGTGTCACTTAATTATCATCTGGTCTCTATTGTGCAGGAAGGTTGTTGAGATGGTGGTAGCAGATCAGCTATGCAGAGCCCTACACAGTGCCCTAGAGGAAGTGGATTATCTGGATTATTTTCTTTCTGGCCCCTTTCCTGGAAGTCTTTAGAAAGTTATTTAAAAATTGAGCCTTTTTGAAGTGTTTCAGGTAACATTTATTTATTTTATTTATTTATTTTCTATCCCGCCTTTATTATTTTTATAAATAACATAACCTATGCCTCTTGTTCTTATTACTTTTCTCTCCTACTTTGTTTTTGCAACTTGGATTATATGTTGTTTAAATTCTGTTGCTCTTTTTATTCAAACTGCTGAAAGTTGTGAATTGTGATAGGATAAAAATAGAATAAATACATAAACACATAAGTGGTATAAGGTAACCAGATGTCCCAGTTTTGCAAGGACAGTCCTTGGGCAGGGACTTCCTGAGTACTGGGCACACAGCCCAAAATATCCTGATTTCCAAGAGCTCTTCAAAGTTGAAAAATAGCAGCATCAAGAGCAGCATAAGATTTGCTTTGGGAAAGCAGGAGAAGGCCCATGCAAGCCACAGTGCAAGAAATAGCTTCTGCGGTTTGCTGCTCTTTACATCCATGTAAGTTGATTATGGCTGCAAAAATTGAGATGGTATAGCCTGGCAGCCTTCTCTCCATCCAGTTTCTAGTACAGGACAACCATCAAGGCAACGAAAACAGTTTCAGTACCATATATCAACTAAAAGCCTAAATGACATGAGTCCAGATAATCAGTCTCATCAGTCTCATCTCAATCGACAGCTGGGAAAACACCAGCTTCTCAATCACCTTTTCCAGTTACGGAATATTTGAGACTGGCCTGGCCTATATTTCTATCTTTATTGTAAGGTTACATTAACAGAATCTTGCAAGTCGGAAAGTACCCCTCCCATCTCCCGAAAACTAGGGAGGGTCCCTTCTGAGAAGCTTTGACCACCTCTCCTCCTTTGGGTTCAAATTTCGTTTATCAGACCATTGTCTAGGCTGTGGCTCTTCCTCCAGTCTCCCAAGGTCATTCGCACATACCATCACACATTTAGCCATTCTTTCTCATTGTCTTCAGAGGGATTTAAGTCCCCGGCTTGCTGAGATTACAGCCCAAATGACATTCCTTATTCCATGCGTCTTCCATTTCTTTGCATCCCTCCTTCTATTTCATTTTTCCTGCCTAGGTTTTCCTTACTTTCTTTAACTCGTTCAAGATTGCCTGATGTCTAGGTTTATGAGGCCAGTGAAATTGTTTGTGCGTACATGGTGTCAAGATTGTGGCATATGTGTGGAATTCAAAATAAAATAAATCAAGGGCAGTGTCCAACCTCTGCCTGCAAAATCCTTCTTGGCTGCTAATGAACATGGCATGATTTATTTACTGACAGAGAAGGCAGTATCAGGGCCTCTGGCTTTTCTCACTTCATTGTCTACACTACATGGGAGTGCTTCAAATTCCAGAATGCCATCTTGAATATCAGTCTTGTTCCTTTTTTCTGTATTAATTATAAGATCCTTTATATAACCATTTCTACCTTTCATCCTGGGTCAGATTCTCTCAGGCATACAAAAAAAGTCTGATTCTGGTTTTGCATTTACTGAATAATCAAAACGATGCCAAAAAATTAAAAGCTGAAACATTTCTTGAAAGCCAATATTAAATAACAGTGTAGAGAGGCAGATCTCCATAAACTTGCTAAGCTGATTTTCCATAATCATCTTATTAGTTATATCAATTTGATTTAACTTTAGATATATCAACTTAATTTATCAAGGATACCTTAATGGGGAATTAAAGGTTTTTTAATTGGAAATATGATTTTCTCATTGATAGGTGGGGTAGAGTTAAGAAATGTCAATATATTCCTTCATGTTATTTTGAATCTTCCAGAAAATATTTCTAAAATCTTCTAGAACAGACAGCATGTTAATGCACTGAAAATGAAATCTTGGGTAGCTAAGTGGCCTTAGAACAGAGGGCCAAAAAGGTGCAATAAGTATCAAATCTGGAAAAAAATAATTAAAATAATTCAGTTTATACAGTAAGTATTTCACATTGTTTTTAGCTATTTGAATACTGTATATTTTGAGTTTATTCTTGGTTGTGGGGTTAGAATATAGAAATACTCTTTTGTGTTTTGTTTTGAGGATGAAGAGCCAGAAATGTTGCTCTCAATCAATACCGTTCATAATCATGAGAACTGATAATTTTAATTTTAATTCTGGTTTTATTGTAAACCGCCCAGAGTTCCCCTTTTGGGGGAGATGAGCGGTAATAGAAATTTAATAAATCATCATCATCATCATCATCATCATCATCATCATCATCATCATCTTAACAAAGAGGATTCTGTTTCTTGAAAACTTATGTCATGACATACAGTATATTTTAGGCTGCAGTTCTGTATCCATTAAACAGATAGTAAGCTGGGGAATTCTGGGAGTTGAAGTCCACACATCTTAAAGTTGCCAAGGTTGAGAAACAGTGGTTTAACAGATGACCTGGTAACATACAGCTAAGATAACTAAACCGTTTAGAAAAATTGATTTCTTTTTGTGTGAAACAGAAAAAATGAACTTATGATTTATTGTTTTGATGATTAGAAAAAACAAATAACAGAAAAAAGAGAATTTTTTTTCTTGTAACCATAGAGTAAGAGGTAATTTTGTATTGGTACTTATAATTGCTGGAAAGAAAATAGGAAGCAACTTCTTTCTATTTCTTTTCATTCTTTCTTTTTGTACTTTTGGCTTTTTCTTTTTCTTTTTCCTTTTCTTTCCTTTCCTTTCCTTTTCTTTTCTTTTCTTTATATAAGTTCTTCTTAGTTTTTATCTTTGTTTTAAAATACTTAATAAAAATTATATGAAAAAATGGATTTCAAATTGTGGTTCAGGTGCTCAGGTGTATTGGTCATTCGTGACCAATAGCTGTCCAGTGTCTGCTTGAACACATCCAGTGAAGGGGCACTCACCTTCTCTGAGTAATGGCTTCCACAGTTGAACTCCTCATATTGTTAGAATAATTTTTCTAACATTCAGTTGGGATTTACTCTCTTTTATTCCATGTCCTATCCTCTGGGATGCCAGAGAACAGGTGTTCTTCTGTATGTCATCCTTTCCATCCCACAGACCAACATCAAGTTCCTCTTGCTGCTTGAATAACATGTCCGCTTTTCAGTCTTCTTTTCTGAAGGTTAAGCATTTCCAGTTTGTTCACGCTGTCTCCATAGCACCTAATTTCTAGTCTTTTTTATCTTTTGTGTTCTGAGTGAAGATCTTTGGATTTGGCTGTTGTGGGTCTTCCGGGCTGTGTGGCCGTGTTCTGGAAGTTGTGGTTCCTAACGTTTCGCCAGCATCTGTGGCCAGCATCTTCAGAGGGCAGGAGCACAGATAGAAGCAAAATCTCTGTGCCCAGGTAGAGTGGCAATGTTCTATTTATAGAGCTAAATTATAGGAGATTAGGTGGGGTTTTTTGTTGTGTTGAAATGTTAACGAGTGGCTGATGAGCGTGATTAGCCACTCGTTAACATTTCAACACAACAAAAAACCCCACCTAATCTCCTATAATTTAGCTCTATAAATAGAACATTGCCACTCTACCTGGGCACAGAGATTTTGCTTCTATCTGTGCTCCTGCCCTCTGAAGATGCTGGCCACAGATGCTGGCGAAACGTTAGGAACCACAACTTCCAGAACACGGCCACACAGCCCGGAAGACCCACAACAGCCATTGAACTCCGGCCGTGAAAGCCTTCGACAATACATCTTTGGATTTGTTTCTGTAAAACGACATTCTCTTAATTTCAGCTGATTGTTTTGAATTTTATTTCTGTCTCCTAGCTATTCCACCCAGGATCATGTCATCTGTAAATTTAATACACTTTCCATCCTCCTCCTCATCCAAGCTGTTAATAAAAATGTTAAAGAGTATAGTGGCAAAGTCTGAATTTCAGCATCTCACTTGATTCTTCCCTCCAGTTTGGTGAGGAACCACTGATGATCATTTTTTGAGCATGATTTTCAAGCCATCTTTTTACCCATTTAATTGTCATGCCATGGAGCCAAAACTTAACTAGCTTGCTAATTTAAATGTTATGGGATTCTTTGCCAAATGCCCTGCTGAAATCAAGAGGTATTATTGGCTACATCTTTCCCACAATCTGCTAAGGAAGTTATCTGATCCCAAAAATGAAATACGGTTATTCTGGGAAAAGCCGTCTTTGACAAATCCATGTTGACTGCTGGTAATCATCACATTGTTTTGAAAGTGCTTACAACTTAATTACTGAATGATCTGTTCTAGAATCTTCCCAGGTATCAATGTTGAACTGCCTCATCTCTGGAGTTCCCTTTCCCCCCCTTTTTTAAATGTCAGGGACATTTGCCCTCCTTCAGTTATGTGGCACTTTCTTTCCCCTTTCCCAGGATTTCTCACAAATAATCCATAAAAACCATTAGCTTGTTCCTTCAGTAGTCTAGGATAAAATGGATCGGGTCCTAAGGTTTAAACTGTTTCAAAGTAAAGAAATATCCTCTGACCATGCTTCTATCAATCTCAGCCCCATTCATTCTGTTTTCCACAATTGCCTGGTGGGATGTATACTTTTTCTGGAGAAGCCTGAAGCAAAATAGAAGTTGAATAATGTTGGTTGTTGTGGGTTTTCCGGACTGTGTGGCCGTGTTCTGGCAGTTTTGGTTCCTAACGTTTCACCAGTAGCTGTGGCTGGCATCTTCAGAGGACAGGAGCACAGCTAGAAGATTGTGCCCAAGTGGAGGGTGTGTGTTCCTGCTGGTGTTTATAGCTGCTGAGAGGGTGTGTGTCTTCTGTGGGTCATTTACAAGAGATTGGGAGAGGGTTCTTTGTGGTGATTAGGGGGTGTGGTGCTGTCATGTGTGGGATTAGCACATCTACTGTGTGAGTTGTTTGTATATTTGGGGGTCCTCCTGGACTCACGACTCCTGCTCGAAGAGCAGGTGGTAGTCGTGGCCAGGAGGGCCTTTGCTCAACTTCGTGTTGTGCGCCAGTTACGCCCTTTCCTGGACCGAGAGGCCCTTCAAACGGTTACTCATGCCCTGGTTGTCTCCCATATAGATTACTGTAATGCACTCTACATGGGGCTACCCTTGAAGAATATCCGGAAGCTAACAGCTGGTACAGAATGCGACCGCGCGGGCAGTTTTAAGTGCACCAAGTTCGACACATATAATACCTCTGTTCCGTGAGCTGCATTGGGTGCCAGTTTGCTTCCGGGTCCAATTCAAGGTGTTGGTCATTACCTTTAAAGCCCTACATGGCATGGGCCCAGGTTATCTGAGGGACCGCCTCATCCCCATTACATCGTCCTGTCCTACCCGATCTTGCAGAGAGGGCATGCTGCGGACCCCCTCTATGAAAGAGTTCCATCTAGCAGGGTCTCGGAGGCGAGCCTTCTCTGCAGCAGCACCTGCCCTATGGAACATCCTCCCCCCAGAGATAAGACAGACCCCTTCACTCCTGGACTTCAGGAAAAAATTGAAAACTTGGCTCTGTGATCTCGCGTGGGGCAAGAGGGAAAGTGGTCAAGCTTGGGGATGGCTGATTTCTTAGAGCCGCCCCAAATATTTTAAATATGTTCAGCATCACTGTACGAACCACCTGCCACTTGGTTTTAATTTAAATGTATATTTATTGTATTTGTATTTTATTGTGTTTTTATTGTATTTTAGTGATATTATTGTAGCTGTGAACCGCCCAGAGTCCCTCCTTGAGGGGGAGATGTGCGGTCATAGAACTTTAAAAAATAAATAATAAATATTTCTGTGGTTGACTAGAGTTCGTTGACCTTTTGCAAACTGTGTGAAGTTGAATCGTTTTGCCTTTTCTTTTCTCCTATTAGCATTTGCCATCGTCAGTAAGCAGCTGGTAAACTGATTCTTTTCTCTTTATTTTATTGGGAACTATTACGAAGACACCCTTGTGGTTACTCTTAGCTGCAACTCATTCTGAGCTTTAGGTTTCGTGACCCCATCTTTATAGTTCTCAGCTGTCTGTACTCTACTTTAGTGATCTCTGTTTCCACCTCTTAAATAATGCTGTTTGTCTTCAGATCTTTATTAAGCTTTGGGGGGAGCCAAGATGGCTTCTTGTAGTGTTTTCTATTTTTTTCCCTGTTGGAATTGTTTGCCATTGCATTTTCAGTTTTTTTTTTAAAAAAAATTTAATCGAGAACAAGCAGTAGGTTGTTTTGTTATTTTGCTGTTATTTTGCCTTTTGGGCTGATGGCATTTTATTGTGCTTTCAGTTACTGTTTGTCAATGAAATATATGATTGGCAGGATAAGGATTTGAGCAGACAGAACGTAGTAGTAATATTAGTAAAAATAATCATGTAACATATTTTCAAAGCCATCCCATCCACTCCCATCCAATGGCAGAAAATGTTGGTGCTAGAGCCTTCTGAATTTCCCTGCAGATTTGTTTGATACTTTAAATATTTATGCAGAATGAATGTCCTTTCTGAGATTTAATCCCAAAAGTTTCACCTTTCAATCAACGTGTATGTGCTATCCAATCTAATTTCACTCAGGGAACAGTTGTTTGCTTGTAGTTTTCTCTTATTTGAATTGTCTGTAGCTTGAATCATGTCAACTGGATTTCTATTTTCTTAGTGGAAACGTTTCGCTCCTTATCCAAGGAGCTTCTTCAGTCTGAGCAAAGTTGGTAAGGGAATCCTAAATATGTTCTTAGGTAGCTGTGTGACCTTACACCTGGGGCTAGGTCATGGTTATATTGAGATGTAATTTTTAAGTCCTTTTATCATCTAATGGAGGGTCGTTAAAATCACCATGCTGCTGTTGAGCTTCTGAAATGGTCTTAATCTTCCTAGGCACAGAAGACAACACGGGGAGGAAGATGGGGGAGAGTTTGTGCCTGAGGCCCCCACCTCTATTCAAGGAAGGATTTTCCAAGTTGGCATAAATGGATTCCTTGACCCCTCTCTCAAACCACCTATCTTCTAACCATATCTAACCACCTATTTTAGACAGAGAAGATAGGTGGTTTGAGAGAGGGATCAAGGAATCCATTTATGCCAACTTGGAAAATCCTTCCTTGAATAGAGGTGGGGGCCTCAGGCACAAACTCTCCCCCATCTTCCTCCCCGTGTTGTCTTCTGTGCCTAGGAAGATTAAGACCATTTCAGAAGCTCAACAGCAGCATGGTGATTTTAACGACCCTCCATTAGATGATAAAAGGACTTAAAAATTACATCTCAATATAACCATGACCTAGCCCCAGGTGTAAGGTCACACAGCTACCTAGGAACATATTTAGGATTCCCTTACCAACTTTGCTCAGACTGAAGAAGCTCCTTGGATAAGGAGCGAAACGTTTCCACTAAGAAAATAGAAATCCAGTTGACATGATTCAAGCTACAGACAATTCCACCTGGATGACTGAGAACCTTCATAGACTCTTATTTGAATATTTGAGAACCGTTATATCACCCTCGCCCTAAGGCCTTCTTTCCCCCAAGCCAAGCATGACCAGTTCTTTGACCTTTCCTCATAGATATGTCGATGAAGGTTCTCAGTCATCCAGGTGGAACAGTCTGTGGCTTGAATCATGTCAACTGGATTTCTATTTTCTCAGTAGAAACGTTTCACTCCTTATCCAAGGAGCTTCTTCAGACTGAAGAAGCTCCTTGGATAAGGAGTGAAACGTTTCTACTGAGAAAATAGAAATCCAGTTGACATGATTCAAGCCACAGACTTTCCTCATAGAATTGCTCTCTCTTATCACTGCTGTGCTCACTGGAATGTTCCAGCAGCTTCTCAGATTGCAGAGGCCGAAGCTGTACATGGTGCTGCAGCTGCTGGGCTAGTGCCCAGGGCGGTGTGGAGTAATCCATGCCTCTCGCTGGCATGCAGGTCCTTCTGATGAAGCTCTCATAAAACAACCATTTTTTAAAACTCTTCTTCAATGACAAAGCACCTGGCAGGTCCTACCTCATTTAAGGACACATATAAAACATGGATTATATGTTAGATTAAAGTAAGAGAATGATGCTTTTGCAGACATTCTTTCACTAGGAGCATTTGCACAGTACAGTAAAACATGTGGTCCTTTAAGTACTTAGGTATATAAACTGGATGAGATTGTGGTTAAAGCAGGGCTGATGGAAGTTGTGATTCAAAACTTCTGAAGGGTTCCAGGCTGCAGAAGACTACATTAAGGAAATCTCCTCCATAATTACTATGCATATAGAAATCTGGCAATGTTTCCATGATTTGGGTTCATCCAACATAAAAGACATTGAGTAATATTTTCAAAATTATTTGCCATCTTAAGATCCGACTGGCTAATTCTGTCTCCTTTCAGGTGGAGACCAAGAGCTATAGTCTAACACTGCTTTTGTTCCGTATTAATCACCCATACAGATCTTAAGTGTTGAACTCAGAGCAAGATACATTGAGTAATACTGGAAGCACTGGTACAACACTGTTGTTCCAAATTAACAAATGAATAGTAGTGACTGAGTGAATGGGGATCACCAGTGTCATTTATTTATGCATGCTTGCATCAATTACTTTACTGCTAACAAAAATTCCACCCATTGGAACTAACAAGGAATGAATACACACACATATTGTGTCTCTCTCTCTCTCTCTGTGTGTGTGTGTGTGTGTGTGTGTGTGTGTGTATTCCCAATTTCTATCACCGCCCATCTCCCCCAAAAGGGGGACTCTGGGCGGTTTACAAAGAAATCAGCAATTAAAATACATACAATACAATACAATACAATACAATACAATACAATACAATACAATACAATACAATCACTCTGCAAATAAAAATAAGTTAAATATAAAATCCAAGGGGCGGTAATATCATGTTTAAAAGAGGACTCTATGCCGCCAGCCATCCCCAGGAAGAACTGTTACCCTTCCCATCCTAAGCGAGGCAGCAGAACCAAGTCTTCAAGTTCTTCTGGAAGGCCGGGAGCGAGGGGGCCCGCCTCACCTCTGGGGGTAGAATGTTCCAGAGGGCAGGCGCCACTGCAGAGAAGGCTCGCCTCCTGGACCCCGCCAAGTGAAATTCCCTAACTGATGGAGTCCGCAGCATGCCCTCTCTGCATGATTGAGTGGGACGGTTCGATGTTATGGGGATGAGACGGTCCCTTGGGTAACCTGGTCCCATGCCATGTAGGGCTTTAAAGGTGATAACCAACACCTTGAATTGGACCCGGAAGCATACTGGCACCCAGTGCAGCTGATGCAGCAGAGGTGTCACATGTGCCGATTTTGGGGCACCTATAACTGCGCTTGCAGCCACATTCTGGACCAGCTGAAGCTTCTGGATACTCTTCAAGGGTAGCCCCATGTAGAGCACATTGCAATAGTCTATATGGGAGATGACCAGGGCATGAGTGACTGTATGGAGGGCATCCTGATCCAGGAAATGGTGTAACTGGTGCATAACACGAAGTTGCGCAAAGGCCCTCCTGGCCATGACTGCCACCTGCTCTTCGAGCAGGAGTCATGAGTCCAGAAGGACCCCCAGATTCCGCACTGAGTCTGAATGGGGTAGTGCAACCCCATCCAGAACTAGAGATGATAACTTCCCAGATCCAGAGGAGCCATCAATCCACAGCCACTCCGTCTTACCAGGGTTCAGCCAAAGCCTGTTGTTCCCCACCCAGACCCCCACAGCCCCCAGGCACTGAGAAAGGGCAGCCACCGCATCACTTACCTCACCTGGGATGGAGATATATAATTGAGTATTGGCATATTGATGATACTTCATACAGATGATCTTACCCAGTGGTTTCATGTAGATATTAAACAGGAGAGGGGAGAGAACCAAATCCTGCGGCACCCCACAAAAGAGGGGTCAAGGGTCGGATCTCTCATCTCCTATTACCACCTATTGGGACCAGCCCTGGAGGAAGGTGGTGAACCAGCACAAAACTACTATATATATTTGTCCAAATGATCCAAAATCTTATATAAAGAAAAATGTGTTTGCATGCCAGGAGGAAGACAATAAAAATGGAAGTAAAATGGCCTTTCATGGCATGGATTAAAGAGTATTGGCTTACAGGCCACTGCCATGATATGGGGCTACTGTGAATAAAGTAGACAGAGTTCTGGTGTGTTGTTTTAAAGGGAAATTTGGGGGCTGAAGTAGAGAAGGAGAGTAAGAAGTGAAATAAGAGAGTGGTGGTACCACTTAGTCCATTAACATGATAGAAATGATAGGCTAACCTGGCATATTGCAAGACCTAACCCCAAAACTCATTGCTTATAACTGTGTGATTTTCTTTCATTTTTTACATCTTTATATATTTATTAGATTTGTGCACCACTGCAATGAAACCAGACTCAGTGGTTAACAACAAATCTCAGCAACATAAGAATAATAGTATAACTAAAATAATCCAGTAAATAAGGCGCTCATAAGAAAAATAACAGCAGGAATAACCAGTGAATGGTATCATTTCATTTTCTACCAACTTTCTGAAACAATTCATTTTTAATAACTTTTGGAAGGCTAGCAATGTGGGTCCAAGTCTGATCTCTAGAAGGAGGCTGTCTCACAGCGAAGACCCAGCCATTCAAAAACATCACCTGTGGGCCCCAGGCCTCTCATTTTGTGCAAGTGGGGGACCAATAGCAGTTTCTTCCTGGACACAGGTTGGAAGGGCTGAACCTATGTGGAGAAGGCAGTCCATAAGGTACCTCTTAGCCAAGCCATCTAGGGCTTTATACTAGAGTCAAACCAGCACCAACTGCACCATTAGGAAGCTAATGCATGGCCTGAAGCAATGGTGTAAAGTATTCAAGATGATGAGTGCCAACCAAAAACTGGACCAGTATATTCTGGGCCAACTGTAGCTTCCTAGCTTCACAGGCAATCCCATACAGAACACATTTGCAGTAGTCCAAGCAAGTTGTGGTGGGATGAGTGTAGACCAGAACAGGAAAACAACTCCACAGGTAGGCTAAATTACTTTTACTGAGATTGGCCATAATAACAGAATTTATCATCTGATGATCTCTGAATTCTACTGAGATTTTCAAAAGCTCGTTTCTTTGCAGCAAAGGCCCAAAGGCATGGAAAGAAATAGAGAGACTTAACAATAATATACTGCCAAGTGTTCTAATATGGTAAGGCTGCAATATGGAGAAATTTTGCACATGAAATAAAGTTTCTCTTGGAACTGGGGGGAAATCGATGGGCTGTAAATAACACAGTAAAGGAGAAGTAGTCATAGAGGAATAACACTTCTATTCGAAAGAAAAATAAAAGGACTAGACACATGTTCCATTGGTGCAATTTTGAGTTGGGTAGTCTTATGTTCTGTGGATATTATTATTATTATTATTATTATTATTATTATTATTCAAATTTATCACCACCCATCTCCCCCAACGGGGGACTCTGGGCGGTTTACAACAAAGTCAACCGTTAAAAACCTATAACCATAAAATTACAATCCAACGAGTATAATAAATAGATAAAAATCCAAGGGATGGTAAAATCTCATATAAAAGGGGGGACACTATGGCGCTAGCCACCCCCAGGAGGAACTATTACCTCCCCTGTCCCAGGCAAGGCGGCAGAACCAGGTCTTTAGAGTCTTCCAGAAGGCCAGGAGCGATGATCTGCTCACGTTCCCCTTTCTCCCCCTTCTCTCCCTTCTCCATATGCCAGTAAAAGTTCCGTGATAAAATATATCTACAGAATTAGAAAAGAAATTTCAAGACAATTTATACACTGCCAAGACTATTTGATCTATCAATTTCTAAGATACTGTCTGAATATGGTTGTTGTGTACTGTATAGCCATTTGTAGATATCTAGACAGTCGAGAGCACAATTGTGACCTTTACTTTTTATTTTTCCAGTGAAAGAAATAGGCTTTTGAGGCAGCTATACTATTTTCATAGCCCACTGAAATTGATAGGATTTGCTTCTGAGTAGACATTTAGCTTTTTTTCTATGTAGATGTAATAAAGTACTTTTTTTTTTAATCCGTTCAATCGTGTCCGATTCTCAGAGACTGCCTGGACAAGTCCCTGCAGGTTTTTCGGCAAGGTTTTTCAGAAGTGGTTTGCCATTGCCTCCTTCCTGGGGCTGAGAAAAAGTGACTGGCCCAAGGTCACCCAGCTGGCTTTGTGCCTAAGGCGGGACTAGAACTCATGGTCTCCCGGTTTCTAAATTGATGCCTTAACCACTACACCAAACTGGCTCTCTAATAAAGTACATAAGACTGTACTGATTGTCCAGTGTAAACATAACAATTTCCTGAATGCTTAGGCCAAAACAGACTGCTCCTTCAGACATTTTGTCATTTTGAACCACAGTTCTCAGAACTTCTGAACATTGGCCACGTAGCTTGAGACTTACATGACTTATGAACATAAAGTGGTGAATGAGCATGTCTCTATCAGCCAGATTTAGAACAATTGGTTCAGTTCCAACCATTTCCTTTCCATAGCCGAAGGAAGTATGGTACAAGATCATTCCTTTTCACTGGTTTTTTTCAAGACTTCGGGCCATCACAAATTAAAAACCATGTTAACTGAATAAATGCAATATTGGATGTGTGTTAATCCAAATGACATTCATGGAGATTTTCCTCCTGGTGCAAATGGCAAATCCAGGACAGGAAATTTTCTTCTGCAACATAGTAATGAAGAAAAGGATTAAACCCCAATCTACTCCCCATTCTATCCAATTTTTCCTTATGTGTTTCGATAGTGCAAGATTGTATATACATTATCTTCTAAATACAAAAAAATAATATACTGAATGAATAAATAAGGATGAAAGGGACATAGAAAAATATTAAGAAGAAAATGAAGGCTTGGTTGAAGACTTTAAAAACATTAGGTAAAATTTCCAACAAGTGCTAATAAATACATTTCTATCTAAAGCTCAGCCTCGCAGTAATAACACCTAAGAAATAATCTATTCAAGAAACTATTACCGTAGATAGTAATGTGTACAAATGCATAAAATTGAGGGTGAACGTTTGACAACATTTTTAACAAGAGCAGGTACCACAGGAACTTACAAATACCTTTCTTTGTCATTTTTGCAATATCTAACAAAAGCTACTAAACATCGTGTTATAGTATTTTTAATAAAATCTTGTCAGTTTGAGTGGTAATTAAATATTAGATATTTCTGAAAAAGTGTAAACCCTCACCAGCTGCTTGGTGTTCAGAAATCCCAAGCTAAACCATTTGCTACTATCACACATGATAAAAGTTACATACTCCTTTATAAGGTCAGTAATAACTTTTTGAACTTTTGTGATGTATTTTTATTTTTTTCCATGGACTAAAATGTCTCTGAATGGCAATTCTCAAACATCAACCTAACAGAAGTTTATATATTCTGAACTAGGCACAGGATATGTTTTCGTACAGCATGTATTTTTAAAATGGAGGGATAGATATATGATACTAAAACATGTATACATTACAATAAAACACTTCTTCCACCATCATTCCTTGTACTCTGTTTAAAATATTTGCCTCTTCATCATTCAGAGTAACTGAAAATCGTGTTTAAAAGAACCCAGGAGTTTAAAGCAGGAATTAGACACTCATTAGATGGTTCGGTTATTTACATTTTTCTTTTCCTTTTCCATCAAAGGAATTCAGACTGCTTCAATTCAGAGTCTCCAGCTAAAGAATTTGCTACAAATATTATAGGGAACACTGACCCGTTGCATCTCTCTGCTTGACTAATCCTTGGGGTGGGGGTGGAGGGGAGCTAATTTATTTGAAAAACCAGTCTTGAACATCCAACTCTAATATAGACCTGATGCTTATAAAATCTTTTCCTTAAGTCTGGAGCCGGGGGGAGTGGGGTGGGCAGAGGGTAAACCTATAGGTGCTAAAGACACACCAGCTGCAGCAAATGATAAATTTAGGGAATGGGCTACATTAAACAAAAAACGAGATGATCAAACAAGATACATTTACAATCAAAGCTCCGGCTTATGTTAAAGATTAGGATGCATTCATAGGTGTTTTTGTTCTTCCCTTGAGGCTTTTAAAATCAGTTAGGCGGCTAACTCAAGGCAAAGAGCCAAAGGATATGAGTTTCGCTTGCAGCTGGAGCCTTGCTGGAAAGCTGCGGGATAAAATGGGGAATGGGAAATGAGTATGTTTCTATCAGCCAGATTCCGAATAAATGGTTCAGTTGAGAAAACAGAAAAGGAAGTACAATATGAGATTATTCCTTTTCAGTGGTTTTCATCTAGCATTTATACGCTGCCCTACATGGACCAAAAGATGATTGTTGATTGATTGACACATTATTTTGTTTGTTTATTCGTTCAGTCGCTTCCGACTCTTCGTGACTTCATGGACCAGCCCACGCCAGAGCTTCCTGTCGGCCGTCACCATCCCCAGCTCCCCCATGGTTGAGTCTGTCACCTCCAGAATATCATCCATCCATCTTGCCCTTGGTCGGCCCCTCTTCCTTTTGCCTTCCACTTTCCCTAGCATCAGCTTCTTCTCCAGGGTATCCTGTCTTCTCATTATGTGGCCAAAGTACTTCAGTTTTGCCTTTAATATCATTCCCTCAAGTGAGCAGTCTGGCTTTATTTCCTGGAGTATGGACTGGTTTGATCTTCTTGCAGTCCAAGGCACTCTCAGAATTTTCCTCCAACACCACAGTTCAAAAGCATCTATCTTCCTTCGCTCAGCCTTCCTTATGGTCCAGCCCTCCCAGCCATAGGTTACTACAGGGAATACCATTGCTTTAACTATGCGGACCTTTGTTGTCAGTGTGCTCTTAACTATTTTATCAAGATTTGCCATTGCTCTCCTCCCAAGAAGTAGACGTCTTCTGATTTCCTGGCTGCAGTCAGCATCTGCAGTAATCTTTGCGCCTAGAAATACAAAGTCTGTCATTGCCTCCACTTTTTCTCCCTCTATTTGCCAGTTATCAATCAAGCTGGTTGCCATAATCTTGGTTTTTTTGAGGTTTAACTGCAACCCAGCTTTTGTGCTTTCTTCTTTCACCTTCGTCATAAGGCTCCTCAACTCCTCCTTGCTTTCAGCCATCAAAGTGGTATCATCTGCATATCTAAGATTGTTAATGTTTCTTCCAGCGATTTTAACTCCAGCCTTGGATTCCTCAAGCCCAGCACGTCGCATGATGTGTTCTGCGTACAGGTTGAATAGGTAGGGTGAGAGTATACAGCCCTGCCGTACTCCTTTCCCAATCTTAAACCAGTCCGTTGTTCTGTGCTCTGTTCTTACCGTTGCTACTTGGTCATTATACAGATTCCTCAGGAGGCAGACAAGATGACTTGGTATCCCCATACCACCAAGAACTTGCCACAATTTGTTATGATCCACACAGTCAAAGGCTTTAGAATAGTCAATAAAACAAAAATAGATGTTTTTCTGAAACTCCCTGGTTTTCTCCATTATCCAGCGGATATTGGCAATTTGGTCTCTAGTTCCTCTGCCTTTTCTAAACCCAGCTTGTACATCTGGCAATTCTCGCTCCATGAATTGCTGGAGTCTACCTTGCAAGATCTTGAGCATTACCTTACTGGCATGTGAAATAAGTGCCACTGTTCGATAGTTTGAACATTCTTTAGTGCTTCCCTTTTTTGGTATGGGGATATAAGTTGATTTTTTCCAATCTGATGGCCATTCTTGTGTTTTCCAAATTTGCTGGCATATGGCATGCATCACCTTGACAGCATCATCTTGCAAGATTTTAAACAGTTCAGCTGGGATACCGTCGTCTCCTGCTGCCTTGTTATTAGCAATGCTTCTTAAGGCCCATTCAACCTCACTCTTCAGGATGTCTGGCTCTAACTCACTGACCACACCGTCAAAGCTATCTCCAATATTATTATCCTTCCTATACAGATCTTCCGTATATTCTTGCCACCTTTTCTTGATCTCTTCTGCTTCTGTTAGGTCCTTACCATCTTTGTTTTTGATCATACCCATTTTTGCCTGGAATTTTCCTCCGATGTTTCTAATTTTCTGGAAGAGGTCTCTTGTCCTTCCCTATTCTATTGTCTTCTTCCACTTCCGTGCATTGCTTGTTTAAAAATAATTCCTTATCTCTTCTGGCTAACCTCTGGAATTTTGCATTTAATTGGGCATATCTCCCCCTATCACTGTTGCCTTTTGCTTTCCTTCTTTCTTGGGCTACTTCCAGTGTCTCAGCAGACAGCCATCTTGCCTTCTTGCTTTTCTTTTTCTTTGGGACGTTTTTTGTTGCCGCCTCCTGAACAATGTTGCGAACTTCTGTCAATAGTTCTTCCGGGACCCTATCTACTAAATGTAGTCCCTTAAATCTATTCTTCACCTCCACTGCATATTCCTTAGGAATATTAGTGAGCTCATATCTAACTGATCTGAGGGTCTTCCCTATTCTCTTTAGTCTGATTCTAAATTTTGCAATAAGAAGTTCGTGATCTGAACTACAGTCAGCTCCAGGTCTTGTTTTTACCGACTGTATAGATGTCCGCCACCTTTGGCTGCAAAGGATGTAGTCAATCTGATTTCGGTGTCGACCATCTGGTGAAGTCCATGTATAAAGTCGTCTTTTAGGTTGTTGGAAGAGAGTGTTTGTTATGCACAGTGAGTTGTCTTGGCAAAATTCTATCAGCCTATGTCCTGCTTCATTTTGTTCTCCCAGACCATGCTTGCCTGTAATTCCAGGTGTCGTTTGACTTAGCATTCCAGTCTCCTGTAATGAAAATAACATCTCTTTTTGGTGTATTATTCAGTATTTTTTTTATCTCTGGTTGTACTGATCCATTTAGTTTTCACGGCAAGAATACTGGGGTGGGTTGCCATTACCTTCCCCAGGGATCGTGTTTAGTCTGACCTCTCTGCCACGACCTTCCCGTCTTGGGTGTCCCTTCACGGTTTAGCTCATGGTTTCATTGAGGTGCTCAAGCTCCAGCACCACGACAAGGTAACAATCTCCTTTGCTGGAGTTGACACATTATAACACAAATAAAATAACATAATTCATTCTGAAAGAGCCACAGTTTATTTCAAAACATTAAACCACATGGGTGAAGTCCCCCCAGGCATGGGGTGATGGCGTGAACAACCTCACCCAACCAAAGATATCTCTCATCCCACTCCTATCTTCACAAAACACATTCTTAACTTCTTTCATTGTTAAAAAACAAAGTAATACTTCTATTATGATAAAGGTAAAGGTAAAGGTTCCCCCCGCACATTTGTGCAGTTGTGTCCAACTCTAGGGGCCGGTGTTCAACTCCGTTTGTTAGCCGAAGAGCCAGCGTTGTCTGAAGATGCTTCCACGGTCATGTGGCCGGCATGACGCACGCGGAATGCTGTTACCTTCCCACTGAAGTGGTACCTATTAATCTACTTGCATTTGCATGCTTTCGAATTGTTAGGTTGGCAGGAGCTAGGGCGAGTGTGGGAGCTCACTCCATCACGCAGGGCTAGGGATTCAAACCTCCGAACTTGCAATCTTCCTATCGACAAGCCTGGCATCTTACCCACTGAGCCACCACGTCCCTTACTCTATTATGATACAAGAACTCAATAAAGGGCACTGCTGAATATTTGGAGTTCTTTTAAAGTTCTTCAATTCTATTCCATCCCAAAAAAGGGTGATCATCCATATCTGTCTGACTTATTAAGTTTATATACTACTCCAATCATATCTGACTCAAACAGATCTTGGGAGCAGTTTAGAAAGGAATTGGAAGTAGGGTCAGTATGAGGAAATTTTCAGATATCCATACAAAATTCACTAACAGAGGAAAAGTGCAGACCAGATTTTTGGGTATTGCAAAACACCTCTTGAGTTGGAAAAGAAAAAAAAGTAGGCAGTTGCCTTGATTTGGGATGGGATGGAAAGGGCCAAGCATCTGGCAAGATCACAAAATAATAAATTCTGAAAAATGACAAAGAGCAGGACAGAAGTCACACACAAAAAATTAATTCATTCTTTCTTAAAATTGGCAATGCTACAGGAATACGCCAGCTGTCAGAACCTTCTCTAAGCCTTTAAAAAATCTACATACTGTAAGTAAATCCAGACAGGAAAATCTGAACAAAAGGAATATTTTATTTATTATCAATATGGATTAATTTTGTTTCATATTTAGCAAATAAAAATGCATATTATTTTTTTTGTGTGTGCCTTCAAGTCAGTGTTGACTCCTGGCAACTGCCTGGACAAGTCCCTGCAGTTTTCTAGGCAAGTTTTTGAAGTGGTTTGCTATTGGCTGCTTCCTAGGGCTGAGAGAGAGTGACTGGCCCAAGGTCACCCAGCTGGCTTTGTGTCTAAGGTAGGAGTAGATCTCATAGTTTCCTGGTTTCTAGCCTGCTGCCTTAACCACTACACTAAACTGGCTCTTGCACATGAGTTAGGGAATATTTTAATAGATATACTTTTATTGAGATAGCTGAATGCACATACCTCATATATATTCAAGTACAGCTTCCATTATCCCCAGATAATATATTCCCCTCTTTACTGATGTTTGCCTCTACCCCCCTGGTTTTCTGGTTTGGTTTGGTTTTTTGCACCCCTGGGTGTAGTTCTCTGCCAAGATTGCTCTTTGTTAAGCCCTATATCCCTTGCTGGAGCTTTATCTAAAAAGTAATAATTAAAAATAGGACCTACGGTATATCATTAAACACTGGTATAGGACCTTCAGACTCTGCTTGGGAATCTTCCTGGCACATGTTGGAATTCCCTGTCTACAAGGAGAATGTTCCAATAAAAAGATGATTGATTGTGGCTTCAGATGTTGTCCCTGGCTCAAGGGGAATTATGGTAGCCTGTGTAGTACCTGCCCAAAGCTACTCTCACTGCATGGAGTGCATCTTGCATGCCCAGTGGGTAGAAAGATGAGGAACACATGAATGAATGAATAATAGTAATAGTAAAGTAATGAGTACTTTAGTAAAGTACTCAATAGTAAAGTAATGAATGAATAAATGCTACCATCTTCCATCACAGAGGACAATAATATTGCTTCCTCCACCTTTCAATCCTTTATTGAACTTGCAGTTTTGCTGATGGATACATAAACTGGACAAAAACAACTTTAGATCGATGATTACCTGCACAGAGTTTATAGCTAAGCTTTCAGAAAGGGCAAGCTTTTGTATTTTTTGTAAAATCAGGGTACTTGACATTAATAATATTATGTGGAGTCCTTGGTGCTCTCTGAGCCTTGTTGTTTTCTTGCAGATGTTTCATTGCCAGGCTAGGCAACATCTTCAGTGCGAAAAAGGGGAGTGGGACTTGCTCTCTGTTTATATATCATGGCTTGTCCTGCTTGTGTTGGTGGGGGTCTTGTTCTCTCCTTGGGAGTTCCTTGATTTGGCTGTTGTTTGCTACTTGGTTGATTGACTGAGTTAATAGTTCCTTGATTAGGGTATATTGTGCTGTTTGATTGTTCCTCTGGTGTTAATCCTGGTGTTAATCTTTGCATATCTGGGTGATGATTGCTGGCAAGGAGGTGTTCTGGTCTTCTGGCTTTTCTATTGTCTCTTATGAATGGTATGTAAATGTTGTTTACCTCTATGTGTCTGTTGATGGCTGCTTTAATAACATTAATTAATAATAAATAATTAATAATTAATAATTAATAACATTAGTCAAGTATCCTGATTTTACAGAAAGACTCGTCTCCATGTTGGGCTTTATTTTTTACTTTATTTTTCTAATAATGAGAAAAATAGTTTGTCCCTTTTATTTCTGATTTTTCTTTCACGATGAATATCTTTTGTCAAAAAAGCAAAGGCCAAATGTACATTTATTATATTTAGAGGGGAAAAAAATCATCCATTTTAATTTTGATGTATCATTGTTTTTTTTCAAAAATCCTTTATGGGATTTATAAACACTATCAATCACACACAGCACACATTTTGGTGGTATTAGCTTAAGCACACCATTCACATGTGGAAAGTCTGCAGCCTTAATGCCTTTGATTGCAAAGCCAAGATCTCTGCACTCACGCTATCAAAACAAATGGCTAATTGGTCTTCTGAAGCTAAAATACACAAAGAGGTTTCTCTGGGAAACCCCATGTGTGGTGATATGTGCTGAAGGAAGCATGCATAACATCAGGAAAAGCAGCACGGGAAGGATCAAAGAGGGTATTTCTTTATGCTGGACCATACAAAGGGAAATGTCAAAATGAGGAAGCAGACCAATGAAATGATGTCAAACTATGGGGAAAAGTACATTTCTTTTTTGTAAGGTCACCTTGGGAATCTCGCTGGGTCTGTTTCCAGATGATCCATACGCTGCACCCAGAAGTCATCTCACACCATCAGTCCTCTTCCTGCCTTTCTCTTTCAGCGTGGTACAATTTGACTCTTCCCATGAGACCAGAAAGGTTAGAACTGACCTCTTCTGAGCAAAAGGTGTTGCTCCTAATTGTTGTGCTCAATCAATGGCTCAGAGAGGTCACTTCTTTTACTGAGGGACAGGCATTCAGTCCCCTGTCTCTTTCATTGTGTCCTTGGAGATTTCAGAGATCACACTGTTGAAATATGGCAGAAAACCATTAAACCCTACAAGGCTTGGCACCTTCAGGACTGCTTTCGTCAACTGGAATTGACCTACCAAACCTGTGTGTCCTGGAAGAATCTGTTAGTGATCCCTCACTACTAAGAGGAGCTGAGACATGCTGTTGTTTTTGGGTAGCTGGCTCGGCCCATATCATGGTTTATATCAGGATGTCCCCCATATTAAACACTCTGAAATGCTTAAATATTGAATTGTTCTGGAGGGTTTATGGTGATTGAGACAGTGCTGATGTAAAGTGAATAGTTCTCTATTTATCTTAATGTATTTCCTACAATTGATTTTATGTTTTTACCATGAACGTTTATTGTGTTTTTGGGGGAACTGCAGGGAGTCCTGTCAATTACTACAGGGACAAGTTAATAAATAAAATAATAGCAATATGATTTTCTACCATTTGTGTGTGTGCATATATGATTGCATTTGTATGAAAAATTGAGTAAAATAGGTGCACTAAGTGTTTCTAACACATACTACCCATCTGGGGAAAAGTGAAATCCCCATAAAATGGGAGAAAGGGACAAAATACCTTATTTGGTGTTGGGCTTCAGCCTTTGAGATGTCTGCCTCAGTTCCTTTATCCCTGTGGACGCAGATTGCTATGAGCAGATCCTTCGTCACAGCTCCTCTGCACATTAGCTTATATTCTCCATGGTTGCAATGTTACATTTATCATTTATCTTTTATCTAAAAGATAGATAAAACTATATTTTTAACTGGTGGCTCACCAAATTTAACAAAGTGGTCTTGTGACAGCCCCCCCTTGAGCCACCCCCCCCAGTTAGAAAATTTTGAAGGCTAACGTTAGAAGAGACAACTATTATTTTTTTATATGTGCATATATTCCCCAACATTTTATCCTCATTCATGGCTGTTCTGTGGAGAGAAAGGGACATCATGAGAGCATCATGTAATGATGCTAATTACATAATTCATGTCACTTGCACAGATGCTTTAGGAGAAATATGGTGTCATTGTGGCTTCTATCAGTCACTTAAGCCCTCAACCATAGCCCTGCAAGAGACATTAGACTCAAAGAATATGCTTGGTTCAAGCTCATTCAGTGAGCTTTATGGAAGAGTGAGGAGTTAATGTAACTCTGATGTTCAAGCCATTACAATATACTGTCTCTGCCCCATCCCCACATAGAATGCCCCAGCCAGCATTTCTTATCCAACTGGTGTTATGCTTTTAAAGTCCCTCAGTGTATGAAAATAAGAAAAATGCCTTAAGAGAACATGCAAAATTGACAGCCGCCAGAATCTTCACATCATCAAAAGCAAACATGGTAGAACCTCCTAAAATGAACCTTCTGCTGCATTCATGTAAGGAATAATATTGAGCAGCTTCTAATCACATACAGTATATGGTGGCAGGCTTTTATGTAGGTCTGCTTTCTACCCTAGTGCAATCTTTGAAGATTCTATTTCATTGTCATGAAGCACATTGAGAGATGAGATATTCAAAAAATATGATAAATATTTGTCCCTCAAGCTTGCAGTGCAAAGGCAGAGGGAAGTAGACACTATCCTTATACAAAGGAGGGTAACTGTTGAGAAGCCTAGAATCAAAGTAAAACTAGGATCTGTAAACAGCATATAATTAGCCATTGTTTTTCTATTTGCTTCCTTTAATATGCAATAGGGGGAAATGCAATAAAATGTCAAGGACTCAATTAAATAGATGGTTCTCTGCTGCTTATTTTTCTCCACTGTATTGTTTGCGTCAATTAAAATCAAAATGACTTGATGGAAAGTGACTCACCGATTCCCGCAAAGTGCTTTTCTTAAGACAGAATGAGGAGGGAGCACTTAAGGCAGAGCAAAGGAAGAAGGCTCATATCATGAGCTTTTATTAGGAGCATTATTGTTTCTCATTAATTAATCTGAGCATTGCTTTAGTGACGTCTTGGGCTCATTTCACAGGAAAAAATTACCACAGATTGCCAAGTTAAATAGACAATTACAGGAAGCCTGAATTATGCCTACATTGCATTCCCTAAGGGCAATGGGCCAAGTTCATGTCAAATCCATAATAACTAGAATATACCCCACTAAAAACAGCTCCCATGGATATACGTCACAAGTCATTTGTAATGTACGCAGAGGAAGTATTGATCTTCCTTGAGCTTCCTTTCTCATAAACTCATAACAGTAAAAGGAGGGAGACGTAAGCAAACTTCTTCTGGCTATGCCCAGGTGGTGCACCAGTTCCTTTTAAAAACCCACTAAGGCATAATTAAGAAAACAAACAAGCAAGAAAGGTTTATGATTTCTTTTTCAGGAGTCAAAATGACAGCTATCTCAAAACACTGCGTGAGCTGTCTAATCCTGGCAAGGCATAAAATCTTTGGAGTCATATGATCGCATTTGTTGGCTTGTTTTCTGGTAAATTGCAAAGGAAAACTAAAGGGCTGGTACTGACCAATCTCCCGGTCATCAGCAAATATACTTGTAGCTACAGTTTTTGTTTCAGTTGTGGAAAAACTAAGAGCTTAAGTCAGATTTTTTTGTTGAGTATTTTGCAACATGAGAAAGAGAAATGATATCCTAGCCCGCACTAATCTCGGTGCCTTGCAGATATGAGCCTAGAGCTATGTTGGCTGGAGAATTCTGGAAGATGGTCCACCTATCTGCACTATGATTACCTGGTACTCAAATTGCCATATTTGAGCTATAATAAAGGATCCAGCATGGAGAACCTCCATCCCTAACTTGGTTCATTTGACCGCCCCCCACCTCAACACCCCATTCCTCAAAGCATGATTGTACCATATCTTGCTGCTCATGGAGGAAATATTCATTTTTTTCTCTGTGAACATGCGCCTGAAAATACAGTATTCTCATCTGGTCTGATATGGAAAGAAAGTGAGTGTTCTTCCAAAAGTATGGTTGTGATGAGATCTTCCTTCTTATGACTTGGGCCCCTAATGGAGCACCTATATGATCCATCCTCAACAGATAAGTTTAATAAGGAAGGAAAAATAAGAGAGCAGAAAAATGGCCAGCCATGTTTTTCATGATTATACCAGATTGACCCTTAATCAAAGTTGAAGCTAGTTTAGCAGTGATGAAGTGATCAATTTTGCTTTTACCCACACACTGATGTTTAAAGTCTCACATTCTATTCTATTCTATTCTATTCTATTCTATTCTATTCTATTCTATTCTATTCTATTCTATTCCATTCCATTCCATTCCATTCCATTCCATTCCATTCCATTCTTTAATTTATTTATTTATTAAATTTCTATGACCGCCCATCTCCCCCTCAAGGAGGGACTTTGGGCAGTTTACAACCATAACAACATCATTAAAATACAATAAATATAACAATAAAAATATAGATACAATAAAATCCAAGTGGCAGGTGGTTCTTACGGTGAAGCTAAAAATATTTAAAATATTTGAGGCAGCTCTAAGAGATCAGCCATCCCCAAGCATGACCACTTTCCTTCTTGCCCCAGGCGAGATCACAGAGCCAAGTTTTTAATTTTTTCCTGAAGTCCAGGAGTGAAGGGGCCTGTCTTATCTCTGGGGGGAGGATGTTCCATAGGGCAGGTGCCACTGCAGAGAAGGCTTGCCTCCGGGACCCCACTAGATGGAATTCTTTCATAGAAGGGGTCCGCAGCATGCCCTCTCTGCAAGATCAGGTGGGACGGAACAATGTAATGGGGATGAGGCGGTCCCTCAGATAACCTGGGCCCATGCCATGTAGGGCTTTTGTTTATTTAACAAGAAATTTGACAAAGGGAATTTCCACACACAATGAAGCCCTTGGAAAAGATATTCAGATGCCGTGACATGTTTATATCTACAAAAATCATAACTGTATTGGCAATGATTTTCCCTGTGACACTCCATGGCAGAGCTTTCCAAACTGTGTGTCGGGACATGTTAATGTGTCGGCTGCAGTGTCTGGGTGTGTCGCGGCTGCTGCTGCCTCCTGGCTTCCACGCAGGTCCTAGTGCCTGCCTTGTGCCTTGCTGCCTCCAAACCTGCCCTGCCAGGATTCTGCGCAGGTCCTAGTGCCTGCCTTGTGCCTTGCTGCCTCCAAACCTGCTGTGATTCCGCACAGGTCCTAGTGCCTGCCTTGTGCCCTGCTGTAAGAGTGTGTCACAAAATGATGCCCTGCTGTAAGAGTGTGTCGCGAAATGATGCATGTCTAAAAAGTGTGTCACCAACATGAAAAGTTTGGAAAGCTCTGCTCTATGGAAATGAAAGTTGGACTTTAAAGAACCTGGATGGAAAGAGTATTGATGCTTTTGAATGTTGGGTGTTGGAGAAGATTCTTGAGGATACCCTGTATAGTCAAAAACAAACAAACAAACAAATGGATCATAGAATAAATAAATCCACAAATGACCAGGCTCAAATTATAATATGTTGGATACATTATGAGAAGACCCAGATCCCTTGAGAAGTCTTGAATGCTGGGAAAGGTGGAAGGAAAGAGAAGAAGAGAACAACCAGCAGAAAGGTGGATAGATTTGATCAGGGGTCCCGTTAGAACACCTGAAAGACCAGGTTGGGGACAGATCATCCTAGAGAAGATCTATCTATGTGGTTGCTAAGAGTTGACACCAACTTGATAGCACATAATCAATCAATTTCTACACAAGGATTCTACATCAGTTTGAGAGCAGTGCTGGACCTCTGTATTTCCACGACATTAACAGTACTGGATTGCTGAGGTGATTTCCAACTCAGCTGTGGTATAACTGAAATAGCTGCAAAACTAATTCTTTCTTGTTTGCATGAGTGTGTGTGTGTGTGTGTGTGTAGAGAGGGGGGGCTCCATTTCCCCACTGGAGGCAACTCTTGTCTCACTCATTTCTGAGCTTTAGGCAGGGGTGTGCTGGTGGGGCTCATGGGAGACTCTTGTTACAATCGGGGATATTATTCACTTAATTTTTCGTCCAATGAATGCTGCCACGTCACCAAACGCTGGGCAACTCACACAAATATCACAGATCCTTCATCAAAAAATAGTTTGATAAAATTAAATATTGTGACTCTGGAGGGTGGGAAAACAAAGCAGAGGGGAGCACCAAGGAGGGTTTGCTCACAGGAGCCTGGTTGCATCCTCAGGGATGAAGGGACTACACCAAGTGCTGCAAACAATCAGAAAGCACTATAAACATGGCTGAATACAAGGCCAAAGACTTTTAAGAATTAAGCATTCAAACAGACCCCACTGCTGAGATAGTTTTCTCAGTTATGAAACACACATGTAGAATCCCAGTTCCACACCTTTTATGAAGAAATGTGCAATTTTCCATCCATCCATCCATCGTCTATCTATTTATCTCAAATGATATCTTCCTCCCACCCTTAGGGCTCTTTCTCATGGTTTTATTAAAATGCTTTCCTGTGGCAGAAAAACACATGAGCATCTTTGCATTGCCTCCTTGCTGAGCCTAAGTGACACTGGCCTTCAGGCTTAATGCAGGACTAGTTAAAGAAAGTTATTGGTGGATTATACTGCTTTTTTGCTCTCCTTCCAAATGTCATCAGCCAGAGGGGAAAACTTCTGCCTATTCTCTCCTTAATGTGGAGTGGGGCTGGGACTGGAGAAGGTGAGTTTTGACACATGGTTGAAGCAGCAGGTTTAGCCATTGGTCAAATTTTATCTGGTTTTGTGCAAGTATTTAAAGGGATATCATCTTATAATCAGGCTCCCTTTGGATACAGATACATTAGTATTCCTGAACAGCCCTAAACCTGAGTCCAAAAAGAGCCCTGCTATCAGCTGATAGTTGGGCTCTCCCTTGTTGGAAGCACTCACACAAAACATGTTAATCCTAAACTTGACTTTCCGTTTCTGTGCAGTTCTGTAGCTTGAATCATGTCAACTGGATTTCTATTTTCTCAGTGGAAACGTTTCGCTCCTTATCCAAGAAGCTTCTTCAGTCTTGGATAAGGAGCGAAACGTTTCCACTGAGAAAATAGAAATCCAGTTGACATGATTCAAGCTACAGACAATTCCACCTGGATGACTGAGAACCTTCATAGACATGTTTCTGTGCAGTGTTTGTGGATAGCAAAGGTTGGCTTCCTCTCTTTCCCCACTTACTTCCAGGGGCCTTCTGCTCCACACAGGAGATTCATTTTCTGAAGTTGTGGCAAGGAGAAGATCAAAGCCGCCCTTAAGTCCCAATGACTTCTATCAGACAGACTGACTGCCAAAGACAGAGGAAGACTGAAAACTGCCTTGCTCCCGAAATGAAAAAAATTACCCAATCCAGATGACTACAGTTGCAGTCACTGGAAAATAAATCAATGTAATTATAACAAAAACAATACTCACCAACTGAAGCTAATCAGTTTGATGTCATCTGTCCTGCTGGCCATTTGACTTTTAATGCTACAATCCAAATAAACACTCTTGAGTAGCACCTTTGAAGTCTGTAGATGATTGGCTCCAAGAGTAGCAACATGTCTTAGTAGTATTGCAATATGGGCAGGCAAACTTTCTTTTCCAAACATGCAATCCTGAGCATGCCTACTCAGGGGTAAACTGAGCTCAGTGGAACTTCCTCATCAAATTTGAAAGGAGTCTTGAGGTTCTTCTCCCCTTTCCCCCAGCTGTCTTTGTGGATGCCAGGGTCTGATCTCTCCTGCAGCCCAGACCAAAGTGGCCATAGAGGCATGTTGGGTCAACAAAGGGGACCAAAGTTCCTGCAGATGCCTAGAGTAGCCAATAGGAATCAGGCAGATTCCAGCCCCTGAGAGCACCATCACCAAAATCATTAAGGATCATAGGTCATTTATACGGCAAGCCTTGTGCTGGAAGAAGAGGGTAAATGCTATTTCTAAAACTGGAACAACTAAATTTGAATGTATTCTGTCTTCACAGTGGGCTGGGGATGACCTGAAGATGGTGACATGAGGATATGTTTTTTTAAAAAACAGTCAGTGAGGCATCCTTATGCGGGGCCTAGCAAAACAAGGAAATGAGCCTTTAGAGTCTATTGCAATCTTTGCCCATTTAATGCCCATTGGTTGAGCTGGCTGCACTGGAAGGCAATTTGGAAGTTATAGTTGCAATAAATCTGGGAGGCACCAGGTCGGAGAAGCCTGCTCTGCTAGCTTGTGGGGTTTTGTGTCATCCGCCCCCCCAACCCCTGCTAGCACAGCAGGCTTAAAACCTTCATATCAGAGCTATGAGAAGGAACCCCGTGCCTATCTCCTCTGCATGGGAACAGACTGCAGAGGACTTTTTAAAACTCAGTTTAATGAATTGTGGCTCCTAGCAACTGGCAAAAAGCCTCTTCTATTAACTCCCCTTCCCAATTCAGAAATAAACACCATCCCTCTGGAGCTGGCTTACTGATCTTGCCATTTAAGCCTGCATTCAACTGCTCAGGCAACAAAACGAGACTGCTCCCCCTCCCCGCCACCATCACTTTTTAGCCTTCCCTTTGCTTCTTTCAATTGCCAATAATTCTTGCTTGCAATTGCGGTACTAAGAATTGCATGGATGTTATTCAAGTTTAGCCCTTTAGAGGTACAAGCTAGCTGAAAGCGATTTCCATTCTCATGTAAGTTTTAGAGGAAACTAAACTTTGATTTTCTTATTGTTGGCAATTAATATATAACCCTGACCACCCAGATCACATGAGTGTTTAGATGTTTCAACAGAATCACTTTTATTAGCGGTTACAGCTATTCTGTTTATCAACTCTCCTCAAAGACAGGGAGGCAGGCAAGATTCTCATACATTTGGACTTTCTCTTTGCCACACTCAAAAAGATCTAGGGGGATTTATCTGTCAAGGATAAGCCATTTTAAATCCCACCAGGGAATTACATCTTTGAAGAGGAATACAGGACAGCAAGAATGACATATCTGACTGCAAAAAAATCCTTCTGAGTCCAGTTGGATTTACTTCCAGGTAATTAGAGAGCAGCCTGAAACATAGACATAAGACTTAGGCAGGGGTTGGCAGCAGTATGCAACCCACTAGAGCAGTGTTTCTCAACCTTGGCAACTTTAAGAGGTGTGGACTTCAACTCCCAGAATTCCCCAGCCAGTTTGCTAGCTGGGGAATTCTGGGAGTTGAAGTCCACACCTCTTAAAGTTGCCAAGGTTGAAAAACACTGCTCTAGAGCCTGCTGAACTGGGCAAGACTGAATATTTTGGACATGTTTTGCTTTTGTAGGAGGTTTTAAGAGTAAGTATTGCAGGGACCACCCCCAAATTAGTCCAACTGTCCCAATTTGGTGGGGGAGAAGAAATTTAAGAAGCCTAATGAGTGCCTGTAGTATCTAAAAAATTTAAAGCATAAATGTTGCTTTGAACACTCCAAGCCCCATTCAACATTGCCCATGATGTTATCTACCATATCTTGTTCATGCCTGATCCAGCATGGCACCATAACAAAATGTTCAGCCATGCATGGCTTTAGTGTAATGAAGGAACAATACTGTTGCTGTTCGTAAGCCACATTTATGGCTCTGGATTTCTCAAGAATCCATATTTAAAACCATCTCTGATTTAACAATGATGCATAAACCCCAACTACTGGCATGGCTCTGCTCTTGTAGAGTACATAATTCTCACAAGATACTACTACTCATCATACTTAATCTCTACATTTAGAGCCTATTCCAACTTGCATTTTCAGTATTGTGTAGATATTAAAAACAGTGAGAGAGAAGGTAACTATTAAGGGCTGCCTATGTTTTTACCTCTTTAAGGCTTTTAAGTCTTCACTCTTTTTTGTAAAGTGCACCAATTGTTCAATATGTGACCTTTTTATGTTTTAAAAGAGTGGAAAGATGCAAGTAAAGGAGAATACCTCTAGAAGAAGGTAACAATATTTAGGGGTGTGTGTGTGTTAAGAAAGTGAAGGTAATTTTATCTTGGTTACTTTAAGGATCTTTGAGGCTAAAGAAATACTCAAATGGTCCCTGGGGCTCAAGCTGATAATTACTTATCCTATGACAGATTATATATAGATGAGATTTTAAAGGGATATTTTTCTGCAATGTATGTCAAGCATAATAATTCAACTTGAGTCCTTACCTAAAACAAGAGTATGAGTTTTATGCCTTAATTACTAGATTACAATATTATTTTTCTTCAGACTTCTTGATATCCTTGACCTTGATTAACTCCTTTCAATCACTGTAAAGGGATACATTGGTGGAAGATCTTAACCGCCACAATCTTTCCTCAGAGTTTATAATATTACCAGGGCAAGCAGAGCTAAAGAACCCTTAAGACAAAGGGCAAAGGACTCAAAAAGAGTTGCCTTAATTTCTCTTCTTGGCACAAAGAAAGTTTATAACCCACCCTACTTTTTATGCAGACTATTTATATAGATTGTTTATATCTATGCACTGCAGAAAAACATTTACCGTATTTTCCGGCGTATAAGACGACTGGGCGTATAAGACGACCCCCCAACTTTTCCATTTAAAATATAGAGTTTGGGATATACTCCGGAAAATACGGTACTCGCCGTTTAAGACCTCTCCTGGCCAAGTGCAGCCGCTCGCCGAGCGCGGGAGAAACGCGGGGAGGGGGGAGCGAGCTCCGTTCCCTCGGAGCAGCCTTGGGAAGGGAGGGGGCAAAACGCAGTGGCTCCACGACGGGCTCCAAAGTCGCCCACAACGCTCAACGGGCGCCTCGCCTCGCCTCGCCTTCCCTTCCCCTCCCAGCCGCGGCTCCATTTAAAGCGCGGCTGGGAGGGGAAGGGAAGGCGAGGCGAGGCGAAGCGAGGCGCCCGTTGAGCGTTGTGGGCGACTTTGGAGCCCGTCGTGGAGCCACTGCGTTTTGCCCCCTCCCTTCCCAAGGCTGCTCCGAGGGAACGGAGCTCGCTCCCCCCTCCCTGCGTTTCTCCCGCGCTCGGCGAGCGGCTGCACTTGGCCAGGAGAGGTCTTAAACGGCGAGTACCGTATTTTCCGGCGTATAAGACGACACCCGGCATATAAGACGACCCCCGACTTTTGAGAAGATTTTCCTGGGTTAAAAAGTCGTCTTATACGCCGGAAAATACGGTACTTTGGTCTACTGCAACACCTACCACCAGCTATAGAATACACAATCCTTCATTGCTCATGGTACAGTGACATGAAGAAGATGGATGGATGGATAGCTGATAGACAGACAGACAGACACTGCCCTGGTGAGCAAAATGTCAGTCATAAGAGGGAAGCACAGCATTATTTTTTTCTTATTACATTGGGAAAACTGGTCTCCAAAGTTTGAAGTGAGTGGTCCAGAGGTGACAAACAGGATATCCTCAGTGACTCTCACCAAAGCAAAAAGCAAAAAGCAACATGGTCTCTTTGCTTCACTCTTAGCAGCAAAGAGGCCACACTGGTTGGTGAAGTAGCTTCCAGGGAATGGTTTGCTCAAATCTCCAGCAAAGTGAAACACCCTTTTGAAGATCTGCACAACCCTATTATATAAATAATGTCACTATACAACTAACCAAATGTTCAACCAAAGAAATAACTTATTGCAATGCATCTTTTTCCTATGATTAAGCCAGAACTGAACCTCTTCTTTCCTTTTCTTCCATTCACCACCAACCATCTCCAACAGCCAACTTAGATTCTTTCTCTCCCTTATTTTACATTTATTATGGTCAGCCACTACAAGCTGAACGTGAAGAAATCTTAGAATCAGGGATTAGAGAGCTGGAAGGAATTTTGCGGGGTCAGCTGGACCATCCACCCAAATCCTTAATATTATGTTGGAACTTTAGATATTAAGCATAAAAAATATTTGGCAGAACAGAGAATGTGGGCATCTATTTATGTGTCAAGTTACTTCTTTGGAAAAGTACCAACACTTAGTTATGAAATATCCAGTAAGCATGGAAGATATATTTGGTGGCCTGTTTAATGTTCATCTTGATGGAATCGTCTTTGCTTATTAACCCCTCTTGACAATACATTGGTCAATAGGCTGTCCAGCAAAGAAGATGCTCCTTAGCAGGGCAGCTGCCAAGACTAGGAAGTCAACAGCAGAATCTTCTAGCGGAGGTTTTCCTCTCAAGATCCCTCTCCATTCTTTACAGTCTCTTGGCTGACTGGCTGGGCAATGTGGAAGATGCTTGTAGGGGGAAATGATACAAAACCTTTACATAGTTGTGCCATTTTACACACCTGAAAAAGCCATTGAGGAATCTTCTGCTTCCCTGTAGCAAGAGATGTGAGGTGATATGATGAACATGCCGATCGGTGCACACCTTTCCAAAAGACTAGGAAGCACATCTGTCACCAGTCTTTCTAACTAATCGGTCTCTGCACCTGGTTGGGCTCTCAGCAAGTTCTTATTGTCCTTTCCTTCTGCAAGCACAGACTTCCGGCAGTTGCTTTAGAATTGTGTGCTGCTTATTATGGTCAAGTAATTTGCCCCTGGAAAGCAAAACACACTTAAGTGAGTTGCCAGGTTCCAAACAGCATGCTACAAAGCACGTTTCATGGTTATCTTTAGATTATTTGGCCATTTCAATTCTTCATACAACTTCCCTTCCCTCCCTACTCATGCTTCCACCTCAAACTTCTTAATGAGTAGCATCAATTCCTTTCCTTTCTACAGTGCTCATCATTAAATTATGTCATCATTCATTAGATCTGATAGAAAACTCTGGGCTCTGTTGAATAAGTTCTAACACTGGTTCCCCTAGTACTCCTGTCCCTGTATTACCTTTATGCTCCCCCCTCCCAAATCTGCCCTGGTGGATCCTATGACTACAGGACCATTCCACTGGCAGACTGACACCAGGGGATGCAACCTATTGAAAGAAGCACTGATTCTTCCAACCCAAGGCCTCATGTTAAATGCCCTGTGAACCTGAAACATTTGGATATACAGTAAGCCTATTTAGGCCCTCCTTTTTTTGTGTTAGTCCCAGCATAATGGTCATTGAGATCTTAGACTCAAACACAGTGAACTTCCATATTCTAGTGTAGAATGACATCCTTTTAGAGCCTTTTCAAAGAATTCAGTGGAGAGAGAGAGAGAGAGAGAGAGAGAGAGAGAGAGAGAGAGAGAGAGAGAGAGAGAGAGAGAGAGAGATCTGAAATATAAGGGGAAATAAGGTATACCAAATATTTGCCTATACGCCACCTCCTATCCCTTGCCTTTTATGCACTGAGCTATATATTTGCCAGCTCCTCCCGCTTCCTTTTTCTCAAACTATCCTTCCAGAAGCTTCTGTAAAGAAGGATGTAAATAAAAAGGCCCCAATCATTATGGAAAGCCTTACTGACAGAATGTTTCCACCACAAAGATCACTATTTACTGGAGTATACTACAGTTTTCAGGTTCTTCCTGAGGCCTTAGAACATTTGGCAAAGTACAATTTTCGAAATTCCTTATGCTGAGAATATCTTCTTGGCAATTTTTTCCAGATTAATGAAAGCATGAGGCTGATATCTGCTGTCTGAAGGTAAGCTCTGCAGAATGGAAACAGTGTGGGGGCAACTTGGAATGGACTGGCCTTAATTATAAACTGAGCTACCATCCAAATAAATTTTGGCTGAGATTATTCAAAGCTTATTTGAAAAATTGTAACATGGCTACCCAGCTGTAGAAGGGATCTAAGGCAGGTCTTGCTAAGGATGTGTTTCACACTGACAGTTAATTCTGTTTTTCCATGGCAGGGCCTATCTTTTGGAGCAAGATGCCATTGGAGTTGAAAAGGCCCCTATCTTATTACAGTTTAGGTGAGGATCTTTCAGTGCAGTCTTATTTAATTATTAAAGTTTATGTTTTTATGCTGCTAGATTGCATTGCATTGCATTTTTTATATTTATATCATCTGCCAGGACCATTGCAATTGGGCAGAATAGACATTTACCAAATAAATAATTTAGGTGAGTGGTGACTGTCTGTAAAATCACCCAAAGTGTATGTGATCTGATTAAATCAGCCTTTATTAATTAAAAATCCCTATCCTTTCTTAATGTAAAGAAATTACCCTCACCAATGGCTTTTCATAGCACTGAGGTCTCACATAGATCTTGAACTTGGTAGTGTTAGAAGTTAAGAAGTTTGTTCCCAAGCTGGGCTACAGTAAAAGGCAAGAAGGCATTTGTGAAGGAAACGGGAAATCGTTTATTGCAGGAGAGCCCAAATCAGCAAGCAGGCAGAGATGGGCGGTGGCCACACCAGGCCGTTCCTCACCACCTCTCTTATAGATTTCTAATCCAAAAGTTTAACACAATCATTATCAATGTGGATGTAAGGCATTGACCTATCACATACAGTACTCCCTTTACCTGTTTACACTTTCTGAGCATGGACATCTCATATTTATTTATTTATTTATTTATTGAATTTCTATAACCGCCCATCTCCCCCTCAAGGAGGGACTCTGGGCGGTTCACAACACAATATCCACAAAATATAATAAAAACTATGATAAAAATAGAATTAGAATAAATTACAATAAAATACAATAAAATAAAATAAAATCCAAGAGGCAGATAGTTCTAAAGTGACGTTGACTATGGTTAAAATTAAATAACTAAGGTGGCTCTAAGGAATCAGCCATCCCCAGGTTTGACTGCTTTCCTTTTTGCCCCAGGCGAGGTCGCAGAGCCAGGTTTTTAATTTTTTTCTAAAATCCAGGAGCGAGGGGGCCTGTCTTATCCCTGGAGGAAGGATGTTCCACAGGGCAGGAGCCGCTGCAGAGAAGGCTCATCTCCGGGACCCCATTAGGTGGAATTCTTTCATAGATGGGGTCCGCAGCATGCCCTCTCTGCAAGATCGGGTGGGACAGGAGGATGTCATGGGGATGAGGTGGTCCCTCAGATAACCTGGAATAAACATATAAACATATGCAGTTTCCCTCCCCTCTTCTCTGGGGTTAGCCACAATGGCTACAGAGGCAGTGCCTGCAGTAAACCCCAACGCCCAAATCTTTAATCTTCGCTACACACACAATTTGCGACATGCTCACTTACCCATGACAGAGCTAGCCCTCCCCTGCAAAATGGCCTCACTGCTGCTCATTACAACCTTTTAGCTTCATACGGTTTCTTATGCTACTTTGGATATTATGGTAAACAAATAAAGAAAATATGCCAACAGTAGCAACTGATATGATCAGGGAATACAAGAATTTGGCCGTAGTCTCATGGGTGCCAATAGGACTTAACTGCCTTCAATGAGCCTTCCCAATCCGGTATCAAACAAAATATGTGCTGGCTGGTAATTATGCACTCCCCACAGATTTGGAGGGTGCAAAGATGGTAAAGGTAGCCATGCAGATAGCAGCTTTGAGTGTTGCCAAATTAGCCTTCTTGAGTCAAATCATTGTACAAGAAAATGCTGATTTCTAAGAATGCTAAAGATGCTTGCTTTCTAAGAATGGAGCTATGGCACCTATGGGTGCAGAGGCGTGCTTAGAAATAAATACTGCGCTGGAGGCCTGGCAACTTGCAGTTTTCAGTTGTAAGAGTTAAAAAAGGGAATGAAATCAGGAAGCACAGGGAGTCTGGCAGGTATGTAGAGAGATCTATTTGAACACAACATAGGACATGCCCTTGGGGGCTGAATAGGAACTATCTATCTGCAAGAAGAGCCACTTTGGTGCAATGGTTAAGGCATCAGGCTAGAAACTAGGAGCCAGTGAGTTCTAGTCCTGCCTTAGGCACAAAGTGAGCTGGGTGACCTTGGGCCAGTTCCTCTCTCTCAGCCCTAGGAAGGAGGCAATAGCAAACTTCTTCTGAAAAACCTTGCCAAGAAAACTGCAGGGACTTGTCCAGGCAATCTCTGAGAATCGGACACGATTGAATGGATTAAAACAACATCTGCAAGAACAACCCCCCATTCCATTAGAAGCATCCTTTCATTCATTGAAGAATTTTGTTGTATGCAGCCAAATTTTGGGATGAGTCAACACAAATCAGGGCTGTGGTGTCCATGACTTTGCAGTGGTATTCTTTTTGGTAAATCAAATCAGGACCTGCAGTTGATTTGCTATGATTTCTTTATTTGTATCCCACCTTTCCTCCAAGACTCAAGACAGCATATGCAGGACATTCCTCCAATTTCATTCTTAAAGCAGCAACCCTGGGAAGTACGTTAGACTGAGAAAGGCTGCGGGCCCCAAAGTGACCCAGTGAGGTTCCATGGAGGACGATGGACTTGAATCCGATGGATGAAATCTTTCAAGGTGGTGATTGTGCCAGTTGTTTCTATTTCCTGTGTCTTAGACTGAGAACTGAGGAACATATTCATAAAGGCTTAGAGAAACATTCTTCCCAGGAAGAAACTGTTAAATGGTGATAGGAAACAATTATTTGTTTTTTTTCCTAAAGGCATTGTTAAAGCATTGGTGCTTTTTAAGAATAGCCTATAGATATTGGAGACAAAAGTGTTGGACTTTTAAAACCATTATTGTTCCCCATTGTCTGAACTCTGGAATGACTGTGAATGAATCATCCCTGGCTTATTTGTCCATTCATTACCCAGAGGGAAGTAGCAATCTCATATCTCTATATTTTGCACACAATAAGCTGACACATAATCAAAATAGAGGATGCTTAAACACTTCAAAGGGAACACTTTCCATAAAAGTGACTACCGCCCAAAATACTTCTGATGTTTTTGGTATGCACAGTATCCAAATATAGCCAGAAAATGATAAATATTGGAAAGGATGTAGAGGAAAATAGGAAAAAAAGGGAACTTCTCTGCTTGGTTTTTTTTAAAGATAATTAGGCTATAACCCCTGGGTAGGATTTTCAGTATTCCAAGTTAAAAGGGTTAATCTTGAGGATATTTGAGATAATGTGCTAATGCTAGTTAGAAGCAATATTTAAATTTAAGACATTATTGGTAGTAATTAGATTTTTTTTTTCCTGCAGAGCCACTTAGTAAGATCAAATAACCAATTTGGCACACTTTTTGTTTATTGGTTTGGTTTTGCTTGTTTATTGATTTGGCTGTTGGCTGCAAAAAAAAAAAAAAGAAAAAAGGAAAAAAGTGGGGAAGCTGCTGCTATTTCTGAATTGTGGGAATAACTATAATGTTACAGCTGAGCCTGTAGGGTGGAAGGCTGGAGATCTCAAACCTTCTTTCCCAGAAGCCCTCTGGGTCTTCACATCCCAGTTCTGCCTCCTGCTGGGGGCGGCAGCTAGATAGTTCTTGTAGCACCTCACTTGGCATTCTCACCAACTTTGGTGGGTGTGAGAGAGATTAAAAGGTTTTTAAAAATGGAATAATTTCTATGATGCAACTTCCTGGCAGGGCTACACAGAAGTGTGTGGCCTTTTCTCCTTCCTTGGGAAATGGACCCATCTCACAAGAGATAAACAAAATCAAAGTGACTTAGACTTGACTTGGATTCCCCATGTTCAGTATGTTGAAGATAGGTGTAAATCACATCTTCAATTATTGCGTAGTATTGCTGGAACTTGGGGGCAGATTGGAAATCTCTTTTAATGTTATATTATGTTTCGTTTAGGCGTTTGCTGGAATATGGCTGTCAGGTTTCTTTCCTCAGCCTCTAAGAGCTTTATGTAGATTGTATTTAATTCAAACTCGTATTATTTGTGATGCAGTTGTTACTACCCTTGTAGTGTGCTTTGGGGTGTGACAGGTGAATTACCATGGGTTTTACAGCAGACGTTTCTTGATATTATGCTTTGGAATAGGTTACAGTGATTGTTGTTTGGAAACTGCAGTTGTGTATATGGTCCCTGTTGGGAATTTGGTGCTCCTGGAAAATTTATGGAGGGCCGTTGTCTGCATGTTGCTCAACTTGCTTCTTGGCTTTAATTGGATTCTTTAAGGGAATTGGTGTCAGTGGACTCTGAGGTGTCTTTGTACCCCATTTGGCTTTATCACCCTCCCAGGGTTTTGTTGGGCAATGTGAAAGAGAATTATGTTTTACCATCAGATTTATTTATCAAATTCTTGACTTTTGATCATTTTTTTAAAAAATTCAAATATATACTGCTGGATCAAAGGATGTACATAGTGGTGGTTTTGGCTGCATTTCTTGTTCCTAGATTGAAAGTGGAAAAGGACTATAGGCTGATTTATTTAGTTTTGGAATAGTTTTTGGATTTGCATCCTGGGAATTTTGTGATATTGTCGGATTCCCTTTCTGGGCTGCAGGCTATTCAAGCAGGTGGGTTTTTCAATCAGGCTTCAGTGGTAGCTGCAATTTGGAATTTGCATAATGTTCTTTCTACCTGGAAATTCCATATTAGGTTTTGGTGGATTCTTCTAATTTTTGGAAATGAATTAGCTGATGCAGTTGCTTAATTAGCATTGGACCATTTGGAAGTGGGTTGTAGGGTTCCTTTGGAGGCCCAGAAGATTAGGAATTTGGTTCATCATAAGATAAGACTCATCTGGCAGAAGGAATAGGATGTTGACAGTACTGACCAGAGGATGTATTTCTTCTGTCCACAGATCAGTGATTTTCAGCTTTTTGATGCATCAGGCAGAGGCCACCAGGTTTCTTCATTGAGGGTCCTGTCTGGACATTGCATTACAAGGGATATGTTGTTTATTATTGGCAAAGTGGATAATAATTTGGGCCCAGGTTGTGGAATGGTCAAAACTACTGATCACCAGCTGTGGGACTGTATTCAATTCCTGATGAACAAGAGTTTCTTTTTTTGTCTATTCATTCTATTGGTTCTACTGTTGCATCACTGCATGGTCTGTTTAGGGATCACCAAGGGTCCTTAGCCAGGAATAGTTTATGGAAATGTATTCAATTGTCGAATCTCCATGAAATATTGTAATATTATCTGATGATTTCTAGTTAGTGGCCTTTGTGTCCTTGTATGCCATTATCCTTTACAATAAGTGAAACAAACTGAATTATTAAAAGGAAGAGACAAAATATAACTTTATTTTTAACTTTAAATGCATACATTCAGTGTTCAGAAAAGGAGTTACTGAGTTGCTTTGATTAGAAGAATCTACAAGAAAATGCAAAAAATAAAGCAAAGCAAATCCTGGCAAGTGGTGCTGGTCTGCTACCAATAAAAAATTCTCTATAGAGAGTAGTGGGATTCAAATTATACAGAACACAAGATAATTATAAAATTGCATTAATTTTATCTTCTTGTAAAATATTAATTTTATTTACTAGTAAATAATTATGCCAGTGCTGATATAAAACCCAATTTTCTAAATCTGTAACATTAGATTTTAATTAGCTATATAGAGGAAAAAGAAACCATCTAACACAAATCCTGGCTAAAACGTATAACCTTTTCTCCATAAATAGCAGCTTTTCTTAAAGCAAAGACCCCCTACTTCCTTTTACCTGGATTTTCCTTTTTCTTGGAAATTCCTGCTCTAACCTCAGGCTCTGGGGATCAATATTAGTCCACTCTTTTCTCAGCTCTGGTCCAAAGCTTCTCTTTCAGAGCCCTCCTCCTATTCTCCTTTAATTTTAAAAGAGAAGCACATTTTATATAGCAAACAGAAGGAGAAGATGGGGATCTTTCTACGCCTGCATGATAGAGGACATCTCTCCCTCTCGATATACGTATATTGGGAATTTCTGAACTTCTTTCCATGTCTGAGCCTGTTGACTGTTTTGTTGCATTTGTTGCAACTGAAACTCTTGAAACATTTACATATATATACTTTTATTTAATGAGCTTGGAATATTCAAAACAGCCACCTCAAGGTTGGCATATTTCAAGGTCAGCATATTTTGCACATCCCTAGCCCTTGGTAATTACAAATAATTAGTTATTTGTATCATGATGCATAGTTGGGGTCATTTAAAGATAAAGAAGCTTATTCTTAAAATTGTGCTTGTGTAGAAGATCAGCAGATGTGAAATGCAAACTATTTCACTCTTACTGGAAATTAAGTGCCTAAGATGACAAAATTAATGCAACGTTTAGCTTGAGAGATGGAAGCAGAAGGGAAACCTGCTCATTATCCACTTCATGAAAAGAAAATATATCTTAAATAGTGACATACACTATTTCAGTAGGATTCCAGAATGCTATTTGCTGGCTTGTCAATGAGTTATTATCAGTATTGGTCTATATACATAACTGTGGAATCAAATGTATATTATTTTCTAAGCTTTGTATATTATGTGGTAATTTAAAAAAAGAACAGTTGGTTTGCAGTAATCAATAGACTGCAAACTGATCTGCAAATATCCCACTGAACTGAAAAGGTTTTACTTCTGCACGATATAATTGTTGTTTATTTGTTCAGTCGCTTCCGACTCTTCGTGACTTCATGGGACAGCAATATTAATGAGAGAGTATTTGGCGCAGACCGAGTATTTACACATTGATGAGGCCTCGGTGTCAAGAAGTGGGAGGCACAAGATGTAGCCCTTGCTTAGGATTTGTGTTCTGGCCTGCATTTTGGCCCATGAAATGTTCATCTGTTAATGCTACTTCCTGGCATGTGAAATCTGCATGTAGATTCCTGCAGAGACCTAAAAAAATTAAAACCTCGTATCTGGTTCTGTCATGGCAGGGCCTGAGATTTATTATGTTAATAATATCCCAGATTTCTCATAAAGGTAACAGAAGAAATACTCATTTTTATAGCTTTGGATAAGCCACTTGCCTGCTTTGTGATTTAGCCAAGTAATAAAATTCTTTTTGAAATTTATTTGGAGGAAAAAACCAGTTTTTGCATGCATTCAGTAGTTGCTTTCCAAGTTTAATCCCTTGTTTGTTTCATTATAGTCCCCCAAACTCTATGGATTTTGCCAATCTGATTTTCATCTACAATATTTAACCTTCAGGGGGAGTTAGGGAAGGAAAAACCTCCACATGCCTGTCTATAAAGGTTTTGAATAGTGATTTTTGTGTGTATGGTATTTCCCGGCATTGCTCATATTTAGGTGTTAAGAAATACAGTAGTTTAGAATGGATCACCTCAACTAGCTGAGATGCACTAGATGGAATTGAATTGAATATTTGGAACAACACTATGAAAAGCAAGCTGCCTTGATATTTATAGATGCTGAAAAAGCCTTTGATAATTTAAATTGGCCTTTTATGTTTAAAGTATTAGAAAATATGAATTTTGGAGGGAACTTTATTAAATGGATTAAATCAATATATACTCCCCAATTTGCAAAAATAATTGTCAATGGAGAATTTAATAAACCATGTGAAATTCAAAAAGGTACAAGACAAGGTTGTCCATTATCTCCACTTTTGTTTATCTTGGTACTAGAGGTCCTATTGAGAGATGTTAGACAAGATGAAGGTATCCATGGTATTAAAGTTAAAAAAGAAGTTTACAAGTTAAGAGCCTTTGCTGATGACTTAGTCTTTACTTTGGAGAATCCACTAGATGGAATTGAACTATTGACACAGAAATTGAAAGACTTTGGATTGTTAGCAGGGTTTAAAGTGAATCTACAGAAAACAAAAGTTTTGACTAAAAACATGGACCATCATCAACAAGAGAAATTGAAAGAAATAACGGGATATTCGATGGAAGAAAAAGTAAAATATTTGGGAGTATACTTAACAGCTAAAAACGTTAAGTTGTTTAAGAATAATTATATCCCGCTTTGGATAGATATTAAAAAAGATTTGGATCAATGGGAAAAATTACAATTATCATTACTAGGTAGAATTTCAGCAATTAAAATGAATATTTTGCCAAGAATTTTATATCTTTTTCAAACATTACCTATATTGGCATCAGATGAACCTTTCAAACAATGGCAGCGAGATATTTCTAAGTTTATTTGGCAAGGGAAAAAACCAAGAATAAAATATAAAGTCTTACAAGATACAAAGGAAAGAGGAGGACTAGGTCTACCGGATCTGAAATTATATTATGCTGCTTGTTGTTTGGTATGGATTAAAGAGTGGATAGTTTTGAAAAATGAAAAATTATTGAATTTGGAGGGTCATGAATTAAGATACGGATGGCATGGATATTTGTGGTATGACAAAGTGAAAGTTACTGTGGACTTTAAAAATCATTATATTAGAAGATCTTTGTTAAGAATTTGGAATAAATATAAACTAACTCTATGTTATAAAAGACCTTTATGGATTTCCACACAAGAAGCATTTCATAGAACAGAAGTAAGAGCAAAAGATAAATGGCTGACTTATAAAGACTTTTTTAAAAAAGAACAAGGACAATATAAAATCAAATCAAAAGAAGAACTGGCTTTAGAAGGATATGCTTTTCAATGGCTTTCATACATGCAACTTGTAGAAAAATTTAAATCAGACAAAAAAGAATTTGAATTTGAAGAAACTAAATCGGAATTTGAGATACAATTATGCGAGACAGACGATCATTTAATTGCTAAAATCTATAAATTATTGTTAAAAGGTGAAATGGTAGAGGAACAAGTTAAAGACTGCATGATCAAATGGGCGAAAAATATTGGTCATAATATTCAAATGCAACAATGGGAAGATATGTGGGTTAAAGGACTAAAATTTACTTTGTGTTATAATTTGGAGGAAAACTTTTATAAGATGATGTATAGATGGTATATGACCCCACAAAAATTAGCTAAAATGTATGGGAATGTTTCCAACTTATGTTGGAAATGTAAAAAAAAAGAGGGGTCATTTTATCATATGTGGTGGACTTGTGAGATTGCTAAGAAATTTTGGACTCAGATACATTCATTGATGCAAAATATTTTACAAATTCGAGTTTCATATAAACCAGAACTATTTTTATTGGGAATAACAGAAGAACAAGTAGGAAAGAAATTCACAAGAATTATGCAATATATGGTTACAGCAGCAAGGCTTGTATATGCACAAAATTGGAAAAATCAGACTATACCCACGATACAGGACTGGATGTTAAAAGTGATGGACATGGCAGAAAATGATAAATTGACATGTTTATTAAAAGAAAATTCAAATTATTACTTTCTTAAAGAGTGGAAACCATTAACGGACTATTTGTAAAATGCAGGAGGGGCAAAGCTTATATGGGGTTTTGAAGATTAAAATATATATAAACTGATATATTAGACAGGAAATGTTTTACAATGTTATATATAGACCTAGCATGTAAGAGATTATTCTTTAAATTACTATGACCAGAGATATATCGGAAGTTGACTAATTTCTATGTTTCATCTTTCTCTTTTTTTTTCTTTGCTTTACTACACTTTTTCTCTTCTTCCTTTGATTTGAATTTCTATTTCTTTTTCCTTTTCAAACTTTTATCTATGTATATGTAAAACTAAATAAATAAAATATATTGAAAATAGAATGGATCACCTCAGGTTTATTTCTCACCTCAGGGCAAATGAGCTTCTTTTCATCTCTGAAATAAGGAGGTACAGGCAGCGTCAACACTACAATATGTCATCAAGAAATCTTTCCTTTGCCAAAGCTATGAGACTTTCTGAAAGTCTGAAAGATCACTAGGCTTCTAATTTAGAAATTTGAATAGAGAATTGCTCTAGTCTGTCAGAAACGTCTTTCTTACAATCCAGGTTTTGAAAATATTCCTAACAAGAAAACTCCTGCTGTCCCATACACGTTCATATTTAATGTTGTTGGACATGAAATCCAGTGGGGAATTGGATAACAGGCTTCTGCTGGCTGGGGATGATGGAACTTATAGTTAATTATGTTTGAAGAGTATTAGGTTGGGGAGGCTGATTCAGAATTTTCTATTTTAAACCAAATATAAAATTTAGCTGATGGTTCTTGGGATGAATTTAAGAACTTCTGCATTGTGATGATCTTGAGTTTAAATCCCCAATATTCACTTCTCAATGCAGTTCATTAGAATTGCAGAATAAGCTTTACTAAGGATACATGTAACTCAAAGCATTCTCAAAGACCCGAATGAATATTCCCGCCAAAATCAGAAAGTTGAATTCTTCTCTTCCCCCAAACGCCAGCCCACTCTTCGGTTCCCACTCCATATTCAGCCCCCTCCTCGCTGCCTCTTGCAGGTGCATGTCCTTGAATTGGGAAGAGACAGTCTCGAGCATTCTCTGGAATGTGCTTTCCCTCCCAAGTGCTGAAACTTTCTCCACGGCTGGCGCATATCTTCTCGCTTGTTCCCAACATGTGTTAGTACTGTCAGGATTCGCATTCAGGCAATCCTGACATGCTGGTCCCTTGGAAAAAAGAATTTGGTTAGAAGCTGCAAGCAATTATACCTGTGAAAAAAGAAAACAAGAACGAGTTAAATAAACAGCACTAATTAATGAGGTTTGTCAGGAAATTGAGAGTGGAATTGTTGAATGAGTTCTGGGGCATGAACATGCTTGCTCACTACCAATTCGCTGAAACTTTTGGGAAGATGTTTCCAATGAATTAAGTATTGCAATTGTCCTCTATGAAATCTCGAATCCAGAATGTCTTTAACTTCAAAATGTTGCTCTCCATCAATCAGTAATGGAGGGGGTTCAGGTTCCTCTGGATGCCAAATATTAGAACCTTTAAATGGTTTTAAAAGTGCTATATGAAATACAGGATGTACTTTTCTCAAATTCTTTGGAAGATCCAATTGTGCCATCACTGGATTAATTACTTTTACAATAGAAAAAGGACCCACGTATTTTGGTCCCAGTTTTTTCGAGGGTTGTGTTGATTTTAAGTGTTTGGTAGACAGGTAAACATTGTCCCCAACCTTTAATTCCCATTCAGGAGATCGTTTTCGATCGGCAAACTTTTTGTAGGTTTCTTTTGCTTCCTGTAAGGTAGCTTGCATAATTAGCCAATTAGAACTTAACTTGGAGAACCACTCATCTGCTAGCAAAGGTTTTGTGCCTTTCTCTGATGGACTGGAAGGCAGTTCGGGAATAGGGACAAACTCATTACCATTTACTATTTTGAACGGGGAGAATCCAGTACTTTGGTGCACCGTGTTGTTATATGCCACCTCAGCAAAAGATAATAAGTCCACCCAGTCATTTTGTTGATGACTGATATAACATCTTAAATACTGTTCTAATACAGCATTAATCTGTTCAGAAGGTCTGAACGTCTGCGGATGAAACCCAGAGCTTAAACCTTGTGTAGCTCCAATTAATTTCAAAAAAAGCTTTCCAAAACTTTGAAGTAAATTGACTTCCTCAGTCACTGATTACCCTTTCAGGGACCCTGTAAAGGTGATAGACATGCTGTATAAATAGCTTGGCTAACTGTTGAGCTGAAGGTAACCCCTTACAAGGAACAAAATGAGCTTGTTTGGAAAACAGATCCGTTACGACCCAAATTACAGTTTTCTTTTTACTTTCAGGCAGATCAACTATAAAATCCATGGCAATTTGTTTCCAGGGTTGTGAAGGGTTAGCCACAGGCTGCAAAAGACCCATTGGCTTCCCTGTAGGTTATTTCGCTGTGGTACAAATGGGGAAAGTGGTTACATAGTCTTTCACATCCTTCCTCAAAGAGGGCCACCAAAACTGTCTCCTCATTAAATGCAATATCTTTACGAATCCAAAGTGGCCAGCCGTTTTTGCATCGTGGCACCTCTCGAGTACTTGCTTCCTTAAATTAGCTGGAATATACAATTTATCCCCATACCACCACAGTCCTTGATTTTCGACTAGTCCTAGCTTGTTTTGCTTTAACCACTCATCTTGTTGTAATTCAGATTGTAATGTTTTGGTCAACTCTGCTTCAACTGGAATGGCACATTCCCCCTTCTCTGGAATGTGCTCCCCCTCCCAAGTGCTGAAACTTTCTCCCTGGCTGGCGCGTATCTTCTCGCTTGCTCCCGACACATGTTAGTACTGGCAGGATTCGCATTCAGGCGATCCTGACATGCATGCAGCTAAGCTACTGTTGAGCAATGGTCCTGTATGGATCATTCAGTGCCCCTCACCAATCAGCTATCCATTTTTTTTCACACAACAATCACTCCTATGAAGATATTCACATATCATCCATTTGTAAAGAGCAGGTCTTTTAAATATTTTTTTAAACTTTGATTTTTATGGTAAAATTCTGCCACCTGTTTTAAAATAATGTTTAATTTTGTTCATTAACCTTGGGAGGGGCAGAGGGTATAATAGTTGTTTGCTTTGCATTGTACTATTTTAATTTTTTTCTAAAAAGGCAGGCTGCAACTGCCACTACTACTATTTCTACTACTACTATAACCATATTTACCGTTATAATTTGTTTACCAGTAACTGAAATATCTAAAATCCAATCCATATAATGTCTCAATTGGCCTTTAACAAAACTGTTCCCACTAAACCACATCCTTCCAATGTTCCTAACTATTCATGAAGTAACTGTTTTTATCAGCATTATTTGTAATTTTAAAAACCTAGTATGGATATAAAAGGAATTGGCAAAAGAGTGAATGTTATCCTCTTTGCAGAGACTCATCTTTCCACCTAATTTTTGGGCATTCAATAGAAATCTAGAAAAGGTAGTAACACAATTGTTTCCTGTGATTTGTACTCTCCCACAACGTGTAATCAAGGAGTAAAGGAATTTGTGGAGAGGGAGACCCCTTGTGGCAACAGCGTGGGATGTATTTACTGCCAAAGCACCATGGGTCACAAACATCTAAATTTATTTATTTATTTATTTGTTTGTTTATTTATTTATTTATTTATTTATTTGTTTGTTGAATTTCTATAACCGCCCATCTCCCCCTCAAGGAGGGACTCTGGGCGGTTCACAACACAATATCAACAAAGTACAATAAAAACCATAATAAAAATACAAATGCAGTAAATTACAATAAAAATACAATAAAATACAATAAAATCCAAGAGGCAGATAGTTCTAAAGTGATGTTGACTATGATTAAAATATTTTAGATATCTAATGTGGCTCTAAGGGATCAGCCATCCCCAGGCTTGACTGCTTTCCTTTTTGCCCCAGGTGAGATCACAGAGCCAAGTTTTTAATTTTTTTTTTCTAAAATCCAGGAGCGAGGGGGCCTGTCTTATCCCTGGTGGGAGGATGTTCCATAGGGCAGGTGCTGCTGCCGAGAAGGCTCGCCTCCGGGACCCCGTTAGGTGGAATTCTTACATAGAAGGGGTCCGCAGCATGCCCTCTCTGCAAGATCAGGTGGGACGGGATGATGCAATGGGGATGAGGCGGTCCCTCAGATAACCTGGTCCCGTGCCATGTAGGGCTTTAAAGGTGATAACCAACACCTTGAATTGGACCCGGAAGCAAACTGGCACCCAATGCAGCTCACGGAGCAGAGGTGTTATGTGTGCAAATCTTGATGCACCTAAAACTGTCCGTGCCGCCGCATTCTGCACCAGCTGTAGCTTCCGGATATTCTTCAAGGGTAGCCCCATGTAGAGTGCATTGCAGTAATCTATATGAGAGACAACCAGGGCATGAGTGACCGTTCGAAGGGCCTCTCGGTCAAGGAAATTGGTCAAAAGAGACAGACATTCTCACTGGCAGAAGCCCAACTTTTTCTGTCATGCTTTTTTAAAGCTGCTGCCTGTCCTAGTCTACGAAATGTGGTACAGTATCATCATGTGTCAGAGGTTAGCCATAAACTAGCCATTTTCTCCAATCTGACACCATGTACAGTAGATACGTTGGGACTACTACTCTCAGAATGCACAGCCAGTGTGCTGAGTGGGGATTTAGGGAACTGTAGCTCCAACAGATTCAGAGGGGGTTCACCATTCTGGGGAAGCTACAGTAGATTATAGTACCCAGGATGAGGTCATTTTGTGGGGTCCCATTGTAGAATTCTTTCTCCAGTGTGGTTCATCTATATAGACTTTTGGGTACCTGGGAAATATTGTTTCCTGTTTTTAAATTTGAAGAATAAATTTAATATTGAGCTAAATTTTAAACTCCAATAAGATTTTTTAAAATGCTGGAATCTGTGAATCTTTAATGGAACATAATATTGAACGTCACGGGGTTCTATTTATTGTTAGCCATCTCTCAGGACTAGATAAACAACCAGGCAGAGCTTTGATTGCACCGTTGTGGCCACCGTCTTGACTTTTCTGACCATACTCTGTGGACAACCCTGACCATATTCCAGCTTTAACGGTGGATAGGTTAAAGGTGGATAGAGCAGAGAAAGAGATTTCCAAAAGAATCAAGCACATCAGCTGCATACCACTGTCTCTGAATACCTACTCGGAAACAAGGAAGGGCATTGCTAATCTCTATATAGATACTGAGAAATGAATCTAACTAGATTCAGGCTGCAGCCTCCTTACAGCAAATTAAACAATAAATTCACAACACAAACAACACCGAGCCGTTCTTTCCAGCATCACCATCCTTTTTCTTCCTGGCCCATACTAAATTATCTACAGAAGCACTTTTAGTCCCCTGTTGTGTTTGAAGAAATGGCTCTTTCCACCTGCCGTCCTGTTCAGTTGAGTTCAGGAAGGCTTACTCCACCTAAAGGGGAACTGCAGAATTAAGCAACATGCACCAAATGAGACAGCGCCAACTGCATTTGCAACCTTGCAGCAGCTTCTGGGAAAAAAGGCAAAAATTCCTTCAGCTGCCCTTCTCCATCTTTTGACCCTAAACTGCAGATAAGAGGTGATTGGGTAAGGGTGCTAATTTACCACTTTAACCTATCAGGTTGCCTTTGCCCCTTAATTAGCTGCAAAAAGACCACCCTTCCAGCAACAAGAAGGGGATAAATCCTCTGCTCCTAGAAGGGAGATCAAGTGAGGGTGCTCAACGGAAGCCCTTTAGAGGGGAAAATAAGAACAACACATTAATTAAAACAACAAATGGAACTTGACATGAAAGGTATTAAGCTGTTTAAAGTGTGGTTATTGATTTTGGCTGTTGGGGGGCCAGAATTTTTCCAGGGCAGTTTTGCAGCAAGAGAGCACTTTAAAACAATGTGTCTGACTGTCCTCAGAGTTTTGTGACAATAGATGTGGAAGGAATTGTAGTGCAACGTATCTGGATGGATACAAAGTTGGGAAAGTCTACCTTAAAGCAATCTTAGGAGATTGGAACAGATTTGGGAGATTTTGGAAAGGGAGGGGGATAGAAAAAGGGAGCCCTACTGTGCACACATGTATTCACACGTACAGTACATACCAAGAAATTGTTTGCATAACTACTCAGAGTTGGTTTTCACCAGAGCTGTAAAATAAATAAACTAATAAATACAAAAATATTGAGTAGAGCTTAGTGTTGAGTTCTGGATGTAGGGAATGATTGGAAAACAAAAGCAGTGAGTTAGATTTTTTTTTTTTTTTTTGCAAGCCACCTAATTTAAGCATGTGAGCAAATGTGAATGATTCGTGTATCTGTTTCACCATCACCGCAGAATTAAAAGGTGCTTAGAAACATTTACAATATATCTTCAGAAAATTGACTCCAGAGCAGTGTTTCTCAACCTTGGCAACTTTCTCAGCCTTGGCTGGCTGGGGAATTCTGGGAGTTGACGTGCACACATCTTAACGTTTCCAAGGTTGAGAAACATTGTTCTAGAGCTTCTATTGTAGAGATACAGCAACTTCTACCTCCTGGTTTTCCCAGCACAATCAAGTCTTCACTATAAACAAAACTAACAGGGTTTGGTGGCTGCCTGCCCCCCAAATCAGGTTTAAACAGTAAAGACAAGAAAAATAGGAGGAAGAAGAGAATGACTGTGTGCTTCACACCACCATTTTGGAAGCACTGCGCAAACACAATCCACCCAGGGGAATCAAGTGGTTATATTTAAACACAGCCTCTTTCCAAGCATATGTATCCCTTCCCACTTACCAAAAACATCTAATTATCTAATCACTAGCAGTCCTACCCAAATCAATCTAATTATTGCTGATGTAATTGAAATTTGATGAGTTTGTCTGCACTGAACATGGAGTATTGTGTAAGCAAGATAATCCCAATGCAATGGAAGGAAGATCATGATCTTTCTAGTGTACCGACAGCATCTCTGATTAGGATCACATATTTTCTCTGGAGTAAAGTTTGTCGTACAACTCCTTCCCTTGCCATAATTCATTCTGAATCTTGCAATGGTGGCTGCGTAGGCCAGCAGTGGAAAAGCCCCATGTGAAGCTGTCCATTCAGTGAAATAGCATAGGCATACTGTCCTTGGTTTGTCCCCTAAGCTATAATTGCCTTGGACAAAATTAGGGAAGAACTGTATATTCTGGACATAGAACTGTCTTGTCACCAATCAGAATTTACAAAACAAATGCATTTGAAAATCTGATCATGCATAAAATAAAATATGGGAGAAATCTAAAGAAGCTAGAATGGACATATGCAGAGCTTTCTAAAATGCCGATGAGAACACAGGACATACCTAGGACATGGAAGGAGGGACATATAACCGAAGAAGAATATAAAGTTTTATCCAGAAACTGTAGGAACTGGGTCAAGAAGGCTAAATCTCAGAAATAACCTAAGGTTTGCAAGAGATACCAAAAGCCACAAAAAAAGGTTATTTGGATGCACTAGTAACAAAAGGAAAGCCTAAGATGGTGTTGGTCCACTGTGAGAAAAAAGTGAGGAATTGGAAATGAGTGACACTGAGAACAGATAATGTCTTAATTCCTGTTTTGTGTCTGTCTTTTCTTAGAAGGGAAATGGTGCCCTAGCTGGTCATTGTGATGCCATGAAAGAAGGAGGGACCTGCAGCTTAGGATAGACAAGGAGAGAGCAAGAGAACTTAGCTAATTTAAACAAATTTGGGTCTCCAGGGCCAGATGAATTGCAACCTATAGTACTGAAGGAACTAGCAGAGGTGATTATCACAGAACCACTCTTGGAAAACGTTGAGAACTCCTGAAGAATTGGTGAGGTCCCAGAAGACTGGAGGAGGGCAAATACCCTTAAATTCCCCTCTCCCCCCAAAAAAAAGGAAGGGAAGGGAAGGGGGAGAAAGAGATCTCTGGAAATCACAGTCCTAACAGCTTAACATCTATACTAAGCAAGGTCCTCAAGCAGTCTGTTTGTGAGATAGGCAAGTTACAGTTAACAGGAACCAGCATGGGTTTGTCACAAACAAATCATAAGATAAGACTAATCTTATCTCCTTCTTTGATACTTACTAGCTTAACAGATCAGGGGAATGCCATTGATATAGTGCACCTGGGTGTCAACAAAGCCTTTGACAAAGCTCCTTATGACATTCTTCTCAGTGAAACAATAAAATATGAATTAGATAAGTCAGCTGTTAGATGGATTCACAATTGGCTGAATGACTATACCCCAAGAATGCTCTTTATTGGTTCAACTTTGAGTGGAGGGCCACATGGCTCTATCCTGGGCCCTGTTCTGTTCAGCTGTTTTATCAGACTGGATGAGGAAGTGGAGGGGACACTTGTACAGTCACAGATGACACAAAGCTGAAAGGGGTGGTTAATACATAGAGGGGAGAGAAAAAGATTTTAAAAGATCTAGGCATACTTGGGAATGGGCTACAAGGAATAGGATGGAATTTAACAGGGAGAAATCTACAGCTCTGCATCTGGGTAGGAAAAAAATGAAAGGCAAAAAATACAGGATGTGGGTAACCTGGCTTAGCAATAGTACATAGAGAAGGAACTGGGCAATCTTACTGATCAGAAGTTGAACATGAACTAGCAGTGTGATGCAGCTGCTAAAAAACCCAATGCTGTCTTGAGTTATATTAACAGGAGCACAGAGTCCGGATCATGGGAAGTCACTCTATTATGCCATGATCAAGCACCACTTGGAATACTATATCCAGTCCTAGACACCCCAATTCAGAAAGGGAGTGAGTTTAGAGGAGGGCTACCAAGATGGTGAGAGCCTGTAGCAAGCCCAATGTGGAATAGTTAAGGGCCTGGGTACGTTTATCCTACGGAAGAGATGACTAAGTAAAAATATGAGAACAGTCTTCAAAGATCTAAAGAACTGCCACACAAATTTATTCTCTACCAGAACCAGTGGGTTAAAACTACAGGGAACTCGATTCAGTCTAGATGTCAGAAGGAACTTCCTTACTGAATGAACTGTCAGCCAGTGGAAGAGGCTGTCACACAAAATGGTGAGTTTTCCTTTGCTGGAGATCTTCAAGTCAAAGCCAGATGGTCATCTGTAAGAGACTCTCTTGTGGATCTTGAACTAAGCATGGCATTGAATTGGATGGCTTCTAATATCTCTCCCAACTCTGTGATTGCATGTTGTTATGATTCTATGAGATGGTAGATGAGGAAGTTTAGTCATAGAACAACAACTATCTATCTGTTGAAAATGTTTGTTTCCGTTTTGTGTAAAGCTCTATTGACTACAGGATTTTTAATGCATAGTCAAGAGCCCTTTGTTTAGAAACTGATTTTAGCCTACCCACTTTTAAGATCTCTGTCACTGAGGTCTTTGCTGCAAACCAATAAATCTCTTAAATATTTTTAAGCCAAGCAGTGGAAATGTAAAGCAACTCATTTCTTTTATATTTGGAGGAATATTACATATCACTGGCCTGGTGCTGTGACTGGGAAGCGTATCCATTGTTATTTTTTGCACACATGTAGTTTACACTTTGTATTTTTGTTGGCATGATGTAATTTTTATTTTTTATTTTGTTCTGGGGAACTCTGGGCGAGAGCTTCATGATGGCCAAAATCAAAGGAATGCTGACATTGTAAAAAAAAGGTTGAGTCTAGAAGGACCCCCAAGTTCCGCACCGGTTCCAAATGGGGCAGTGCTACTCCATCAAGAACCAAAGATGATAATTTCCCAGAAGAGGCTAGGCCATCAATCCACAGCCACTCGGTCTTGCTAGGGTTCAGTTGTAGCCTGTTGTTCACCATCCAGGCCCTCACAGCCCCCAGGCACTGGGACAGGGTTGTCACTGCATCACTTACTTCACCAGGGATGGAGATGTACAACTGAGTATCATCCGCATACTGATGATACCTCATCCCATGGTGTTGGATGACCTCGCCCAGCGGTTTCATGTAGATGTTAAATAGGAGAGGAGAGAGAACCGAACCCTGCGGCACCCCACACAAGAGGGGCCGAGGGTCAGATCTTTCCTCTCCTATTACCACCGACTGGGATCGGCCTCGGAGGAAGGAGGTGAACCAGCGCAAAACTACGCCGCCCACCCCCAACTCCCTAAGCCGCCCCAACAGGATACCATGGTCGATGGTATCGAATGCCGCTGAGAGATCCAAGAGAGCAAGGATGGATGCACTACCACCATCCCGCTCCCGCCAGAGATCATCCGTAAGCGCGACCAATGCAGTCTCCGTCCCATATCCCGGCCTGAAACCTGACTGAAAAGGGTCTAGATAATCCGCTTCATCCAGGGTCCTTTGAAGTTGCAATGCCACCACTTTCTCAACCACCTTTCCCAAAAAGGGGAGGTGGGAGACTGGACGAAAATTGTCCAGGATGGTAGGGTCCAGGGATGGCTTCTTGAGGAGGGGGTGCACCAACGCCTCCTTGAAGGCTGCTGGAAACACCCCCTCCAAAAAGGATGTATTAATCATGGCCTGGACCCATCCACATGTCACCTCCCTGGCTGATTTCACCAGCCAGGAAGGGCAGGGATCTAAATCACATGTGGTGGAATTAACAATTCGAAAGATCCTGTCCACTTCCTCAGGTCCAACAGGATCAAATCGTTCCCAGATAACAGGGCAAGACCATTCTCCCAGCATCTCCCCAGACTGCATTTCACGCATGGAGTCCACCTTAGACCGAATCCGAGCGATTTTATCCTGTAGATGCTCAGAAAATTCTTCTGCACGGCCCTGCAGGTGGGTGGTCGATACCACCCTACCCAAGAGAGATCGAGTAATCTTGAACAGGGCCGTTGGACGGCATTCTGAGGATGCAATAAGTGCGGAGAAATATTCACGTTTCGCCGCTCTTACCACCACAAGGTAGGCCTTAATAGCGGCTCTAGATTGTGTTCGGTTCGATTCCGCCTTCGTTTTTCTCCAGCGGCGCTCTAGACGTCTCTTCACCCTCTTCAAGGCCCTCAACTCCTCCATAAACCACGGGGAGTGACAGGTCGAATGGGGTTGGAGAGGTCGCATCGGCGCGGTCCTGTCCAAGGCACCGGCCGCCTCCCTATTCCAGGCTGCGGCCAGTGCCTCCGCTGGACCGTGCAGCAGATCATCGGGTATTACCCCCAGCTCCCTCTGAAACCTCATTGGGTCCATAAGTCGCCGGGGGCGGACCAATCGAATAGGTCCTGCCTCCCTGCGGAGTGGGGTGGCATAAGAGAATCCTAAGGAAATCAGGACGTGATCTGACCATGACAATGGGGATAGTTCTAACTTTCCCTTCAGGTCACTTTGCCATTGCTCTGACAAGAAAACCAAATCCGGGGTGAGTCCATTGTCTCGAGTCGGGTCCCGAATAATCTGGGACAGGCCCATGGCTGCCATGGTAGCCATGAACTCCCGAGCTGCTTCCGAGGCACGTCCCAGGGACGGCAGATTAAAATCCCCCAAGACCATAAGCCTGGGGAACTCCACCGCCAACCCCGAGACGGCCTCCAGCAGCTCAGGCAGGGAGGTTGCTACGCAGCAGGGAGGCTGGTACAATAGCAACACTCCCAACTGTTCTCGGGCACCCAACTTGAAAAACAGGGTCTCACATCCGGATACTTGTGGAGCAAGGCCCCTGAAAGCCATCAAAGATTCTCTGATGATAACTGCCACCCCTCCTCCTCTGCCCCAGTCTCTCGGCTGGTGCCACACCTGAAATCCGGCTGGGCACATTTCCGAGAGAGCTACCCCTCCCTCTGGGCCCAGCCAGGTCTCAGTAATACACACCAGGTCGGCCTCTCTCTCCATGATTAATTCACTTATGAGAGGGGCTTTGTTGTTTACTGACCTGGCATTGAGTAGCAGCAGCCGAAAACCGGAGCCCTCGAGGATCTGCTGTCCAGAGCCTGGGGTTGAACTCAGAGGACCGGAACGTGCCACCGATACTAAACATCGGGGGCGCCTTCCCAGAAGATGGCCTGTCCTCTGGTTCCTGTCATAATATCTCCTGCCCATCACCACCTCGATTGCATTACCCACATTACCGTCCCCAAAGTTCCCTGGCCCGGTCGCCTCCACTCCCGGAGCCCTCGAAAACCTGGATCTAATCATTGGCGATCACTCGTAGCTGAGTAAGATTGTCTTCCAAAGGTAAAATTTTAACGGTGGATCCGTAAGTGGCTATAAAGGCCAATTCTGGATCCGCACAACCTCCCACAATGAGGGCGTAGGTTTCCGGGTGGGAGACGGTCATGATGAGGGTTTGCCTGACGTGCCTTCCTTTTAGCTCTTTTCTCCTTTTTGCCCTGTACTCGTGCTTCTTCAAAGTCCATAGCGCCATTAATAAAGGATGACCTCCAATTGAAACGCTCATGAGTTAGGGCTTCCCAGTTCTCAATGCTGATATTACATTTTTTTAAATTAGCTTTGAGAGTATCTTTGAATCTCTTTTGCTGTCCACCAATATTCCGTTTTCCATTCTTAAGTTGGGAGTAAAGTAGCTGCTTTGGAAGACGATGGTCAGGCATTCGAACAACATGACCGGTCCAGCGAAGTTGATGTTGGATGATCATTGTTTCAGTGCTGGTGGTTTTCGCTTCTTCTAATACGCTAACATTAGTCCGCCTATCTTCCCAAGTAATTTGCAGAATTTTTCGGAGGCAGCATTGATGGAATCTTTCAAGAAGTTGGAGGTGGCGTTTGTAGAGGGTCCATGTTTCACAGGCGTACAGAAGGGTTGGTAGTACAATGGCTTTGTAAACAAGCATTTTGGTCTCCCTGCGAATGTCCCGATCCTCAAACACTCTACGCTTCATTCGGGAGAAAGCTACACTCGCAGAGCTCAGGCGATGCTGAATTTCAGCGTCGATGTCAGCTTTTGTAGATAGATGGCTGCCGAGATAAGAAAAGTGATCGACATTTTCTAGTGACACACCTTTAAGCTGGATTGATGGCGCTGCAGAGGGATTGGTTCGAACTTGCTGGTAAAGCACTTTGGTTTTTTTAATGTTAATCGAGAGGCCGAGTTTTTCATATGCTTCTGCAAAGATGTTTAGGATAGTTTGAAGATCTTCCTCGGAGTGTGCACAGACTACGTTATCATCAGCATATTGAAGTTCTATAACAGAACTTGCAATTACCTTATTTTTTGCTTTCAGCCTACTAAGATTAAAAAGCTTTCCATCTGTTCGATATATAATTTCTACACCAGTAGGAAGTTTCTCTTCAACAAGGTGCATAATCATAGCGATGAAGATAGCGAATAAGGTTGGAGCAATAACACATCCCTGTTTAACGCCGGATTCCACTTTAAATGGATCGCTTTGAGAGCCATTGTTATTCAGGATTGTTGCCATCATGTCGTCATGGAGTAGCCTCAAGATGTTCACAAATTTATCAGGGCATCCGATTTTCAGAAGGATGGTCCAGAGAGCAGTACGATTTACAGTATCAAAAGCTTTAGTCAGATCAATAAACGCCATGTACAGAGGGCGGTTTTGCTCCTTGCATTTTTCTTGAAGCTGTCGTGCAGTGAAGATCATATCCACTGTTCCCCTGGAAGGCCGGAAGCCATTTTGCGTTTCAGGGAGGATGTCTTCTGATACAGATAGGAGACGGTTTGTGATGATCTTTGCCAGGATTTTGCCTGCTGTGGCTAGAAGGGAGATGCCTGTTTCCACAGTCTGTTCTATCACCCTTTTTAAAGAGAGTGATAATTATGGCATCCCTAAAGTCTGCTGGAATCTCCTCCCTCATCCAGATTTTTTCGATGAGCTTATGAAGTTGTTGTGTAAGTTCAGGCCCGCCTTCTTTAAAGACTTCAGCAGGAATCCCATCAGGTCCACTAGCTTTGTTATTTTTCATTTGTTTAGTGGCTTTACTGACTTCCTCCAAACTAGGGGGTACTGCAAGCTCATTTCTTATTTGTTTTTGCGGGATTTGCAAGAAGACTTCATCAGCCACAGTAGAGTGACGATTAAGGAGATTGTAGTAATGCTCTTTCCAGCGCAGTGCAATAGACTCTTTGTCCTTTAGAAGTTTAGCACCATCTACTGAGCGTAAGGGATTTGTACCATGGTTTGTTGGTCCATAGATGGCCTTTATGGCATTAAAAAAGCCCCGTGCATCATGAGCATCTGCAAAATGTTGGGTTTCTTGGGCTTTTTTTATCCACCATATGTTCTTAAGTTCTCTAGTTCTTCTTTGGACTTCTGCCTTTGCACTGGCGTAGATTTTTTTCTTAACGGCACAGTTAATATCTTTTTGCCATATCTGGAAGGCTTTCCTTTTCTTGTCAATAATATGTTCAATCTCACTATCGTTCTCATCAAACCAGTCCTGATGTCTCTTAGTCTGGTATCTGATAGTTTGTTCACAGGCTGAAATAATAGAAGTCTTCAATTTAGTCCAGTGTTCCTCAACATTTTCAGGAAGTTCCATAGGCAGATGTTCCTTGAGAGTTGATTGAAAGCAAGCTCGTTTAATAGGATCTTGAAGGGCCAGTGTATTCATTTTACGCCTTGGTTTTCTTCCTTGGAGCCTACGATGAGGGACAATCTTTATGGCCATCGTGGATCGAATTAATCGATGGTCTGTCCAGCAGTCATCGGTGCTCGTCATGGCTCTGGTGAGAAGTACATCACGGCGATCTCTAGCACAGACAATTACATAATCTAAAAGATGCCAGTGCTTCGACCGTGGGTGCTTCCATGATGTTTTAAATTTATTTTTCTGGTGAAAGAGTGTGTTAGTAATGACAAGGTTATGCTCTGCACATTTAGTCAGAAGTAAGATTCCATTCGTGTTGCTGTTGTCAACTCCTTCTTTCCCAATGATCCCTGGCCACAAATCAAAATCACGCCCAACTCTTGCATTGAAATCGCCCAGGAGGATAATTTTATCCTCCTTTGGTATCTCTGATAAGATGGTGTCCAGCTGGGTATAAAATTTTTCCTTGATATCCTCGTCTGCATCTAGTGTTGGTGCGTAAGCACTTAGGATAGTTGCCTGTTGGTTTTTGGCGAGTTTTATTCGGAGAGTTGAGAGTTGTTCGTTAATCCCAGTGGGAACTTCTGACAAGAGCTTCACAAGGTCGTTTTTGATAGCAAAGCCTACCCCATGTATTCGTCGTTCTTGTTCAGGCAGTCCTTTCCAAAAGAAGGTATAACCTCCTTTTTCTTCCTTCAACTGTCCTTCTCCTGCTCTTCAAGTTTCTTGGAGTGCTGCTATATCGATATTAAAACGTCTCAGCTCCCTTGCAATAATGGCAGTCCTACGTTCAGGTCGTTCACTATCCATATTGTCTTGCAGTGTCCGTATATTCCATGTTCCAAAATTCATGTGTTTTTTACAACCGCTAGATGGTGACCCCACTGGTCGCGGTAATCCAGTCAGGGAGAAAAAGAGGCAGACTATGTTTAGGGCACCTTTTCTAGCCCCCTCCCCATATGGGGTGGGTAGAGTGGATCCTAAATAGGGCTGCTCAGTCGTGGATACAGCTGCCGAACTACTCAACTGCCTCGATCCTTGAGTCAGGGCGACTGAATCCGTATCCACCGCCCATGTGCTGGTCCATGACTAGGAGCTTCTGGATTTCACAGTCCTGCCCCCGTTGCCATTCATCAGTCGCCATGGGACTTTTGGTTGTTTTGGGTTTGGTGTGGTTGGAAGACGCCTGTGCGTGAATTTGTTTTATGTGTGGAGATCGATGCACAACGATCAGCACACAACCTTCACAGAAAAAGGCTCTAATCCAATGGCATGGATACCATGACGATTGGTGACCTTTTGTCTGCTGCAGCCTTCATCCGCCTTCGCAGCCGTTGTAACAATACACCTTGTTATCTTCCGCCTGTTCTGCCGTTGGGGACTTTCTTGGATCGTTCTTTGTCTGGTTCCTCCCCCTGGACCTTACCGCCATGGGTGACCCTGCCAGGAGTACATGACTCCCGACGGCTTCGCTCACAGGGTTCATTGGGAACACACAAGCCCACTCACCACAACAAGGTGATGATCCAGCGAGAAAGAGTGGGACCTGGATCTAAGCGGGGATCTCTTCCATCCATCCATCCTTTCACTCTCAATCTTCCTGGGGAGTCGTAGGCCACCAGCGCAACCAGCGAAAGCTCTCGGCACTGGAAAGCCTCAACCACCCCATCCATTCACCAATCCAATCACTCACTATGCCCCCTGTGGCCTCTCTCACTAGCCACAAAGGGGCAAACAGTCACTCTTACCTACCCTGTCTCTCACTCATGGTTAGGTACTCTCTCAGTCCCATACAATCCTGGACCCCCTCCCGCCACTCTCACTTGCGGGGGGGAACCACACTCACACAAGAGACCCCGCAATTTCGTGCCGCCCTGGCAGTGGGGGTGGTTGTCCTTCAGTAACCAACAAGCTAACGCTATTGGGAAGATCTTCATTAATCCCAATAGTGGAGTCCAAATATAATGGAGTTATAATTAATGGTTTAATGGAGTTGTGTCACTGCTGGCTCTTTTGCTTTCTATCTTTGTTCTGGTATAGGAAGAGGCAAAGGCACAATACAATTTCAGCCAATTGCACCCCCTCCCACTTTGGCCTTGTGTTGTGATTTTTCTAAAACCAGCAATTATTGCCAAATGGATATTGCAGAATTGTCCATTTGACCCCATTCTTTGCTTTCTCTTTGTCATTGAACTGGCTTCTATAGTCTCATCTTGAAACGTTTCTTTTCAGTAAAGCAAGAAATTAGAAGACTGTTTTTTCAATATGGAAAACCCACAGCTGCATGTGGTGAACATGAGGTAGCTGTCAGTTATGATCTAGAAAAACTGTTGGCACTTAATGGGGGGAGAAAAAGCAAGAGGCCATTTTAGCCTCGGCAAACCAGGCGCTGTACTGACTGGGATCTTTAGTTGCTTACTTTAGAACTGGATTTGGCTTGTGGAACTCGCAGGGTGGTCAAGTAATTAAATTATATGGTGGTTCAATTTGTTTTTAGAATGCTTAGTGATGTGTAATGACTTCTTCCTAAAAGGAGGAGTGTGTTTTATAAACAAACTGGGTGCTTTTTTATTACCAATGTTTCTGGGTAGATTTTCTATGACCTGAAGTATCAGTGATGCATCTTTAGCCTTCTCCCTCAATTAGGAGCACAGGCAGGTTGAGTTATATGCTACTTCCTTTGAATTAAATTGAAACTATATGCAGATACACTCAGCCTATGTGGTCTCCTATTCAATGAATTCCTTTGTAAAGTCCCCAGTATAGCATAAGCCTCAATAAAACTCATAAAAATATTGGCTCACAAGGCCAGTTTTAATGAATGAGAGCTCTGTATTTTAGTCTTTGCTTAAAACTCAGGTATTTGGCTTGGAATACTAACTTTCAACTCAATTTGTTAAAAAGACTGGGACCAAGGAAAGTTGACTTGGGTCGTGTCATGTTAGTTGAAGAAAGATTTTTCTTCTTTACAGCCAACAGGGGCATTGTAAGGTTGACATATACATGGTAAATAATTATGAGTCCATAAATAATGGCATATTAAAATGTTTGATGCTAGGGAGGAGAAAGGAATAACAAGGAAACAATCATACCATCAGGTCTGTCCCTTAATAGCAGGAGATAGCCTAGGAATGCTACCCACTGCCTATCCAGATAGTGCCAGCTGTGGTGTTTTGTGCCTACAAAAGTTTGAAATATTCTGGAGCAATCCAGTTTTGACACTTCAGTGCTTTTTTTTTTTTTTTTGCCGTAACACAGGGATCAACCTGGAGTGCTATTCCCCTAGGACACATTGCAAAGGAGAACTGGAGAAGTATGGAAAACCATGAAACTGAGTTGATACTAGCAGTAAATACTGCAGCTATAGTGCCAGGAATATCTGATCACATGTAAAAGCAAATCAACTTTGGAAGCAATTTTCAGTTACTTGGCAGGGATATTACAGTGGGAGAGTTCAAAGGAAGTGAACACCACAGTAAGCTAATCATTTCCTTCCAATGTGCTATGTTGAGTATGGATTTATGAATGTAAGGAGAACCCTGTTGGATCAGAATAAAGGTCCATTTACTCCTGTGCCATGATTCTCACAATGGTTAGTCAGGTGCTTTTAGAAAGTATGGCTTGAAGACAGTAACTTCGGCTATTGCCCTCCTCCCATTATGTGTCTCTTAATTGGAAGTATTATTTAGTTACTAGGAAAATAGTTGCTGACAGATCTGTGTCATGCATTTACTCCAGAGGAGGCCCACTTGGTTTGGTCTGCCTAATTTTTAGTTGGCAGTGTGGATGCACTGCTTTTCCAATGAGCTTTAAGAACTTCTGGATCTGGAGGTTTCAATCCCTGACTTTCAATTTAATGTAATATATTCTTGCTGTAACTACATTACTGATGTTTCCATGCTGTGATTTTAGTATTTCTTTAGATATATCACTCACATTTTAAAAATTCTGCTTTAAACTAAATCTATTTTATTTATCTTGAATCTCCTGCAGGAGTTTTATTGGGTGACCACCATTTCTAATGTAATGGGAGGAAAAATGTATTTCCATGCATGGTCTCCATAATTGATTGTCTCTTTCTTTAAAAAGGAGAGATGGGACTGGGGGTCCATTCGATCTGCTCTGTTGTAAGATCAGTTGTGTTTTATTTATTCATCTGCTTGCCTGCTTCTTTGTTTATGTCCAGCTAGCAGTGCCAATGCAACCTTGGTTGATCTCAGGAAATTAAGCAGGGCAGGCCATGGTTAGTGTTTGGAAATATACCAAGGCTGAGCCTAAATTGGTAAATACCAAGGCTGTAGCCTAAACTGGGAAGTTAAAAAACCCAGGATCTCTGGAAATGTGAGTGGTAAACCATTTTAGTGTTATTGTCAAAAACTCTTACATGGACATGACCATGAAATCACCAGGCATGAAGCTCAACTTGAATGAGGCTTTACTTCTTATTTTGCCCTTAAACCTTTTCCTATGCAGCCAACTCCTCCCAAAATGGCCCAGAATGTTGACCTCAGCCAGATGAAATGGTGATCTGCGTGCTCTGGAGGTGCACTGAGGTTGCTAGAGAGAAAGAAATGGAACTCCACTTGTGCACAGAGAGAATCTTCTAGCTGTGCTCCTGTCCTCTGAAGATGCCAGCCTCAGCTACGGGCGAAACGTTAGGAACCAAATCTGCCAGAACACGGCCATACAGCCCGGAAAACCCACGACAACCACCAAATAGAACTCCTATTTGCAGAAAAGGAGGATCATGCTACATAAAGTTCATATGCAACCTGACTATCCCCCTAAGGCTGGCTTTTGAGAGGAAGTATTGAGGGCTAAAATCAAAAACAAATGGTAGAAAGCTCTATGCCATGAACAGAACATATCTGCCTGTTCAAGGGTTATACTAGATTTTCCCTGTCTGGGGTTTAAGGGAAAAAAAACCTCACTGATATCAATGGAGTATTTTGAAAAAATATCTAAGCATAGAAAATCTACAATTGGATCAGCATATGCTTCCAATCAAGTAACTAAGATCAGAAACTAAAAGAAGGAAATTGTGTACTGTTTAGTGGTCTTTAAACCATAATGTATTGGATCTAGTAAGTAGTGCAAAGTGGGCATGCTCTAGTTTGCTCTTCACTAGTGCAATGAAGGCAAAACACTCCATTCTGCAAAAGGATGAAAGCTGAAGGAACGAAGGAGTTTCAGTCCGTGTGCCGTGCAGGCACGTAAGCCACTTTTAACTTATATGCCCTACAGTATATGAGATGGGAAGAAGATTCTTCAAGATTGGATTCTTCATCATATGGACAAAGAAGTCAAAGGTTTGTGTGTATTTTCTTTAATCAGAATAGAGTATAATGATGCGGCATTAATAGAGTGGAAGAAAAGAGTTAACTGGATACTTCCGTATTTGGAAAAGAAGTAGAAAGTTAATGGAGCTTAGAGACAAGGGCAGATCTGCTTTGCCCATCACCAGTACGGACCACTCCCCATTCTCTGAGTGCAGGAGTGGATGATGGCATTCTCCTCCCACTCCCAGCAAAAGTACCCTGCACCCCTATTTTCCAGCTTCAATTCAAAACTGTTACTTTCCAACCTAAGCTGTCTTAAGCCCTTCAGAGTGGATGCTCTCTCGTACTCCGTTCTCTTCTAGTAGCAAACCCAGCTCTTGTTGGCTGCAGGACATGGCATGCCTCTCCCCCTCCAGCAGCTGATCCTTCTCATGTGCAGCCCTTAATTAATGTCAATATTAAAAAAAGTATTAATTGCCCTTAATCAGCTGGCCCTCTGAGTAAATGAGAGACAGAATGTAAAATAAGAAATTCCCTGCCAGAAAAACAGCTGATAAGAACTTTAAGTTTCTATTTTTGGGGTGGCAGCAATGGTATTTTAAGCTATATTTACTTATCCCCCAAATAAAGTCACTTCTGACCAAATAAACCCAGCTTCAACGTAGGAAAAGAGTATATGTGTGTGCCTGCAAAATAATTAGATTCATAGCAAATGTAAGCTTAATATTTGAGGGCTTAACCTGTGTCACAGTAGCTGTTGTGGAAAGCTACATTTCCCTGGAATTGCATTAGATTCAAAGGTGCTCTTTTATGAATGTAAAGGAGAGTCTTTGCTTCATGGATGGCATCAGATCAGAGAAGGACCAACATTCATGAATGGAAGGGATGAGGAAGTTAGCTTTCCTGGTTCCTGTAGTCTCTTTTGTCATCTGCTATGTAATGACCTCTGCATTCCTCCTCCTCCTCCTCATTATTATTATTGCTATTTTCTTCCTCCCACCCAAACAGTGTGAAAATATATGCAACACTCCTATCTCAGTGCATCTCATGAAGTAGACTGGGATCCAGGAAAGTTTGTTACAATCTACTGGTTATTCTTTAAGGTGACACTACATTCTCTTATTTTCATTGCATCAGTATAACATGATTATCCTCTGAAAACAGTTTTATGAATGGAGCCCCATTCACTGAACTCTGAATCCAATGATATATTTCTACATTGTTGAAAGAGTGTGTGTGTGTTTAAGACGCCAGGCTTGTTGATTGGAAGGTCAGTGGTTCGAGACCCGAGCGCCGTGTGACGGAGTGAGCTCCTGCACTTGCCCCAGCTCTTGCCAACCTAGCAATTCGAAAGCATGCAAATGCAAGTAGATAAATAGGTACCACTTCGGTGGGATGGTAACAGCGTTCCGCGCGCATCATGCCGGCCATATGACCGCGGAAGCGTCTTCGGACAGCGCTGGCTCTTTGGCTAAGAAACGGAGATGAGCGCCGCCCTCTAGAGTCGGACACGACTGCATGGGGGAAAAAATGTATGTATGAAATTAACACAGGTTTCACTGTGAAATGCATTCCCTTTGGATATATCGGCTGTCAAATGTACAAGCAGGCAAGAGGTGGGCAGATACTTCGGATAAAAAGTATTTATGTTGACAAGCTGAGAGCAAGTCAAATTAGTTACAGGCTGCAGACTAATGAAACAGAAGGAAAGCCTTGCAGCCTCTTTCACTGTGATTTCAATGGGAGTCAGGGAGCAAGTTGGGGAATTTGACATCAGACAATAGCACCCAGCTGGTTCTCTGGTTTCTGATCTGACTTTCCAGACCAGATAATTATGGCCACAGCAGTGTCAGGAACTGCTAAAGATTGAAGTGGTAGTGTGTGGGACAAAGCATACAAAATTATCTTGTGCTTCTTCCCAGGCAGTTTCAAATCCTCAAGCCCTAGAATAATCCAGCCTATCCAAGATGGACATTAGAGCCAGTTTGGTCTAGTGGTTAAGGCAGTGGGCTAGAAACCAGCAGACTGTGAGTTCTAGTCCCGCCTCAGGCATGAAAGCCGGCTGGGTGACCTTGGGCCAGTCACTCTCTCTCAGCCCAACTCACCTCACAGGGTGGTTGTTGTGGGGAAAATAGCAGGAGGAAGGAGTATTAGGTATGTTCGCCGCCCTGAATTATTTATAAAAATAATAAAGGTGGGATAAAAATTAAATAAATAAATATTTTCCCAGGCCAAAAAGATTATAAGAAGCCTTTCTTTCCTTGCTAACTCTTGCTTGAGACCTGTGCTTTTGCTGAAGTGTTCCTGAATAATTTTCCTCCTTCTGGTTATTTTCTTAATTCTGCCTCTTGACATGTCTGGGGAGCTTAACATCAAGATTCCTCTTCAGGCTGCTCCCTGGTTTGATCTTCAATTCTGGCTCATTTATCAGCCTGGTTCAACTTAGACTGAACCATGGTTCATGGTTCATGGACCAGGTCTTAAATGCTGAAGGATCTGAGGTTCCATATCTATGATATGCAAGGATATGGATTCCTGCTTCACAGCCTTAGGCTGTGACCTAAGATTTCATCCTTCATTGTCATCAATTACTCTGATCGTTATGAAGATTTAATTCTTACAAAACCAGAGATTTCAGTCTGAGATTCTGTTTACTCTAAATGTGTGGTATATCTGCAGTATATGTTTAAGAGTAATTTCTTATTTATGAAGAATAGGGCTTTGTGAGGAAATTATGTCTGACAGGATTTTCAGCACTCCCATCAGAGTACAATTCTCAGGATTATAGGGGAAAAGCCACAACAGTAAGTAACTTTACAGTGTGTATATATTGGCTTAAAGTAAGGTCCATTCAGTTTAATGGGACTTACTCCTCAGGAAATTAATTTTGGATTGGGCTTTGTGTTGAGAGGTCTGTTACACACAGTTCAGAGGGATGATTATGATTATTATTAATTTGCCCTAGCTATCCATTTATAATCAGATTGATTATATACTAAATCATATCCCTTATGAATATACAGTGGAGGTGAGGAATAGATTTAAAGGATTAGATCTGGTAAACAGAGTGCCTGAAGAACTATGGATGGAGGTTCGTAACATTGTACAGGAGGCAGCAACTAAAACCATCCCAAAGAAAAAGAAATGCAAGAAAGCAAAGTGGCTGACTGACGAGGCTTTACAAATAGCTGAGGAAAGAAGGGAAGCAAAAGGCAAGGGAGAAAGGGAAAGATATAAACAACTGAATGCAGAATTCCAGAGAATAGCAAGGAGAGATAAGAAGGCCTTCTTAAATGAACAATGCAAAGAAATCGAGGAAAACAATAGAATGGGGAAGACTAGAGATCTCTTCAAGAAAATCGGAGATATCAAGGGAACGTTTTGTGCAAAGATGGGCATGATAAAGGACAAAAAAGGCAGGGACCTAACAGAAGCAGAAGAGATTAAGAAGAGGTGGCAAGAATACACAGAAGAACTATACAAGAAAGATCTTAATATCCCTGATAAATATGATGGTGTGGTCACTGACCTTGAGCCGGACATCCTAGAGAGTGAAGTCAAGTGGGCCTTAGGAAGCATTACTAACAACAAAGCTAGCGGAGAAGACAGTATCCCAGCTGAGCTATTTAAAATCCTAAAAGATGATGCTGCTAAAGTGCTGCACTCAATATGCCAACAAATTTGGAAAACTCAACACTGGCCACAGGATTGGAAAAGGTCAGTTTACATTCCAATCCCAAAGAAAGGCAATGCCAAAGAATGTTCAAACTACCGTACAATTGCGCTCATTTCACATGCCAGCAAGGTTATGCTCAAAATCCTACAAGCTAGGCTTCAGCAGCATGTGAACCGAGAACTACCAGAAGTGCAAGCTGGGTTTCGAAGAGGCAGAGGAACTAGAGATCAGATTGCCAACATTCGCTGGATCATGGAAAAAGCAAGAGAGTTCCAGAAAAACATCTACTTCTGCTTCATTGACTACGCTAAAGCCTTTGATTGTGTGGATCACAACAAACTGTGGCAAATTCTTAAAGAGATGGGAGTACCAGACCACCTTACCTGTCTCCTGAGAAACCTGTATACGGGTCAAGAAGCAACAGTTAGAACCGGACATGGAACAACCGACTGGTTCAAAATTGGGAAAGGAGTACGACAAGGCTGTATATTATCACCGTGCTTATTTAACTTATATGCAGAGTACATCATGAGAAATGCCGGGCTGGATGAATCACAAGCCGGAGTTAAGATTGCCGGGAAAAATATCAACAACCTCAGATATGCAGACGATACCACCCTAATGGCAGAAAGTGAAGAGGAACTAAAGAGCCTCTTGATGAGGGTGAACATTTTGTTCTTTGCCTCAGGCAGCCAAATGTCTTGGGTCAGTCCTGTAAACAGGCGTTTCACAATTTAATGTAATGCATAGTCTGAATCATTATCATAGCTGGCTTGGAGCTATAGTTTTTTTACCTTTTAATAAAGGTAAAAAGGCAATAAAGAAGATTTCAAAAATATGTTTATCTGATTATTCTACAAAGTAATATCTTCCCCTTCACTACCCAAACTGAAAAGATCTGATACAGTTCATTGCATTCTTTACTATGGTCAGTCATACATTTCTCTGTTTCTTTGCTGAGCAATTATGTAAAAATGACTCTCAGCCCAAGATGTAGATGATTTACACAGCAAGTTGCATGTGACCCAGCTCCTGTGCTTAATCTCCCAAACCATTTAATTACTGCACCTCCAAGGGTCAATGTTTGGGTAATGAATCCTCTGCACCAAAGTATCGCTTTTGCTAATGAGTGGTAATAAAAAGCATTTAGTTGAAGCATCATTTCACTGCATCTGTTTAATAAGGGTCCTGTTTGAGATCAAGTTCCCGCTTGTTCAGCTAAAGCCTTGTTTGCAGGCATAGGGCTGTGTGTGTGATGGGAGTATCGGGAGCTGTAATATGGAATTGCCTGCCTTGTATTTTTTTGCAATATTGTGCGATTACTTTATTCATTTAACTGAGTGAATCTGATCACTCTGCCAACTGTTTCAGAAAATAAACCACCACACCAAGCAGCCTGTCCCTTCCCAACCAAATTACTCAAAACAGTATCATTTTTTCTGGGATGGAGCTATTAACAGTTGCTTTGGGGATTTCAAAGAGAGCCCTAGATAATGTTACCAGCAGAAATTGCTTTGATATATGTTTTGTCCCCTACTATAGTGCTTATGACTATGATAGCCAAGTTCTAAATAAATACCAAAGATTACAAGAACACGGAAGAAAGGTTAATGAAAGCAAGCATACTTTTTTCTCCTTCAAGTATCAGTAAGTCAAGCTAGATCACATACCTGTTAAATAACATTCAAGAAATTATGGAAAACCTGGTTATTCTCCAGGGCTTGGGATAGGGTGGTTGTGGAGCTCCTTTTAGTTTAGTTTAGTTTTGTCTGGTTTAAGACTGGGTATTTGTTATTCTGGTCAGCCTTGCTCTTATTTTATATGTATTGTTTTTTCTTTTATTTGTAAGTCACCCAGAGTCATCAAGGAGCTGGGTGGCCTTGAAATTGAATAATAAAAAAATATTAAAATTAAAATTAAAGGATGCCTGAAAATCCAAGCAAAGCCTTTTGAAAATCCTTATCAAATGTAAAAAAGGTCAGGCCTTATGCTGCTCCAAGTCACTGCAATCTAGCATTTTCCATATATTTCAACATTGTCCAAACAAATAAAATTCACCTTGCATGAATTGAAAGAAGGAAAAAAGAAAAGAAAAATCAGAACACTTGTAAAATTCTTTCTCTCCTATTGTTGAAATCATAATAATTTTCTCCCTTGTTTTACACCAATTCATCAGTGTCAGGCTTCAGGTTCTTATAGAATATCTGGTCTTCCAGCCTCTGATCCCTCTCTCTCTTTCTGTGCTTCTATACTCTGTAGCTAGAATCTGTATATCTCACTATAGTCATGGGCATCCACAGGTGGGCAGAGGGAGGAAGCAACAACATGTGGGTGGTGAGGCAAACTACAACTTGCCCCTACTTGTATCAGACATTAGGACATATCTTGTCCTGACTTTGAGTGAAGGAACACGCTGAGACTTGGTGTACAGGCTCTAGTGTTTTATTGTTCTACTCTGCTAGACAGAATCCAGCTAAACTAAAATGAACTAGTGATGCTCAGAGAAAAGGCCCAAGAAATTAGGGCGGTGCCATTTTCAGCCTCTTGCGAGGAAAGCAAAGCGATTCAGTACTGCGCATGCGCTTATCCCCCTGGAGGGAGCCCCCTCCTTCTTTTTTTTTTATAATGAAACTTTATTGTATAAAATTGTTTCAACATACAACATATATACATACACATACACATGTTACATATATACATACACACAAATCATATATACATACATATAAAAGGAGAAGAAAAAATATATAAAAATTTTAAAAAATGAAAAATAAAAAATAGGTGTCCGATTCCCGATTATCTTTACAGTGACTAGTACAGAGCTTTCCAAACTGTGTGTCGCGACACAAAAGTGTGTTGCCACACACAGCGTGGTGTGTCGCCACACCACCCGGAAGCGGCGGCGCGCATGTGCACGGTGGCCGCCATGCATGCGCGCGCCGCCGTGCGCGCGTGCCGCCGCACGCCCCCCCGCACCGCCGCCGTGCGCGCGCACCGCCGCACGCCCCCCCGCGCCGCCGCCGTGCGCGCGCATGTCGCCACCGCCGCCACCGCCGCCGGGTGTGTCGCCAGCGGCGGCACTTTGGAAAGCCCTGGACTAGTATATCAATATAATTTTCTTCTTACTTGTCTTAGTTACATTTTGATACATTTCTATTTCTAATATAATTAATTGTTAAATTCTATATTAATTGTATTATTTTTTTGTACATTTTTCATATAGACAAGAAATGGTTGCCAATCATTTTTAAATTGGTCTATATTTTTATCTTTTAACATTTCTGTTAACTTTGCCATCTGTGCAAGGTCCATTATTTTTATGATCCAGTCTTCTATTGTAGGGATGTTTTCTTCTTTCCATTTTTGCACATATGTGAGTCTGGCTGCTGTAATCATATATAATAAAAGTTTTCCATGTTTTTTTCCTAGTTCATCATCCATGAGGCCAAGTAAATATAATTCCGGTTTTATTTGTATATCCAATAATATAATTTCTTTGATAGTTTTATGTATTAGTTCCCAATATTTCTTTGCTTTCTTGCATGTCCACCATAGATGATAAAATGTTCCTTCTTCTTTGTTACATTTCCAACATTTGATACATTTTTATACATTTTTGATAGTTTCTCTGGAGTTATATACCAACGGTACATCATTTTGTAAAAGTTTTCTTTCAAATTATAATTTAATGTAAATTTTAGTCCTTTTGTCCACATTTTTTCCCATTGATCATACATAATATTGTATCCAAAATTTCTAGCCCAATTTATCATACATTCTTTGGTTTGTTCGTCTTCTAATTTTATTTGTAATAGCATTTTGTAGAATTTCGTTATGGTATGTTCATTACTAGAATATAATTGGTTTTCTAACCACGTTGGTTCTTTTGTAAATTTATATTTCTTTTTATCTAATTTGAATTGTTCTTTTAACTGTAGGTATATGAACCAATTACATTGATAATCCTTCTCTTTTTCCAATTCTTCTCTAGTTTTTATTTCTAATTTGTCACCTTCATAATATAGTAAATCTTTATATCTGAATCATTTACATCTCTCAGCACTTTCTTTTCTAGTGAAGGCTTCTTGGGAAGATAGCCAATAAGGTGTATTTGGTAATGATCTTTTCTTATATTTATTCCAGGTTTTTATCAAAGCTCTTCTTATACAATGATTATTAAACATTCTATTTACTTTAATTTTGTCGTACCAAAGATATGCATGCCAACCAAATCTTAAATCATGACCTTCCAAAAGTAATAGTTTATAATTTTCTAGTGTAGCCCATTCTTTTATCCACATGAGACTAGATGCTTCGTGATATAGTTTTAAATCTGGGAGTCCTAGTCCTCCTCTTTCTTTGGCATCTTGTAATAGTTTATATTTTATTCTTGGCTTTTTTTCCTTGCCATATAAATTTTGATAATTCTTTTTGCCAGGATTGAAAAGTATTATACGTAATTAGTATTGGTATTGTTTGGAATAGAAATAAAAATCTAGGTAATACATTCATTTTAATCGTTGAAATTTTTCCCATCAAAGATAAATGTAACTTTCCCCATCTTATCAAGTCTTGTTTAATCTCTTTCCACAGTTTTACATAATTATTTTGAAATAAATTGTTGTTTTTTGCTGATACTATTATTCCTAGATATTTTGTACTTTTGACATTTTTAAATCCTGTTTTGTTTTCTAGTATTTCTTGATTTTTACGATTCATATTCATATTTATATTTATCATTTTAGTTTTATGTTTATTTATTTTGAAACCTGCCAATTTTCCAAATTCTTTTATATTTTTTATTAAGTATTCAATAGATTCTATTGGATTTTGTATTGTTAATGCAATATCATCTGCAAAAGCTCTTAGTTTGAAGCTTTCTTTTTTAATCCTGATCCCCTCTATTTTTTCTTCATCTCTGATATCATTAAGGAGAATTTCCAGTATTAATATAAACAATAAAGGAGAAAGTGGACATCCTTGTCTTGTTCCTTTTTCCATTTTAAATACTTTTGTAAATTTGTCGTTAACTATAATTTTCGCTTTCTGGGTTGTATATATTGCTTTTACTGCTGTTTTGAAGGGAGTACCAAATTCCATATATTCTAAGGTTTTAAGCATGAAGTCCCAATTTAAATTGTCGAACGCTTTTTCGGCATCTAGAAATAACAAAGTTATTTCTTTTTCGTTATGAGTTTGAGCATATTCTATTACATTTAGGATATTTCTAATATTGTCCTGTATTTGTCTTTTTGGAAGAAAACCACTTTGTTCTTGTTTAATTATTTCTTGCATAACTCTTTTCAGTCTTTCTGTCAAAATTAGTGTGAATAATTTATAATCATTATTTAATAATGATATAGGTCTATAATTTTGGCAGAGTGTTGTATCATGACCTTCTTTAGGAATTAGAATAATGTTGGCTTCCGTCCATGATTTTGGTATCAGACTTCCAGTCAAAATTAAATTTGCCAATTCTTTAAATGGAGAAATAATTTGATCAATAAAACATTTATACTATCCTGCTGTTATTCCATCTGGACCTGGAGCTTTTCCTAATTTCATTTTTTTTTTATTGCTTCTACTATTTCTTGTGTTGATACAGCCCCATTGAGAATTAATTTCTGATTTTGAGTCAATTTAATAATCTTGTGTTTCATCAGATACTCATCTATCTTCTCTGGTGCAATTTCTTGTTTTTCATATAAGTTAGAAAAATATTTTTGAAATGCTTTTTGAATTTTTGTGTTATCAACCATGTCCGTATTATTTTCTCGAATTTTAGTAATTGTTTTTTTCCTTATCTTTTCTTAATTTATAGGCCAGCCATCTGCCTGTCTTATTTGTGTATTCAAAGTTCTTTTGTTTAGCATATCTCAATTTCATCTCAATTTCTTTAAGTGTGATCATATTTACTTTTTGTTGTAATATTTTAATTTGATGGATTATTTTATTTTCTGAAGGTTTTTGTTGTAATTCTTTTTCCTTTAATTTAATTTGATCCAAAACAGTTTGCAATTTCTGTTGATTTATCTTTTTCATTTTTCTGTTTAAATACATAATAAATAAACATGCTGCCATTGCAGACAAATCTACCCTGATGACTTCAACGAGGTGACAATATGTCAGAAAAAAACAAAAACAAAAGCGAGACATTCAAAACCATAGAGGCAAGATCCAGGTCATTTGGCTGACACTCATATGTAGACCATAAAGTATCAAAATTATAATCCAGAGAATTTGATTGAACAGTATCTTGTAAGTTAATAAATGTAGGTGAAGGGTAACTAGAAAAACACTAAAATAACCAGGAATAAGTGAAAACTTTATTTAGTTTTTTTTAATTTTAATTTACCAGTATCACCTTTTTAAAAATGGATGAGTCAGAAATTGAGATTCTCTTTTAAAACGATGTGAAAGAAACCAATTACATAGGGCTGAAAGTCTAGATCTGAATTCCTACACATGTCGCTTTGTCTCTGATGCTGCGTGAAGTGTTGCTATCTGTTTCCTTCTGGCAGGATCTTTACCTTCAAGAGCTATACAACTGGCAAGTGCATGAATGTCCAGTACAAGGCACAATGATGTCTTGACATCATCATGCAAGTGATGAAAATAATATACTTGTGTGATGACATAGGGGGCAAATGTTGACATGTGTATGACAAGGTCTTTGAAACCAACCATAGATTATCCCTTTACTATATCAATTCCCAATTACAGAAGAGACCTCATGCTGGCAATATGCAATGACTTCCCTTGCCCTTTATCTTTAGGAAATATAGGAAAAGTCTATATTGTATGAGAATTTGTGCTTGCAGCTCTGTGTGGATTGAAACAAGGGATAATCTATGGTTGGTTTCAAAGAATAATTAATTCTATCCAAAGTACAGTAACTTGGAACTAGTGATACATCCAACTGATGATCCACGTCCCTTATTCTCTGATTTCTCTTCATATCACACACACACAAAAACCTTTTGCCCCATTACATTTTTTCCAATCCTCTATTCCAACACAAGCATGAATCATGTGAATGCTATTATCCAGGATCATATAAACTAAAATCACAATTTTTCATGTCCCGGAAGTGACTTTTTGAAGAGCACCCAGGTTCCTTCCACTTTTTGCTCAACATTTTTGGCTGCTGGAATGTTCCTTGGGCATTGCCAGCTTCTGGGAAAAGCTCTAGAAGGAATTACTGTATTGCAAAACATTTGCTCTAAACAGTTGAATTGTGAGCTTATACTGTAGTTCAACAGAGTTTTGAGGGAGAACACAATCTCCCAGTTCTCTATTCAATTTACCTTAATAATGGAGCTAAAAATGGTGAAGCAGATTGGGTACAAAGAGCCATTCCCATGACCACCATCAGCAGCTGTGCAGATTCATTAGAATGCACATTGTTTTATTGTTCTGCTTAAGTCTCTTTCTTTGGTTTTAGTCTAGTTATAGAACTTATGCGTGGCGGAAATCTAACATCTATAGTATCTGTTGAACACCTGGCCCTATTATATATGTATGTTGCCATGTTTATAAATGCTCTCTAATAATTGCTTTCATAGCAACCCATACAGGTTTTAATTAATTGAAAACAATATTTCCTTAGTGTTTAACCGATCTAATATGTATGTTGGGGTTTAACTTCAAATAAATGGATAATTTGTTGTAATAATTTTAAAAAATGTCTTCAAAACTGGGAGCATTGGTTTCTGTCAATGTATCTTTACACACTGTAAAGACAGAAGATAAGGCTGGTATGACATCAATCTAGTAATGCTTTTGTTTTATCTTGCTACTGGTACAAACAGTTGATGTCTTCCTTGTAAAATTAATAAGCAAAGCATGAAAATAAGTTTCCACATAAGTACTGCATGAAGTTGAATTCTGTTCTAAATCTTCTATTGAAGTTTATTTCTTTGCACTTCGTTCTTCCATTTCATCTTGTATTTCATTGATTGATTGATTGATTGATTGGGGTATTTGATTTATATCCTACTTTTCTGCCCAATCTGTACTGATTAATTATTAGATAGTGTCTCAGAGAGAATATACTTATGACTTGAACTACTGACCAAAACCTTTCTTTGACTAAACTTTGATTAGTCTTAGAGGTGGCCTCCATTCTGACTATTTTTAAAGTCAATGAAAACCTGGCTTTTCCACCAGGCATTGGGTTAAGATGGGTGGTGAGCCTCTTTTAAGATTTTATATGCTAGTTGAATGTTTTCTTCTGAGACATAAATCATTCTTTTTTCATTACTTTGATTCCTATTATTTTTAATGTTATATACAGTACCATCCAGAGTCTTCTGGAGCTGGGTAGCCCTCTCTGTTTAAACAATCAAACAAACCAGGTTACCAGTCTCTGATAATCAAAGGCAGGGGTACATCACCTGTTCTCCTAGAGCCACAAATCCCCCCTTCCAAAATTACTGCTGAATTGTAATTTTTAATACAACAGAAGTGGACTACAGAGGGACTGTGTTCACATGACAGGCTTACCCATGGTAAATTGTATTTACTTGATTTTTTGCAGGGGGGAGAGGTTGCAGTAAATTTTGGACCATAAACTGACCACAGAGGCTGGATTTGCACAACCCATTGAGCAAATATGTGGCTGGATAATTTGTGGCTTATTGTGTCAGATGAAAATAGTTAAGGAGTAATCTTTATTATTTTAATGATGTTAACTTTATTCTAATTAACATTTTAAACATTTTAAACATTTTAAACATTTTAAACATTTTAAATTCATGAAATTAAATTTTAAAAGTTAAACCAATCATATGCCAATCAAGTGCCAAGTATGCCCTTCAGCTTGAAAACCAGAGTACAGTAAGACAGACACAATCTGCAAGTATGATTTTCAGCCACTGGTTAACACCATCGAGACTATGTATATACAGTATAACAATTTGTGTTCGGTTCTGTTTTTATGGCCAGAATGTCCTTTGACTGCTTGATCAGATTGGCCAATTATTCCAATAATTAAATATGAGAGGAAGTAAAGGATATCCTTGACAAATTCATGAGAAGTTCAGCTATCAGAGTAGTTTCATCAGCATAGCGCAGGACAGGAAGCCACAGTCCAGATCAGGGTTTCTCAACCAGGGTTCCATGGAACCTTAGAGTTCCCTGAGAGGTCACTAGGGGTTCCCTGGGAGATCACGGTTTATTTTAAAAAATTATTTCAAACCAATCCAGAGTTCTCCATCAAGCCACAAATGATTAGGCTCCAATTATCATATTCTGGACACATTATGTGAAGACTTGCTCTCTTGAGAAGTCCATAATGCTGGGAAAGGTGGAAGGAAAGAGAAGAAGAGGATGACTGACAGCAAAGTGGATGGAATCTATTACGCCATTGGGAGACCTGAAGAGCCAATGTGGGGACAGATCAATCCCTAGGTCTATCTATGTGGTCACTAAATGCTGACACCAGTTTAATGGCACTTAATCACAGAGTTGCTTGGTGACTCGCTGGCCTTATAAATCAGTCAATCATTCCAACCAACCAATAGATAAATACTGTTAGCTAACATTCATTAACTTGAAGTTCTTTTTAAAAACACAATAAGGCTAAAGCTGGACAGGTATGTTTTGATTTTTCCTGTGTTTGATTTTGTTTTTAAATCTCAACATCTTGCTGTTCTGTTTATGGATTAAAAAGCTCAAGAAGGTTAGACCTAGTTAGTAATTTGATGGGAGACCACCAGAAAATCCTAGCACTATAGGCTAGCGTGGGCAGAAGGCAATGGCAAATCTTTTCCCTACATTACCAAGAAAAATGTGTGAACGTATCCATGTAGTCACCCAGAGTCTTACCTCTACCTTTACCTCATCAATATAATGAAGTAACAAAATGGGTGACATTCAGCTATTCCCAGCATGAAAAGTGTCATATGGATCTTACAAAGATATATGACACTCACTCATTGCCCCACTTCTATGGTCCTCGCAAAGGTACCAAGGGGTGTCACAAGCCATATTTATACTGGCCAGTTCAGACCTGTGTGTGTGAGTATGGGTATATGGATATAAAGAGATAGCCACCAAATAAGGAAGATTCAAAGTGCTTATATTTCAAAATCAATAAAAATCAGAACATAAAAGGTATAACATTAAATGATGCTATGGGGAAGTACATAAAATACAGTTTCAGCCAACCCTCACCAGTCACACTCTGTGGGATCATAAAACATCTAAACCCACTGCCTGTTTGAAAAGTCGGGTTTTCAGTACCTTTCTAAAGCAGGATTGTAGCAGTCTGTAGGATCAGAAGAGAAAAATGGATCATTGTCCCTGAATTTGTTTTGAGATTTTAGGTTTTGGGGGTAATTTTATGTTAATTTGTATCTCCTTGTGTATTCATGAATATTTTTTATGAGAGTAATCTGTTTATTGACCAAAATGTAGTAACCACTAGCTATAAAAAAAACCTGTGATACTGTAGTATGAGAACTGTGTCAGCTGGCAATGATTATTCTCTTTATAAGAACAATAAATGATGTTATTATTTTTGGGGAAATCTTTGTGGACATGATATGCCTAACTTCCAGAGATAATTTTGTTTCTCTTGCAGAATGCATCTTCTGGATCAAGAGAAATGAGTGATCATGTAATTTTATTATAAAAAGGTAAAGGTTCCCCCCGCACAGTTGTGCAGTCGTGTCCGACTCCAGGGGCCGGTGATCATCTCCGTTTGTTAGCCGAAGAGCCAGCGTTGTACGAAGACGCTTCCATGGTCATGTGGGCTGCATGACACGTGTGGAACGCTGTTACCTACCCACCAAAGTGGTACCTATTCATCGACTTGCATTTGCATGCTTTTGAATTGCTAGGTTGGCAAGAGCTGGAGCTAGTGCGGGAGCTCACTCCGCACGCAGGGCTAGGGATTCGAACCTCCAAACTTGCGATCTTCCAATCGACAAGCCTGGCGTCTTACCCGCTGAGCCACCACGTCCCAATTTTTTATAATTTCCCCAAAATTAATAATTTTATTATAAATTATAGCTAAGTTCCTGTTTTTAGAGTTGGGATATAAACTCCAGCCTTCAGCCTGTTGAGAAATACTCTGGTCAAGGCAAAGGCAATTCTAGGTACAGACTGAATAATTCCAGATCAGGCTGAAAAAACGGCTCTGTTTACCTGCATGCTCTATCCAGCACCATTGCTCAGTTAGCTTGGCCCTTTCTTTATCTATTAACATGAATTCTCTATTTGCTCTGTAGCAATCGCCACCTAAAAGGCTGCATTATGGCTCCATCTCCTGGCCTCTAAAAACAAGGGAACATTTTCAGATGTTCAGAACAGGAACTGGACAGGGAAGATATGGATAAGGGAGCCATGCTTTGGAAAAGCATTTACCGCTAGGAGTTCAGTCTAAAAAGGGCAGGAGAAGGTGAAGATGTTTTTCTGAGAAAGATTTTTTTTTTAATGACTCCACTTGAAAAAGAAGACCATTTTGCTGATTCTCTTTGAAGCAAATGCCATTTTTCTCCATTATGCCCAACATGTTGCTAGGTTGGGGAAATTGTGGTGGGTGTAAAATAACCACTAGCTTGCTTTGGATCAGTAATGCTATAGCTAATTAAGGGTCCCAATGTGGAGAAAGTCTCTGCCGAAAAAGAGGAAGGAAAAGTTCAAGAGATTGTCTTTAACACACAATTTAAGATGAAACAGCAGGACTCCAACATGAAAGTGATGAACATACATGTTTCTACCCTTAGTGCAATCCATGCATTGGATTTGGCATCTATTAAAGCATCTGCTAATGAACTTCAATATTTTATTTATTTATTTATGTTTCAATTTATATACCGCTCCATCTCCCCACAAGGGAACTCTGGGCGGTTTACAAAACACAAAAATTAAAATCCGACAATTAAAACAACCCAATAAAACACTCTAATATATTAAAATTAAGTATAAAAATCCAAGATGCGGTGGTATGATGTTTGGATGTTTAAAAGGGCCCTATGGATAGTGGAATATTGGAAAGTATTTTAGGAAATCCCTCCCTGATAACCATCTGCCAATATTCAGAGGAACTCCAATGAAAAAATTGTTGTCTTGGATTTTCTACAAACCCAACGATTTGAGTTTGGATGATGATTTTGGCACTTGGAAAGACTATGGGATTCAAGTGTGCTGATGAGGCAATTGGTGAGGTGATGATAGACGGATGAGAAAAATGTTGGTCCACATTTCTTTACATCTTCTCACCATGAAATGGGCCTCCTATTGTGCATAATTATAATTATATAGAAACCATTTTTCCCTTTCACTCCCCAAATATATATTCTTATTATCACATTGCCCAATGTATGCAGAAAGTTAGCATGACAAAGAAAAGGATGCTTGTTTAGAGTCCTCTAAGAAAATCTTCATATGAATATATTCATGTAATATGGCAGCAGAGGCACAGAAAATTCTCATGCAGTGGTCATCCAGATTTGTGCAGCCCATATATGGTTGCCATAAAAGAAATGAACAACTGTTTAGAGTCCCCCATTGGGGGAGATGGGCAGTCATATAAATTTAAATAATAAATAAATAAATAAATAAATAAAGTGCTAGTTGGAGACTTTCAGTGAAGACCAGATTTTAGCTGAGAATTGTTAGGTTTACATCTAAATTAGAATTCAATTGCATTCAATGAAAATTTAACTGGGATTGGCCCTTCTTTTCCTACTTTAGATATTAGGATTACATTTTTACATCACAATATACAGTTTATATGTAGTTTCTACTTATGTATGGATCATGCATATTTGGATTAGGAAAATAAATGATACACAGTCCTACCACTCTGCTTTTCATTTTCTGGTCTTTTAGCCACAATATGAACAAATATTTCCCCTTTTAAGTGTTTGTATGTGTATACAAATAGTATCAATATGAGATAGAGGATAAGATTTTGTGAAGCTGATGGCATAGGCTTTGTTTCATAAAGGCTGGTGCCTGAATGAAATTTTGTTGTTTATTCGTTCAGTCGCTTCCGACTCTTTGTGACTTCATGGACCAGTCCACGCCAGAGCTTCCTGTCGGCCGTCGCCATCCCCAGCTCCCCCACGGTCGAGTCTGTCGCCTCCAGAATATCATCCATACCTGAATGAAATGGTTAACCGTAAAGAACAACAGGTTTGTCCTTGTTACAATGAATTTACACAGCTTTTCCTATGGAATGAATTTATTACACACTGCACTGTTCCAGTCTGCCCAGCAGGTGGTAATATTTGTCAAAACTTTTTTCAAAACCTTTCCACAGCCTTCCTGAGCAACAAGTTTTATTCAACACCTCCATTTCCAAAACTAATGCTGGCATGTGTTTGCTCCCATTTAATCAAAAAGTTGCCCAAATTACAAGTCAAAGGATTGGAGAATGTTTATTCTGTCAATTAAGGCAAAAGCTAATTTTTCTTATGAAGCTTTTCCAGTATAATACGAGAAATAAACGTTAACAGGAGAAGCTTTCTGAAAATAGGGTTTTTCATACTCACCATGGTTAGCCGCCTTGTAAACAGACAAGTCTTCTGTAGCAGCTTTTTTCCTACAAATCAACATGTGCTCCCAGTCCCAAAATGTTACTTGCCTTTGTTGTACAGCAGAGGTGAAATGTGCATGAGAATGTATTATGGTAATGATTCCGTCACTTCATTGGGAATGTAAAGGTGTATACTAGCCTTTCTCAACCTGGTATCAACCATATGTGTTGGTGTGCAATTTCCGTCATATACAGTACTTCCATTGGCCATGCTGAGAACCAGCATGATGTAGTTGTTAAGATGCTGGACTAGGAGCAGGTAGACCTATGTTCTAGTTCTCCTTTAGGCAATGAAGCCAGCTGGGTGACCTTGGACCAGAGACACTCCCTCTCAAATCTAATTAGCATCAGGCTCAGCAACAAACTGGCTAATAAACAGCCCCCCTCCCTGCATCATGCACTGATAGCTTCTCTCTGAGAACTAAGCTAGTATGCTACAAAAACAAGTGGACCTGCAACCATGTGGGAGAAACACTAAGAAGAAGAAGAACAATTCCAATTGGCCATAATAATTGAGAGAACGTCAGATTGGGAAAGGCTAATATAAAATAGAATGTGTAGACTGCAATCTGGTAATCCCAATCCTATTGCATCAAGCTTCCTTAATGTTTTCAAGGATTTGACCCATGGCAAACACCAACCCAGTCACACATGCTAGAATATCCATCAGTTCCAGACCCTCAACATTCTGTGGCACTTGTAAGGGCAAATATTCTACAGCTGATCCTTGCCATTAGATTCATTCATTCATTCATTCATTCATTCATTCATTCATTCATTTGTCATATTTATATCCTGCCCATCTCCCCCACAAGGAGGGACCCTGGGCGGTTACATTTAAATTTACATTTAGCTTATCTTAGAAACATCCAGACTTGTCCTTATTTCAGACCTAGCCCATTGTACGTCCTCAGCTGGGCTTGAATTTGCACCTGAGTGTATAAAGTTGAACTGCAATCCAATTCAAGGTTATTACAGGAAGGAATTAAATGGTTTATTGATATATGATTGTCATTTCAGGAACATTAGCTAAATCATAATGTGAATTTAAATAACTGTATAAGAACATAAAGGAGACTCAACCAAGGCAGTATAATGTAGTGGTAGTAAATAACAAGAGGAATAATGAACAAGGCAATATGATGTGAATAAAAAGAATCACCAATTCATAATGGAGTTCCAATCCCTACACTGCATCTTTCAAGTACTCCTCCAACCCCCTCTCTTAAAAACATCCAAATGTTCTGAGCTATTCTACCTCCAGCATTGAATATTAAGACCGAGGGAAACCATAGCTACCATTTGAATGTAAAGGTTCAAAAAGTGCTCAGAATCTTCCATTTCCAGCAAGGAACATAAAAGAAGTGGGAGATGAAAGAGAAAGCAAAACAAGTGTCTAAAGGTATAGAATCTCACTGGAATCAAAGAGAAGAAAAGATGAAAGTGACAAAGTATAGTGAGTGAACCTATTTTTGCAATACAACAGAACTAGCCCAGAGGTGGACCCTGGAATTTTTGCCCTGTCCATACCTGTCCTGAGTCTTAGCCTTGCAATTCACTTTCATCTTCCATTGGAAGGCAGGTCACATGGAGATGCATTTTTTCAAAACAAGCCAGATAGGTTACGGTTTCACTGCCTGCTGTGCAGCTTGAGGATGGCTTTCTTCACTTCGTTTGTGTCCTCTCGTTCAGATGCACTGTTACTTGACTTCAGCAAAAGCAATTTGTACAAGATGCAAATGTTAGAGACATCCTCCTCTTCAATCCAAGATGCCCATCATTTTTGTTTGCTGAGCAAAATGATTTCATACACCTAGCAGGCCTGGATTAATAACAGCAACAAAAAAACTACATAGTTTTGTTTCCCCTCCCTCTTTTTATCCTTGCCAAAACCCAGACTGTATTAGTTGATAGAGTCTTAGTGGCTCAGTAGGTAATACAATGAGTTTCATATTTGAATCTAGATTTCCCTGTCCAGCATTTATTATCTATCCCTCAGATAGAGAGGTTACCTTGATAAACAGCATGGAAGAATTAGCAGATTTTCAAAGAAAAGGACTAACTTTCCCCCCTCTGTTCATAGAAGAAATCAGAATTGGATATTTGCTAGGGCTGTTTCATTGTTTGCTATACCATTCTTTTCTGTCCAGCTCTAGGATATCTGTGTCTATAGACATGAAATATATTGTGCAGACTTTTGAAATTATTTATAAAGGAGGAACAGACCCTCCTGGGTCATGGACTTGTGACATCATAATTGATTATCCACCTTTAAACCTGTATATTTGCTAAATCAGGAGTGGATTAATTGCAAACTTGCAAGTTCTACTATGTTTTATTTGGGACTTGTTCCATTGATCTCCTAACTGAAGTTCTTTGAAAAAGACATAGAATTAATTCGTTCTGAGCCCAGGAACTTATTTTGAATGCCAGAATGTACAAAATTCCTAATCCTTCTATACAAAAATACCCGATTGCCTACTCTCTGAAGACAATTTTAAAGTGGACACGAACTGCTTCCTTTAGACATTTACCACAGTTTGGATAATTTCATCTTATTTGAATCTCCATTATTAGTAAGTGAAAATCATTCCTTCAGGTTTATTCAGGTTAGCTCTAATTTGCTAAACCATAACATAATTTCCTTATTTTGGCTTAATGTGAAGCATGAATCCATCTACTGAGGGTTGTAAACTAAAGTGGGTTTTTTTTTTTTTTGGAGGATGGTTAAATGCATCAAATTAAGCAAAATATGAAGAAACCATATCATGTATTTGTTGATAGGATTTATATATCCTGTAGGGCAGGGCTTTCCAAAGTTTTCCCACGGCGACACACCAACCGCTGTTGGTGTGTCACTGCGGGAAAACCCGGAAGTGCTGATGGCGCGCCATCAGCGCTTCCGGGTTTTGACGCGACACATCTGGGCCCCGCAGGCGACACACTTTTGTGTCGCGACACACAGTTTGGAAAGCTCTGCTGTAGGGCTTTCTTTTATTTGTTATAGCATCACAAGTAACAAATAATAGAAAACATCAAATAAGAACAAACCAACACAGCACAATTGTATATTATGTTTCACTTGTTTGACAATTAATCAGTGCAATGTCTTTCTTTTCCATTTCCAGCCCCCCCTCCTCTCCCAGATACTTAAAAGAGTTGACATGGAATCTTCCTTCATTTTGTCTCCACGAGGAGTATGTAGGTCAGGCTGAGAAAGATTGTCCGAAGGCACCCAGTGTACTCTCCCCAGTTCTGGTCCCCTCCACTGGGCTTAGGGGTTGCTCTGCCCAAACGGCTGGGGGGGGGGGTGCCACATTCTGTACCAGCTGAAGTTTCCAGGTAGTCTTCAAAGACAGCAGCAAGTAGAAAACATTGGAGTGATTGAATGTAAAGTGCTGAGGGCATAGATAACTGTTGCCAAGCCCTCCTTGCATAGTAGCCAAATCAGGGCAAAGACTTCCCTAGCCGTGGCTCCATGCACTGGTCAAGCAGAAGCCGTGAACCCAAGAGTGCCCTCAAATCCCAGGCCTGCTTCTTCAAAATGAGGGTGCCAGCATCTTGCGCCATCATAGGAGCAAAAATGAGCCAGATGTTTTCTGGACAGAGTAATTGTGTCTTACTGGGATTCAGTCTCAATTTGTTTTGTGCCAGCTAATCTCCCACAGCTTTCAAATACCGAGCGAGGAAGTCCACTGCCATCTCCTTCTGAGCCCTGGGAGGAAATGTTTATGACAGGGTAACATATGGATTTCTGTTCATTGCTACCATCCATACTGCAGTGAAGTCCTTTTGGGTTGCAAAAGGTTCGATGTATGAGAAATCTTAGTTCATCCCTGCCCGTGATATCTGAATAGAACTTGCCAGATTCATGATACTGCAATGTACTAGATTAATTCAAGATGGCGGAATACAGGGAAAGTGGTCTGTTTCTCCACATAATATCAGGCAAGTTCTATGTGATACTGGAGGCAGAAAGAAGTAAAAACATCAGGTACACTTTGGGTGTTTTTGACTGCATCTGTACATTTGTCATCCGTTCCATATTAGTCAACGAACTGACTCATGTGAGCTTCTGGTCTTTAAAACATGTCTGGAATAGAGAAAGAAAGAGTAATTTATTTGTTTTTAACCAGAGCAATAAAAATACGCCAAAAAGAGAGAGTACCTATTAGGGAAAACTAAGCACAAAATGGTCAATGTCCAAACACATATATTACCCGATATAAGACCTAATTGCAAAATATATGTATATTGGGCAAACTACAAACAAAAATATTAGCCCATTGGAGAGGTACAGAGAAAATATGATACAAATGAATATGTACATTATTTAAAAATGCTGAAAGTGAATTATCTGCATTCAAAATTTTTAAAAAGGGAGAAATATTCAGTAGAAATATTTAGTTATACAAAACTATTTAAATCAGCCTTCCCCAGTGTCGTGTTCTCCAGATGTCTTGGACTATAATTTCTAAAACTTCCAGCCAGCATGGTCTTTGTAATCCAATGTAGCTGGAAGGCATCCAATCAAGGAAGGCTGATCTAAATACTGACATTGCTTGAAGCCACAATGGAAGAGTCGGGGGTGAACTTGAGCGATAGTTAGCTTGTGCTTAGTTTTCGTTTCATTCAGTCTTACACTTCTGGAAATATTCCTTGAACTGAACTCGGCTTAGCCTCAATATCTCATTAACTTAATGCAGCTGGATTTTTGCTCCTCCCTCCCCATATTTCTCCTTCTTATCCAGAAGAAATTACATTGCTTAAGGAGGCTCTCCAGAGAGTACTTCAAGCACTGCAGCTGTATCTTTATTTATTTAGTTGATCTATTTAGCTGCCCATCTCTGGGTGTGAGAGTCTTCCTGCTTTCTCTATTGAAATCCAGTTGATAATTACCATGTAGCATCACAAATTCCAACGCAAAACCACATTTTAAAAAGAAAAATGCACTCTTGCTACCCCCCCCCCTCATTCCCCTCATTTCATGCTTTCAAGCTGGACTGTTTGTACAATTGATTTTGGTGTCTGAATATGGGGAGCTGAATTATTAACTAGCTGACTCAGAGCTTGATGACTAAATTGGTTCTTGGTTCTGCACTTTAGGGAAGGAGGAAGAACAGGAAATCTAACAGATACACTGTCCTCTGCCAGTGGATTGCATTACTGCAGGGAGGGGGAAGATAATAGAATAATAGAGAAATGTGGAGTTAAGGTTAGAGCAGTGGAGCAGATTTTTGAAAGGCATTTCCTTAACAAATTCATGAGATAGCAGTGTGAATATGATTGTGGTTGGCTGAACTCAGCATCTATTGATTTCTTATAATTGTTGTATTATTTTTGTGTATATTTGTACTTTTAGAGGAAAACAATCCTCACCCTTCATACTAATATAGAACAGTGAGCACTCAGCAGTTGCAAATACAGGTAGTCCTTGACTTACGACCATTCATTTAAGGGCCATTTGAAGTTAAGTGACTTATGACCAGTCCGCACACTTACAACCATCGCAGCAACGAATTTTGGTCATGTGATCAAAATTCAGGCGCTTGGCAACTGTCATATATTTACAACAGTTGCAGCATCCCGGGGTCATGTGATCACCATTTGCGACCTTCCGAGGGGGCTTCTGACAAGCAAAGTCAATGGGGGAAGCCGGATTTGCTTAACAACCATGGCAAAAAGGTTGTAAAATTGGGTGCGACTCACTTAATGACTGCATTGCTTAGCAACAGAAGTTCCTTCCGGTTTCAATTGTGGTCATAAGTCGAGGACTACATGTACTCAATCCAACAATCTCAGGAAAAATCTTAATAATTTTGGAGTAGAATGTATTTATTATTTTATTTTATTTCCTTGTCCTCTGTACTGTTGGAAAATTTGAGTTTTTCCTCTCTATAGAAATCATAGATCATTAAACAATTTGCCACTTACAAATTGTTTTAATATTGTTTTAATATTGTTATGTATTGTTTTAATTTAGGAAGGAGGGCATGAGTCTGATGCTTGGATTCCTTCCAGTTCTCCTTTCTTTCTACCCGTTTGAACTAGGAATATTATTTCATTCAATATTAACAAGGATGAAACTTCTTAAAAGAAAAATTCTGAGGATTTTTGTTTGTTTTTTTGCTTCAGTCAAATCATTGGAGTGGTCCCTACTCTGAAATAGTCTATGGAATTTCATTACCCACAGATAGGGTTGACCATGTTATGAGGACTTTTTCACTAGGAAAACCAGATTCTAGTTTGGTCTAGTGCAGAGCTTTCCAAACTGTGTGTCGGGACACGTTAGTGTGTCGGCTGCAGTGTCTGGGTGTGTCGCGGCAGCTGCTGCCTCCGAGCCCTGCCAGGATTCCACGCAGGTCCTAGTGCCTGCCTTGTGCCTTGCTGCCTCCAAACCTGCTGTGATTCCGCGCAGGTCCTAGTGCCTGCCTTGTGCCCTGCTGCCTCCAAACCTGCCCGGCCAGGATTCTGCTCAGGTCCTAGTGCCTTGCTGCCTCCAAACCTGCTGTGATTCCACACAGGTCCTAGTGCCTGCCTTGTCCCTTGCTGCCTCCAAACCTGCTGTGATTCCACGCAGGTCCTAGTGCCTGCCTTGTCCCTTGCTGCCTCCAAACCTGCTGTGATTCCACGCAGGTTCTAGTGCCTGCCTTGTGCCCTGCTGTAAGAGTGTGTCACGAAATGATGCCCTGCTGTAAGAGTGTGTCACGAAATGATGCATGTCTAAAAAGTGTGTCACCAACATGAAAAGTTTGGAAAGCTCTGGTCTAGTGGTTAAGGTGCTGGGCTAGAAACCAGGAGACTGAGAGTTCTAGTCCCGCCTTAGGCATGAAAGCCGGCTGGGTGACCTTGGGCCAGTCCCTGTCTCTCAGGCCTAGGAAGGAGCCAATGGCAAACCAGGAGACTGAGAGTTCTAGTCCCGCCCTAGGCATGAAAGCCGGCTGGGTGATCTTGGGCCAGTCCCTGTCTCTCACCCCTAGGAAGGAGCCAATGACAAACCAGGAGACTGAGAGTTCTAGTCCCACCTTAGGCGTGAAAGCCGGCTGGGTGACCTTGGGCCAGTCACTCTCCCTCAGCCCAATTCACCTCACAGGGTGGCTGTTGTGGGGAAAATAGGAGGAGGAAGGAGTATTAGGTATGTTATTTAAACAAATAATAAAGGCGAGATAAAAAATCTAAAAAAATAATTAAAGAATAATCATTATTGTTATCACATTTCTGAGACAAATTCAGTTTCTAGCATCAATTTGTAGGCATGTTCATATTACAGGTCCAATTTGTTGGAGTCGTTGTCCCTGTCCAAGCTTTACAGGACCATTTCTTTCATCGAGGTTCACTCTGCCTTGTATATTCTTGCATGAAAGGATTATTGAGGGTCTCCACCCCATATGAAGTTAAAGGAGTAGGTGTCAGCCTTGCGAGATAGTCTAGACAAGCAGCAGACCCAGAAGTCCTAGCTCTAACTTTATTGTAAGGTTACATTAATAGAATCTTGCAAGTCTGAAAGTACCTTTCTCCCCCCTCACCTTTACAGTCCAAGAAACTAGGGAGGGTCCCTTCTGAGACGCTTGCCATGCCTCCATTCCATCTGCGGACTCAGCTGCCTCTTGTCTGTTGTCTAGTCTATGGCTCTTCCTCCTGTCTCCCAAGGTCATTGCCACATAACAGTACAGTGGGGGCCTGACAAAGTGCCTTTTCTGTAGCTACTTCCATGTTGTGGAACACCTTGCCTCCCAAGATACTGTACAGAACATCCCAAACCTTTTTGCCTTTAGTAATTACAGTACTTAAGACCTGGCTGTTCCATCAGGCATTTGGAGCCTAAGGTATGCAGGCTGTCCTTTAGACAGATTCCTTGTTGTTGCTTTCTCTTATTTTATTATATGGACCTTTTTGTTTTAGAAACTCCTTTGAGTCCTTTGGAAATGGAGATGATATAAAGCTGCATAATAAATCACTAAATAAACACAAATAAATAAACATGTACAATTTAGCTACAATTTAGATTTTCATATTACAATCCTATGCAGACACATTTAAGGGTACAGTATGTTCCACTGACAGTGAGAGTAATATTATGAGTAAACTTGCATAAGATTCAACTGTTAAAGTTTCATTCAGTGCAATGGAAGAAGATTAGCCTTGAAGATTCAGTGCCACCTCTGGGGGCAACATATCTTTGAATACCAGCACCCCAGATGCATCTGGTTGGCCACCATGAGAAATAAAATGCTGAACTAAGCCTGATCCAGCAAAGCGAATGTTATGTTTTTATGTAAGTTTGGGGCACCCACCATTTTGGCCCTAAGTGACAGAGCAGACTGATTGAAACGTATTTTAATTGCTGATTTCCAAAGCTTCTATCTAGGTTTGGGGCTTATCTTAAAGAGGTAAAGGTAAAGGTTTCCCCTGCACAGTCGTGTCCGACTCTAGGGGCTGGTGCTCATCTCCGTTCCTTAGCCGAAGAGCCAGCGTTGTCCGAAGATGCTTCCACGGTCATGTGGCCGGCATGATTCACGCGGAACACTGTTACCATCCCACCGAAGTGGTACCTATTTATCTACTTGCATTTGCATGCTTTCGAATTGCTAGGTTGGCAAGAGCTGGGGAGAGTGCAGGAGCTCACTCCGTCACGCGGCGCTTGGGTCTCGAACCGCCGATCTTGCGACCTTCCGATCGACAAGCCTGGCGTCTTAACCGCTGAGCCATTGCACCCCCGGGACTTATCTTACTAAACCACAAATAAAATAATTTTGCTACTACAAAATAAAGACATTGCAACTTATAGGTTGAAGTTTTGCCTTTCATTCGTAAAAGGAAATAAGGAGAAAAATAACAAAGGAGAGATACACTTCCCTGCACACTTTCAAATAGCCTGTGTTCTTGAAGGGAAGACCATGAGATACCAAAGATGGAAAGAGAACACAATGAGTGATCTATTTCCCAAGCCTGTCAATGTAGTGCCAAAGCAAAGAGAATCAACGAAATCAAATAGGAAAAGGCTGTTTAATACTATAATACGTTTTCCTCATGTGTTTAAACCCCTAGAAAAGCAACTTTCACAGGATCCCAAAACAAAACCATTCATTCACAAACATGGAACAAGCCAACATATAAGTAGGAGGAGATTCCATCATATATTTTGTCTAGTAAATAGTGACTTGTATGGAATATTGGCCAGAACATGATATGCTCAAAATGGAAATAAAATGTCATGAGTTATCATCTCTTAATAAGAATTCTTGAGCTTAAAGCAGGGAGAAGCAACCAGGTATTCCCACCAGTTCCACATAGCAATTTGTGATGAAACAAGCTGCTGCCTCATTTGTAATTTCTCAGTCAACTGAGATTATTCCTTCTTCTCTAAACACTTCCTCTTACAAACATTTTGCTTTATTGTTAGCTGGATTATGAGTGTAATTTAGATCCCATCATATCCCCAATGACTTTATTGGGAGCACAACAGATTCCATGAGTCTGTCCTTGAAGCATCCATATTCAGGAGCACTTCAGCATTGATTTCAAGTATTCTAGGAAAGTTACAGTTGTCTAAAATCCTTGGAATGCTTAATCTTTTCCATGTTTTAATCTAATTTGCCATTTTTATACTAATGATGTGGATCAGACCCATTTGAGGATAATTATCCTCTGAAACACAATAATACTGTGGATATGCACAGTTCTGAATTTCATGATGTAATTCTTAGCTCAAACAGTGCTCAGAACGCACATTTGGGAGGTAATATAAATTAAATAAATTAAATAAATAAATGTGCTTACAAAAAGAAAGATGTATCGTAAAGTGCATATTTTATGGGAAAATGTGGATTTTCATGCCTTTTAAAAAAATAATCCACAGGTTGATCTGGACATGGGATGGGCCAGAAATAGACTGCTTCCATCCATCTCTAGACCTTAGGGCTTGGGGTACAGACAGAGAAAAGGAGGGGTCTCTAGCAGCTAATAGTGTATGGCAGCATTTATATAGGAGCTGGAGAACTATAGAAGATACATACTGTATTTGACATGCAGTCCAGCAGATAGATGCTAATTTCATATTCCAGCAAGGCCAAATTGTCGTCTTCTACTGTTACTGCTGGAGATCAAATGTGTCTTACAGGAAATGAGAATTCCTCTAGAGAGATTTTCCAGTACTTCTCATTATCCACTGAAAATCCTGTGGGAATGTTGTCTCTATTCTATAATGGCTGTTGAAATATGAACAGCACATGCTGATCGAGTTTTCAGTTGAGTTTGTATTGAAGAGTTTGTATGATGCTCCAATGTCTTGATCCCTATATCATCTCCACTGACATCTAAAATAGGCAAATCTTAGAAATGACTCAGTGTGCAGAATAAAAGACATTTGCTTGAATCATTGCTTTGTGCTTCTGATCTGCTTCCTCCCATCAGCCATTTGCCTGCCAGGTTTTCCCATAACTTTCCTTTATAGAGGCATTTGATGCTTTTACTGCAATTCAGCAATATCTGAGTACCAACCTGATTTAACCCTCCAGTATATAGCACGTAGACATGACTCAATTTGGGCTAAGCCTGGCCTCTTTGAAGCCTTGGAAAATGTAAACACAATTAACCATGAGGCTTGGAATGTCTTTTCCTCAGCAGATCAGCCTTCCCCAAGCCTTCCAGATGTATTGGACTATCAGCCCAACCATTCTCAGCCACAATAATAATTGGCAAACTGCAACAAGGATGGATGTCTCTGCTTTCATTAATTGATCTATACAAAATAATCTAATCTCACATTCTTGTCATTGCTGATGTATATGATGAAATAAAACATGTGTGAGAATAAACAAAATGCTCAACAAATGGTTCAACTGTGAGCAGGGAGTAAGGCAAGGATGTCCAATCCCCTAGGTTGTTTAATGTATGAATTGATAAATGTATAAGCAATGCTTGTGGTGACTTTAGAGTTGTGTTGGTTGGAGATGTGAATGGGCATGTGGTTTTGTATGCAGGTTATATGTTGTTGGCTGAGAATCTGAATGATTTGCAGTAACTGTTAGACTGTATGATGCAAAGAAGAATACTGTTCTAAATTAATGTATTAAAGACCATGGTGGTTGTGCTTGGATAATGCAGCAAACAATTACAGTACAAGTTAAACATAAATGGCAACAAACTGGAGCATATAGATGGGTTTGTGAACTCTGTAAAGTTTCCTAAAGGTGGGGAAATGCTGGTAATAGGTAGTACTTAAGATGTGTGAGTAATGGTAGTTGATAGTATGTGGTATGGGACCTTTTGCAAGGAATGAATATTTGTTGCAAGAAGCAAAATGGCTGTTTATAAGCAGTATTTTGCCTAAATTGTTATATGGAAGTTAATGTTGCATATGAGAGGAGAAACATAGAAGTAAGTTGCACTCAGTGGGAAAAGGATACTGAAGTGGTGTATGTGGTAAAACAAAAGAGATAGGGTAAGGAATGAATGGGTGCTGAATGTATATGGGCTGCATGCAAATGTGAGTGACCAGTATGAGAGAAGGACATTGAGGTGGTTTGGTCATCTAGAGAGAATGAATGAGGCTTGAATTGAAGCCAAATGTACGAAGGAAAAATGAATGGAATGAGAGGAAGTCTGAGAAAATCATGGTTGAGAAGTGAGAAGTTTAAAGAACAAAAGGCAACATATGAACCAGTGTATGGGTGTGATGGAACAAGGACGATTTGCAAATATAGAAAAGTATTGAGAGGTATAGTGAATGGTGATAGTGTCAACTGGTTTTAGCTATTATTGTTTTTCTTACCTCGTGTTATTTAAGGAGGACAGACAACCAGGGGTCCTCCAGTAACTGGCAAAGATTGTCCAGGGTAGTACAACTTTGCCATACTAGGGATTTGGGAGGCAGTGGACCAGTGAATTCTGCCCCCTCCCCCCCATCTTGCCGGCTCCTGTCTCATTTCTCTACTGCACAATTTAAAGGTTTTCTCAGTTTTCTGCACTTTTGACCTCTGTTTGAATTATTCTTGCTAGAAAATGGGTCCATGGATTTTGGTGGTCCATACATGGCTCCTGCCAGCCTAAATTCTGCCAAGAGAAGATCTATCATTTCTATATTGGTGCAGTAGTGAAGGATGCATCTCCAAAGTATTCAGCACATCCCTTGTCTGGGGAACCTAGCATGTAGCAGAAGAATGGTGGTAGGAATGTTGAGATGCTACTTTACCATCCTATGGAGTGCTGATGTTGCCTCACTCCTTTGGAATGGCCAGGGATATGTCCTGGTACCACTGGTGACCCACAGCAGATGTTGATGCCCATGGCTCCTCCAAGAGGTGCATGGTTTCCACAGTGGCAAACTCCTTCCCTGCCAATAACTGAACAGAGGTCTTTTGAAAGAGTGCTAAACCTGTGTTCAAAGATAGCCTGGCTTCTGCTTCCTAGCGTTTTCCCGCTATTTTTGCGGGGTCTGCTTTTCGGATCTTGAAACACCACTTTGCCCGATCATCCGCATCCTCAGGGTGTAGCCCATCAATTTGCATGTCCTTATCGATGGTGTCCTGCCATCTCTGTTTTGGTCGCCCACGTGGCCGTCGGCCATTGATTTTAAGATAGCCTGGCTGATAGGTCAAAACCTCCGAACAGTCACTCACGCCCTTGTCATCTCCCGTATAGACTATTGTAATGCGCTCTACATGGGGCTACCCTTGAAGAGTATCCGGAAGCTTCAGCTGGTGCAGAATGCAGCGGTGCGAGCAGTTATGAGTGCCAGAAGATCGGCACATGTGACACCCCTGCTACGCGAGCTGCATTGGGTGCCAGTTTGCTTCCGGGTCCAGTTCAAGGTGTTGGTGATTACCTTTAAAGCCCTACATGGCATAGGACCAGGGTACCTGAGGGACCGTCTCGTCCCGATAACGTCGGCCCGCCCCACCCGTGCATGCAGAGAGGGCATGCTTCGGACCCCCTCAACAAGAGAATTCCATCTCGCGGGGTCCAGGAGGCGTGCCTTCTCTGCGATAGCGCCCGCCTTATGGAATATCCTGCCCCCGGAGGTGAGACTGGCCCCCTCCCTCCTGGCCTTTCAGAAGGCCCTTAAGACCTGGCTCTGCCACCTGGCCTGGGACGACGGAGGTGGTAGTGCCTCCTGGGGTTGGCTGGCCCCGTAGCTCCACGATCTATTCTGTGGGTCCAAATCCATCTTGGATTTTATTTTATTATGTTATGCTTGTGTTTTTAGATATTTTGTATAGTTTTTAAATTTTTTATTTATTGTAACCTGCCCAGAGTCCCTTGCATGGGAGATGGGCGGGGAATAAATTTGAAAAATAAATAAATAAATAAATAAAATAAATAAATAAAACCTTTTCTCCCTACAAGAGAAATCCTTCACCTGTCCATTTTTTCCAGCCACCCGCAGTGATTTTTCTAGACTCCTTTAGTTGTCTGTTATCAAAGGGGTTAACTGGTCCTTGCCTGTGGGGCACAAGTGAATTCACAGAACTTCCCTCCTATCACTCAGATTCTCCGCAGACCACAAATTCTATGTCCAAATTCCTGTTCAGCCAAAGCATTCATAGGGTAGATCAGAGCTTTCCAAACTTTTCATGTTGGTGACACACTTTTTAGACATGCATCATTTCGCGACACACTCTTACTGCAGGGCACAAGGCAGGCACTAGGACCTGCGCAGAATCACAGCAGGTTTGGAGGCAGCAAGGCACAAGGCAGGCACTAGGAGCTGCGCGGAATCCTGGCAGGGCAGGTTTGGAGGCAGCAAGGCACAAGGCAGGCACTGGGACCTGTGCAGAATCCTGGCAGGGCTCGGAGGCAGCAGCAGCCGCGACACACCCAGACACTGCAGCCGACACACTAACGTGTCCCGACACACAGTTTGGAAAGCTCTGGGGTAGATCTTCTGCAAATCAATATTGCCAATCTACCTCACAAGGTTTTTCTGGGGATAAACAATGTTGCAAACCAGAGGCATCTGGAGGGGTCAAGGGGGGCAAATGGTGAAAGGAGGATTGGGCTGCCATGACATGTTCTGTCCCTTTTATACATACTGTATATCATGACTTCACACGTACAACTGGGGTGAAGTATGTGGTATAATGGCACAACACTGCTTTTGTTATTTTGATGAAGGATTTAGATCTGCAGATGCCTCTGGTTGCAGCTGGTCTACTCAACCTGGAATCCATCAGGCAGCCTATATATTGCCAGAGTAGGGTCAATATTGTGGCTTGCCAGGTGCCTTTCCTTTTGCCTCATTCCAGCCACAGGCCTACAAACTGTCAAGTTTCCAGTCAGCTGTATTTAATCTAGTTGGTTGCAAGCTGTATATAGGTTAATTACACTACTAGTCGTAGTGTAATTACCACCTATAGACTCAATACTGATGCAGAAATTCTCCAATTCTAAATCCAAATCTTTATATTATCTTTAATCATTCCATAGTTATAAATGATTAAAAACAATTCTACACATGGATGTTGTCAATCAAATTTGTTTTGAGAAAAATAGTTTCAGGATTGTTGTGATTTATGTTTTCCTTATGTAAAAAAAAGACTGGACTATATTTATTTCTGTATCCATCTCTGATGTTGCTTCCACTCTACAGAGTATATGCTCTTGGGAATTTCATTTGCTCCCCACTTTTTTGATATTTAGAACATCTGAAAAGATGATCTCTTTGGCCAGATTTTTAATTGTTAATTAATTTTAGAATTAATTTTAATCTATATATTTTTTTCTAATTTTGTTAGCCACTCACTTGAGTGAAAAAGCAGGTTATAAATAAATAAATAAAATAACTATATACCTAGTTATTGATATATTTCTGGACAGAATTTGATAAGAGGTTTCTAGAAAAGAACTTTTCTGAGGATCAAACCACCAAATTTCATGAGATTTAATGAAATGAAAAATGTGCTTGAGTTTTCAGCAAGAGCTGTTTTCCACTTCATAGAATGTTTTAATATAATTTTATTAAAGATTTTTAAATGATTAAAATATAAACATAAGAAAATACAGAAAATGAAATTGAGAAAGGAAAGATAGAAAGTGCAGAAAATAAAAAAGAAGGAAAAGATATTTAAAGAAACTACTTCCAATCATCTTTACAGCAGATACAAAAAAACTTAGTATCATTCCTCCCTCTTTAAAATTAAACTACATTGTTCACTTCTTCCCATGTCTTGTTGTTGTTCAGTTGTTTAGTCATGTCCGACTCTTCGTGACCTCATGGACCATAGCACGCCAGGCCTTCCTGTCCTCCACTGTCTCCCGGAGTTTACTCAAATTCATGTTCATTACATTGGTGATGCTATCTAACCATCTCATCCTCTGCCGTCCCCTTCTCCTTTTGCCTTCAGTCTTTCCCAGCATCAGGGTCTTTTCCAGTGAGTCCTCTCTTCGCATTAGGTGGCCAAAGTATTTGAGCTTCAGCTTCAGTATCTGTCCTTCCAATGAGCAGTCAGGGTTGATTTCCTTTAGGATTGACTGATTTGACCTCCTTGCAGTCCAAGGGACTCTTAAGAGTCTTCTCCAGCACCACAGTTCGAAAGCATCAATTCTTCGGTGCTCAGCCTTCCTTATGGTCCAACTCTCACAGCCATACATTACTACTGGGAAAACCATAGCTTTAATTATACGGACTTTTGTCGGCAAGGTGATGTCTCTGCTTTTTAATATGCTGTCTAGATTTGCCATAGCTTTCCTCCCAAGGAGCAAGCATCTTTTAATTTCATGGCTGCAGTTACCGTCTGCAGTGATCTTGGAGCCCAAGAAAATAAAATCTGTCACTGCTTCCATTTCTTCCCCTTCTATTTGCCAGGAAGTGATGGGACCAGATGCCATGATCTGAGTTTTTTTTAATGTTGACTTCCCATGTCTAATCCTTTTCAATTGGCAGGTCCAAAAATCATGAACTCATTTCATGATTTGAGCAAAAATTCCATAAAGGGTTTCCAGTATTTTATAAAAGTACTTACTGTATTTACCTTATCCCTGATGAAACAAGTCAATTTTATATTCTTTTCTCTTACACAGTATTCTGATATTATTAATCCTTAGTTTGGTGTTAAGATATTGCCATAGGGCCTGGTCTCTTGTCTTCTTCCTGACAAGGTGCACAAATATATTTCTTGGTACATTTCTTAACTTTTCATTTCTTGTATTGATTCTGTGCTCCTTCTCCACTTCTGTATCCATATCTTCTTCCTCCCATTCTAAAAAAAATATTTAAGGCTTCAGCAACCCGCTCCTTACTATCTTTGCCAGGTTGTTCTGTAGCTACTTTCAATCTCAAGCAAAATTCTTTCTCTTTTAAATCCAGTAGTGTCACATTGTCTAAATCTTTTTCATCTCATAGTTTAATGTTTCTGTCTCACTCATTTGTATTCCACATTCTTCAATTTTTTAATTCATCTTTTCTTCCATATTTGCAAATCTTTCTTCCATTATCCGTTCAAATGTAATCAAATCTTTCTTAACAGATAAATTTTCCATTTTATCTTTAGTTTGTTTAGCCTCCCCACTCATCTGTAATACAGATTCTTTAAATTTTTTATTCATCTTTTCTTCCATGTTTGTAAATTTTCCCTCCATCCTCCCTTCCAATAAAGACATATCTCTGTTTACAGATTCAGTGATATTTTCCCCTGAAACATCCTTTGCAATATCTCTGTAATCCCTTTTTCTGTCATTTGCTCTGTCAAAAATGCACTCCTCCCTTCTGCAAGTTTTGCTGCTTTCCTAATAGTAGCCATTTCTTTTCTTTATAATCCAGAATGGAGAAGTAAAAATAAAAGAGAGGCTTTCCCCTCCCCCTGTATCCTTAACTCTTTGGACCCATTCAGCATTCCATAGTTCTATGGCCAGATGATCTTTTGCAACTTTTCCCTATCTCTTTGTTTGACGAAGCCAACCAATCATTTTGTTTGGCAAATCTAAACAGTCCTCTTTCCCACTGAGGTATGTATTATTTATTTAATTGTTTCAAAAATACTTTAAAGTAAATAATTCCAAATTCAACTGTCCCCTTAGTTTGCTTTTAGCTTTCTTAATTCAGACTCTTAGCAAACTTTTTGCTTTTAATTATTTTAAAATCCTTATATTTCTTTCTTTGCTTTAAACTTTAATCTTTAATCCTGGTCGGAGGATCACTCACTGGGTGGTATAGATGCTCTGCTACTCAGAAGACCTCTGTAGCTTTTAAAGTTGTTATATTACAAATGCGCTTTAGAAAGTGGAGATTTGGTCAAACCAGGTGTCCTTAAACAGGCTCCACTGAGGCTGTGAGTGTGATATTTCTTCTGTGGCTCCTGGTGCTCTTACTCACGAGTTGCCTGCAGAGTTCTGCAGGTCTCCTCATGAGGAGCTGCCTTCCGGAGCACATGTGGGTGATCTCCTGGCTTCTCTTTGTCACCCGGTCACCAGTCTCCACCTCAGCATCATCTCCATTGTTCGGAGGCATGTCAATCCTCCATTTTTCCCCACCCGGAAGTCAGATATTATTTTTTTAAGTGTCCATTTATATAATTTTGTTCAATTTTGTAATTATTTACTATTATTTATTTAAATTTATTATAGCTGCCCACTCCCATAGACTCTGGGCGGCTATTAACTATTAGGAAAAATAACATGCAGCATAGAAGTAGACTTAAGAAAGAAATCTGCAAAATTTCTGAACGCTTGATGCCATTTTTTCCCTCTGCTCACTTTGCCTCAAACACCCCAAAAGTGCAATATGAAATCAATGGTTGATAAATGTGGAGCAAACAAGGCAAAAACAGAAGAAAATGTTCATCCAGCATTTTCCAGGCAGTCAGGTCCCACTGACTCCACTAAAAATCTATATGCAGATTATTGGGAAATGGACTCAGAAAGAGTACTGAACAGGCATCCATATAACTTTCAGGTGACCCTAGCTGAGAGTCTTCTTAAAACCTTGCACTTGCCTGTCAGCAATAAGACACCCACACCCCTTCTCTATCCCTTCCCCCACCATCCACCTCACCATGGAGTAATTTTCCTTCTCTGCAGAACTGGAGGACAATTTTTTTTTCAGGCCATCTTTCCAAACACTAAATGACTAACAGTTCTAGTTTGCTTTGGAGGAATTCATTCAGCTCAGATATACAGTAAATCAGAATTGGTCCAGTTTCATCAGACAACATAGGCTGAATGTTTCAGTCCTTTTCTCTCACCCAGTTGTTTTTCAGTAAAAATATAAAATAATGTTAAGTCTACCAAGGAGTAGGGGTGGGATTAGAACATACAGAGACCAAAAGCATTGAGCCTGATATATTCTGTATAGCGATGTTTTTTATTTAGAGGGGGGAATACCTATGAGTATGCCCAAAAATCTGTTTGCCATTTGCAAAGCCTTGGAATTAACTACAAAAGCTGGATTCAGTGGGAATACTGATGGCTCATTCATATCATCACGGCTGCCTTTTAATACCACTGAATGTGCTGGCAGCTGATGTATACAAAGGCCGAAAAGACTATCATTGTAATAAGAGCCTGGATCATTCTAGTTAATAATATGTCAAGTAGTAATAAAATATCAAATGGTAATTTGATGGGTCCAGAAGCCAGTCAAATCAAATATCCTAGATAAAGGTTTCACAAGAACTCACATGCAGTGGTTTTAAAGTAAAAACTCAGTTCACATATTCAGTATTTAGTGATCAATTTTGTAACTGAGTTACAGAAAAAAAAATATGTATGAGCTAGCTGATACTGATTAAGGAAGCTTCTGATTACCTGATTTGATAAAATGGCTTTTGATGTCCCTTCCTTCTATTTCCGTTGCTTTATAATATCCAAATGGCAATCAATAGAAGTTCTGATACACCACTCACCTGTCTATCATCAAACAAAAATGACATCCTACTCTGATCCTTTCGGTTATCCACTTACTCACTTATTCTTCAGTTACTCACTCGTCCAGTGGCTCCTCACTGCTCACCAGTAATGTAAGCATCCCAGGCTCTCAAGTATCAGTAGAGCCAGGCTAAAAGTAATATCTTTACATTTGGCATGTCAGCAGCCAATCTAGCAATCCACAATGATGAAATTCTTAAGATTCTTTTGTCAGCCAATTTCAAAGCAATTTCTGAAATGTATTTAAAGTTATCTCAGATGGGGATTACCTTGGATTGGACAGATGTAGAAATAATAAATATCAAGTAACTCATGGGAGCCTTAAAAAAAGCCTAAGGTAGCTTGTCAATTTAATATTTATTTATTTATTATTTAAAGAAAACAAATTTATACAATCCTTCTGATATAAATGCACTACTCATGGGGGCTTACAACATTAAAAATTACAATTCCATTCAGAAAGAACTGTCAATTGAGATTAATTCAGCAATTAAAATCAAAATTAAACAAAATATATAAAACTGACCACTTTTATGCTGCCAACCAACTTAGATCTAATGAAAGTAAGACTGATTCAGCCTTAGCCATATGTGACCTTGGTCAGTCAGTATCTCTCAGTCCAATTTATCTTAATGTGCTGTGTTGTAAGGATAACATGAACAGAGATCACCATATAATTTGCCTTGAATTTATGGAAAGTAGAGATAGGATAATGAACAAATAAAATAAAATAAATAAATAAATACATAAATACATAAGGAGAAATTGAGAAATTAGGTCATTACTTGGAATAGCATTATCCAAAAGTTTGAACTTGTTCTACTGGCAGCCATCAGGAACTTCACCTTGGCCCTCTGTTACTCCAGGGATAAATATGATTAAGCCTGGAAGATATAATTAAGAAATATCACAGAGTATGACACGGACATTAATGCAAAAAGAAACTTTCCGCTGTAGTGTAGGAGGAATAGGTCATTTGGAAGAGCCTACATTATTTTTGTTCTCCAGTCAGTAAGTCAAGAATCAATATGATCAAATGGGGCCACTCCACTGGATTGGAGACTTGCGACTATGGCAGGAGGCAGATTTCATGTTTATTTCCTTCTTTGTTATTTGTTAGGGGCAGACTGTTGTGCAGTACCGGACCTTGCTGTGATTAGAAGCACTGAAATGTGCAGTGTTGGAAAAGATATATGACTTGGTAAGGTTAGTTAGGACCCTGCTGATCTGAAATTTGAATCAAGGCCACTTAGGTCAGATTGGTTTATATACTACTGAAATTGTCTAAATTATAAACTTCTTCACTACATCCCGAATGTCAGCAAATGATCTCAAGTCTACTCTGGTGTTGCGCGCATGAAAGACAAAACTCTGTTATTAAGTTCCATCCTTGAGGAAAGAACAGAGGTATCTGGGTGTCATTATAGTTTGGCAATTTCAGTGTCCTTGAAGCACAGTGTTAACTAAGAGATTAAAGAAAGGCTACTCACTCACTAGAGGATAGAGTAATGATCACCATAATGAATAGCAAGTGCATTGGAAGCTCATTTGATATGATGACAACTAGAGGTGTGCCATACTCTATCCAAAGTAGGACAGAGCCTTAGATATGGCTTCTTGAAGATATGGCTAACAGTACATTGAGTGTGTCCATGCTGTATCCGAAGTCCCTCTCCCACTTTGGATCCAAGTATCTGTACATCTCTAAATTGGCAACATAATACTGTTAACACAATCAGGATTAGCAGTAGTGAGGATAACATTATTATTTTTGTTTCATTCTTTCCAATATTTAAGTCAAAGCACAGGAAAGCAGCAACATTTGCAAGGGGATGGATTGTGTGCATCAAAACAGGCAAGATGGTGGTCACTGCATCCCAGCTGAAGGCCCTTCTCTTTGCATGTGTGTGCAACATCAATGAATAAGGATGGAGTTCTCGCCCTCTCTGTTAAGAGAAGGCACTAGGGCACTTCCTCATATCTGTATTTCTAAATGAGGAAAGGAGCAGCTTTGCAGCCCCCCCTCACAACCATTGTCATATTTTTTTTTAAAAAAAGCAGTCAGGAAATAAACAGAACTTGAACTAAGGATGGGATGGGATGGGAGGAGGCTTTGCTTGATGAAAGACAATTTTCACGGGTTGTTACTGCTTGGTTGGAAAGAATGCTGATCAGACCTTGCAGTGGTCTTGGCATTTCACCCGCTGGTGATGTGGATAGTTGGAAGTCATTTTGAGAATGATTTTGAGGTTTGGAGAATAAAAACAGTGGTTGTGTTGATTTTCCTTCATTTTTTCGGTTATCCATTCCTGCTATCAGACAGTTCAACCCTGCTTTGTTTTATATAGCAAAATTGTTATCATCTCATTTTTGCATATGTTTTGCGGGGCAATCTGCTTACTGGCATAAACTCAGTTTATTTATTTATTTAAGAAATTTATAGTCACTCACGGTGACTCTGGGCAGCTTACAAAGATAAAACCCCAAATACATAACCCACTACAGCCTCACCCCCCTGGGTTTTTTTTCCCCGTGTCAGAAGCACCAAGGCACTTCTGTAGTGAAAAGATTTGCCGGTGACATCACCATTGCCCGGGAGACGTCCAAGGAGGCTCCTTTCATGTCCCTGTGATTTTTCCCACCGAAGTGGTACCTATTTATCTAACTGCATTTGCATGCTTTTGAAGTGCTAGGTTGGCAGGAGCTGGGACAAATTGCCGGGAGCTCACTCCGGCACGCGGCTTGTGCTCTTCGGATTCAAACTGCCGAGCTGTCAGCCTTAATGGTCTCTGACTCAGCATCTTAACCAGTGTCTTAACCACTGAGCCACCGCGGTCCCTTCACCCCCCTGGTGGCAACGATACATTCAAACAAACCACTTGATGGGCTCCTCATCAACCTTGGATCCCCAGGCCTGTTGCAAAACCATGTTTTCAGGGCCTTTTGGAAGAGTATTAAGGTGTGGGGGTGCAATCTTATCTCTGTGGGGATGATGTTCCACAGGGAGGAAGCCACCACGGAGAAGGCCCTTCTTCTTGGTCCCGCTAGATGGACCTCCTTAATGGGGGGGACCTGTAACATTCCCCAAGTCCCAGATCTGGTGGCTTGTGTAGATGTAATTGGGAAAAGGCGGTCCTTCAAATAACTTGGCCCCAAGCCATGTAGGGCTTTAAAGGTGATAACCAGCACCTTGAATTGGACCCAGAATCAAATTGGCAACCAATGCAGCTCCCGAAAAAGAGGTGGCACATGTGCAAATCTGGACTTGTACAAATCCATGCAGGCTGCTGCATTTTGAACCAACTGAAGCTTCCGGGCAGCCCCATGTAGAGCGCATTACAGTAGTCAAGACGGGAGGTGACTAGGGCATGGGTGACAGTGAGCAGGGCCTGTTGGTCCAGGAAAGGGTGTAACTGGCACCCCGTAGTTATGCAAAGGCCCTCCTGGCCACGACTGCCACCTACTCCTCGAGCAGGAGTCGTGAGTCCAAGAGAACCCCCAAATTGTGCACCAGGTCTGTCTGGGGTAGTGCAACCCCGTCTAAGACCAAAGATGGCAATTCTCCGTGAACCAAAGAGCCCCAAACCCAGAGCCATTCTGTCTTGCCAGGGTTCAGTTTCAACCAGTTGCTCCCCATCCAGACCTCAACAGCCTCCAGGCACTGTGAAAGGGCGGTCACAGCATCGCTTAGCTCACCATGGGCTGAGATGTACTATAGTTGAGCATCATCAGCATTATCAACTGATGATATCTCACCCCATGGCGACAGATTATCTTACCCAGTGGCTTCATGTAGATGTTAAACAGAAGTGGAGAACGTACCGAACCCTGCGGAACCCTGCAAAGCCGGGGCCGAGGGCTGCACCTCTCGCTCCCTATCAACACTGACTGGGAATCATCACAGAGGAAGGAAGTGAACCAGGGCAACACGGTGCCCCCCACTCCCAACCCCCGCTCCAGAAGGATACCATGGTCAAAGGTATTGAAGGCCGCTGAGAGGTCAAGTAGAGTGAGGATGGACGCACTACCCCCATCCCACTCCCGCCAGAGATCATCACAAAGTGTAACCAATGCCATTTCCATCCCATAGCCAGGCCTGAACCCCAACTGAAAAGGGTCCAGATAATCCGTTTTATCCAGGAACCTCTGGAGATGCAGTGCAACCACCTTCTCAACCACCTTCCCCAAAAAGGGAAGATTGGAGACAGGACGGAAATTATCCAACAGGGTGGAATTTAGTGATGGCCTCTTAAGATGAGGGTGGACCACAGCCTCCTTAAAAGGTTGGGGTACCACCTCTTCCCCCAGAGAAGCATTAATCACCACCAGAACCCACTCACATGTCACCTCCCAGGAGGCTTTCACAAGCCAGGAGGGACACGGATCTAAAATACAGGTGGTAGCGCTCACACTCCCTAGGATCCTGTCCACTTCCTCAGGAGCAACAGAGTCAAACTGTTCCCAGACAACTGGGCAAATACGTGCCCGGGCATCTCCACCAGACCAACCGCCACACCGACATCTAACTGGGAACAAGTCCAAGAGACAAACATCCATAAAGTTTGCCCACTTTCTCTCCTCCGTCTTCACTCTCGTCTGCCTCTCTCCGATCTCTCTCTTCCACTCTGCCAATTCTCTGCCTCTTGTTCCTCATACCTCACTCCAAACTCTCATCCCAACCTTCCTATCAACACAATCCTCCACTTCCACAAACCAGTCACAATATTCAAAATCCCTCTAAAAAAGTCCTTCTACAAAATCTCTTTGGAGCACCATCAACAGACATCCACTCACACTGCCGCCATCTTCGCTGTATTCAGTTGTCTGAGTTGACCTGAAAATTGTTCACTTGTTCTGAGTTGTCATTGTGAATCAGGGCAAAATTCCTGAGGTTTCCATCCAGATGATGAAAGAGTACATTTGGAACACATGATTATTTTATTTGTTTCTTGGAGTAGGGCTAAAAAAAAGGAGCATATAGGTCATCCATCATCAACATACTATGAATGGCTTCAAATTGTATAATCACCAGCAGGCTGTATCTTTCTGCATCTTAAAAAGAATTGTCACTTTAATTACTGTCATTCCTGTCTAAATTCTTTGTTTTTAGTCAAATGGAATTAGGAACACAAAAAGAAGTAATCAAGTTTACTCTTGTTTCCATTCTATCATCAACAAGGCCTTGCTTCCTACTGAATCTTAAGCACCAGAGATAACAGTTTCTTAAAGAAAGGTCAGCGTCAATCCTCACCAAATCAAGATCTTAACAGAAGTCTGAGAAAAAAGCAAAGTTACAATCATTTGGGTGAGATACTTAATGCTCAGATATTAGGCAGTCTTGTAATAAACCTGAATAGGAAGTATTTAACAGATTGTTAATTCATGTTAAATTGAAGCATTCAGTAGCACTTTTCAATCTAGTTCAAGGCCACATGCTGGTTGTCCCATGAAAATTCTATCACTACCACCACAATTATTATTTCTCTCAGAAGATGCCATATGTAGAAAACAGCATTTTGGAGGGCAAAGGCTACAGGCAGAAATGCAACGTTATATTTGAAGGAATTAAAAATATAATTGTCATTTTAATGCCTTTATTCAAACATATTGTGTGACTAGATTTAGAATGCCTTATGCAGTTTTGAAATTCTTGTTTTAAAATAAGAAAGATGTAGTTAAAAGGACAGAAAAGAACACCAAAACAGCCAACAAGATAAAATTCACTATGACCAAAATGTATATTTGAAGCTTTTAAACTTAGAAATCAGGCAAGAAGAGAGGTGGACTCCAAGTCGGACTGGCAGCTCGACAGGTCAGAGTATTCCAGACTGCGGGATACCTGGCTTGCTTCCCCCTATTTGCAGTGATCACTGGAATGTTTCCCCGGAGAGGGGAGAATCGGAAGATTAATCACAAGGTCGTTGGAACTGTTTCCCTCCGCTTTTTCTGTTGTTTCCACCGCGGAGAAAGTGAGAGGCTTGAATAGTGAGACGACCCGAATTACAGCATTGCTCTCATGGGGGAAAGTAAGTTAGAGCTAAAGACGACTTTTAGATTATCACTTTTTTTTAGTTTTTAAGAATTAATTGTTTATCATCTATGATCTATCTCTGGACTTTGTATATAAATGTTGGCAAATTTTGTGTTTTCTTTGCTATAATAATAATCATGGTGGAAAACATGATGGATTTTATAATGGAAGTATAATGAAACATTTGCATTTTTTCTTTTTACCTTTCTAACTTTTTAGTGTGGACTTTGCTCTACTTGGAAGTACAAGAAACTCCTTTTTTATATATATATATATATATATTTCTTAAATATATTTTATTGGACTAAATACTGATGAATTTTTTTCATTTTTTTTATATTGATCGATATTTATCCTTTCTTTTTATCCTTTTCTTTTTCTTATAAACTGTTTGTTATATTATCTCTTCCTTTAATTTTGGGATTATTGGAACTTTTCATCTTTTTATTTTTTATTGAGCTCCTTCCCTGGGAAAGCAATTTGTTTTGTCTACGACTGGCTACGCAGCCTGAAGGAGGGGGTGTTGGATGAGAAATGGCTTTTTTAACAGTACTTCGAGATTTAAAAAAAGAATTCAATGAAACTCTTTCAGAAATTAAAAAATCAATAGAATTTATATTAATAGATTTGGAGGCTCAGGTTCAGATTCAAAAGATACAAAAGATAGATTTAGATATGGAAAAAATTTTTTCGAGGCAGCAGAGAAACAGGAAGAAAGGATTTCAAATACTTTGGTACAGAAGAAGATTTTGAAATACTACAGGAAGGGGTTGTTTAAACAAGTTATATATTACAATCTGGGTTTAAACACATTGTTGCAGTTGAGACAGGAAGATTTTAATGTGCAAATTGATAACCATTGTGAAATATTGGGAAAGGCTAAGAAAAACATTTTGTCATCCTATATGAGCTATAGTACAAAACAAGTTGAATACTGTGACTTGGCATAACTTAAACAGGAAAACGATATGTGGGATACAAGGTTAATGAAAATATGGATTTGGATTGGATATGGAATGATATGAGAAACTGTAAAAACACATAAAAATGTATATTTTAATGTAAGATATAAGATTACAAACATAAATAGAAGTTGATATTATAGACCAATTTTTTTATAAGATGTCATATTTCTATAATTATATGTATGAATATGTATGTATGAATATTATAAAAATTGGCATATTATGTGTTAGGTTATGTGTTATGTTAGGTTATGTATTTAGTTTAAATGGATATTATCCCAAGGAGTGGAAATTACAGATGGATTTTTTTTATGAAGATAGATGATAGATAGATAGATAGATAGATAGATAGATAGATAAAACATATATATATATATATATATATATATATATATATATATATATAAGAAGATAATGGGATGATGAGGTGGAATTAGAATTATGTTATGATAGGATGACATATTTTTACAATATTATGTATGAATATGTATGTATGAATACTATAAGAATTGGTATATTATGTATTATGTTATGTAATATGTTAGGTTATGTATTAGTGGATATGTAGTTATAATATGAATAGAATATATTGTATTTTATTAGAATTAGAAGTAAATAAGGCTTTTATTTGTTATATTAATTGGATTTTATTGAAGATATAAATATAGATATAAAAATGGAAAGAGCGAATAAAAAATATCAAACTGATGCAGCAATGAATATTTAACTATTACTTCAAGGAGTGGAAGTTAAAGATGGACTATTGGAAGATAACAAGAAAGGTGAAACTTATATGAAGATCAGAAGATTGGATTATAGAAATTAAAGAGTATATGACAAAGAAAAGTTCCTGTGTATTATATGAAGGACTAACATTTAAAGTTAATTATTGTATTTAAAGTTCAAAGATAGATTGGAGGACATCTATTGTATTTTCTATGTTTCCTTTGTTTATTATTTTTTGACTTCACTTTTTCTTTACTTTTTTCTTACTTTGTATTTCTATTTCTTTTTTCTGTTTCAACTTTCAATATGTATTTTAAAACTCAATAAAATTTATGAAAAAAAAAAAAAAGAGAAAGAAATCAGGCAAGAAAATGGCCAGAAGGAAATATCTCACCTTCTCTTGAAAGGTTAGAACTGGGGAGCATCCAGTGAAGCTGAATAATGGAAAAATCAGGACAGAGAAAAGGTAGTACTTCACAAAACACAAAATATAGAATTTTCAACCAAAACATGTTATGATGGCCATAAACCTGGACAGCTTTAGAAGGGGATTAGATAGATTTATGGTGAAGACTATCAAGAGCTATTGAGATGAAATAGGATTATATTGCCCCAGGTTTAGAGAAAATACATCTCTCAGTACTAGTTGCTAAGAATCCAGTTATTTGCTCAATGTCCATCTTGTGGGGATCCCATACTGTATCTGATTGGTCACAGGATGCTAGAGAAGACTAGATCAGGAATGACTCTTCTGTTTTTATATTTCACTGAAGAGAAAGTCTCCAAATCACATTTGAATTTGGTTTTCACTGAATTTCAGCATCTGCTGCACTGCATCAGTTATTATAGTTAAGAGAATTGTGTAACCAAGCTGGAAAAATATTAGAAAAATAGAGAAGAGCAATAATTTTATCTGTTCATTATGAGATAAGAGGGTATCTGACTGTAGACCCTGAAGAAATCAATGGAAACCAGCTCAAGCTTTGAAAGAATGAATGAGGAAAGGACAGTCTGCCAGATAGTCCCACCCTTACAGGACTGTGAATGCCTTGGTGGAGTTGTCTGAAGACTGGATTGTGAAAGCTACAAAATGTGCCCACTTCAGCAGTTTGTTTGTACTGATATTTCTAGCACGGTCCTCTCTTAGCTCTTTCAGCCTCAGCTATGTAGTCTACTGCATTTGCTATTAGTTGTTAGAAACACATTAGCATATACAAGCCAATCTACAGCAAGAGTCTGAGTGTGTCCCCAGCATTCACTGTAAGAACATCCCAGATATATGGTGCAGATTTTTTTTAATTGGGCCAAATATCCACTGTAGTAATATCTACTCTGGCATTAATGTCTAGATAATCACTTCTTCATTATTAATAGCTTGCATAATTCACCAGATGAATCATAACTTAATGCAATTTAAGTTATGGGTGATTTAAACCAAAATAAAGAGCATCTCCAGAGTCTCAGAGTTTCTCTCTTGTTCACTTGCTTCTTTCTCACCAAATCTACTTTTCCAGGAATAGAAATTTGAGTTGAAGAAAAGGATTGAAAGGGAATCCAGCTCTAAGCATGCAGATAAGAACTTGCCAAAAGAAATAACAATCACTTGACTCGTTAAAGGTAAAAATTTCATTTATGTTAAATGAGAAGTACTTTGATTCAATCTGAATTGTGAGCCCTATACATTTAATTGGGTCAGAGCCACATGACTCTGGAGGGCTTTTGAGGATGCTTTGTAGGGAGCATTTAATAGAATAATTGAATTATCATTATGCTGTACATCTAAGAAGAATGTTCTCCTGAGCATGCTTTCTAAGTGGACATATGAGTTGCCAGCAATGTTGCAGTGATTTCAACAGGGTTCATGTTTTCAAGATGTAAAGTCAACTATGGTATTATATATTTAAATGATCACCTTTGTATGGGGCTGGTCCTCTTATTGAGCAATGAGGTAGCTAATTTTTGAATAAAGCTTTAGTACTGCATTTTTACTAGTTCGGAGGTTCAAATCCCTAGTCCCACGTGATGGAGTGAGGTCCCGCACTTGCCCCAGCTCTTGCCAACCTAGCAATTCGAAAGCATGCAAGTAGATGAATAGGTACCACTTCGGTGGGAAGGTAACAGCGTTCCGCGTGCGTCATGCCGGCCACATGACCGTGGAAGTGTCTTCGGACAACGCTGGCTCTTCGGCTAACAAACGGAGATGAGCACCGGCCCCTAGAGTCGGACACGACTGCACAAATGTGCGGGGGGAACCTTTACCTTTTTTAAGGAGAAAAGTGTGAAATACATAATTTTCTCCCTTAGGTGTGAAATCAACTTGGCAGGCCTTTGTTATTACATACTTTGATTGGGAGATTAGCAGTTATGCTCTGCTTCTGACAGCAAAGTATCTTGTGCCATCCTTGCTTTTGTATCTCAGTCTTTCTCCATATTTACACCCAATGGGCAGCTTTAGCAGAATGTGTATTTAATTTGGATCAGAAGTGGTTGAAAATTATATCCAATGAGTGTATGTCCATGGCTCCATATCAAGCTGGAAGGTGGTAAAGCGGTGGACTGCAGGGCTCCATCCTAGCCTCCCTGTTGTTCAAGATATTTGTAAATGACTTGGATGAGGGGCTATAAAATGTAATTATCCAACTTGCAGATGACACAAAGACATGGGGGATAGCGAAACACCCTAGAGGGTAGTATCAAGATTCTGAAGGATCATAACAAGCTGGAACAATGGATAGAAACCAGCAAGATGAATTTCAACAGGGATAAATATAAGTCTTACATTTGGGAAGGAAAAATCAAAAGCATGAAATAGGATATGGGGGGAACCATCCTGGAGAACAGTTCATGTGCAAAAGATCTGGGAGATGTTAATGGATCACAAATGGAACATGAGGCAACAGTGTGATGCAGCTATGAAAAAGCAAATGCAGTCCTAGACTCATCAGTAGAAGTCTACTGTTGAGATCAAGAGAAGTCATTGTTCCTCTCCATTTCTATGTTGTTCAGACCACGCCTGGAATATTGCAACTAGTTCTAGGTATCATATTTAAAGAAAGCCACTGACATACTGGAGCATGTTCAGAGTAGACTAACCAAGATTATAAAGGGCCTGGGAGGAAAAACCTATGAGGAACTATTAGGTTCACTAGACATGTTAAGCCAGGAGAAGAAAAGACTGCAGGGGGATATGGCTGTCTTCAGATATCTAAAGAACAGTTATGCAGAAGATGTTCCAGGTTGTTCCAGAACACAGGACAAGGAACAATGGAACAATTACAAGGATGCAGATTTCAGTTAATCATCAGGAAAACCATAAGAGCTATTCAACAATGGAACAGACTGCCTCAGGAAGTGGTGGTCTTCTTCACTGGAGGTGTTGAAACAGAAACTGGATGGCCATCTGTCAAGGCTGCTATAGTAGTGGATTCTTGCACTGGGCAGGGGTTTGGACTAGATGATCTCCAAGTTCCCTTCCAATCTTACTATATATTATCATTTCTCAAGGATTGGAAGGGTGTGGACATGCTGGCTGGAGAATTCTGGGAGTTGAAGTCCACACATCTTCAAGCTGCCAAGGTTGAGAATGCTGTCCTAGACTATGTGGGGTTCCACTGACCAGCTGTTCAGGAGGGAGGGAGAAGCTAAATTTACTGCTGCCTCCAAAAGCAGCTTCCTTGGCAAGGAATGACTACTTGCATGTACTCCTTTGGATTAAGACAGGGGTGTGTGACTTCAGATCGTCTCATCTGGCTGATTAGGTTACAGAAGGATAAAAGCAAATGGAAGAAAATGAGGTGAAAGGCAAAAATGGGAGGAAATGGAAGGAAAGATAAAAGCAAATGGAACAAAAAGGATGACTTAATAGAAAACAAGAAAAAAGGTCCCTGTTGGTACTGTCTTGCTCTTCTTTGATACATGCCCATACCAAATAAGCATCCTAATATTAAAGTAAAGATTGGCTAAAGTTTGTGCTGGAAAAGCCCATTCCCTGCACTCTCCCGTCTTGCAAAAGGTGACAACTCCCCACATGCCACATGCCTTATAAATGACCCTTGTGTTGCAGCTCAGTCTCCTTCCCCAGGGCTTATAGGTTTAACTTGTTAGCTTCTGCATACACACGATCCCTATTTTTGTATTTGTTTTGGAAAGGGAAACAGCAATTTCAGAATGCGACATGCTGGAACATTACCAGAAATAAATTTCCATCTTTTCCACATCTCATTTCAACTGGAAGCCAACCCTGTTGCATTCCTCTTAGTTGAAATCCTCTTCAATACTGATTCATGGCTTGGATGCCCAATGCAGTCTTTTTTATTAGGGTTATCCAGGCAGATTTTAAAGTCAGCAGAATAGGATACAGTTTTACTAACATCAGATGGAGACTGCATAGCTTGGCCGCCAGCCCCCTATGGGGAAATGGTGGCCTTGGCCAAAGTGTCAGCAGGCATGGGTGTGGTCATTTGTGGGACTCTGTTGGCATCTGGAGGTGCTGCCTCAGTAATAGTGGATGTGAGTCCTTACTTGTGTGGCTGGGATGGGGGCAGGGGCAGTTGGGTCTGTTGCTTGTGTACTGTTGCCCCAGCTGTATGGATTCACCCCTGCCAGGGCTGCTTGACCTGATTGCTGGGCTGGTGAGTAGTGGTGGGGGACTTCAACGGGCCTTCCCCTGCTCCTGCTCCCGGGAGCTCCTTCCTTTGCAACCAGCTCCCGGGAGCAGCCCAGGAGTTCATGGCCACCATGAGAACCATGGATCTGGCCCAATTTATTGAGGGCCCAATGCTCACATGAAAGGTCACACATTAGATCTGGTCTTTTTCTTGGGTCAGACATGACATGATCTAAAAGTGGGAGGCAATGAACTTTGCCCTTCCTCTTATTGCTTCCCACAACTACCCTGAGAGGTAGATAGGATTGAGAGTGCGTGACTGGCCCAAAGTCACTCAGTCAGCTTTCATGGCTGAGGGTGGTCTAGTACCTGAGTCTCCCTATTCCTAGCCCAACACCTTAAGCATTACCCCACGCTGACTTTCACATGCCTTCAAAATATATTCTCGAGTATTCCCCAGTCATCCAAAGCATATTCAGTGGTTCACAAAGTATTCATAGTATGAAGGAGGCAAGTGGGAACTTCAATTGTGCAACATTAGATACCATCTGTTTTCCCAGTGCCAGTAATTGTTATTGTTATTTATATATAGTCTACCAGATAGTTTTTACTGGATTTGTTACTTTTGACTATTGGATCCTTCCCAAGGATCTAGGATCATTAAGGATATTGTCATAATCAATGCACTGTTCCAAGTAATGTAACTTTTTGTAATTGAGATGCTGTCCAGCATCTTCATAAAGGTAAAGGTAAAGGTTTTCCCCTGCACAGTCGTGTCCGACTCTAGGGACCGGTGCTCATCTCCGTTTCTTAGCCAAAGAGCCAGCACTGTCTGAAGACGCTTCCGCAGTCATGTGACCGGCATGACGTGCGCGGAACGCTGTTACCATCCCACCAAAGTGGTACCTATTTATCTACTTGCATTTGCATGCTTTCGAATTGCTAGGTTGGCAAGAGCTGGGACAAGTGCAGGAGCTCACTCCGTCATGCGGCGCTCGAACCGCTGACCTTCCGATTGACAAGCCTGGCGTCTTAACCACTGAGCCATCGTGCACCTCATCTTCATATTTCCCTATTTTTCTAGTTCTTTCTCAATTACTCTTCTATCTCCAGCTCCTGCAATGTCAATTATACATACTGTACTTGTTTCTTTGTAACTACAGTAGAGTCATATCTGGCTTATTATGGGGTAAATGTTTATCAGTTTGTATTTGGAAGTCCTAAAAACCTTAATATCTTTGTTCCCAACCACTTTTTAATATTGTTATTCCACCAATTTTTGGTTGCTGGTAAATTGTTATTGTTATTGTTATTTTTGTTGTTGTTGTTATTATTTCTGTTAAAGAATGGCATATAAACTTATAAAATACAGCAATCATGAAATAACAGAGGGACATTTTTTGTGTGTGTTTTCAAAACACTCCAAGCAGGAAAAGAGTTGAAATGGTGAACAAGAAGGATGGTGTAGGCTATTTTTTTAAATAGGAAAAGCTTATGTTCTCATAACAATTCCTGATCTGCCTCCTGCTCTTTGTAGTTTTTTTTCTTACTAGTAATAACACAATATTTGAGGCACCTTATCCAGAATAGAAGAGACATGTACACAGTACTGCAAATCTTGGAAGCAGTGGCTGTTTCTAAAGGAGGCAAAGGAGTAAATACACTGTTCTCAGGGAACTGTGCCTGTGTTTGCTGTGGGGCAATGTCTTTGACAGTGAAAAATAATGCTCTTGGTTGCTACTTCTCAGGCTTTTTATTTCTCTGGAAATGACATGGAATTGATACTTTCAAGTCAGCTCTCAAAAAAGTAGGAATGCACTTTATGTTTGTAATTGCAAAAGACATCTTTTGAAGTGGGCAATGAGCTATTGCAGAGCAAAGTGATGCCTGGGTCCTGGGATAAAGAGCTGGCAAAATGTGTGCCGCTAGCTGGCAGATCCCAGACAAAAAACATCTGTTAAGGCTTCAAGTGATTGATAAGTGCTACCCTGATGATGGGTTCCTAACTTCACGGGCATCTGCACAGGCTCTTCTTGCTGATTCTTTCAGCCTAAAGGAAGAGAAGAGCAGAAGTCAAGTGTGCTTAAGCATGTATTGTAGGGGAGCAAGTCTGTGCTAATGCAGAAAAACAAAAGCAATTGTTATCAAATGTCTACCTTTTTAAATCCTTCCTTGATTTTACTTGATTAATCTAGGAGTGCTGGAAACTTCTCCCAAGAACAGCATTTGGAGCTTTGAAAAGTCTCCCTCAAAGGAGAATCCACTATTTAATGTCTCCCTCTCCTTCCTCCCACTCCAAAGTTCTTTTGTGGCTGAGTCAAAACCTGAGCCAGAGAAGATGCTCGAGGGATAATGGTGGTCAAAAGTGCTTCTAGCCAGCCCTTTGCCTCCCCCTTCTCTAAGGCCATTTCCCCACTGGCAACTTATACTATCTTCTAGAGTGATCCAACCATCATTGTGCTAAAATAACAGTAATGAGGACAGACTTTGTATCACTTCAACCAAGGCTGGGTGTTTTTCTACACGGCACTAGTGGGGAAATTGCCCTAGTGGAAAGGAACTGGTGTGAGGATATAAACCATGGCAATTACAGCAGTTCAAGAAAGAACCTCATGGCATGGGGCTGGGATATCTGAGGGATTGTCTCTATCCATCCCAACAGGTCCAGCAGGAGGGGCATGCTCCGGTCCATTCTACTAAAGAAAGTCACCTAGTGAGTGTTGGAATCCAGCAAATCAAGCATGCCTCATTAGCATATGGGTGATTGCTCTAGGAGGCAAACTCTGTGCTTCCAGAGGAAGCTGCTTGTTGCCCCTCCTACTTCCTCTCTCTCTCTGATTCTTCTACCGATGGGGTAGGATGCACATGCCTTAGCTCCTCCATGGAGAGGCCATGCCTAAGCCTCAAGCCCCTTGCCTAAGCCTCAAGCCTCAAGAACCTGAATCTCTCTAACGTACTCACAGGCTGTGTTTTTAAACAATATTCCTTTTTCTATGCACGAGTTTACACAAGGTTAAGCTCTGCTCCATTTACTGGTTCTAACAGGCCACTGAATGATCTTCAGTGAGACCCAGGAAGGGTGCCTTTTCTGTTACTGCCCCTGCACTTCGGAATTCCATCCCACCTGAGATTAGATTGATCCTGACCCTCCTGGTCTTTCAGAAAGCCCTTACGACCTGGCTGTTCTCTCAAGCATGGGAGTCAGGGGGTTAGTTGAGCCTGTGAGGTATTGCTAAATTATTATGGATGGGTATTTCCTTGGTTGACATTACAGGTAGTCCTTGCTGAATTATGCTAATTGAGACTAGAAACTCCATTGTTAAGCAATACGGTCATAAGTCGAAAAACCACGTGATCACATCACTTAGCAACAGCAGTTCTAGCAATCCCAGTTGCCATTGTTAAGCAAGGACCACATGTGACCGCAACTTGCGACTTCCTGCCAGCTACGCCATTGACTTTGCTTGTTGGAAGCTGGTAGAGTAGGTTGAAAATCACTATCATGTGACTGCAGGACGCTGCAATGTTGTAATTGAGAGCCGGGTGCCAAGCACCCAGATCACAATCTCATGACCGCAGAGATGCTGCAATGGCCATAAGTACGAGGACAGGTCATAACTACCACTCATTCAGTGCTGTTGGAAGTTTGAACAGTCACTGAATGAGTGGTCATTAAATGAGGACCACCTGCACCATCATCATCATTATTATTATTATTATTATTATTATTATTATTATTATTATTATCTATGTTCATTGCCCAGAGTCGCTTTGGCAAGATGGTGGCCATATAAATTGAAATAAATAAACAAACAAACTATATCTTCCAGGATATGAGGAATCATCACAACATTAAATGGGCTTTTGGCTATTGCTACTCACATCTTTTCTGATGCTACAGGTCACATCTTCCCATTATAAGGAAAAGAAGGGAAAGAAAGTGGGGGGGGGGTAAGGAAGAGGAATGTGTTTCTGGGCTGGTTGGCTGATGGGAAGGGGGTCTTTGTATGAGCATTTTATTCCCTTTACCACAAGCATCAGCCCCTTTACATGTACAGTCCATATGTGACATGAAGGAGAGAATAAGGTTATAAAGTATTAGGTCAATTCTTGACCATCTTTTTGAAAGAAATAATAAATTATAAAGCACCTTTTCAGAAATGACATAAAAGCATATAGTATTGTACATATTTAAGAAAGGTATATAGATAAAAGTAATATGTGCAGAGGCAGTTATATTTGGAAGATTATGATTTAAAGCTCTCCTAAATTATGACACTGCCAATGCCTATTCCTGAAACCAAAGAAAAGCAATATTGTATTCCATATGCAAGGAGGATGCATATTGTATAAAATACAGATTGGTAGAAATGAGGGACATTGCTTTTCTATGAAATCATGTGAGTTGAAAACTGTTGTCCAGATCCTGCATGTGGAAGCAATTTTATTTGTTAAAAAAGAAAGGATGAAGATATGCCTCTGGATATGCATTTATTTCACACTAGGGGTATAAAGATTTATCTTGTGTGACTGGGCAGATGTTTTGCATTTTTAAATTAAAAGTGAATTGCCAGTCTCCCAAACAGAATTTGGCAACTTTTTTATGTGAATCTACTCCAAGTTCTTGCAAGATCTCATGGGAGAAAGTTGTAGTCTTGTGAGACCTGACGTGAGATATCTGCGCTCTTGTGCAAGATCACTGAAATGTCAGTAATTTGGGGGTGTAGTGAGATTTTGACATTCAAAAGTATTTTAAAAGTTAATGTTTTGAGTTTGCTACTGGCATTTTAAAAAGTGTCAGCCTAGTGACCAAGGGTTACATATTTTGGCCTTCAAAATTGATTTACTTTTACCTCTTCCATCATGAAGAAACACCCCCACCCCCACACACATTCAACTGATGGAAAATGCAGGTAAAAGATCTCCAAAAAGGGTGGACTGATATCCAGCTAGCTCTGAGGAGCCTCCTATCCCAGATCCTGAGTTTCTGGCACCCTCAGGTATTTTCTTGGCCTTGCACAAAAGATATGATACTTGCTCTGGGTCCACTGCACCTCTTTTAGATTTAGACGTTTGGATTCCCTGCAACGCTGTGGAGCATCCAGCACAGCTTTTCAAATAATGGCCAGCCTTTCTGCAGAACCCCAACATAAAGTGGCTAAGGACCACTACTTGATGAGTACTTCAAGCCTGGCACTGGCGCTATGCAGATTCTGTTTGTTCAAAATGCATCCCCCATTAGAAATTAAAAGCATGTTAATTTATCTTTTCCTTATTAACATATTTGTGTTTTTCAGATTCTCTTCCAGAAATACTAAGGAGTAAAAAGACAATAGATTTTTGTGCTGCCTTTTTCTTATTCAGCAGTGGAGTTTAAAGGTTAAATCTCCAGTAGCAATTTGGCCCTCTTGAGAAAGTTAAGTTTTTCTTGCCATGCCCATGTAGTCTGCAATGGATAAATGGACAAAAAGCCCTTTTCCAACTCTACTTTGGTAACACAACATGTCAGTTATTGGTGAGTTTAGAATATAGATGACTGATTTGGTCTGGAAGGGAACTTTGCCTCTGACAGTTTTGGAGAACGGAGTGAAAGGGACCATGGTTGCAATCAGTGAAATGTTTTCAAGCTCAAAATGTTCTGACTCAGAACGGCCATTCTAATATTCCAAATGCGAAGCAAAATGTCTCTCTGTTGTGGGTTCTGAGCTTGGAACAAAGGCTGACCTTAGAGCCATACTGGCTATTCAAAGTGACATCATTTTGAGTGCTGTCCAGCCGAAATAAATTCTTCTCCAAGTTGTTTTTGAATCAAATATTTAGTATCTTTTTTGCAAATATGAGTCTCTTGTAGGCAAATTATGTCCAATTTCAATTTTTTCAAAAAATGAAAAGTCTTTCTTCTTTTCTGTGGGGAATTATCCCCATTAATATTCCATGTCAGATATTTAAATTCCATAATTGTTTTAATTTAAAGTCCCTTTTTCAAGTCCACGCCTGTAGCTCCCTTCTCGGATAAGTCTTCAGTCATCTCTTTGTCGGTCGATGTCTCTCCTCCTTCTGCCAAATCTCCAGTTGGTATGCCCATTTCTTTCTTATATTTCTCTAAAAATGCTTTTGCTTTTAAAATGGAAGTTATTCTGAATCTCTGCCCTTTGAACATAAACGATACGCCTTCTAACTTCTCCCATCTAAATGTAATACTATGTTGCTTTAATTTATCTATGAGGAAGAAATAGTCTTGTCTTTTCCTTAGTATTCTCAAAGGGATTTCTTTTAACACAATTGATTGGACTGTTGTTTTCTGATTTTCCCCAACTTTTTCCAGCCTAACAGGATGGCAGCAGGCACCAGTCCTGTCCTTGTTGTTCCTGGTTTAGACTGGATGGAGCAACATGAGAATAGAGGGTTGAGAGGAACGCAGCAGTTATCCACAAAGTCCAATGCACCTGAAGGGCACCAGGTTAGAGAACGAAATCCTAGGCTACGATTCCAGCTGAATACAGTTGTGTCCCCACTCCAAACCAGTTGTAATAGACAGAGGGAGACAGAGAGGCAGAGATCAATCCCATTCCTTATACCTTCCTGTCCTCCACTGTCTCCCTGAGTTTACTCAAATTCATGTTCATTACATCGGTGATGCTATCTAACCATCTCATCCTCTGCCGTCCCCTTCTCCTTTTGCCTTCAGTCTTTCCCAGCATCAGGGTCTTTTCCAATGAGTCCTCTCTTCACATTAGGTGGCCAAAGTATTTGAGCTTCATCTTCAGTATCTGTCCTTCCAATAAGCAGTCAGGGTTGATTTCCTTTAGGATTGACTGATTTGACCTCCTTGCAGTCCAAGGGACTCTTAAGAGTCTTCTCCAGCACCACAGTTCGAAAGCATCAATTCTTCAGCGCTCAGCCTTCCTTATGGTCCAACTCTCACAGCCATACATTACTACTGGGAAAACCATAGCTTTAGTTATACGGTCTTTTGTCGGCAAGGTGATGTCTCTGCTTTTTAATATGCTGTCTAGGTTTGCCATAGCTTTCCTCCCAAGGAGCAAGCGTCTTTTAATTTCATGGCTGCAGTCACCGTCTGCGGTGATCTTGGAGCCCAAGAAAATAATAACTCGGTCAATCAATCAAGCAGCAAACAACAACCCAATCAAGGAACTACCAAGGAGAGTACAACATCCCCTCCAACACAGGCAGGACAAGCCAGGGTATATAAACAGAGAGCAAGTCCTACTCCCTTTTTGCACTGAAGATGTTGCCTAGCCTGGCAATGAAACGTCTGCAAGAAAACAACAAGGCTCAGAGAGCACCAAGAACTCCACAAAATAAAATCTGTCACTGCTTCCATTTCTTCCCCTTCTATTTGCCAGGAAGTGATGGGACCAGATGCCATGATCTTAGTTTTTTTAATGTTGAGTTTCAAGCCAGCTTTTGCACTCTCCTCTTTCACTCTCATCAAGAGGCTCTTTAGTTCCTCTTCACTTTCTGCCATTAGGGTGGTATCGTCTGCATATCTGAGGTTGTTGATATTTCTCCTGGCAATCTTAACTCCAGCTTGTGATTCATCCAGCCCGGCATTTCTCATGATGTACTCTGCATATAAGTTAAATAAGCAGGGTGATAATATACAGCCTTGTCATACTCCTTTCCCAATTTTGAACCAATCGGTTGTTCCATGTCCGGTTCTAACTGTTGCTTCTTGACCCGCATACAGGTTTATCAGGAGACAGGTAAGGTGGTCTGGTACTCCCATCTTATTTAAGAATTTGCCACAGTTTGTTGTGTGTATAGATGTCTATATACAGTACATTAATTTTAGGAGCTGTCCAGGCCCTGGCACTTAGTGGTTAGCTACAGCTAACTTCATCAAATGCACAGATAGCTAATGTAATGTGGGATTTAAATTGGGATGAGGCAGGGCAAGGGGAAGGGAAGGGATGACAGGCTGGTTATGCAGATGCAGACTACCTGTGAGACAGATAACAAGTACCTCATCAATCTTCAATTGTAATGTGTTTAAAAAAATCCTTGTGTTTGTTGAGAACTTCTAAGATTGCCTGAAACCTTTTGGTATATGTGAGTTCAGAAATTTCTTGCTTGATTGTGCTGGATAAGTTTCTTTTTTTCCAAATGGCTACTTTGAGAACTGTAAAGGAGTGTCTTGGGAGGTTGCAATGCACTATTACACTGTCCTTGTTTTGAGTCCTGATGTCAAACTTGTGTACACTAATTCTTTTGCGCAGTTTGGCCTATTTGCCCTGCATAGAATCCAGAGGGGCATTGCTGTCAGACTGTGGCATACTTGGAACTCTTGAAGGATAAGTAGGATGTCAATGAAGAAAAGATAAATTAAACTGTCTAAATATCTGACTTCTGCACACAGAAAAGGCAGGCTATCATCTTGCTTCCCATCAGCTTTTGTCCCATGTGTCTGTGAAAGTTGCGTGTCTAGATATATGCTCTTCTGGAAGTTGCTTCATTGAGAGGTGAACAGCTGATTGCATGATAGCCTGGACAAAAATACCCCTGGGTTAAAATAAGGTTGTTTTGTAGGGTTTTAGGAAACTATGCAGTCCAGTTTAGATATGACAGTTATTTGGATTGCTGGAGGGTTTATTGAGGCAGTGTTGCTGTGGGCGGGTAGGCAAGGAAAAATGGGGATTAAAATATACTGTTTCCTGTATTCCAGACTTCAACTTAATTTTAGTATATTTATCCCTGATGGGTAAATATAGCTCTAGCAAAATTCTTTGTGCTTATTATTATCATCAATGCATATTTAGCTGCAGCTTGATATTAGTTGATTGACTAAGTTCCTCAGTGAAGTCCTTTTAGAAGGTCAGTGAGTCTTATGGTAATGTTGGAGGATATAATCAAAGTTAAATTATTCTTTGTTTCTTCTGGAAGATCCAAAGTGATTTGTCAAAATTTACTTCTGTGATGTTGCCGTTCTTAAAGCCCTGAACAGCTACTTTGCTGTAAGAAATGTAGCTTTTCTGGCACACAAGTACTGTACTCATGCATATGTAAATAAATAAATGTGCAATTTATTTATTTTTAAGATTTATAAAGCCACCCAGCTCAAATAATATGACTCTGGGCAGCAGACAGCATAAAAAACAGACAATACATTAAAAAAAAGAAAAAACCCCACCATATTACAGTAAGCAATACAATATGGTAAATACAAAATATAAAATGGCGACCAAGCACCTAACAAAACAGCCACAAGGGGACTCTCACTCAACTGGCCCCTAATGCCTGGGAGAAGAGCCAGGTCTTAACGGCTTTCCTAAAGGCGAGCAGAGTTGGGGCCTGTTATATATCAGGGGCGGAGGGGGGGGGCAGATCCACTAAAGAGTGCTTGTGATAGTAACTGAAGTGACCCAGCATACTGACTAAGCTAAATTAGTCTATGTAGTAGGAAATTCATAGTTCAGCACCCTAAGGGAGCTCAGCCACTGTCTGTTAGGTGAAGCAGGGGAGTGTATTAAGCCATTTTATGGTATGTTTGGACATGGCAATTGTGTCTTGTTAGCCCAGTTATAGGTTATTGTGTTGTGTGAATTCAGCAGTGGGGTATATGTATAGAACTATAGCCATAGAGTCAAACTTCCACAACAGGAATAGACATAGCTAAGGCTCTCACTTCATTTGAGTACATTGGGGTGAAGCCCAGTCATTTTTTTTCCCTGATGTCTCGGCAACTGCCTGGACTAGTCCCTGCAGTTTTCTTGGCAAGATTTCAGAAGTGGTTTGCCATTGCCTCCTTCCTAGGGCTGAGAGAGAGTGACTGGCCCAAGGTCACCTGGCGGCTTTCATGCCTAAGGCGGGACTAGAACTCACAGACTCCTGGTTTCCCATTGGCTCCTTCCTAGGGCTGAGAGAGAGTGTGACTGGCCCAAGGTCACCCAGCCAGCTTTCACGCCTAAGGTGGCACTAGAACTCACAGCCTCCTGGCTTCCAACCTGTTGCCTTAACCCAGTCATGGGCTTTGCTAAAACAGGGCTGGGAGAACCTGGAAGCCACATTCAGCAGGCTAAGGGCTGCACTCCAAAGCTGGAGTTGGCTGGAGAAAAGCAGGAAGAGCAAAATGAAAAGTGAGGGGGGGGGGAAAGGTGGGGAGAATATAAATAAGGAATTCAATAAATATATGGATAAATTAAAAGCAGCAGTTAGCCAGATGCCTTCAAAAGGTCTGGCAGAAGGGAAGGAAAATCTTAACAGGGAGGACAACATACTGCTTCTGCCATGATTGCCCAATTCATATTCTTACTATAATTCAAATCAAAGATGATTGTTCCTGATCAGCTATATATGCATTACACACACACACACACACACACACACACACACCATTTTGTCAACATGCAGGGCACTTGAAAATAAGAAATAAGTGTACTTTAAAAGATAAAAGGATCAGTTCCAAAATAAAATTTTACTAATAACGTTCATTCTTTAGTCTTAAATGCATACCATCCTAGATATTTTTCATTTGTCAATTTCTCTTCCCCCCCCCCCATTAGCCATTCAGAAGACTGGAAATTATCTCTAAACAGTTTGCTACTGTTGCATTTTGTTGGCAAATAGTAAAGACATCCCCAAAAAACCTGTTGGAGGGCCCACATTGCCCAACGTCAAGGCAATCAGAAACAGCATCTGCTGATGAGGGAGTGACTCACACACACACATGCACACACACATACCATTGTGACTTTCCACAGGCTCTCAAAAGCTGCTTTTGGAGCAGATTTTGAAGATTCAAAAGGGTCTGCAGTGGGGAGGTGAGTCATGCACTGTTTCATTTCTTCTTAATCATCTCTGGGACATGAAAATGTTTTGTTATCCAAAATAGTCAACATATTATTAGATATTGGTAGTAGATATACTGTAGAACTGAATCAGCAAAACAGAATTCCCAAACTCAGTTTACTACTATATCAGAACTGCAATATAGTTATACGTGCAAAAACACTGCAATTTTTGCAGTAGATGTACATTCAAAGGAGAATGCGGTGAGTTAAGAACTAGCTGATACAATCTGCTCCATTCTTGCTGGTGTAATATTCTCTTGTCAACTGATTTCAGGATGGTTGGCCTATTCCATCATCAGTTGAGCAGTCTTTCCCAGCCTGGTACTCTCCAAATGTGTGGGAGAGACTGCTGTTCCCAGTTGCAGGGGCAACAAACACATCAGGAGGGAATCCAGTTGAGGAGGCTGCCCTGGAAGAGCAGAGGGATGGCCATTCCTCTTTAGTAAAAGCCACCAAGTTATGGTCAGCAAATCACCCCTGTTGGTCATTCTCTCTTGGTGTCTTATGGGCAACTGAATTGCACTGTATGTGATAGCCTTGGAGAACAAGACATACCCATTGTTCAGAACATCGAATAGTCTCTTTTCACTTTTGTGACTTACATTTCTACTAGGAGTCTAGTAAACCCTCATGTAAGCACTATAGAACTTTATACTATCATAGAACATGTCATATAAAATTAGAATGCAGACATATTTTTCAATATGCAGAAGAGCAAATTAATCAAGAACTTAGTGTCAGAAGACCAGTGGAGATGGACATTAAATATCAGATCCAGAGCAATCAAGCATATATCTTTGCTCAAGAAAGCCTTTTGGTTTAATCAAGACTCAACTAGAATATAGAATATTATTCCTCCCAACCAAGAGAATCCAATGGCAAGTCTGAGGGGTTCATATCAGTGGTGTGCAATCTAACGTGTGCAAAAATCAACTACAAGAATCCCTGGAACAGAGCCCTTTCCCAACCCAGGCACTGTCTGTACTTCACAATGAAGCTGCCATCAGCATCTCAGTAGCTCACCCTATGGAGAAGCTGGTCACTGATGCCAACAGCTGCTGACAGTGTCTCACAAAGTCTCTTAAATTATTAGCAATGAAAAATAATAATTGCAACACTAATTTAAAAATATATATCCCAAACTGCTCCCATGATGGCTACCTTTCCATCAGCAGGCAATTGTTAGCATAAACAAGAAGTGTTTGTTGATCATCTGACAAAGCAAATACCTCCAAGGTTAGGTAGGTTATGCAATGTATTTCTGAAGATATCTGTATTTTGTTATCAACCCAGATTGCTGACATCGCACCTGTTGTTTCCAAAAAGTCGTAGAGGAAATCCTATAATATTCTCGGCTATTATATTACAAACCTTGAGGTATGTAAGACCTCCATAAAGCCCCAATGACAGATTGTTGAGTTAAAAATAGACTCAAAACCCACATAACCTGACTAACTTGTAAGTTGCAAATGGAAGACATTTATGAAGTGCACGGCAGTGATTGGTGTGACTGATATGGATGTCTGGCTGACCTTGCCTACTCAGCTGCAGCTTGCTTTCAAGGAGTCAGCAAGAAAAACAAACAAACCAGTAGGGATCTAAAACCAGAAATATTGTTTTACTAAGTGCACGTCCTCATGGGTGCTCCTGAGCTGATGCTTCAGTAAAGATACTGAGAGACAGCACTAAAGACAAGTCTTCGCTTTGTTGCCTAGGGATTGTTATAGATGTTTTGGTCAAATGAAACCAGATCCCATGATCCCCAAGTCTGTTGTGTAAGCTGGTAGAAAACCATGACCTTGTTTCTTTGTATGGAGCATCAGACAAATTAAATTAGTTCACCTGAGGAGCACATTCTGCCAAAGTTTTCCACTTTTGCCATGAGTATAGAGCGTTTGCTCAGCTGCTAGCATTGACTAAAAATGCTTCCTGTGTAGGCTCTCCACATGCAGCATTAGCCACAGCCCTGTATTCCCATGTCCCTTGTGGGACTTCTGTAGTCCTTCTGCAATTGCACTGAACTTCTGGCTCAGCTGTGCTACAGGATAAAATGTTGTGAGAACAGTTCTGCTGCATTCACTCCTGAGCTACAGAGCAGACAGTTTCCTACTGACAAGAATTCTCACCTTGTTCTTCCTCCTAGATTCTCCGCTCATCATCCTTCTTGCTGAAGTCAAGGTGGCATGGTTCATTGGGTTTCATTTAACTGCTGAAGGAGCTATATCTTGAAAACATATTTTGGGGGTTTGTGGATAAAAGGGGTCACTATGTATAAGTGCTCCGAGATGCATTTATATCTCATGGTCTTTTTCAATGACCCTTGCTAGTGATGATGGAGCATCACGATTTCAGTGGTTGCAGCAGAGAAGAAGTTAAGATAAGCTTAACCCCTCACAGAATATTTATTGCTACTTGTATTATATGTTCTATATGAAGCTTTCCCAATCTGGTGCTCTCCAGATGTATTCGGTGAATCAGTGTGCATAAAGGTTAAGGTGTTGAAGGACTGGGGAGGTCCAGATTCAAGCCCCTACATCAGAGCTTTCCAAACTTTTCATGTTGGTGACACACTTTTTAGACATGCATCATTTTGTGACACACTCTTACAGCAGGGCACAAGGCAGGCACTAGGACCTGCGCAGAATCCTGGCAGGGCAGGTTTGGAGGCAGCAGCAGCCGCGACACACCCAGACACTCCAGCCGACACACTAACGTGTCCTGACACACAGTTTGGAAAGCTCTGCCCTACATCATGAAGCTCACTGGGTGACTTTGAGCCAGTCACTTTGTCTCAGCCCAATCTACATCAGGGTTGTTCTTCTGGGGATAAAATCGCCAAGTAAGAAATCTTGAACATTTAGATAAATCTTTATAATTGAGGATATAAATGCAATTAACAGCAACAGCAAATATCTTGATTATCATAAATATTGCTCTCCCACTGAATTTTATGTGTTTTTTTTTTCTAAAAGGGTGAGTCAGAAGTAAAATCTTCTTTGACTCAAGCTCAGGTCCTATGGACTTCATGTCCATTTGTGTTCTACTATTTTCCAGGTGAGATTGTTGAACTGGTTTCCTATTGCATTCTTCTAGGAAGTTATATTTTCTATTTTTGCTTTTATTATTTGAATACAAAAAACAAACAGAAAGAAAAATAGTCTATCCTAGCTCCAGGTTTTTCTTAGGGTCTCCCATCCAAATCCTGCCCAACTTAGTTCTTCCGGATCAGCCAACGTCGAAACCCTATACTCTCGAGAGTATACCAGTCTATGAAATGTCCTCCCCGGAGAAATCTCTCTGCTGCCCACATTATGATTTTTGTAGACAAAGGTGAAAAGCATTTATCATTGATGTCAGTGTAGACAGGGATGCAGACACAGATGCAGACACAGGGCAATTCTGCATTGCAGCCTAAGCTGCTTGTCTTCCATGCTGCTCCCAACTATTTCTTAAGCCAACTTTAGACATTCCAATCCCAATTGCAGTGGGTTGGTAATGGGGCCAGGGTGACGCTTAGTCTGGACTAGGGCCACCACAAGACCTGACTGCTTGTTCTCCTGCTTCTTGCCTTTCCCATCCATGCAGAGAAGGCAAGCCATACTGTCTGGCTGCTGTGTGGACCAGTCTACAGTGCCTGACTTTTTCTTTTAGGTTTATTCCCTCCTCCCTAGACTCCGTGCCTTTCCTTTGCTTTCCCGAATGTTTGTTCATGGTCTGTACTGGTAATGGGCCAAGCAGAAAGTGCAGGTCTGCCCACATATACAGATGATATAGCTACAGAATGCTTTTAAATTATCCTGTTTTATTTTGCTCTGGATTTTACTTGAATGTTGTGTGTTATCCTGTGCTCTTTTTAAACTAGTGGCTGGTTTTATTTGGTTTTACTACATGCTATTTCCACCCTTTCTGCTTCTTCTGTATTTTATGTTTATAATTCACTTGTACATTGCTCATAGAACTCCAGCTATTGGGATTCTCAGAATAGAAATAAATAAAATGTTTACTTAATAAATAAACCAGCAAGCAAAGTATGCCTAAGGCAGACCTTGACCCAGTGTAGAAACTAAGCTAAAATGAAACCCTTTATTGTAGATTGTATTGTATATCACTTCTTCACATTATTATATACTTTTACCCATCTTCATGTTCATCATTCTGAATCTTTTTTTGACCTTGTGACACTGGTGATGCCTTCCTTTGCAGATTATACCTGTAGATACAAGGATAAAGAAGAATTGAGAATTATTTTCTAAGGCCATTCAAGGGATCTCTCCATGGATGGTCTCCTCCCTTAAGCTTTGATAATGGAGGCCATTAAATATAGGATGATAATCTTGCCAATTATTTTGCTTATAACCAATGAGATCTTCCGGGGACAAAATAAGCACATTACATTGCAGCAGAGAACAGCCTGAAACCCCGTCTACTGTGCAAAAAGAGTTCACCCCACTGAGTAATTTGGCAGAGTAGTCTAGGAAAGGTGTATTTTAATCCAGCAATATGAAAAGGACACACAATTGATTGTCAGAATTGTTCACACATTCTGGTGAGATGAGAAGTTAAACTCTGAATGTTTATGGCAGCAATTAAAAATAGGCTAGAAAAAAATAACAGAGCACCTGACATCATAATGGGCCTGCCTACTTCAAACAAAGCACAGTCACCATTTTGCTGTTTTAGCTATACACAAGATTATAGGAGGCATACTTTGTTCACAGTAATGAGGCAGAGAAAAAAGCTACCGATATTTGCAGCAAAAAAGAGGTTATTTTAAATTTAAATACTGTAAGTCAGGGGTCCCCAACCTGTGGGCCGCAGCCTGTTAGGAAGTGGGCCGCACAGCAGGAGGTGAGCGGTGGTGTCAGGAACGAGCCTGTCCCTGCCGCCATGAGTCGGAGGAAGAGCAGCTGGTAGCAGGAAGAAGCTGGGAAGGCGCAAAGACAGAGCCGGAGCCGGAGCAGCTGATTGGTGGGGACCCTGAAGGGGAAACACCTCCACCTATCAGCGTGTGGCAAAGAAGGGTGGAGAGGCGGTCTGAGGAGCGTGAGGCCTGATCAGCCCCCGCTTGCAAACCCTGCCCCCATCTGCACGATTGGCTCCCACCTGCAAACCCCGCCCCTGTCCGTGCGATTGGCTCCCACCTGCAAACACCCCCCCCCAGTCTACGTGATTGGCTCCCGCCTGCAAAACCCCCCTATCCGCGCGATTGGCTCCCGCCTGCAAAACCCCACCCCCCCGGTCCGTGGAAAAATTGTCTGTCACGGAACCAGTCCCTGGTGCCAAAAAGGTTGGGGACCCCTGCTGTAAGTGACCCTTTCATTTATCATCTTATTAATTTTCCAGTGCAAATCAAACAAGTTGTCATTCTACAGAAAACCATCACATATTTGTCATTTATAAGAGCTGTATTACCTATCTGAAGCCAGGGATTTTGATAATAGAGTCAATCTGATCTTCCAGTCCTCCCAGATCCCAGTTATCATTCTTGATCACAAGAACACCTTCTTCTGATTATGAACCATAGCCGTATTTTACTATGTCAAGCCACTTGCACAAGGTGCCATCACCCGCTCTGCCTGTATAGCAACAGATTTTGTGTAAAATCTGTCTTCAATTCCTTAAAAGTTTGTTTCTCTGTATGTAATTCTCAAGGTCCTTTTAAAGTCTTTCCAATTTCTGAACTTACCTTATTGCTGCAAAGCAATGTAGGGTGTTACCATTTCCCCCCATTATACAGCCCTCTATTACTTGTAGCTTTCCTAGCTTTCTACGTTCCCCCTTTCTTTCTTGGAATCTGGAAAGGCTGCAGACCAATGGAAAGCAATTGTAGAATGAAAGGCATGACACTTATACAAACTTCTCAACTACTTCTTGATGAAGAATGCAAGAACCCACGCCTCAGCCACATCACTTAACTTTTCTCCTTGGCATACAAACATCAAAAGCTTGATTTCTTTTCTCTCAAATTGAAGAGGAATTGCTATGAAAATTGCAATATTCAGCAGAGCAACTGGGGTTGTGACAGAAGTCTCCCCTTTGTGGTTCGGCAAGTCAGTGGCGGTTCTGACGAGTCTGCAGCAAGTCCTCAGTTGCATAACTGCTCTGTGTTGTCCTCATGCTCTGTTGTGGGGTGTTTTATGCAAAGCAGTCTTAAGGCTTGTGAGAAGGATACTTCCCAACTGTCTGCTTAAAATCAGCCAGCCACAACTGGTTTCTATCTACTGAGTTGTGCCTTGTTTGCATTCATCACAGAATGAAATGCCCTTTCCTCGGATATCTCTGGGAAGCCATCTATTCTCAACGGAGGACACAAGCATTTCGCAAATGATCCAGTGCTTGTGGAAAGCTTGTAACATCTCAATGGCCTTGTGGAAAGATATCCCTTGGTCTAATGCAGGGGTTAAAGTGTTTCTTGTAAAAGCCCATCTAATAGACCGAATGCAGTTTTCTAAGAAATCCTTGGGATTGCACAAAGGGGGGAAATAAACCATTAGACTCAAGCACGCCATATGATCTCACTTAGCAGTTGCCGTTCCATTAAACCCAGGAGGGTGGGGGTGGTACTTCTTTCTAGCCAGGGACTAAGCTAGATCTTTATTTACTTATTTGGCCTCCAGGAGCTGCAGGGAATGTAGCGCTGACACAAACAGGTCAGCAGCAGATGGGCGGCCAAAATGTTCAGTCTATTATCTTTTTTAAAAAAGAATAAAATGCGCATGTTAAGCTAGCAGAAGCTTAACTGACTTTTTAAAAATAAAGAAAAATCATGCTGCCCCAGTTCAGAATGGCAATACCTAAAGTTCCAGCGGTGGCACAAAATGACCCAGGGGAACCATACATGGCTTTAGGTTGCCTCACTGCTTTGCTTTAACCGGTGGGTGACGCTTCTTCCTCCTCCCCCTCAGATCTGCGTGCACTTTGCCTTTCCACTCCATCTGTCTTTAGTCTGGATGAATGCTCAAACCATGTAGCTGTTTAGCTGCCTTGGTTCACTGAGTCCCAAAGCAGCCCAAATGAGAACACAGCCCCACCTAATCATAACAGCAGCAGCAGCAGCATCTTGGCTTCGGGATGAGATCACACCAAGAACTAAACACAAAACCCTGAGCAGCTGATCTTACATCTTATGCTGAGCATTATTCTGGCAGTTTCCCCTTTCTTAGGTAAAGGTTCCCCCCGCGCATTTGTGCAGTCGTGTCCGACTCTAGGGGCCGGTGCTCATTTCCGTTTGTTAGCCGAAGAGCCAGCGTTGTCCAATGACACTTCCACGGTCATGTGGCCGGCATGACGCGCACGGAATGCTGTTACCTTCCCACTGAAGTGGTACCTATTTATCTACTTGCATTTTCATGCTTTCGAATTGCTAGGTTGGCAAGAGCTGGGGCGAGTGCGGGAGCTCACTCTGCATGCAGGGCTAGGGATTCGAACCTCCGAACTTGCGATCTTCCGATCGACAAGCCTGGCGTCTTACCCACTGAGCCACCACGCCCCTTTCTTAAAGAAGAAGAAATCTAGTTTTCAAAGTATAGCTAAAATACAAAATAGACAATACAGAAAAGCTAGAAAATAGAACTAAAGAAAAAAGAAAAAACTATAAAAGTGCAAATAGACAGAAAGCAAAAACGGAAAGGTGACTTCCGACTTCTCCAATACAGATATAGATAAATTTACAAATATAATCTCTTACCATTAATTATCCCATAGTAACATTATTTCTATTAAAACAAACCATTTAATCATTAAAACCAAAAGTCAAAACTTCATTTTTTTCCACCTGAAACAAATAATCTAGAAGTGGTTGCCAAGCAGATATAAATCTAGAAACGGAGTGTTCTCTAATTAATGCTGTTAATTTAGCCATTTCGGCCCGATCCATTAATTTAACAATCCAATCTTCAGCCATAGGTATCTGTGGATCTTTCCATCACTGTGCATATAAACGTCTTGCAGCTGTGATCATATATAAAAGCAAAACACCATATTTTTTCTCCAACTCCTTCTCCATCAATTCCAAAAGGAACAGTTCTGGCTTTTGTTCACTTTTAAAATCTGTTGGATAATAATAAATATTTGATCCCAATTTTTTCTGGCCCTCTCACAAGTCCACCAGAGATGATAAAAGGTTCCTTCTCTATTTTGTATTTTAGTTATACTTTGAAAACTAATGAAGTTTTTTACTTTAAAAAAACAGGAAATCTGTCAGTCCTTTCCCCAGGCTCATGAGAGAGCAGAGTCTGCTGGAGTTGGGTGGCCAATAAATTTAAAATCCTCCTCCTAATTCTCCTGCTCCTCCAAATGAATCAAAGGAAAACAAAATTTCCTGTTATCATTCTTCCAGATTCCATGCACTGTAATCTCTCTCTCTCTTTGAACTTGTCAACAGAATCCAGTACTCTGTGAATGTTATAGAGAATAATAGTGAACAAATAGGCTAAAATACCTTGACTATATTTTTAACTTGAAACAGTTATTATCCTCATTAGTGCCTGAATAAATGCATAAAAAGAGGAGTAGGTGATTTGATGCCCTCCTGATGTTTTGCATTACCTCTCCCATCAACTTGATCCAGCATTTCAAAGCTAATAAATCAACAGATAATAATAATTTTCTGCTAATCCCCATGGGAACAAATGATTCTGCCAAGAACAGATAGAATCCTATTACCATGGACTTTGAAGATCTAGGAAAGTAGGAAGAGCTCAGGCAGTGTTCCATCCTTAGAAGAGAAGTGGGAAAAGAAAGACAAATACTGCAGGTGAAATGGTTTTGATAGAAAAAAGGTGCTTTCTGAGACCAGTGGAAGGCCAAAGGAAGAGGGGCCGACCAAGGGCAAGATGGATGGATGATATTCTGGAGGTGACGGACTCGACTTTGGGGGAGCTGAGGGTTGCAACGGCCAACAGGAAGCTCTGGCATGGGCTGGTCCATGAAGTCATGAAGAGTTGGAAGCGACTGAACAAATAAACAACAACACTGTAGAAGGAAGAGGGGAGGCTTCCTGTGGGAAATGGTGGACTGAACAACTTTGCCTATGAGCTCCATGGGCAGAGCTGGCAGCGTGGCAGTTTTTTCTGGGCATAGGCAGTTTTTTCTGTAGCCCCAAGTGATTTTTCCGGATTAAGGAAAACACTGAGAATCGACCCATCTGTCCTCCAGACGGTGAGTTGTAGCCAGGAGATCGTAGACAGCATCTGCGACTGAGCGGTAAGACTACACTGGGAGGCTGGGATTCCATC